>JAVJGG010000074.1:62670017-62685139 GCA_035590195.1 Aviceda cuculoides
CTCAGGACTGCCCTGCTGGTGTTCATTAATTCCACCCCATTTCTTGACTATGATTTACAATGCCATGCATCAAGTCTGCCCAGGTCTGGAGAGGTCAGAGAAGGGTTTGGCCATCCTGACCCTCCTGAGCATTATGTTCTATGTTTTGTCTTATTTCATCCCTTTTTGCAATGAAGTACAATTTTAAAACAGCTGGGGCTACTTTTATTAGCGGTTTCATGGCTTTGGGGTCTACAGGCACAGAGACAGGGTAATCACCATGTGCACCTCTGTTGTTAAGGCAGGCTGCTTTTGTAACAGCAGTAAAAAGTTCACTTAATGTTCTTACTGACACAGCCGTGGGCTCCCCTCTATCCTGAGGGTCTATGCCTCCTGCCCAATATGCTACTCAACTGGTAATAGAGTGTGATTCAGTGTTAGGGGATGGTCCCTCATTCAAGAGCACCCCTGGTCCCCAAAAGCCATTCTGATCTAACATAATACAGTCTCCTTGTTAAGGAGACATGCTAGAGATACTCAAAATTTCTTTTTTCTGTTTTTCTTTTTCCTCCCCTGGTTGTTTAAGCATTTGGTTTATTTGCAGAGGTAACAGCATTTCTTGTCACTTTTTTTGTTCAAACTAATTTTGTAACATTCTCCCTTCTTGTTCTTCACATTCTTTTAACTGATATGCAGCTCCTAAATACCTCTTCAACATCTTGTGTATTATTATTACCTTCTCTTTACCATCTTTCAGTTTCCCTTTTACAGCATTCAACTGTTCTTTTATCTTATTCCAGTTATCCCACTTTTCATGCACCCAGTCATATGAAAATTTCAGTGAAGGGTTAACTCTGTGACTCTGTAACTAGTCAGTGATTGAATCGGCCATCCTGCCGACTATGCCAATTTTTTTTGCAGGTGAATAATTGAGAAAAGTCATCATTATGGGGTTAACTAAAAGGGTCTTTTAATGATTAAATGATCAAATGATAATTAATCGATGATTTGTAATTAAATTGTAATTAATTGAATAGTCATTAAACTGATTTAATAATTAATTGATAATTAGGTGGTGGTCAAACACTCTACTACTTACTACACTTCTAATAATTAAGCTACAGCTTGATATATATACATGTCCCTAGTATACAGTATACTTTTGGGCTTAATGTAAAATGTCACTTACCTTATTACAGCCTCCACATTCTGGGCAGGGGATGTCAAACTCCGAAGGGTAACCTTGAGAGGCGTCTCTTCCCTGCTTAAGCGGAGATCAGTCCTGCCCAGACTGCTGCTCTACGGGAGAGTTCAGAGGGCTCGGAGCAGCTACAGATACTTACAGTGTAAAGTGACTAAGTCATAGTCAGCCCTCCCCTTTGGTGTACACGCAGGTGTGCAGCTGTAGCAGTTTTAGTTTTGCCTACTCCAAGCTCAGGCTGGTACTGCTAGCTCCTGATAAGACACGGCTTAGACACCTTGGTTTCTGAGAAGATACAGCCTAACACAGTTCTTACGGTTTGCACAGCGGGGCTGATCTCAGTCAGACTGCCTTGTTGATGATGCCTGAATCAAAGTACTGCTCACTCACTCAGGGCAGGGGCATCTGTCACAACAGGTTGTTCCTTCACTGGTTTTTTTGAACAACCACTGTTCTTTGTATCCTGTGTGAGAAGAAATATTCAGAAAAATTATCTCTAGCTTACACCTCAGTGATGTTATCAAACCTTGGTTTTTTGATTGCAAACTTATTAAGAAATAATAAATCTTTTGCATGTCACTTGCCCTCAAGAATAAAAGACTTCAGAAATCAAACTCTTCAGAAGAGTCTTTATAAAGAAGAATGTTAGATTTCAGGTAGGATATCTGTACAGTAGAGGAAAGAACATGGATTTTTTTTTTTTTTAGAATGCATTTGGAGAGTCATCCATTAGCAACAAATATTTTATTTGTAAAAGGTCGGTCAGTGAGATCACATTTATCATGCTACTTTTATAATTGTCTAGAAGAGATGACAGCATGGACAGAAGAAGAATGCAGAAGCTTTGAACATGCACTTCTGATTTATGGAAAAGACTTTCATCTCATACAGAAAAACAAGGTTAGTATTTTACAGTTAAATGGAAGAATTAGTAGATGATAAAATGCTGAAAATCTGTAAAAGCAATACATTTGTCAGAAACCATGCAGAAGGGGGAAATAAGAGCCAACATATTAAAACCAGCTTGGCATTTTTGTGCTAATTTTTCCTCAGATGTCATTGGAAAACTAGGCATTGCAAGATGAGTCAATTAATGTATTATCTCTGAAATTGACTTACGTTGACATTACTGTCATTTATGCATTCATATTATAATTTAGTTTAAATGTATGCCTCTCCTAGAAGTACAGTATTTCCATACCATGGCAGTATGAGGGGAAAATGCATCTTAACTTATTTTTGTCACCAGGAAGGTGTAAGTTTACTGAAACAGACTTAGCTCTTTGTATTTTCAGGAAGTGTAGTCATCCATAAGTTCTCTGTTTTGTGGCCAGCAAAGGAGTTCTAATCTTCATCTGGATTGCTTCTGATTGACTCATCTGTGCCTGAAGAATAGGGATTTTTTTTTTTTTTTTTTTTTAATGAAAAAGCAATAGTTGTCAATATGGATGTTTCCAAATATTCTGTGTATCTACTTTATCCTTTGATACCACCTTGAAGGTTTTTTCCTTTAGGAGTCTGGTGGTCTTGTATTTCAGATAAACTTGATAGGTTTGTCGTTGCTGTTCAGCAACAGTAAGCTAGTCATGCTCAATACCTGGTTTAACCCATCCTGACCTTACCAATAATCAGTAATTCATCAGAGATGCAAAGAAATAATTGTAAAATATTTTTCCCAATACGCAACAAAGTATGCGGGTTGATGTATCTGTTGCTATGGATCGGAATTTGTCTAAGAAATCAGCTGGGTTTTTTCCAAGAGGGTAAAATGCCAGAAAGTTCTGGGAAAGTTCTGGGACCCAGCATAAACTGATGCCACTTCTATTTTGAAAGTATCAGCTAGACAAGCTTTTGTGTGTGGAAAAATTTAACATGAGATGTTTCCTTATCACTGTACTGCAAAGTGCTGTTAACTGGGACTTGATATCACTAACATATGGACATCTACTAATTTCCTCCTCTGCCTGGTATGTTGTTGTCTAAACTAGCAAGGTTTATGATTACACCCAAGGTATTTTGGATTTGCCTCTGATGTTTCTGTAAGTTTGAGTAAGCTCATGTATAGTTTACTGCCAACTGATAGAGTTGTATATGCTAGTTGTAAAACTTGAACTGGAACTGTGGGCTGAGGATGATGTGAAATGTTTCTGCATCTAAAAATGGATGTAGTTTATAAGAATATAGGTAGAACTAACGACTTTTTCTCCCAAGAATCTGATTTCACATAGCAAACTCCATTTTGGGGAAAGAGACAAACAGTTAACATAGATCAAAATGAATCTTTTGGGGCCTTTATATCTTCTCAAGAAGACTACAATTTTATTTTGTTGTTTAAGCATTTATCGTTGTGATTATCTGTTGTCAAAGCCTCCACAATTCTGGACTTCCCCAAAAGGATTAAGTACCCAAAGTCTTTTCTGCATCACTTCTCTTAGGTCATTGATTTGCTCAGCTTTCTCCATCTTAAGAGAGAGTCTATCTTAATAGTTTAAAAAATTGTTATATATCTACATCTGAAGCATTTATATATAATTTCAATCTAGTTTTTAAAAAGCCAATAATGCATACAGTAGAACAAATGTAATACTTACTTGAAACTGTAGATCTCTTTGAAGTCTTGTAATCTAATTGGTTTGTTCTAGATACTAGAACAATAAAACTAACAATATTCCAGGAATGGGAATTGGAGAGATGACAAAACATTAAGTCGTTGCATTAATCTTGTCAATTCTTCCTGCCTTCTTTTAGGTAAGAACCAGAACAGTTGCTGAGTGTGTGGCTTTCTATTACATGTGGAAAAAGTCAGAACGTTATGATTACTTTGCTCAGCAAACAAGATTTGGAAAGAAGAGATATAACCATCATCCAGGAGTTACGTAAGTAAAATGTTCTTGGAAAGTGTTTTCTGTTACAAATCATAAATGTAGAAGATTTTTTTTTTCCTTCTGTCATTGCAGTGTAATGCTGCAGTGGCTATGGCAACTAAAATTAAATCCATCATCATTTCTAGGCCTTGTTTTCCAGTTAAATAATACATTATGGATGCAATATTCTTTTAGGGACTACATGGATCGTTTGGTCGATGAAGCAGAAGCCCTTGGTGGCACAGTGCATTCTTCAGCCTTAACATCTAATAGTCGAACAGAAACCATTCCTGATCAACAGTTAAGCATTCTGAACTCCATCACTGCCAATGAGTTGACAGGTAAATCAAGGAAAAAAAAAATTTGTTCTCGTAACTATGCCAACAACTATTTCATTTGCATTTGTGTTCATCTTTTCTCCAGCATTGACAAATAGTGTAGCTACAGTCTGCCACACTTCAGATGTGAACTGCCTGGATGACGCCTTTCCTCCTATGGACAGCTTACCCCGAGCACCAGTTAATCACGTGCCTGTTGGAACAGAAGAATTGCTTAACTTGCCTAGCAATGGTGAAAGTGATTGTTTTAATTTATTTGAGACTGGCTTTTATCATTCAGAGCTAAACCCAATGAACATATGCAGTGAGGAGACAGAAAGACCTGCGAAGAGATTGAAAATGGGAATTGGTGTCCCAGAATCTTTCATGAGTGATGTCTCTGTAAATAACCTTGGTGTGGACTTTGAGAACCACACACACCATATTACCAGTGCCAAAATGGCTGTTTCAGTGGCTGACTTCAGCAGTCTATCTGCAAATGAGACAAATGGTTTTATCAATACCCACACTCTTCACCAACATGCTGCCCTTCACTCAGAATGACTGTGGAAAACTAAACAAACAGTGGGTACATTATGCAGTAGTAGTAAACTTGATGGGAGCTATCAGGTTTGCTTAGTCTTTCACTGGAAGTTTGAACTTTATGACATCAGTGATGTCTTTGTATGTATAGAACTATATCTTGATTTATCAAGAGTAATTTCTTTTTCAGTCCATAAATGTGGAAATGTCATAGGATGTTCAGCAGAGTTTGGGACTAAGAGAACTCTGTGGTGCAGCTTTAAGCTCTGCTTCAATTTTTTTTAAAGCCTGTAGACGGAGGCCACCATTTCAAAACCAGCACAGAAGTTCTGAACGAATTGGAGTGGCTTTTTAGTCTAAGTTACTTTTGCCGTAACGGATGCAGTGGAATAACAATGTTTACAGGTACCGATCCTGATCCCTGCTCAATGTAGCATTTTTTTTTTTTTCCTTATAAAGGCAGGGATGGGTTTCTTTAATTTAAACTGCACAAACATACAAGGATGTTTTTTAAATGGAACCTTCTCTCATGTGATACTAAACTAGAGCACTTCAGTTTACAAAACAGCAAGTTCATCTTGGTGGAAGCTAGCACAAGGGACTTAACATGTAAAGTGTGAAGACCTACACTTCGATACTGTTGCAAAAATATAGGCCATGGCTACCTTACACAGAAGTAATTATGCTGCCCTAGGTGTCTGTGTACTTTAAACTTATTTACTGGCTTAAACAGATGCGTTTTAGGCTATATTGTATTCGGATGGGTTTTGTCCACGACTTTGAAGAGTAATGTAATCGTGTACCTTAAGTTTCCTAAGGCAGCTGATGTATAAAGCTACAGTCTGCACAGCTTAGGATTTACCACTAAACAGTCTACATTTGGAAGACATCTTAAATTGTTTGGAGCACTGCAGTTCAAAGTGTTACAGTTTTGAGGAACTATCTAGTTTATATAAGAATAGTAGAACCTTGAAGTATGTATTTGAAAGTTTTTCTTTAGTGTGGATTGCATTTATTTGTTTTGGCAAGTCATTGGCTCAAAAATGGCACTTCACTACCTTGGTCAAATAGGAAAGGATGAGTAAAAATGTTTCCCATAAAAGCAACTATGTAACTTTAGTACTTTTTTTTTATTATTATTATTATTATTTTGAACACTGAGTGCAATTTAGCCATCCAGGAAGTTTGTCTTGCAAACATTTGTTATAGTTCTTGCGGGAGAGTCAGCCCAAGCATAGTATTCGCTTGTAACTGGTTGTTGCAGCATACAGCTTGCAGGGTTTTTTAATGAGAATCTGAACCTTACTTCAATAGGATTACCCCTTTCCTGCCATACTTTTCTTTGCACTGTTTGTATTACAAATTTAATTGCCACTAATTTGTTTTCATTATTCAAGTGATTAAGTTTGCATTGTTGATATTTGTAATAGTTGCTTCAAGGTTATGCTGAGTAATTAGAAAGTAGTGACTTTAATATTTGAAAGGGAAGAGGGTATTTATTATGCATACTGTGAAATGCATTGACATCCTGAGTTTCGGATGCAGCGTATGGAGTTTTCTTTACAGCATTGTAATGAAGATTGCTTTGAAGTGTTTACGCAATAGCACATTTACCATATTAAAACCAAATTAGTTTAGCACAGTGGACAAAAGTAGAGATAATTTTGTAATCCGTTCTTAATTTACACATCTGAAATATGTAACTTTAGTAAGTACACAGTAAATAACGGGTAGCCTTGGCCCTGTGTTGTACTCTGACATTTTTAGCCAAGTTGTCAGCTTCTTGTTGCTGTGTTTTGTGCTGAACTTTGTACCTTGGTTTTTTTGTTTATGAATCAACACATTTTGCATAATTTTGTAAAATACTGGCCATAATCCTCCATTGTTATACATTCAAGTTTATCTATGGGTTTACAGTGAGTGGCTGGTCTGTATAAAAATCATTATACAAAGATGACTGAATGCTTATACCAGTTGCACTTAAATGAACATGCCCATTCTCATTAGCTGATGCAGTAATATATTCAGTTTATCTATGCATTGCTGGGCTCTTAAAGTAGACAGACTTGTCTAAGGTTTGGGTTGTCAGCAAGTTGAATGGACACTTTAGTTATTTAATAAAGACTTTTGACCAAAATTCAGAAAATGATATGAGAGAAAAATGAATTCCAGCTAGTCTAATAGATTTTTAAATGCTGATCTTATTTAGCCTGTTGGCTAGCTAGCTGGTATCGTTTACTTTTAATTCCTTGTTAAAATGAGGCAATAATTTGCAAGATTTTGTAAATATGTAAATTCTTCATATCTTTTTAGATATCTATTTCAATATTTTCTGACTACTTCTGTGTATAGTTACATTTTTGTGCATGCTTGATGTGACATTCATAAATTTGTACCACTATGACTCTATCCATGTAAAATAGCTATTTATTGAACTTTTCTTTTAAAAGCTGGACTTACTTATTTTTCTCTCAGTTTAAACATTTAAATGGAGAACTTGTTACTGTTTATTAAAAGAATTGCGTTTTGAAAGTCAGCATGAAGATAACTGAATTGCAACCATATGAAGAAATTACATTGCCTTGGTTCTTAGATGGTGAAGCACAATTCTTATAACAAACTGTGATGAATTCTTTGTCCTTTGCCACACTTTTTCTTCATACAAACAAACCAAAAAAAATCCATAATGGGCAATTGCAGTGTTGGTAAATGTATCCTTTTTATGTACAGGGAATCTGAAGAGGGTAGCTGATTCATTTAGAAGTGTAACTGGTGCTGTGATTATAGCAATACTTTTACTTTGGTTAGTCATACATCATCTTCTCATGCTAGGTTTTTAAATGTTTAGTTTTCCTCTTGTCATGGTCAAACTGCTGAATTTACTTGAAGGATGTACAATACTGTTTGAAGAATACTAAATTGTGTACAATTAGGTCAGTGAATTGTGCAATTGTTTCCTGTTTTTAATTTTTAAAACTGAGGGTCAAAAATATAGGAAAACTTCAGATCAAGTAGAACATAGTGATACTACTTAATTTAACCAAAGTCTCTAGTGAATATTTCAACTTTGAATGTAAACTAATGGATAATAAACTCACCAACAGGGACACTATTTGCCCAGCATTACAAGCACATTGTCTACAGACAGGGAAACTAAATACAGTGATTTATAAAATAATTACAAGGTTACTATTTTTTTTATTCCTATTTTTCATTGAAAGAAGGAGGAAGATACTATCAATTGTAAAATACAGTAGGAATGGTTATAGTTCTCCTAATAAAACAGATTCCAGTTATTTTCAGTTCAAAGTAAGTACCCTGTGCATAACAACAAATCTAGTGACAATCGGAACATGTTCTAGTATCATACGTTCAAGAGGAAGTCGCTATTGTTGCATTGGTTTTAATATTTGTACATAAACACTGATTTTTTCTTTTTTTTTTTTTTTTGAGCATTATTTTGTATTTGTTGTACTTTAATACCTGGTGTACAGCTCCAGAAATAAATGTCTGGAAACCTTTCTTTACTTGTAAAGCTTTTCATACATCTGCACTATGTTTGCTACTTCATTTTCAGAAACATTTAGCAGTAACTCTGAACACATTTTAAGAACTCCGGGTACCACTAAAGTGCACGCTACCACACTACCTAATGTTACATAGAGAAGAGTGAAAAAAGCAGCATGCAGCGATGCAGGTAAGATAGTAAGTAATGATTTCCCTCAAACATTAAAGCATTATGGTTTAAGCATAGCAAAGTCATAGATGGGACTTAAACGTAGCTTCAGAGTAACACATTGCAGCAGAATAAGCTAGTATTCAAACTACACGGTAGGGAACACGTTCCTGTTCTCTGGTGTAATAAAACTTGCCCAAATCCTTAAATCCACGTCCAGCTAGATTACAGGTGTGAATACAAACATTTTACTTGGCTTAGGCCTTAATGCTGAAGTCAGACGGTTTGAAATGTTTGTTGTCTTGATTTCCTTTCCCTCAAGAAAATGACCACTAATCTTGGACCCTGAAAAGCACTGTATTACTTCTAAGATCTTACCAGTGCGGACAAAGGCCAGAATTAGTGCTGTGCTTTCTTAGGCCCAGCATGCTTGGTTTTGCAATGGCTGGCACAATAAAGCTTTGGGTAAAGAAAAGATTATTTTTTTTAAATTAGATAGAAGTGCAAGCTGATACAATTCTGAACAGCAAATGTTGTAATTTGCCAAGTAATGTAATGAGCTTTGCTTCCTCTGATGAAAAGATGCAAGATAAATATCTTTGTAATGATGGCTGATAAAAGGTGCAAAATGAAATACGTATCCAAAGCTTTTTGGTGACAAGCTGCAGCTCTCTCTTATTGGTTGCTTAGCATAAAGATCAGTGCTATTAGTACAAATCATAATGACTGACCCCATCTAGTCCTTTCATGTTTTGATGCAACTGTTAGCCTTGCAATGCTGGAGTCTTAAAAATGGTTTTAATTAGTATACCTGTATATAATGTAAATGTCTCCCCCAACTTGGTAGTTACTTTAAAGTAATCTTGGGACACATCTGCTTCTGCCACTAAAAAGATAAGAAGACCCTGAAGTCCTTGTTTTGTCCACAGAATGCAAAGCAGCAAAGACTAGAAGCATAAGCCCCAGTGATCAGTTTGCTAAAACGGTTTTTCCTAGTTCTTGGACTTCTCTTCCTTTTCTATAGGGAAAAGTAATTAGAGCTCCCAGCAAATCTTGGCCTTCCAATACAGGAGGAGACCAGGATACCTCAGCAGAAACACACTGTCCTGCTGCCTTCGTGCTATGCTGAAGCCATGGGCTGCCTGCTGTCCTGCAGCATGGCTGCTGATACCCACCAGCACCTTTGCTTTAGCGCTGGCACACATCTGCCTGCTCTACGAACAGATTTGACATAATTTGTTAACTTGGCAGAAGAACATCGCTCCCTTTTGCTGCAGGTACCGACTCAGTTTTCTGTGTCGCCAGGTGAGCTGCAGAACTAGCACAGGGAAGGAGCATGCAGTCAGGGAGCACAGCAGCCTGGCAGGCAATGAGGAGCTGTAGGGTAAGTACAGCATCACCTTTATATGCAAAATAAAAGTGACTTAAAACATGGCTTCATAAGATCCAGTGAGTCAAATTAGCAACTTGCAGACACCACTTACAGGCTTCCTGCTGTCCTGCTCGCTCTGGCCGCTCTATATGAGCTGTTGCAGCTCACCGCAATAGCAGAAACCAAAACAAGTGAGAAAACCTGTGGTTTGTGTTGGTGTTACCACATTTAGCAAGTCAGATCAGCTCACAGTAGGGTCTGATGAGCAGTGGCCAGGAAGGAGTGGTGGCTTTGAGAGCAAGGGAGGAGGGACATATGAGCAGCAGCATTTATGCACACTCACACCTTTCCCCCTCTCCTCCTACCACAGTGCCGTGGGAGTTGCCTAGGGAACTGTAGCCCCTGCACCAGTCCCACTTAGATATATGTATATTTGTATAGAAACACGCCTGTGTATATGTATGAATATATAGATACACACACTTACATATGAATAGGTGTACACACATAGATACCCATCAGTAGCTTTAACAGATAATATTCTTTTCAGTGCCTGACGAACTAATTCTCAGTCCTTCCAACTTAGAAGCGCCACATCAGGGAGATGTGGTTTGCCTTCATCACACTCACCATGGCCACAGGCAGTGATGATGGATAAAACAGCTCCCAGAAGGAAGCCCTGAGGGAAGGGTGGCCTCTGAGCTGCCACCAGTCACACCCCAAGCCCAGCCCTTCATGGTGGACCTGCACCTTTCAAACACAAGTGTGTTAACCAGGACAGCTGACACAGGTTATTTCATGTCCACCTGCTCTAAATCGTACTGGTGATACTTCAGACTCTCGATTACTGAATTCTTCAGTAGCTTGATTAAGAACTGCTTTTTTAAAGTGGGCTTCCAATTCTTGCGCTGACCCCTTGCAGCTCTTTCCCCCGGCAAACATGTCCCTCTCCTGCTGTGTGCTGTCTCTCTATTCTTTCCAGGAGTCTGCAGCACCCCTGCAAAGTTTGTTAGCTCATTTCTTTATCTTTCAGGCACCTCTGTTCTCCTGCCATGCCAAATCAACAGGGATTCCGGTTAACAGCTTAACCTCCTGGAGAATTACAGTCGACTGTTGTCACCAGCTTTGCCTTTTGAGCTAAGAAGTCAAAAGTCAGAGCCTTGCAGACTAATTTTCTTCAGAAGAGCCTGGTGACACCAGCTGGGTGTCTCTTGATGCAATTTCATTTATTCCAAAACCTGATTTCACCATCTGAACAGCAGCAGGTAGCCCTCAGTGTTTCCAAATCAATACTGCAGTGTCAAGGGCTCCATCCTCCCGCTCCTGCTGAGGAGGCACATGGATTCAGCTGAACCTGCTAAGCTTCTCAGAACGTCAACCCCCCGCAAGTTGACAAGCTGCACTCCCCCTCTAGCAGCACCAGGACTACCAGGCCATTTACTACAGGTGTAAGGAGTTCAGACGAATCCAGGAAAAATAAGCCTAAAACTCTCCATGCAGTGGTGAACCTTTCCATTTCCCCCCGACCTCCTGGTTTTGTTCTTATGCTGGTGTGATGTGGTGTCCTTGGGTGGCTGCCAGGTGCCTGCCAAACTGCTCTGTGAGTTCCCTCCTCAGCAGGACCAGCACGGGGGAGAAAACAAGATGAAAAAAAGAATTTGTGGGTTGAGATAAAGGCATTTTAATAAAGCAAAAGCAAAGGCTATGCAGAAGCAAAGGAAACAAAAAATATTTATTCTCCACTTCCCATCAGCAGATGATGTCCAGTCACTGCTGGGGAAGCAGGGCCACTGTAAGTGTAGCAGCTGGTCTGGAGGAAAAACACCTTAATAGCACTCCCTCCCCTCCTCCTTTCTCTTAGCTTTTATTGCTGAGCATGATGTGTGGTATGGAGTATCTCTTTGGTCAGCTTGGGACAGCTGTTATGGCTATGTCCCGTCCCAAGCTCTTTCCTACTCCCAGCCTACCGGCCTTTGGGGATGAGGGGGTGGGAGAGACAGGTCGATGCTGTGGGAGGGCTGCTCAGCAGCAGCCACAGCACTGCCTTGTTACCAGCACCCCTCTAGCTACCAAGAGAAAGCAGAGCACTGGGTGGGCTGCTGCAGGGACTGTCAGCTCCATCCCAGCCAGGCCCAAGACAGCTGGTGATCCTCACTGAGGACCCCAGCCAGCACAGCACAGCTGGCAACAGATTTAAACATACAAATTTTCTCCTGAATTAGTCCAGTATTTTAACATGTGCAGACTATGGGTCTGCATCTGGGAGAAGGACTTTGTGGATCTGGCCTGTCAGTAATTGAAACTACCTTAAATTTTAGTTTGATTTTCCTTTCCTTCTTCTACCACTGAAGTGTACAGGTATACAGAGGCAGAATTAGTCAAGTAAGTCCCTATTCTTAGGGAACTCCAATGAAAATCACCCAGGCAAATCATCTTTCAAGAGACTGTACTTACTGTAATGAATAATTTATTATTAACAAACCATAAATAGGTTGCATGGAGAATTTTACTGGGTTATTATCAGATTGCACATTATATCTGAAAATACATCAAAATGCATCCTCCTCTCAGGCACTGGTGGTGTCAGTTTGGTGATAATGAATGGACACACAAGGAATTAGAATGACTTTCACCTTCAGTGAAGAGTCAGGGATCTAAAGATGACAAGGAGAAGTCTGATACACCTGAAGCCCTTTTATAGGCTGTAGCACATTACTGGACCATTATTTCTACTCTTCCATTTTCCTTTCTCCTGCTCAGTGCCCATGTTGCGCTGCTTCTTGCTCAGAAGTACCTCTTACTCCTCCTCCCCCTGCTACTTTTTGGCTTTCTGTAGCCACCAGCAGACAGAAATCAATTGCTGCTGCCAGCTGCAGGCCAGGTCTTGCTTTCCCTCACATGTGAGCAGTCCCCTGAAGCGGGCTGTCAGGTTTCAGTATTTCAGCATGGAAAAGCCAGTTACAGGTACCCTGCTACTGACAGGCAGCCTGCACTTCAGCGCTGCAGTCCTTCACTAACCTGCTACATTCACATCCAGGAGGCAGCATGTGCAGTAAAGCAAACCTTTCTCAATAGATGGGTTGTAAACTTAAGTTCCACAGTCGTCAGACAGGAACATGCTTTCAGATCTGGTCATTTAAAAAGTATTAACAAGTGTATAATGAGACAGCTGCAGTAATCTATGCCCTTGTGTGACAGCCGCTCCGTTCTCTGGCATGCTGAGACTAGGATTCCCCACCTACCCATAAGCCCTGACCTGCTGAGCTAAGCAACGCTGCAGGCGGCCTGACAACCAGCCTCCTCTTCAGAGATCGAGAGATGCCCAACAACCTCCTCCCAGAGAGCCGGCGAGAAGGCCCAGCTCAGGAGAGAAGGGATCATCAGAGTGACAGAGGATGAGCGTCCTCTTCAGTAGACCGCAGATCGCTGCCTGCTCTGATCTGTTACCATGCCGTGAAGACACAAAAGGTCACTACAAGCTGTCCCCAGCATCTTCATAGAACTTATACAACCCACACTGAGCCACTTGCCACTGTCTCATTTCTCTGCTATTTAAATCTTCCTGAAAAAGCCAGCCTTCTCTGGCTGAGAAGGACTTCCAGATGAATATGAAAGACAAGGTTCAGGCTTGGAAGGAGACCAAGTTCACACAGACACCGAAAAACTTTGCATTCTGAAAAGGAGATGAGATGCTTCTGCAGCTAAGCAGGGCACCCTGGCTGCCCCAGCGACTACCAGCTTCGTTGGAGCGCACCATTTCCCGGCCCCTCCTTTATCATGAGCTTATGCCAACCACGGATTCACTGGGAGGCTTGCTTGGACTTCTGCAGTAAACACAGGGATGATTTTTCTTTTCCCAAGCTGTTTAGCCAGACCAAAAAGACTGACAAGCTGTCTCTTGTTTACTTTCTGAAGGCAGTTTGCAGACAGCAGCAAGAATTAATGTGGGAATGGCTGGCTCTGTTTATGCCAGTAACTCATTAAAAAAATACACAGCACACTTGGCTGGCATTATTTCCTCCAGCTACACTGCAACATGAGGTTCTCCTTGAGAATAAAAGCTGTGAAAGTTGCCACATGCCAGGAAACTTTCACTGAACCACTGAAACTAGGATTGGACAGGGCTTCAAGATACAGACCTTCTCTCCTCCCACCCCAACACAGGCACAGATAAAGCCAGTGGCTCAAGCTGGCCTCTTGATGACAGCGCACCATGCAGGCACACCTGAAGCATGTATTAGC
This sequence comes from Aviceda cuculoides, assembly GCA_035590195.1. NCBI lineage: Eukaryota > Metazoa > Chordata > Aves > Accipitriformes > Accipitridae > Aviceda > Aviceda cuculoides. The sequence goes on from JAVJGG010000074.1 coordinate 62,684,212, forward strand.
ACCGTTCCAAAACCGGCTTCATAAAAGATTTGGACAACTGGCTACACTGAAATACTCTCTAAGAAGCAGATACCAAAGGGACCAACTCCAAGAAAATCAGAACAAGAACTAGTAATTACCATGAACTATAACAATTATCCAAGGAATAGTTCATGAGAGGGAAGTAATTTTTACAAATTGTGTCCACTGTAAGCACAAGATGTGAAATGGCAAAGTATTAAAACTGAGCCACAAGTTACAGACAGCTGTGCAAACTGAAGATTAAATGACATGTCCAGAACTTAGGTTTTTTTATTTTATGAGCTTTTGTATGGACAGCTGAACACTGGTAGGCAGTAATATCAGCAACAGTAGAGAACTGAGAAGCTAATGACGTAAATGGTTAAACCTTCACCCCTGCATCAAATGTGGAGTATTTTCAGGGAAATACAAGCCTGCAGCTTGCTGTCTAAATGGTAAAACTACAGCCCTCCATTATGTAAAAATGCTCATGAAGCTTGAAGTACACACACAGTAAGTATTTTAACGACACAGATTTCTTCAGTCTTGAATCTATTATTCAGCTGACAACAGTATAATAATTAGAAAAAAGTTCTTCACCTTGCTTGATGTCTCTGAGAGCAACAAGCACTACACACCTCAGGTGGCTGCAAGAAAAGGAAAAGGAAAACATGTGAAAATGAACAATTACATTTCCCTTTGAATTTTTTAAATTCTTCATGGCAAGGAGATAAAAAAATGGCTCTGTCCAGATTACTTTTGGGAGTAATATGCATAATGCAGGCCTGGGAGCCTGGAAAAACAACACTGGAATACAGATAGCAAATTAAGCAAAACCAGTATAATTGGGGGAAAAAAAAACAAAACAAAACAAAAAAACAACCACAAAAAAAACCAAACACCCCCCTCCCCCCCAAAAACCAACACC
>JAVJGG010000074.1:62704302-62715559 GCA_035590195.1 Aviceda cuculoides
GTAATATACTTGGTTGCTTAATTACTTTCTACCTGGAACTGTACACATTAGAGACATTCTCTTCATGCTTCCTCATAATTCTATACTTCCTTAAAAGAATGTACAAATACCTTAGTGTACAAAGTACTGTTGCTGATAAAAAAAAAATACACATTTATCTACATTTCACATTAACATTTCAGCACCAGAACACTAGCTTCCTTTGGGGCAAAAGATACACGCAGCCTCTAGGAAGCGTTCTCTCTGAGGATCTCAATTTACTTTTCTTACCATCCAAGTACCAATATATAGAAGCAAGTAGACAAGCAAGGAAAAGGAGTATCTTCCTCTGTTTTTCAAAACTGGTATATAGATCCTCAAGATTTTGGATTTCTATTATGCCTCTCAAAGTATTCTAATTAACTTGGGCTTGAATGAGGTAAAGACAATTCCTGACATTTCATTACCTAAATAATATTGTTTCAGAAGAATTATAATTACAAAAAGTTAAAACACCCTTAGTTTTGAGAAAATATTGTCTACACTACTGCTTGTAATAACACATACTTGGGCTTTGCTTGTTAGCACTCTGGTATTGCTAAGCAGTTTCTGCCTAAGAACATAAGTTAAGGTGCAATGCTTTCTTTTATAAGAAATAAGGATGTATAAACCACCAAATCTAGTCTTGATAACTGGATGGCAACAACATATAATCCCATTCATAAAATTAATAAATCTCCTTCTTAAAAAAAAGATATAGACTTTCTTGTCCCTGCTGTATACAATAATGAAAAGATTTCGCTATTTATTACTAAATTACTACTCAACACATTTAGGATTTGAACATATTTTTCCTGAAGCATCCTGCTTCTGACCTACTATTGGACATTTACTTTAAGTTCTTAAATGCCTTTGCATGTCACCTCATACAACTTTTATGAAAATGGTCGGGACAAAAACAAGTGACAGGTATTCCAAACTTTCTAGCAAAGTTATTTTTAATAATAACTTAAAGTTACACAGGTACACTGAAAATGCAACAGTCTGATGTATTTCCAGGTGAAGTGCCTGTCTCTCAAAGTTTCTAACTCCTTGTTTAGATTCAGAAATTGAGGAAAAAGTAGAATTTTTATTTAGGGCTTTCAACTGCTTTAACTGTATGACAGATTACTTATGGAAAATTCCAAATAAAAAAGAGGATGCACCAGTAAGAATACAACGACTTAAACTGTTCTGTAAGTAGACCTTTATACTGGTTACCAACAGCAATTAAAACACAAATTTGCAAACTAAAGTGATGCAAAATGTAGTATGGAACTATATAGTTCAAGACACAACTGATACTTCAGTTTTCTTTGGCATAGTAATTGTTTACCTGCCATCCATTCAATAAAGAGGTTATAGTTGCTCTTCTCACATGTAGCACCCAACATTCGAATAATGTTAGGATGGTTCAGATGACTCATCATCCTTATTTCTTCTCTCAGTGCTTCAACTACCTCTTCTTGCTCAGATGATGTGTTCCTGACATATGTCACCTGTTTTGAAATATGTTATTCAGACTTACATAATTACTAGTACCATAACCCCGCTTTCAGTACAGTAACAAGAATGGATGGTTTTCCACCCCTTTTCATCATCTGGAAATAGCAAGTATTCTTTTATCTCAAGCCCCTTAGCTGAGAACATACCTCCCTGTTAGACAGTCATAGAAAATTAAGAATGATCTTCTGGGGAAATACCAACAATCTCTCCCAGTATGGAGTGGGGAAACTCCCCTCTTCACTCTCCTGCTTAAACTAGGAATTTTTTTTTTCCTTTTTCGGATGTTGAAGAAAAGGAAGAAAGATAAGGCCTGAAATGGGATTCTGACAGTGTTGTTATTTGTAAGATTTTTACCAGTTTAACCATACGATCCGTTTTGTAATTAAACCTCTTATCCCAGAAATTTGATGGGGGGTGGGGGACAGGGAAAGCAGATCAGAAGTCCTGTAATGGAACTGGAGCCAACCCCAGCTCTGATCCATAGTAAATCTCACATAATGGTATGCTGCAGAGAATTTCCCCTGGGCATCAGAATCATCAGCATCATCTCTCCAGGAGGAGCCTCAAGGACTACATGGACAGTCCTACTCCTTCACAAGGAAGACAGTTTCAGAGGAGGAATAGCTGATGACAGATACTCTTTCGCTGATGAAATGTTTTGAAATTGCTCAATTGCATAGGTATAAGTTCATTCTAGAATTAATAAGAAAATGTGGCGACTAGGATCCTCTCTATGTTGGTATCACTGATCCAGACCTAGGGCACCTAAAGCCTGAAAGATTTACTCACATCTAGAACCTTCAAAAATCTTGAGTGAAGCATATGCTTTTGAGCCTCTTTTCTCAGTCATACTTCTGTATCTGTTAATTCAAATATCAAAAATACTTGGCTCAAAGCTGGCTGTTAGATCAGAGGAAACAAGCATTAAACTACATTTCCTCCACTTAAACTGTTTTAGGAAAAAAGTCTTGACAAGTAAGGGGAAACTACTTTTAACAGCTACCTTGCAAAGAGGGCAGTAGGAATCAAGAGATTTAGGCTCCATTCCTAACTGTCACTGTTTTATGAACGTGATAAAAGTGAAAATGCATTTGAAGAACTATGGAAGAAAATGGGCATATTAAAAAAAAAAAAAATTACAGGTTGGTTGGTTTTTGGTTTTGTTTTTTTTTTTTTCATTTTAAGGAGAAGTGAAAAAAACCTGAAATTATGTTAATACCATTCACATATAGACTTTTTATTACATATTATGTGAGAACACATGACAGGGAGCAGAGGAAGCAAGGAATACAAGAAGTCTGTGAGGACAGAGAGCTTTTATATTTAATATTCCGAAGAAATATTGAAGAACAAGCACAATATATTCAAGAAAGTATTTGAAGTATTTACCTGTTTTACAGCCATTAATGTCCCTGTTCCTACATCTTGAGCTTGGTAACAGGAAGAGAAAGCTCCAAGACCAATTTGCTGACCTTTAAGCCATTCTGCATCTTCTCTATAATGATGTTTTGCTTTGGTATGTCCAGGCAGGGTTTCTGGTGTCTGCAAATTGAATTCCAAATCAGTTCCATGTTTACTAGCATGTATCTAAAATGTAGACATTCTGGAAGGTTATGAAATATCCAAGCTTAAATGCTTCTCTTCCTTACAGTTCTTTGTACTGCATGTTATACATGTTTCAGCTGAGACCGGAACACCAGTGTATTCCATAATCTAGATACTCCTACTGTATCCAAGAACAGAGAGCCTCCTCTCTGTTACTAGCTGAAGGTGAAAGGCAAGATTTAAGGACACAAACAGGAGCACGCCTTTTTTTCTATTCCTGATCTCACGTCTAGTTAAGGTTTTAGTTAGCACCTATAGTAAACATGACCAAAATCATGTTATTTTCTACTTAATTTATTTCTCCCATTTTATGCTTTGCATGTTGTTACCTCATGGAAAGGATCACAAATAAAATACTCCTTTCTCTATTCTTATTTCTTGTGCTTTTGTCTACTTGTAAACAAGCATCTTTCTTCTGAATTCTAAAGTATCTCACATATCTCTCAAGATATGCTGACAACAAGATCTCTCACAACTCTGCCTTTTCTTCCAGAAACTAGTTTGGTTTTGTACAATTGCCTTCAAAGTAAATCAGTACAGTCTCAGTACAGTTCTACTCCTGCTTAAAAACTTTGTCCTCACTTCCTGGTTTCCCCATTTTTGCACTTCCTTCTTTGCCATTTTAAAAGTTGGTACATAGCATGATCTTTCTCTTCCAAATACCTACTCTTAAGCTTGTTAATAACCATGGAAGGATTCTGTTAGCACCCTCAACTGGCAGACTGTTTATACTCCAACTCCTAGGAGAGGGTATGGCGTATCTTTATGTTTTATATAACTTTGGAAATATAACAGCACTGCTTCATAAATTCAGTGAACCTCAGTTGAGACTTATGCTGAATTCTCATACGTATACTTACATCCTGCTGAATGATTATGATATCTTCACCATTTTCAACCTGTAGCTGCGGAATTACTGGCAGGGCATCTTGAGATGCTGACATTGCCATGGCAATAGCCAAAGCTTCCTCCTCTTCAGCTTCCATCTTTTCCTTGCATTTTTGATTATGATTTACATCATCTTTGTAAGTATCATCATTTTCTGCCCGCTCAGGAGAAAGAACTGCAACTTCAGACTTGAATGTAACTGTGCCATCACTTGTTGGCATAGAGGCCTCCAGTAGGTCCTCAATACTGGAATTGAGCTCTGCATTAACATCCAGTCGGCATTTTTCATCTACTGGTGTGAACACTGTCTCTTCACTTGGTATAACTGCACTGCTACTACTACTACTGTTGCCGTCACACTGTGAAATATCATTCAGGTCAAGTGTCATACTGTTTTTTAAGGTTTCTCCCTGCTTGTTCACATCACTTGGGGTGGGTCGTGATGGCTTTGGCCTGTGTATGTGACTGGATGGCAATGGCCTGGCTTGGGTAAAAACTGGAGAAAGTTTCTCTGGTTCTTTATTTTCAGAACAGTTTCTTTGAAACTGCAGAGAAAGTTTCCGCTGTGTTTGAGGAGAAGGTGAGGGGATTTTGCAGGGAACAAATCCCTGAGGTCTGAGTTTAGAGACATCTGTTACAGTTCCAGCTGGTACAGATGGGCTTGAAGGAGACAGAAGCGTTGGGAATAGTGACTGGGAATGACTGGATGAGGGAGAAGAGTTCAAACACTGACTGTGGGGTTTTCCTTTTGTTTGAATGGCTGGCTTTGGTTGCTCTGTGGTTACTGATGAAACAGGAAGTCCCACAGCAAGGCCAGCCAGCGTCTCAGAAATGTCCTCTGGACTGGCACTTGGTTTTTTGTCACTTAAACCTTTCCCACTTTTCCCTGATAACTGGACAGTGTTGTTAGGAGTATTACTTTCTGTAGCTTCTGGAGAGTTATCTGGTACAGGTAGCTGCAAAAAGTCTTCATGTCGACATTTCCCAGAGTGCATTTCTTCCATGCCTAGCTGGATGGCTTCTGCAATTTCCATTTCATCTGCTATTGCCATCAGACGTCGACGCATCCTTGCATAATGAGTTGAGCTCGTCACACTCAACATTTCTAACAGCTTTACAAAAACATGGGGCACTCTTGCCACCATTCTTGCTGCACTCAAAAATACTCTCCGTGATAGTTTACCAACCATTGAGTGGGAATTGTCAATTGACTGCAAGGCGAAAGTTAAGAGGGAGAGAAGTTTCTTATACCTAAAAAAAAGAAAAGAGATGTTTTATACACTGAAATACTCTAGGTAACTAGTGCCAAGAAAGCCATTTCAAGACAATGTATTTAGCTGTCAGTTCTGCAGTAGAAAGGACTCTTATTCCTGCACTGATGCTTCAAAATTGATTCACAGGTCAAAAGTTTTAGAAAAAGGCAACCATTTACTCCGTAAAGCAAGCACACTTTTGCATATAAATATATGCTACTTGTTTACAGGAATTAGAACAACTATTTTTTTTAAGAAATCACCAACAGCACATTCAACTACAAAGAGTAATAGTCACAAAGTGTAAGCAAGTACCTGTCTACTATGGTATCAGCCTGTGAAACATCTCCACAGATAATGTGGGGATAAAATTCACCAGGAAATTCCAACAGAAGTCTGTCTATTAGACAAAGTCGCCCCAGTAGCGCTTGCCAGTTGCTAGATTCAGTTTGGGTTCCAAGAATACAATTTAAGACATAATCAACACCACCAATACCAATGGACCCTATAAAAAAATTCAAAAATAAGGATTAAGTATGTTCGCCATCTAAATTCTGATCTAAAGATCAGAAATGTATCATACAGGAATACACATTGCATGCCCAAATTACCCCCCTCTCAAACTGCTAAGAGAAATACTGTTCCCTTTGCCATGCTAATATTGGATAAATCCTATATTAAATTTAAAATACTTCAGTATATTTGCTTGTAATTATAATTCAATTATATATGAAGAGCTATTATTACCAGATTTAAGTATTTCTCTCCCAACTGCCAGCTCGCCCGCTTGGCCTTTGCACATCTCCAATAGCGTTGAGACTGAAAGTTGACTTGTTCGACTATAAGAAATTAAAACAAAAACATAACTCTTTTAGCAGATGCTTTCAAGGAAAAACATTCTAATCATTATATTTCAATAATCATTAGTTTGGAATTGTGTGTGGAAAATTTCATATTACTCTATTCCAATACATTTCTATAATCCTCTATCTGTAAGCTACCAATAGTTGTGACATGTTTTACAAGGATACTTCCAGAAATGTCATGTCTATCACTAATAAATAAACAAAACACCAAATGGGACTTCATCCTCTTGCAACAACAGGCCAAATCCAGGAATTCAGCAACACAAGGAACAGTTCTATTTCACTTATTCCTTTAACTTTAGATATTCTATTGCTAGACTACTGCCGAGGCATCTCTAGCTGCCGTTTCAGAAGAAATGCTGCTTAGGAACTAAACCTAAAGAGACAAAAAATAAGCTGGTGGATTTCTGCATCGAATTTACAGTACAGATGAAATGGTTGGTCTAGCAGAACAAACAGGGTAGCTTGGGATGGGAAGACAAGGCCTACTCAAGCCAGAAATGCCAAGGGAATTCCCTCAGAATAGCCATCTCCTAACATCACACTGAGAAATAAAAAGTAGAAGTGTTACGTTAACACTTCATGGCACAGATGTACAATAGCTTTTGCTGAAGTAGGAAACATACGATTGGTACTTGCTGACTGCTTAAAGGTGAGTCCTGAGAATTAGACTAAAGCAATATCAACTGAGATGGAGGGGATAGTTGATGACTGCACCTAACATGCTCCTTTATTTTAAGGGGGGGAGGGGGGAAAGGCCTTGTAAAAGCCAAGTATCATTTAAGATCTCTAAGAGCTGGAAAAATACAATCAAGTGCCTTCAAAACCCATATCTTTCAAGCTTTCAAGTTTGCTGGTAGCAATTAGACTTTAAAAAAAACACGATAAATTTATACTTATGGTCCACACATTTTATTTCACCACCAACTATAAATGGTCTCCTAGTTCCACATAAATAGCAACAAATGAAGCTTCAAGACATTTTAGTAACAATACAAAATAAATTTGAATTTCATGAGACACCTTACCTGTTGGCATCTGCACATTTAACTAATATCGTCTCTACAACTGGCTTGAGAAGTCGCTGTAGTTTAGCCCTCTCTGCCAAAGTATGACAGGGAGTATATACCAGCATGGCTCTTAAAGTTTTCTAAGAGAAAGGAAGAAGGCAATACATACAAAATCAAATTAGCTACACATTTAAAAAAATTTTTTTAAAGAGTTGTAAATAGTTTTATATAAATTGCATTCAAAGCATCAGTGAAATGTTCAAAGAATAAATAGCTTACTACATATCACTGTTAGAATTCCTCATGTGTTCTTTGAGATTGGAAAGAACCTAGTCATAGAAGTAGTGTTAATATGTAGCACTGTAGCAAGCATTTCCTTATATTTGGCCAGTGGAGTCATGCTGTTCCACTCTTGCCAGTGATTTTGTTCATCCTGCTTTCAGATGATGGTTAAAAGTTAAGCCATCAGTGGTGCTCAATAACAATTACTAGGATTCCTGACTTCATGCATCTCCTCCCTTTCCTTCCCCTTCAAAAGTGAAGTAACTATGAAATTACTAGAATACAATGAGTAAACAACTACTTACTAAAGCAGCAACATACACTTTGTAGACAGGGTCGGCACAGACCATGGACAACACACTGCAGCAGGATTCCACCACCACGTCTCCTGAGATACTGGTCTGAGATGACCCACTAGCTCCTCCCAGAGCTCCAACACTTGTGTTGTTTCCATTGCTACTTCCAGAATTTCCAGTGCTTTCACCATTAGCTAGTAATAGAGCACCACTAACATCATGGGAAAGACGTCTAAGTGCCATCTCTCGTATATTCCAGTTTCGAGAAAACAAGCAGCCAACTAACTCCATTCCAAATACCTGCCAAGGAAAAAGCAATGTTACAGAAGTTAAACTGAGTAATACTGCGACTTAAGTACTTAAGAAGAACAATCAAAGAGCAAAGAAATGTTCCTGGTGAAAAATTACTTTAAGAAGTCTGACAGTAAAAATGTGTCAGAATGTACAGTGTCTTAAAAAAAGATTCTGTGACAGAAATGAAACACCATAAACGATAAGTCATTGGGTCTCCAAAAACCCTGTTAAGAGAAGTGGGAGGATGACTGTGTGGATGGTTTCATTCACTTTGAATTTTAATTATTTGATATGGAGTTTATTTCTAGATTTTTGATATAAACAACCCTGAAACCAAGGTCCAGCTATACCAGACAAAAATTACAGCAGAAACACAGGCAGTATAAGTTCTCCCACTTTTAACTGTGTGACCCCTGCTGCACTGAACCCACCTCTAGAAACTAGAGGGTATTTAGGTCATTCAGCTCCTGCAACACAACTCAGGGAACAGTAAGTGCCAACTGTATTTATGTGATACTTGCACAACCAAAACTATAGTTAAGAATACTACATTTTATTACATGGACCTTTAACACAAGGCCTGAGGTGAAGCCCAAAACTGAAACCCCAGTTAAAACAAGACTGGAAAACCTTCTCTTCAGATGCAAGTTAAACAGAATTCTTTCCAATTAGAAGCAATCATAAAGCTGATGGGATTCAGAATAGATTTCTGAATTGTTGATCTGACAAATCTAGAAAAACAGTTCAAAATCAGTTTTTACCTTTGAAGCTTCTTTTACAAAGTAAAATTACCTGAATCCATGGCTCAGCTAAATCTTTATAGGCAGAAGGGATCTGTTGGACCCCATAATGAGTAAGGTTAAAATTGCTATCTTGGGTTCTTCTCTGTGATCCAGCTGTAGATTGCTGCTGAGTTTGTTGCTGAACCACACGCAGAACAGAAGAATCCACAGGGCTTGGCAATTCATGACTGCAGATTACAACAAATAACACGGAATAACAAATGAAACATTTGCTAAAGTAAATACTTCAGCATATTTAGGAACATCAACTAAGGATCCAGAAACAGATAGTTTCTTATACACAGACTGAATCCTTACCTATAGAAATCATGAGATCTCCATTTAGATCTACAAAGAGGACAGATAAGTGGCTCTCTGTTTCTTCTGCATTCTTCTGCCCCTGGAACACAGGAACAGGATAATACGTTCTTCAGTTTTACAGCATATAAAACCAGAAGGTGGCATTACTATTTCTAAGTCTTACTGAAGAACGTCAGTTTCAGGATAAATGCTTCTGAACTGAGTCATTTGCAGCAGCATGATAAATATGGGCATTTAAACATTTTCTGCATGCAGAAGTGCTTCAGTTTAGCACTACAACTAATATTAAAAGTTATGAACTGAACTGCAGTTCCTTTTGTACCTCAAACATAGGCAATACTTTTTCAAAAGCATTAAAATATGGCAGATGGAATTTTATTTGTTAAAGCCAACTGTAATCATTTACATACTTTATTTAATGTACTATGTAAGCATACTCCATAATTCACTACATAATCCCAGCTGATATCAGATGACCTTCATGCATTCTAATGACAAGTCACAGGGGGCTAAATGTCTGTTCCTAACCTTGCTTGAATTGGACATAATCTTTTCACTCAGGTAAGAGAGGCTCAAACCTCTAGCCCTACAGTTAACTTTTTTCTCAAAGCATCAAACTGCAAACTTGATTTGTGAATAACTGATAAAATAAGGCATATCAATAGTATCCTAATGATACCAAACTCTCACAAAGAGTTACGAGTCATCACTTAAGAGCAGGTTTTGGGGCTTTTTTGCTTTTAAAACAAACAAAAAACTCGTAACAAAAACACATTAAGTTATAATACTTTTGCATATTTAGAGGCAGCAGAATTTAACAAGACAAAGATGACAACGTACATATTGACATGCAGTGGTGGTGTAATTTGTTCCTGCAGCCATCTTCACACACAGTTAGGCTCTCTTCATCCAGCATGCCTAACAAACAAATGGGGCACATCTGTTCTTCTTCATCCTTCATACTATAAAAATAGATATTTGTGATTGTAAAAGTGGCATATCAGAATTCAGAACAGACTTTAACAGTGAAAAAAGATTAACTTCCAGTTTGGAACAGTCACTTCTAAATAACTATAGGCTATTCATGAATCATTCTCCTAAACCTTGGTCTGAATAAGTAAGCAACCAAATTTTTAGAAGGACTGAGTACAGAAAACACTTTGTTGAAAAGAAAGGGAAAGTCACAAAACACATGACATCTTTTCAAACTAGGTCAGATACCAATTAGAGATTGAAAGGCCCAGCCTTTCAGGCACTTACTCCCCCCCCCCGGCTTCTTTAAACAAACCAACCTTCGCTTTTTTACTTATCATTTGGTTTTGAAAAACTAAGAAATATTTATATTTTGAAAGCTACCCACATTTTTTTCCATCACACTCCTTTCAGAGTATCGAGTCACAAGGTAGTCTTTAGCCCATTACAGGAAACTGTAAATACTATTTGATGAAGATATGTAAAACTCAAAAAATTAACAGAAGATAACAGCCACCCAAGAATTTTCTGCCACTAACAGAAACAGATGCTATAGATTCACATGAACACTAACACACCTACATGTCACATGTAGATTTTTAATAAACCTTTTTCCTGTTTTTACATGTTGCTTTCATTTTATTTACCCCCACCTTAATTTTTAATTGGATATAACCAGAGGTTTAACCAGAAAAATTACTCTGAACTTAAGTAACACGTAGTGAATAACACAGATTTTAGTATTCTGTAATATTGTTTAAATGTGCAAAACTCTTACTATTCATAACAAAAATTTAAGTTATGGTTGGTGTGTGTCAAAGTTTGCAGGAACCCTGCATTTGTTCACCAAAAATATATTTTTAGAATAAAATTAATTTGTACGTACACTATTTCTATACATATATATTCACTTCTGTTTCCTTGCAAATGGTTGACACTTTTTTTCCTTGAAAAATCCACAAAAATAAGCTTACAGTGAAAAATTCATTTCCACAGCACGTATAGAAACACAAGTATTAATTTAAAACTTGTTTTTGAAGAATTTTAGTAAACCTAAAATAACTGCAAGTCACAGTAATTATCAGCACTGAGTTAACTTTTATCTCAAGTGAATCTGATGCCCAGTGTTCCCCAACACTTATAGCATGCAAGATTAGACTTGCA
>JAVJGG010000074.1:62715584-62751691 GCA_035590195.1 Aviceda cuculoides
CCAGTAAAGCTAGGAACTAATAATCAGGTGTACTGGCAAGCAACTGAAAAAAATCTTTCATCCTGTAAAAAATGAGAACTAATACAGTGAAGTTCACAATCCAGTGAAACCAATTTGGGGAGGAGGAGGGGGGAATTGCCTGCACAAGGTATCTACATTAATGGAACTGACTTGCCAGATAAATAAATAATTTACTGTGGAACTACTGAACTGCTTTGTTTATGCAATTTATTTACAGTGACACAATTTGGAAAAAGAAGTAAAAGTTGATGGGAAATTAAGGTCACAAAATGTACATCAGAAATATAAACCTGTCTGAATACATTCATCTGACTATTATCACAAGTAACATATCAAGGTACTCCTTAAGTTAGGTTTCACTTTACACAAAAGAAAGCTTCAGTTTAGGTTGCTTCTGTGGTTTGACCTCTATAGGGAATGTCTAGTTCACTCACTAATGCATGCATGCACGAATCACTTGTTTAAAAAAAATAATATCTTTCCAAAATCAAGGAAAAGAACATGCAAAAGCACTCAAGTAGCAGAAGTCGGGGGGTGGGAATTAAAGAATCAAACATCACTTAAAAATGATAAATAAGGCATTTTAAAATATTGTATAAACTATGAAAATCTTAATAGTTTAATAGCTCCCTTAAAATAATTTAATCACCCATTTTACATTAAGTGTTTTTTAAAATATATGCTTACTTATGTTTTTATATATGTTTTATATAAGTTTACACAAAGTGCATTTACCCCAAAATTTTTCACCATATTGTCATCATCACAAGCATTTCTCAAAAGTAGGTCTAGAGAAAAACAAAAACCATGTTTCTTCATTTGTCAACATTTGCACAAGTGCTGTATTTGAACAAATGCACAGAAATAGGTTTCCAAAGTTAATATACACTTCAGTCTTGTGCTTACATTTCAAAGGTTTGTTTCCCAAATTCATAAAGACTCAAAAAAATTCTTTTCACAACTCCACTTAACATTTTTCAAACAGAAGTTACAAAGCAAATATGCCCACTTGGTGACTAATGTATGCTTGACTTGATCATTTGCAAATAAGAGACTTAAAGTGGCTTGAAATGAAAGCAGCTTTGAACAAAAAGAATGTAGGTGATTCTAAACCTCCAAATTAGACGAAAACTACAGAATAAAGCTTTTAATTCCTTTAGAAAAATACTAACCTGTTTTCTGAACTAGATGTAGAAGTACTAGATGATGACAATGTATGAGAATTTGACATGCGTGAGACAAACTTCTGGATGGTGTTACGAGATGGAGCTTTGATCCTCGAGCTACGCCTACTGTGATATTTCTGGAACAAACTCTCAACCTAACATCAGAGAAAGATAGCAACAGACGTATTTATGCTATGAATAGCTTTTAATTAAAAGTAGTATTACTGAAGCTTAACTACTGCTAAAAAAAGATCTGTTCACCTTCACAATAATGCATTAGCAGCAGCAGCAGCAGGAATTTCAGAGGTCTTACTAATAAACAGATCACATGAAACACTTTACAATAAAAACTTATTTGTTTATTAAAAATAAATAACAGCTTTAAGTATACACACAATTATTTCTGAAGACCTTTGTTCTGTTTACCTTACAGGTAATCGGTGAGACAGATATACAAATTTGAGTAGAAAATCCAAGATTTGAATCACGTAGTAAACTACCACTCTCTACTATTCTTTTAGTTACGTCTTTCATTTGCAGCTATGCAAATAAAAAAATTAAAAAAATTTCGATCTTGAGACTGAATTAAAGATATAATTAAAAATATATATTCTTGTTGCTTTGAAAGCCAACAGCTTTCAGCATTTTTAAGACAATGTCCTGAAGACTTTTACCTGGAGTGTATTTTAGCTCTGCCATTAGAACTATTAGAAATCAATTACCTCAAAGTTTTTCAATGTTTTTCTCCAGAGCATTGGGTCCGAGGGTTCAAGCTGGAACACCCGCAGCATAACAAACAGCAGATGAATACAAAATGTCCCACGGCCACAGCTACAAGTCTGCAAAAAAAAGTATATGCTAAGGCTTTACTGAATTGATAATTACATAGATAATTTTTCCACATTTAACTGCATCATAGGCATAAATATCTTCTTATCTTCTTACATGGCCTTACAGAAAATGTGACTTCCCCAAGTATTATTCAGGAATATACACAGAAAAGCGAATAATTACCACACCAGTTTTCAATTGACTTTTTTTCCCATTTTGATTTTTTTTTAAATCAACCGAAGTTATTGCTATGCTTCATCCTAGAAGGAATTCATGCATATAATCACTGTATATCTAATAACATGACAGCAATCAAGCTTGAATGAGATGCTTCTGTTTACTCAAAAACCTACATGTTCCCCAATTCAGCATCACATTAGTACTATGAAAGTCTATGAAAAGGACCTCGCTACAGGTATTAATGAAATTATCACACCACTAAAGGAAATTATGTCACGTGCTTGTCATTTATATATATCCCATTAATAGAACAAATAAAGTGTTTCAGAGTGAGAAACTAGGGAAACAAAGTGGCCAAATTTCAGCCAAAAATACTTAAGATATGTAATTCAGAGCCACTTCTAGGAATGAGAAATAGACAGGACAACAGTAATTACTTCCAAACCAGAGTCTTTTTTCTTTTTTAAAGAGAGACTTTAGAGAAAACTAACATACTTGCTACATATTTGACAAAATACAAGCTGATCATTATACGAGCACAGATTACAACTTTTAAGCATTACTTAATACAACCATTATCATGGTTGGTGACTAACTTCATCTAATTTGGTTTTGAACAGTTTTCCAAGATTAACTAGATATTAATAAAAGCCACAGACAACACAAAAATGTTCTCTACCTGAGGCCCAATAAACACTCTGTATTTATTATCAGGGCTGTCTCCTCCAATTAAGAAAGAGTTGGGTCCTATCTGCTGCAGCAAGTACAGTCTGGCTCGCATAACTTTGTTGACACGACGATTTGTTTCCTCAGGGCTGTATGGAGAGAAGCCATCTGGAGATGGGGCTCGTCGAGGTGGTGTTATTCGTCCACTCTGAAACTACATAAGCAGTTCCATCATAAGGATTTCCAGGACAACAGTAAGTTTAATGTGGTGTTGGGTTTTTTTCTCCCCCTCCAAATGACATAGAATAAGAGAGTCCCCAAAGCCTGAAACTACTACAACCTGCTTAGACTATATGACTTTAAAAGAGTTACTTTTCTTTCATGTCCAGAACTCAAGGGCAGAAGAAAAACTGAAATTTTGTCTGATATTATGACAGAAAAGGAGTCTTTTAAATTGCTTCTATTTTCAAGTCTTCATTCGTTGCCGTACCATATTACAACTGAATTAGTAAGTATAATTCAATTGGAAGATAATCATAGACTTGTGACTCAATGCAGGAAATTATTATATAAGTTTATAGTGCTAATATATTTCACAAATGAAGAAATCCTATGATTACAGTTTATAAAAGGGAATATATGGTCAATGAAGAACAAAAGTTTAAGAAATTCCAAAGAAAAGGAAAAAGGATACAGCTTCCTCTCCTTTGCACAATTAAAGCAACTTTCAGTTCAGGATGGTTCTGTTTTATTTTGTTTCCTCATGATAAAAAAATTCAGTGGCCCAAACCTTTTATTAAAATTGTCTTCATTTAAATTCTCCACATTTCTAACATTATGAGATACATTAATGGCTCTGTCAAATTTCAAATTTTCTGCTTTGACTTATATCCGCTTTGCATTTTATGTTATGATGCAGGTTATAATTGACTAACTGTCCATCAATAAGTAAAAAGGTAGCTTGAACTTCTATGGTTTTTGATGTGAAAGTTTAATGTAAAATAAAGAAAAACAATCAAGTAAAAATGAATTAAAGGATAAATTAGATAGTTTAGTGGGTTGTTCTGGTTTGGTTTGCATTGTTTGGAGTGGGGTGTGTGTTTGTTTTTTTAACCTTTCAATTTCTCTTGTCAAGAGGAAAGGAGATGTGCTGCAGTGCTGTAACCTGTGATATTCATGCCTAGTTCAGAGGAAGGGCAGTACATATTTTAATTGATTTTGGAAACCTTGTTTAGAGCAATGGGACAATAAAATCAATTAGATCCTATTCTTACTCTAATTACACTGTGAAGTTGTAGACAAGTCAACTGAAGCTTAACTGTGGATGAGCATTTTTGTAACCAAGAAAACCTGTTAGATACTATTGCTCAAAACATTATACTCTTGACCTTCTTTAATGAAGGCAGTTACTATTGCTCAAAACATTCTATTCCAGATCTTCTCAAATGTAATGACAGAGATTTTAGTCTTCTAACGAGGCACATACCTAAATCTTCCCTTATCTGTACATAAAGATCAGTTCTGGAATAGAAGATCACAAATAGCATATCAGTAACAATTCTCTACAGGTATCGTAATCCAGTCAACAATCCTATCCCCAATGGAATATATCTGCCTGGAGAACTGACATGCAAAACTACAGGAAAACCACCAAACTACTAGCACCCCTTTGTGGAAGTCAAGCTAAGGGAACATACATGTCTTCATGACAGAGTATCTGTTTCTTCATTTATTTCCTAGAAATAAAAATTGAAAGCAGGACAGAATTAAAAAGAAAACACACACCTAAGAGTAGAGAATAAAAGTCCACACATGAGAATTGTAACGTGAGATATGCTCTGCGTATCTCAAGTGATACCCTGTCACAAGCCCTTTGTATCAGCATCTTGCCCTGCACAGGGAGGATTAATTGCCTCTATAAGCAAAAGATTGCAGAATATAGTCAAATTAAAAATTATATCACAGCTTGCAACTTACAGGCACTGGAGATACCCTTTTTCTTCTAACACCTGGTGATTCAGATTTAACTGTCCTAGAAGACGATGAAGAGGAGCTACTAGGAGAAGGACTACGTCTTCCTTTCTGTGTAGGTGAAGAAGCAGTGCTTTGTCCTTCAGCTTGAGGTTCTAGAGAGAGTTTGTTCATTTCCAATCCATCTCCTTTCCCAGGGATAGGTTTCACCACCTTGCAGGAATTAAAACAAGTGTTAGAATTACAAATTGATCATCTTACACTGAAGCAAAACAAATTCATCAAAACTTGTTTTGCTAGCATTATAAAATTAAGCCATTATCCAGACATCTGAAGTTCGCATGTTCCCTAGGTTCTAATACTAACATCTAACAGGGGTTATTTTGTTAATCCATGTGCAACACAAAAGCAGGAAATTTTTTTCCTGCCCATTTGTTCTGCTTATGTTAGTTGTGGCAGCAACTGATTTGACTCTCAAAGTACTTCCGTAATTGTCATTCATGATCTCAAAGGACAGCAGTTCCCCCATTTGGATAGTAGGAGCCAAATTTTTTTTTTTTTTTTTTAAACAGACATTGTCTGATTATTAAGACCTATAATGTTGGATCCATCAGTTATATACAGTAAGTATCACTTGAGAAATACTAGGGTTGCTACTTCTACAGCACAACACTTGTTGCAAAGTAAAAATTATATTAAACCTGGAGGCAATGCAGCAAAATTAAGGTGTGCTGCACCCTGTAAGAACCACACATGGGTTTTCTTCCTGACATACAAGTAGAACAGCTACACTACATCTGGTATCTGAGCTAATCACTGTGTACAGTGTTGAGCTACATGAATATGCTACATGTATACACGCGCTACATGTGCTCAAGCAGAGTGAGTACATACACTTCTAATACAGTGCTTTGTTCCATGAACACTGAATTTTGACACTGAGGTACAGAATATTTCAAGACAACTTTCAGCTGCCTGCCTCTCAGACCCACATAATGCATGAGAAGAGTAAGGCCCCTGGGAATCAAATTAAAAGCAGTCACAGCAGATTCAGTTTTAATTCTACATTTCTCCATGTCTTAGAGGCTTAACTCAAAGCTGGAAGAAGCTCTAAGTAACACTTCAGATTAACAGAGCAGACCTCTCCTATAAAGTTCCAGAGGTCTCTGATTTAGGCAAAAAATGGAAGGGGTTTTCCTGCTCAGGGGAGTAAGAGACATCCAGACTCGTGCCCCTCTACCTGATGATTTGGACTGCATCCACAAAGTCAAATGCTATTTTAAACTGAAGCATTTAACTCATCCAGCTGAAGCTATTCCACTTAGGCACCACCTAACAGAAGAAAAATCTGCATTTACAGCCTTGGTCCAAGCACTGCTCATTTTACTTTAAGAAGCCAACATATTTAATGTATTGCAAACCTGAACTTTTCAGAAACCTTTGCTGATTTTTTTTTTTTTTAAATATACTGCTATCTGATTATGAAAGTGAACAGGATAAAGAAGAATTATAAAAAAAGTGAAGCCTTTTTTTTTTTCCCCTCCTGCTGATTACTGTAATGCTTTTTCTTTCCTGGACAGTCATAATGCAAATTCATAGGCCTATGGACAAGTTGCAGTTACCAGCTGCTAGTACTTGAAAACATTTAAAATGTGAAATGGGAGAATCTGGAGCATCAGAAGGTGTATTAAACCCAGAAACCTCAAGGTACGTGGGCTGAGCAGGGAAATAATTTCAAGCTATGCAGTAACCAAGATGCATTTAAAAATTTTTAGAGTAAGAACTGTTTTGGGTTATTTGATCCTCTGACGTATTGCTTTTCTGGTGCACTTGTAAGTATTTTCAACGTTCTTTGTCATGACAGAAAGTTGCCAACAGAACCCTCTTATTTCTATTCTAGAAAAGCTGTCCACAAACACTTGTTTACTGCATCAGAGGATCTCGGCTTTAAATTAGCACTCCCATCAAGTGGTACATGGGAGTCACATCAAGCAATGCAACTACACTTATAGGTAACTAATGGCTATTAATTAACCAGTACTATACTGAATAGAATTGTAACTATGCTTATTAAGTTTCAGGTTTGATCCACCCAAAATTTCTTAAAACCACTTCCAAGCCATTTATACAAAAGTGGTACTGAAAAGGTTATAGAATACTCTGGCATCCAAAATTTAGCAGAGTTGAGACCTGTGTGAAGGAGTTACTACTCAGCTTTGGTTTTTTTCTGCTTCTAGTAAGACTGCAGTTTGGTTTTTCATCTAGCAAAAATTCCATACACTTCTGTTACAATACATAGAAAACTTCACATTTTCAAGCTATGGAAAAGTGAAGTCATGAAACCCCTAAGAACCAAGGGAGTACAAAACACTATAGTGCAGTTTTGCACTCAAGTTCTTACCTAACAAACAGGAGCTACTTCTCTTGTTGGCATTAGAGGGCAGTGTTGTCACAATATTGTTTTATACTACACAAATCAGCCACGCAGCTGTATGTCTTTTTCTTAAAAAATAAAGCTTAATATGTGTGTATCTTTCAGAAAGTCATCCACAGTTTCCTGTTAAACAGCTCACAAAAAATGAACAGGAGGACCATAATTAATAGTATGGAGATTGTTAAGAAAAAGAGGTTTCCAATAGAAAGAAATTTAAGGGATTTTTATCTGTAATAGCTGTTATAGATACTGCCCTTCCATCACTGCCACATACCACAGGGCCTCTCCTGCTTCTTCTTTCCAGCCATTCATGCTTCCAGGCTGGCATACACGTTGCCTTGAGTTTCTCCCTGATCATGCGCTCTTCTGGGCGGTCATCCATCTTTTGCAACCCCCTGAGGGTTTCTTTATTCTCCATGTCACGACTACAGCAAAGAAAAAAGAAATAGTCATAAACACAATTAATTTTAAAGTATAATACCACAGCATTCTTAAACTTTGTGCCATCCTAGTCTCCCTCTCCTTACAACACAGCTGCTAAAACGTTACTTCCAACTGACTGCAGCAAGCCTTTTAAGAGTTACAACTAATTCACTAGTCTGCCGTTTGCAGCACACCTGTTTAAAATGTGTACACTGCTTGTAACATTGGACACCCAGTAAAACGGAAGGTCTTGGCAAATATTAAACCAATACAAAAATTACCCTATATGTCATGTCATTCACCAAAGGTTTCACAAGTGTTGTGATGGTTCATGCATTCCTTGACAATTCAAAGCTTGCAATCTCTATTTTAAAACAATTTACAAAATGAATATAAATTAATGGTGAAAATTTTCCATCTTCCTAACATGCATAAGCAAGAAGCTAGGTATGTAGTGCCTCTTACTGTACATGAGCTCTTCCTCAAAAAAGAGAACTTGTAAACTAATACACAGTAAGTATGCTTAAACTAGACACAGAAGTCATGAAAGTAAGGCTAGTGGCCTTGAGAGTTGCTTTCTGAGCAACTGATGACTCAAAAGTTCTTCAAGTCAGCTATAATTATAGCAAAACTGACAGCAAGTTCGTATCTGTAAAATGAAAGTGTAATTCATCTGGGCTTGTACTTTTTTGACCTACAGCAAAGTAGTTGCTTGTGATTGCTGGCAACAACAAAGAAAAGCAAAAAAATACTGTCAGACACTGAAAAACAAATATGAACTGTCTGGAAGATTTCCTGATTCTGTTGAGCTATCTGCTAAATCACCAACAAAACCACATTCTTAAGCAGCAGCACATGATCTCCACCCATTTTCTTGAAGTTAGCCATCTTTAAAAATAAGCAAGCTTGATTAAGCCAACTCCCAGAATGAAATTTTATTTAAAAAATAAAATCACAACTTAAAGTGGAAGATAAGACTATATAATAATTCAGTTACAACCGCTGCTTTCATGCATGCGGTCTTCAGCTTCTAAAATATTTAGCTATGCAGTTAAAAGTACATTTATGTACTGGATGATGACCTACAACGTAGACCCTGTAGCATTCACTGCAATAAGATGATGTTAAAATTACAATTCCCATCTTCGTCACTAAGGTTCACTTATCACGAATCCCTGCTTAGAAAAATGAGACATTTTCACTGGTCTGGAGTACTCCTGTTTTTTTTTTTTTTTTCTCTCATTGTAAAGAGAAAGGAAACAAAGTATTCTGAGGCAGGAAATAACTCTTCCTGTTCAGTGGTGAAACATAATAAGCAGATGGATACTGTAAACAAAATAATTTTTTTTTCAAGCAACATCTAAACCTACTGTTAAGAACCAATTTTAGACACTCAGAACTGTGTCTAGCAATTAAAGACTTAAAAATGTTTATAAATAGAAGCACCATCTACCTAAGAATAAATGTTTTTTTCAGAGGTTAAGCATTAATGCTCGCTCAACTTCAAAACTAATGGAAGTAACATCAAAAATATTTTTGTCCCAGCATTGAATTCCATGCTATTGCTTTCTAGAAACGGAGACAAAAAAAATAGTGATAATTCATGAAACACACAGATATTACAGCAACAGGTAGAGTCCAAATGGAGTGCCTAAGTTTAAAATAGGGAGGGAAACTATTGTGTGAAAAGGGTCAGCTTTACATTTTCTCCTCAGTCAAAAAAAATCAGTTCAAAGACAGAAATCTTTGTGTAAGAACAGTACAGCTCTGAAATAATATAGGTGCAAATTAAAAATATAGAGTTACACTGTTTTTTATATTAGTGATTCCATGGCATGAACCATCCCAGTTGTATGAATACTTTGTATACAAGACAGAAAACACTATCCCAACAGTAAAAGAATGACACAGTATTTCATTTGTTCGTATAACCATGATTAACTTCCCAACTGATATAAAAAAAGTCTTTTAGAGGCCCGTGGACTTGAATTCATGAACAATGTAATACAACAGTGGAGGCTTTACAATCTGTGCTTGTTCTCTAAAAAGCAGAAGCAGCTATCTTCCTCTCATGTGACAGCTAAACCAATCTACTCTTGCCTGCACAAAGAACTCTTGTGCTTTTCCTCCACGCAGGTGGGAAAGACCAACTGAGTCTGAAAGCTTTTGCTTAGTAAACAACAGTTAACTTTTCAGAGAATTTAAGTATTATGTGTATTTTTACAGAACGGTTTCTGAAGTGCTCAAGAAAACTTCATATTTTAACTCAAGCTTGGCTAAAATATTTATTAAATATTGGGTCTGTGGAAAAAATCTTTTTCCTGTGACTGCACAAAGCTCCTACATACTGCTGGACATCCTCATTTTGTGTCTCTGAACCTGCAGGGGAGTATTATTATTATTATTATTAATCTAAAGCAAGCCCCCTCACCAGTTCTAGGCAAGCTGTTTTTCCTACATGACAATGGCAAGGTTGCCAGTCTCCATATCACTGTACCTCAGCACAAAACAAAACCAATAAATCCAGAGCGTATTCTACCAAGGACTTGATCCTGCAGGGTACAGAGCATTCTGATCTTCATACAGCAAAACCTATTCATGAGTCAAGGTAACAATATGCTTAAGTGACTGCCAGGTGGTGCTTTATTTGAACAGCAGTGACAAAGCTAAGGAGCAGGGAGCCTGACATTTCTCACCAGCCCACCCCTCTGCTTCATCAGGAAGAAAGGATTTTGTTCTTAAATGTTTCAGCTTTTCATGCACCAAAAAAAAAGATACAAGGCTTTTTTTTCCAGATAAATTTTAATTTTTAAACTTTGCCCCCCTGCCAAAAGGCAGCATTAAGGATCTTTTAAATTCTTTTTATAAGGAGTTTTAAACCAACAGACATAGCTCTTGTATTATTAGTCAAGAAATTCTAAAGAAACAGATCTAAATTGTAATTCTAAAGTACTAGCAAGCTCAACAGTGTGATGACTGCTGTTTTTAATGCATAAGCTCAGTGGTCTGCACATTAATAACTGCATTATTCACTTCGGATTATTTGCTTCATGAACTATAAAACTAAATACAATCAGATCAATGTACTGCATGAAACGGTCTACTGCAACGTCTTGTGCAACAAAGAAGGCAAAACATTGTCCTTTGTTTCTGTGTCTTAATTTTGAAGACTTGCAAACAGTAATTGAATAGTTAGATTATTAACAACTTGTTCTCTATGGATCAGTGATTCAATATTTTAAAACAAGGTATGCACGTGTTATTTAGCAAACTATTGCTAAATACACAAGCACGATTTACTTCTGAATAGCTCAGTGAGTTTGATACTAATTCTCTGCAAGTATTTTTCTTACAAAGGGCATATAATGGTATATGAAAGCTGAATCATAGCTCCAATTCATTTTCGTGTGCTTCTCAATGTTTAGAAACAGTTAGATGTCTTTGCTCAAATAAGATAGCAGAGAAGCCAACAGCTTTATCCAACAGACATGCTGGACGAGATTTTATTAGCAGCAGAAAAACAGGAAAAAGGCAAGTTCCAAAATAGGAAAGAGTCAATTCACCAAGACAAGGGAAGCTCTGTCTGCTATATCCACAAATACCCAATCAGGGGGAGGAAAAAACTTATTAGCTGCTGAGTGATACTTTTTTGAAACATTTGGCTGAAGCAAGTTAACAAAGGTAACTTGCATACCAGCAGTGGTCAAACCATGGGTGACCACGGAAAACATTCACGAACAAAAGTGGTCACACAGCAGCTTTATCAGAACAATCAACACATTTAACAACAGGTTGAGGAGAAGAGCCCCAGGGTTTGACAAAAAAGCACTAAATAAAAAGGAACCAATATGGGAGAAATTATATAATCTGCTCAGTGCAAATGCCATACATGGTGACAGTCAATACTGGGGGTGAGCTGAGATGGGATGTACAGAGCTCATTTTGGGGACCTTAACCAAGAATTAAGAAAATGGGCACCCAGCTACTTGCAACCCAATCCTCAACACGTCCTGCGAACGCTGGGCTAGTCAGCTGGCCTGGAGGCATGCTAGGAGCAGTGCTCAGTGTAGAGTGGGGACAAAAGAGTTAGCCATTCCCTGAACTGAGGTCAGCTGTTAGTGTTTTAGATAACTTCTTGCCACTAACAGTTCCAGTAGTGCTCACAGTTTCTCTTTTGCCATTAAGCATTTTTAATGATATCAAGATCAGTTAAAAAAAATCAGATCAAGAGAGGCAAGGCATCCTGGTCTGTCCTCCTGCCAGTCTCCCGTTTCTTCTCCTCCTGATCCACTACTGCTGGCATCTATTGTTAACCATTTGTGTCCATCCTAACAAAGCAAAAGACCAGGTATGGCACATTCTGTTACAATGAAAAACTTAACAGGGAACTTTCTCCGCCTGGTACTAAATGGCAGCAACTGCCACTTAAAGACAGCATCGGACACACCACTTCATAGAGTCTAATGAATCTGGCTTCCTAAAATAGTTATGAGGATTTTAGCCAAATGTTACATAAGCATGAAATTAAGTTCTATTCTTCTGTTAGAGTACCTGACAAACACAAAAGAGAAAACAATAACCGTATTTCTTTTTTATAGCTGCCTCAGCTTCTCCAATAGCTCTTCATCATCTTCCCTTCAGAACAAGCTAGTCTCTCTTCATTTGGCCAACACATCATCCATTGAAGCTCACGAGTAGTATACATTGAGTGGTACTCTACATCCACTGTTTGCTTTTCACTCACATTAAAAACCTGACACTTTCTTATGTCATTTAGATGAATCACTAACAAGCATTCTGCATTAGAAACATCATTCTATCTACCTCAAATAAGCTTTTATCTTCTGCATATATTTTGAAACAAACTATAAACACTTTTATATGTTATAAAAATACAGAAAAAGCATGATGGTGCCCAGATGTAATTATAACAGAGAAACATAACACCCAGCAGGTTCCTGTGGAACCTCTGCTGCCCTGGGGATCCCAGGCTGCAGTGCAAGAGTCACTGTTGGAAAACACCATCTGGTGACAGCCACTGCATCCTTACATCAAAGTAGTTTTAGAAGCTAAAACATATCATATTTCTTCCAGCATTTTTCTGTAGAAGGGAAACAAACCTGTACAGAATGTGAAAACATGAAAGAAAGAAAAAAACATTCAGTTATTTGGGTCTAAAAGAAGAACTACTGAGCCTACACCTCTACTAGTTTGGTAATGATCATTATTTAGTCCCAGTTTGATACACCCCTTATCTTCTCTCACTGTAAAGTAATTTTATCAAGCATCTCTCTTGAAGACTGGTATGTCAGAAGGTGCATTTGTCAAACAGAGTATTTCACTGCTGACAGGACAATATTCACAACAAAAGCTCTAACTCCACAGACTGAGCCATCACCTTCAGGGGAACCTCACAAGCCCTGGTCAAGAAGGATCATCCCCTCAGTGATGAAGGCTCAAATCTCCAAAGATGGATGTCTAAAGTTACAGAGGTAAATTACCTGCCTGGATTTTCTAGCTCCTATGAAGTCAAATCCACTTACTTGAAATATGTAAAATATTGGTTGGATTGCTCGCTCTCAAGCCACCTAGCCATCCTTTGAGATCTTGGTGCTACTCAGTAGCCACTCAAAATGAGCCCTCCTATAAAACAAGCCAAGAAATACCAGTCTCTGTTTGCAACAGATGCTTGCTATAAAGCTAATGAAATGGGCTTCTCTCTTCTGCGTGTTGCCCAAGAAGGCTATCAGACATCTGAAACAAGTATTACAAAAGCTCCTAGGGCTCTCTAATCCCTCCTGCTATTACTTAGTCTCCCAGTACCAATTCAGATGCATCAAGGCATACACGTACTGTGGTGTTTTCAAGATGCAAAAATAGCAGTTACATTACATGATCTTCAGACTCTTCACTTTCATACCAAAAGGTTTGCAGAGGGAATCTGGTATTTTATCTCTACAAAACTAAAAGTTCATGCTATTACTGAGCAGAATTTCTAGAAATTACAGAAGTAAATAATTCTGATTGACACATAAGACCCAAAGCTACTAATAATTGTGCAGCTTCGTTATTTTCATAATTTTATGTGTTTAGACTAATATATCTGAAGTGTGATAATACAGCTTACACAAAGATTCATAAATTTATTACTGTATGACAAACTTCAGTATCCCAACGGAGAACAAAATCTAGTGTGTCCAGTTCATGTTACAGCAACCGAAGAGAATTTACAAGCCCTCTCCGCATCCTGGTGCAACATACTACTGGTCCTTATTCCAAGAACAGCAGTAATGTCATCAGATAGACTGGAATGTGAGTGCTCACTGACAGTCTGTTATGTGATTAGTTCATATGCACCAGGTTATAGGATGTCAAGCATATGTGTTAGAAAGGGATTTTTTTTTCCCAGGTTAGCCCACCAGAGCCCTCCTCTATCTCTTGCTGATAACCAAGTTTTTATCTGGTCATACACCACCTAAGTCAACTCCCCTTTTAAGAGAATTTAATTCTTTACTTGTAGTATGCAGTTTAATCTCTTAGGCACCAAACTGAACTTGGATTCAGATTCTTTAAGTCTGTCATACCCCAAAACAGGAGTATTAGCTGAAATGCAATTGCATAAGACACAGAAAGTGTCAAGTCAGAACAAATATGGTCCTTGCTGATGTAAAAGTCTGAAGCCATTAACAGAAAGATGGATTAAAAGTACGATAAAACCCAAAATAGAAGTCCTAAAGCAAAGTTCTCATTTAAAGTTCTCATAATCTCAGATTATTTTTTTATGTCCACATATTTGGTATATCAGAACATTCACGCTATTTTGAGTTAAGTGTCTGACCTATTTTTAAAGATGAAATTGCTTATTGCATATTGGATAACTGTCAGAGCAGAGTAAAACATGTCCACACATAATGCACAGGATAGAGTTTCTTAGACAATTTAAATCCCCTATCCCCAACAGAGAAGAACATCAGCTATTTTATTAAAAAAAAAAAAAAAAAAATTATGCTTTGGATCAGCTTAAGAAAATAGGGATAAGCAGATAAAACCATTTATACTACATTCTCCACCTCCAATTAGAATGGTGGAAATAAGACAGCATGCAAACGAGTAACTTGGAGAGGACGAGCTACATAGAGTTTCAAAAGCTACAGTCTATTAAATCATTTCTGGAGGAGTTATAAACAAGAAAGGAAATTCAGACCATTCTGACAGCATTCAAAATAGCAGAATTATCAGCAGATACCAAATGTTCCAAGATTGCTGCTGGAAAGAGAATTTTAAAGTTCTCTCAGCAAAAGATGATAATAAAAATAAATGACATAAGAACGCAAATAAAAAATTAAGGACTTATAAACATGATATTTCTAGCAAGGAAACATACTCTAAAATTTTTAAGTCTTAATAACTGGTTAGGCAGTAAACGGTATATAAGACAAATGGAGAACCAAACTTACTCTTTTCAAAACAAGTAAGTATTTAAATGATTTAAATTAAAAAAGTTATAAAACCCAACAATCTCTGGCCTTACAGAAGGAGACCAGAGACCCAGAAAGATGTTTAACAGGTTTGCTCTTGTTCTTTTCTGAAGAATGATTTGACTGCCATGCTTCCATGACAAAAATCATTATTTGTCTCCAGGGTTATATTTGTTTCTTACTATACACTACTGACAATTACAACAAATTATTTCGGTCATCTACTAGTTGTACTGAAGTAGCATTTAGGAGTCATGAAGCAGGACCCTAGTATGCTAATCGTCCCAATTTGTTTTTCTTATTTATCTATCTTGTCTGTGTCTGATTTTGTTATTTGGTACTAAACTTTTTTAACCTTATGCTCTACTTTGTTTTTTCTTCTCTTTTTGTATTTCTTGTCCATATGTTTATCAATCTGAGTTACACCGGGAATTAATATCATTAATATGACTTCTTATGATATGGGAATAAGCAGCTGTACTAAGTAAGCACTAAACCTTGCTAAAGAGATACCTGTCTTGCTCACTGACACTCAGAGGCCCATTCAAAACATCCTTGTCCTGCGAAGACTTATGCATATGCTGAATTTTGCTACAAAAGTCAAGCAGGACTAAACATTTCCACATATATTTCCGGCTCTGGCATAAAAAGCTTTCCTGGGGTGCAGAAATGAAGTTAAAAATTCCTGGCAAGCCTATTGTGAGTAACTGCTAGGTGAAGAAATACAAGCCTACAGCAACATATCAGAACCCTTCACCCACTTATGTTAGATCATAGTGGTCAGCATATTTCTATCAGCAGAAAGTCACAGGTGAACTGGCTCTCACCCTGAAGATCCAGACTTAGGCTCTTCAGTTCCTTAACTCTTACACATATAACCCCCTTGCACGTATACAGAGTGCTCTGTGCTGTATGAAGAAAGCACTGTCTCCCTGTGCAATAAGGAGACCGTTCGGTGATATCTGTCAACTAGTCTAGCCACAGGCCAAGCATACACTAACTACACCCACTTTAACAATGGCAGCTACTATTACAAATGTTTATTTTTGTAAGATAACAAGTTAGCAAGACAAAAAAAAAGACAGGAAAAGGCATTCAAAACTTTTGCAAGCATATAGCTAAAAATGGTTATAGTTTCAGTAACTCCTATTTTGGCTTCTTTAAAAACCATACTATAAAGACAAAATAAGCAAAGGAATCATATCTGATGAGGAAGGGAGTATTTAGTTAGGTAACTTAAAAAAAAATTAAAAAAAATCGATGTAGTTAGCAAGCAATGAAAAAAATTCCTTAATAACCAAATAGGTCTGTGATAACAAAGGAAGCCAATTACAGGACAGCAAGTACGTGGACTACTCCTTAACAAAAATATACCATATTTCTTACCATCCTCAGTGTATTCCTGACTTTTTATTTAAAAACTCTGTATTCATGCCTCACTTATAACAATGTACTGAAGTTTTTAATTTAGAGTAAAGAATAAGAAAGAAATTTAATTCTTGATACTAATTACAAATTACATATTGTCAGAGTAAAAATGCAGCGAGCTCATATCCCTTTGATATGGACCTAGATAAAGGAAAAGGGGTATGTTCAGTATTTGCTTAAAAACTGACATAAAAATTGCAGACACACACACAGAGCAATGTGAAAGCGTAACACTAAGACACATCACTTTACAAGAGCTCCAGCTTGTCACCAGTGATTTGAGGAAGGATACAATGTTCCATGTGAACGGAATCTGATCCCAAAGGCTCTGCATTCAACTTTCAGTTTAGTCATTCCCTCCTAGGGACAATATATTGTCCTGTAAGTAAGCATCTGGGGAAAACTCTTTCACAAGCCATGGGCACCCCATCAGAAAAAGATAAAAATAACATTACATATATCTAGAAAGATGCCTGAGCATGAAGTTATATAGATAGACACTACACTTATACAAAAAATGCTTCTTCATATATATATATATATCTACAAAGATGATCAGGGGGCTGGAACACCTCTCCTATGAGGATAGGCTGAGAGAGTTGAGGTTGTTCAGCCTGGAGAAGAGGATGCTCCAAGAAGACCTTATTGTGGCCTTCAGTACTTAAAGAGGGCCTATGGGAAAGATGGGGAGGCACTCTTTAACAGGGAGTGTAGTGATAGAACGAGGGGTAATGGCTTCAAACTGAAAGAGGGTAGATTTAGATTAAATATTAGGAAAAAATTCTTCACTGTGAGGGTGGTGAGGCACTGGAACAGGCTGTCCAGAGAAGTTGTGAATGCCCATCCCTGGAAGTGTTCCAGGCCAGGTTGGATGGGGCTTTGAGCAACCTGGTCTAGAGGAAGGTGTCCCTGCCCTTGGCAGCGGAGTTGGAACTAGATGATCTTTAAGGTCCCTTCCAACCCAAACCATATATTAAAAGGAATGGTCTAATTTCATCAAGGCATGCTATGCAACAGCAACTAGAAGCATTTTCAAGCATTTATACAGTATTTGCGGGGGGATGTAACTAGTAAGAGCTATTGCATCAGCTGGATATAATTTTTGCTATCTGTGAAACAATCTTAATAAATGAAACAAGCAAAATTAATTTATCTTGTGAGATGTATTTGGTCCTACTAGATCCAAGTTCATGAAGGAGTAGCAGTATCTGACATGAAGTGCAAAGTCTTAGTTTAAAGAGACACTCTTAATGAATAAAGATGCCTTCATTACCTTCAGGTTTCAGTTAGGATACTGACTTCCAGTGGACTACTGCCAACCTTCAGCAGGTTTTGTGGGCCATCAAGCACTCTGTCATCTCTGCTTACTAAAACCAGTGCTCAGTACATACAGCTCCACACGCCAGTTCCCTGCATCCCACTTTGACCACACTCCTGAGTTCTCTAGACCAATGGCTTCAGTAATCGTTACAGGGAAAGTAGTAAGTGAAAAAATAAAATAATAATAATAAAAAAGCAAACCTATACTTCCTGCAAAAAGTAATCAGATAAGATTCCGAATTCAAATCAAGTAAATGCTATGGAAGAGATTGGGGTGGTGCCTTCACTTCCATCTTCTAGCACTCTACCAGAAAATGCTTTGGCTACTTCTCATTTCTTGCATTTATTTCTGAAATTATACAGCAATTTTTGATTTAAGGATAGCACTTTTTAGGATTCCTGTGCTTGACAGCTACAAGAGATCTTTTCCTTCCATCAAGATTTTGTAAAGTGATTGGTCTGTAAAAATTTGTAAAATATTATCACTGTATCGATTACGCCACCACACCACTTTGAACACTGAAAGCAATTCTGTATCTAAGGACCGACGGAAAGATTAAAAGACATGACCAGCAGGACAAAATAAACCGCACTTTGGAACAACCCCAAATCTACACTGATATTCACCCATCTCCCATTACTGCATTATTCAAACATCCTGGTATATGTACTTATATGGTAGTTGGAACAAATCTGTTTTCTAATATCATGTGGGACACTGAGGCCATAAAATATATTGAAATTAAGTAGTAATATTTTAAAGTAAGTAATGAACTCTGGATCATGCCAACTCTATCTGTTTGGCATAAGCATGAACAAATTCTTACTGCTGTTAAAAAACCTCTTTGAAGTGGAATGGAGGAAAGTTTTCCAGAACTGGAGAGTTAATCTTTCACTGTGCTGTCTAATCAGCAGCACAGCTGAGTAAGAGAGTAATTCCAGTTCATTCTCCATTCTGTGATCTCCTCCCCAGGGTAACTGTATGGGTTTTGGCTGGCAAGCAGTTACAACAGTAACTCAAACTTTCATATACTATTGTTAAACAAAACCAGACTAGCTAAATTTACCAATGTAATCTTTTTATTGATCCAAAAGAATCAGGGAAGGAGGGAAAAAAGTTGTGAAAAACATGAAATTTATAAATGGGAATAAGCACAGGCAATCATGGCACACAAGTCTTGTGGATGTACAAGGGACTTCAAAAAATTATAAAAAGTGAAACAATTGAAACTGCCAAAAACCTCAAAACCACGTATTTCAAAAATATCAACAGCAGCACTCAAGTGGTTTTCTTTATTGCCATGGATAGGCATCACATTAAAGTGACTTGTAAGAAAGCTTTTTCTTTTATCCTAACAAGCACAGAAAAGAAACAACCATTGTCTTAGAGGAAGCGGAAGTAGTTGTACATTGCTGAAGCTACAAAATAAGTATGATTACAAAAAAAAAAGCGCATTGACTTGCTTATTGAGAGAACTGTATTCACAGCATTGGTTATAAGATAAGCACCAAAGGTATTTTTGGTGGGATGCATACGAAGTATATCTGCAAGATAATTATCTGGAGCATTGGAATGTAGAGAAAAATGTATATTTCAGCCAGAGGAGACATTTTCAATGACAAAGATCTCTCTCTCACATATTAGATTCCCTTAAAAAGGGAACTTGAGAAACAGAATTACAATGATGCATTTAAAATTAGAGTTTGGCTTTACTTGGGACTGGTTTTAAATATTTAATACTGACAATCATCAGAGATGGAATAAATAGAGAATTTAGTACTTTGCAAGTGCATGATGTCAGATCCTTCTTTTAAACTGTCTGCCCATTTAAACTTACTTCATCAGAAATGAACTGTCAGCATTCAAGCTAATAGGTTCTGATTTCCTGTATGTTGTTGACCAGATAAGATATCAGTTACCATTTAAGACCAGTGATGCCAATTTTTCTTCAATCACATACAATCTACAACTACTCAGACCATCTTTCAGGTAGCTGATAGAATAGGCCTGGGGCCCACTCAAGCTTTTCAATTAAGGTAGTCAAAGCAGAACTGCAAGAAAGACTCCAAGCCATGAACCGGCAACCAAGAAAAATTTGATTAAGAATTGCCATGCAGTTCATCCATGCTAAAGGACCCTGAAAGGTATAGATAGGAAGCAGTATTAACCGTTTCTGTAGTACCCTCAAGCACTACTACAGCTGAGATTGAAGCTGTGGACTTCACTGGGTGCTACTAAGAAAAAACATTAACATACAAGTGTACTTTCAGATTTTTAAATTGCTCTCCCACATAGCCCAAAAGACAAAGATTGTGTTTGTTCTGCAATACTACACACTAGGCTTTTGTGGACTACTCATGTAAGCTCATCAATGCAATCCTCAAACATCCATCTTCTGTCCACCATTGTGTTCGCCCTCTACAAATCAAGTCTGAAATTTAACAGAGCAGTTCTCCAGAATTCTGACTCTATCAATAAACTTACATTAAGAAATCTAAAATAATAATAGCAAGGCCTTTTCATTAATATTCCCTATATAAGGAAGAATGCCGGGATGTTCCCACATGTAGTTCACAATGCCTAAGTATTCACATACAAAAATGACAAGGTTTCCTTGCTTTATCCCTGCCTGCCCACCCAAAGGAACTAATTTAAAAAATGGATATAAAATGTGGTAAGGCTACCATGAAGCATTAATGCTTACCTAAGCTTTGCAGTGATGTGAAAGCAGTGTACTGCTTCCCTGAGACCACAAAAACCAGAATGTACTAATGCTTTTATAACAGCAACTTTATTAATAAAAATTAATGTATACATAAAAGTAAACTTTACTCAAGGTGCCAAAATTAAAATTGATAGAAGATTTTTGATACGTTAAACAACCACTTGGTTACACATACATACAAAGAAGTTCCAGTTTTCTCAAACTTCATGATACATGTTTGAGAAAGTTGTATAAACAAAAGGGAAACCTCCTATCATCTGTCTGCAAGATGACATTTCACTATTACACATGACAAGCAAGGCCACATTGAAATTAAAATTACAAGGAATTAAGTTTTCTTTAGAAGGCTTTCTTACCAAGCCCAAAATTACAGCATGGTTTTCAAACATCTTGATTCGCAGATGTTATTTTTAATTTTAAAATTATACCTTTGTACAGAAAAGCCTTGCTTTTCTTATTTTTACAGAACTCGTGAAATATAACTACGCTGGAAAAACCTGTAGGTCCCTGGTTCAGGAGTGCCTGTTCTAGAACATAAAAACAATAGAATCAAATATCAACATCCACTTCCTCCCCCCCCCCCCCTTTTTTTTTTTAAGGTGCCTTCCATCACTAAGCAGATTTGGAGACAAATAGTATAACTTATGTGGATGCTTTTCATTCATTTATTTGACCCTTGAAATCTTTAGCACAGAAGTCCACTGCCAACAACATACTCAAGTGAAAGTACTTCCTTGTAACAACTATTGTTTTTCTACATCTCTCAGCATGCCTCCCTAAAAAATAACATGCCCAAGTGCTACCATTCTGAAGCCATTTGAAATAAGTGAAAGCCAGATTACAAATATTTTGCTTATATTCCCCTACTTCCTAGTTGTCACTATCATCACCTCCTGATCAGCAAGAACAATCACTATTAGGAATTGGTGAGTATAATTCAGGCAGCAGTGGAATTGAAAACATATTTGCATTTTATTTAAAACAGCTCAAGAGAAACTTCAGTCCTCAATAGCAGAGATTTTATTCCAATTATCCCTGCATGATTTTCTTTTTGTAAACTGAAGAAGTACTGGAGCTTTGATTTTCAGTTTCACAGGTATTAGCATTGTCCTTGGAATTTTTTTTTTTTTTTTTTTAAGAAAGGTCTTGCAGGGCAAGTTAAAGCTCTATGGGAAAAGCATGCAAACTGTGTCAGTCCCTGGTATGAGTGTCTCATTTATGAAGGGATCATAAAATGAATGTACTTCATCTTAAATTTTGTTGCTGCCAATACATTAAACATTTTAAAAATCCACATGTTAAGCAGAGAGCCTACTACACAAAGCCCTATGTGCAGGACAGTATTTCTGTGGTTCTGTGAAGTTTCAAAACCAAGACAGAAGAGCTTTGGATGCTGCTGCAAGTGTATCTCATGTATCCTTTAACTTTAACACCAATACTGTTTTATTGCACAGAGGTGTTTTATCCATTACCAGTACCTGCCTATGTATTAAGCTTTAACGCTGCCCTCCAACAATGTTGGATTTCAGACTGTGAATTAATTGCATCGAAACTATCAATGCTGCAGTGACAAAAGGTAGGAAAATGTAGTCTTGCTTACAGCCACACTTACCTGCTCTAGACAGATACAACAACATTGCGCCCCTTGCCTCCTAGAGCAGACCAGTTTTCAACTTACCACCCAACACTGTCAGTGCAACCGATGTAACGCAAAATTCAGCACTGGGTGGAATGTGCAAACATGCAGTTAGATTAGGAGTCCATGCTACTGTAAAATACCATCCTTAAATTTAATTCAAGTACTAATGAGAAAATGCAGTTACAGCAGTGTGTGACAGGCATTTAGACTCATGA
This sequence comes from Aviceda cuculoides, assembly GCA_035590195.1. Lineage (NCBI taxonomy): Eukaryota > Metazoa > Chordata > Aves > Accipitriformes > Accipitridae > Aviceda > Aviceda cuculoides. The sequence continues at coordinate 62,738,083 of JAVJGG010000074.1, forward strand.
AGACTGCTGTGCTCCCCGTTTCAGGGAAGAGGCACAGCTAGAGATGATATATTGTCAGCATAGAGCTAGCTATTACATGAAAGCAGCAGATTTCAAACTGAGGCCTCAGTTGAAAGCTGTGGTTTCAATGCAGTTCAGTCCAAAATATCTACTTCCTGATGGCAATTTTTAAATTCAACTTCCTAAAGTTCAATTTATTAAGAATTACTAATGTTAGGCTATTAAGAAAAAACCCTGTGTAATTAATCTTTTAAAACCTGTCATACATAAACACAAGATACAACATTTTCCCTAGTTAGCTCATTAGAAAACACAAAATCAATTACATAGCGACGTTGAATTTTAACTCAAAAACACAAGTAAAGCTGACAACTTTATTTTTAATATTCCAACTAAAGGATATACAACAAAAGGGAAATTGGACATGTAAAATCATAAAACAGAAAAATCAGAAGTACTGCATTTTTTTGCAACATAAATCAGCTCACAGCAGGCTGCAACAAAGTTCTAAACCCTTCCAATCTACTAGCAGTATGTGACAGATATATTGTTATTTTAGCATTATAATGTAGTCTTTAAAAAAAGCTGAACTGAATCCCAGAGAACGCTGTCAAAATGAAAGTCATGTGTAACATTTGTAAAACTGGATGTTCAGAGATATTACTTAAAATTTATTCCATGGGACAAAACAGAAAAAGTTGCAAGTTTTTTATTTCTTTACTAAGCAGCTTTCAAAATTTATGAGGAATGAAATGCAAAAAAGTTAAAGCAGTTTTTCAGAGTATTCATCTGAAAGCAAACTCAGTAATGCAAGACATTCAGATTTAATTTCTTACCACTCCCCTATCTGCCATTCCATATCCATCAAAGAAAAGCCAAGCTAGCGCTGCTGTGGGTACTTCAAGTTTTTCAGTTTGGTTATGGATCTAAATTTCAGCCATAAACACTTAAGTTTTATAGAACAAGATGCTTTTAAGCACAAAAAAATACACTGAGTGTTAAAAAAAATAATAAATCAAACAGCAAAGAGTCTATAAAATATTTATATGCAAGTAGGATCTTGAATTTGCTGCTAGAATACTCTTAGATCAAGTACTAACATTAGAACTAGAGTGGTAACAAGCCTAGAAACACATTAGGTAATTTAAATACCTAGGCTCTGAATAAACAGCTATATATGCCACTATGGAGGAAGAAGGGGCCAGAAGTTATCCTAACTTGGGTAGGTAACCTGTTGAAACAGTTCTATATACCATCTCCCCAGCAGCAATGTCAGTTTGAGGAGTTCCTACTCCCCACCTCAATTATTCATTTCTGTTCCTCCCTACTGATGTGGTTCTGACTTAAAAAAAACCAAAAAATACCATACATTTTGAAACTTGAAGTTGGAGAGGAGAAAATGGAAAACTGTTGAACTAGATTTGACCTCCAATCCAGTTCATAACATGGTCCTGCAGTAATTTCCCAGGAAAACAGACAGGATAGCATTTCTGATGAACAAGCTTCAGTCAGTCTTTCAAGACATAATAGGTCTTCCATTTTCACAGTACACATGCACTGTAATACAGATTTATTCCAGTAGAGAAGATTCCCTACATGCAGCAATGGAATTTACCGCACTGGAAACTACAGTTTCATAGGATGAAGAAAGTTTTATTATCAAAATGAAGCTGAAGAAGTAGGAACTACAGCCCCCAAAATCTGAAGTCTATTCTCCTTCAGCATGAATTTACTCAGCAAGATAGCAGGGGTTACGACCTGCACCCATGAGATTAGATGTATTGGAAAGCTTAACACTCTGAAAACAATTAATACTACTTTTTTTGTTTTTCTCTTCAAGAGGTTACTCCCCAAAAATAACTACTTCCTTTGTTTCCTATTTATGGTAGGAAGAAAAAGCTACATTTTCAGGACAGAAAGGAGGCATGGCAGTATGACTCAAAGGTAAATGTAAGAATAGAGCTTACAGGCAACTGTAGACTCTGTGCATTGACAAGGCTCTCAGCTGCATAGTCTGTCACTCCACATGATCTCCCCATAAAAGCACCTTTGTAAGACCAAACCAGAAGTCCACCTAGCCCAGTATGCTATGCCAAACAGCAACTACCTATGCATGCTGTGGTAAAACTACAGGAACAACCACGGAGCAACTCCTACCCCTAGATTCTTCCCCATGTTCACCAGCAATGTGTGGCTTCAGGGAGGAATCAGAGGAGGATGCCACCACATGAATTTGCCCAATTGATTTTTGATCTGCTGGAAGTTTTCATCTGCTTGTTTGTATGTAGACTGCACTCTAGAAATCAAAGGCATGTCACATGAAATGACCTGAGATGTTTAAAAGAAGTTGAGCCGACCTCAGGGAAAAAGAAATAATGATGTTTACTCAGCACACCTTAATACTAAAAGAAAAAAAAGAAGCAAGGTGACAGCTGAAATTAATTGCCGTACAGAAAGTTACATAAGATAAATATTAGAGGTAAATGCACATTGTTTATACCAATTTATATGCCACCTTTGTGTACAAATGTAGGTCAGGGAACAAAACCCACTGTTAGAAAAACTGAAGGCCTGGCAATACAGTAACTTAAAAAAGAATTCCCATAAAAACACCCCCCACACACCCCCTTGAGCTTCCCACTTTCTTTTAAAATCCTAAGGCAAGTTGAAAACAGTTGTAATCAAATGCTAAAAGAAGCTGTCCATGCAAGCAGACATTCAACAGACAGATCTGTCAGCATTATCACACATACAGACCAGAAGAGGAGACAAAGTAAGGCAAGTTCCATTTCATGAAGGCTTTCCCTGGGGCAACTATACTAGCAATGAATTCTTAGAAATAAGGTCTGATTCAACCATGGCTTGTGTTAAAAAATGACTTGTAAGTCATACCTCAACAAATCAGAAGACAATTATCAATTACTACAAACTATTAAAAAAAAAAAAAAAAAAAGTGTTCAGTTACGTCAGTTTCCTCACAAACAGTGAAGCTAAAACAGAAGCACTGTGTGTTTGTATCTTGGAACATGTTCTTAGGGATCTCAGCAGTTTTTCCTGCTCGAGGCATTGAAGTTCCTGACAAAGAGTAAAAAGTCTGTAATTTCCTGCTTTGCAAAACTAACAAAACGACTGTCACTTTTTCAACCTCTAACAGGCAGACAGGAACAGATTACTGTACCTCGATGTTGGTAGTGTTTCATTAGCACAGTGAAAATGGTACCTCAGCTATGAAGGAAAGCTGGCAGCTGAAATAAAGATAAACAAAAGCTAAACCCCTCAAATTCCTGAAGGCATCAACAACAAAAAGGCGACCTCTTCCCAAGGCCTAGACAGAACAAGACCAGACATTAGCCAAGAAAGATGCATTTTCATGCTCTCTCTGAAACATAAATACAAAAAGGACAGAAATGTCAATATATGCATTAAAGTTATATTTAACATAACACAGATGGCATGAAGACAAAGGTAGTTGCTAATGAAAGTTAAAGAAGGCTTCATAAGGACTCCTCCCCTTGCAGAAATGGGGAATGAAAAAACATTTTACAGGAGTCTGCATGCCTTCAGTTTGTCTTCTCTCGCTACGAAAAAATCCTTCTCTCTCCTGTTGTAGCACACAAAAATCTCTGTGAAACTCAGTTCATGGGAGGCAGAAATCTGGAAAACAGAAGTTAATTTCAAGTGTGGTTCTAACATCTGAGAACGTTTTACAAAGCTATTTCTTTTCTATGGATCATTACATTAAAAAAAATCAAAATGGTTGGGCAATGTAGAAATATAGCTGTTTGTTTCAACAATTATAAAAAGGGAAACAAACGTTTATGACAAATAGTCTTGCATTACTTTTGCACTGAATTGTTATGAACAGCACAGTACACAGTTGACTGAATTTAAAGTACGTAATAGTTAAATAAACTTAGTAGGTATGATCAGCACAGAACTGAATTTTACTATACTATACGACCTGTCGCAATTCAGCTTCCCCTCAGATGACTTAAGTAATAAACAATTTACTATGACAGAGCCATTCAGAATGCAACAGGAAGCATTTTGCTAGAGATCAGACTTTGTTTCCTTGCACTACAGAACACACTCACTGGGACTGTTCTTTGCAGTAAGCATTTGGTTACTCTGAATCAAGTCCACAGCAACTCACCATCAGCTAAAGATTCAGCTGCATGAGGTAAGCTAAAAAAAAAAAAGTACAAGGCACTTGTTACCTGCAATTTATCTCAGAAGACTTTTACAGCAGTATTTTCAGAAGTTCATCTAGGAGCAACAAACTCAGATCTGCCTTTTTTTTTTTAGGGAGAGTTATTTGTAATTTGTGAACTGTAAAACATTTCTTATAAAATTATTCTCTTTACAGCAAAAGAAATCTTGTGTAATTTACATATAATACATCCAGTTGAAAGTGGCACAGTAAAGAAAACATTACCTAATTTGGGAGATGTTACTATGTAAATAGCAGCTGGCAATTTCATCTGCAACATAGCAGCTCCATCTTCACAGTGTCACAGTGCATTGAGAGTAAACTACTTGCATATCCATAGGATATAGGTGTCTCTTAACCATAAGACAGTATACCACACTCCCTCCTCGGTCCAGGACCCAATCAGCAAAGCGAGATGTTCACATCTATGTAACAGCATTAGTGTACAAGCAATGTTCTTACTGTTAAAAAAGCAGAGCATGAAATCTAACCTATGGATGTAAGTGTTGCCAACAAAAATTATGATCAATGGTGAAGCAAGTCAGTTATCTGGACTTTCTGTTTGTTTACTCCATCAAAATATCTGTAGTTTTTCTCCCTTATGAAGGGCAGTAGAATTTAAATGTATGAGAATAAGCAAAAAGGTCTGTCTAATTTAACACAATGCACAAGTGCCACTAATATCTGGGGGGGGGTGGAGTGCTGGTGTGGGGGAGGAACAGTCATCCTTGTCTGAATCTTTTCCTGGTTTCATATATTCTCCAGTTACTACAAGCAAACAAGACAATATTCCACCGTATACCCCTTCAGTGCTTCACAAATTGATTTGATCATTAAAACCAAGGCTTCTAGTGTAAAACATACTGAAACATATTGTTAACTTGCCATCAGATCAAAATACATTAGAGCTATGCTGGTATTAATCGCAGCCCCACAAATCAATCAAGCAATCCTATCTAAGCAAGCAAACAAACAATTAACACTAAATCTAGAAGAAAAAAATGCAAACAAAAAAGTCTTGAAAAAATATCAGAGAAAGTTAAAAGAAATCACTCCAATATATGTATCCCCCCGCCCCCCCAAAAAAAACCCAAAACAACCCCAAACCAACTTATATATTCTTGCCTTACACTTTATTCCATGTATTTAAATATCTGATAACTGTCACTTGTGCCAGAGGTATGTGCCCAAGTTTCCTGACAAACTGCTTGCTTATTAATAGGCAATGAAATAAATTGAGACAGAAGACTGAAGCACTGTTTTTCCAGGAAGTGCTTAAAATCAGACATGACAATGGTCCATTGAGACTATTTAGGCATTTTTGTGAAGTAATTCCTGACAGAGGCAATTACATCATACTATCATAATTATTACACTATTCGTCATTCCCATGAGCTGGAACTGCACTACTCCGCCATATTTCATTTGTGAAACCAACCTACACAACAGGCCTGAAAGGCATCCTTACTTCTGCTTGGTGCAAAATTTTCCCAACATTGACCATGTTGCTGTCCTGGAGCAAGAGAGATCTGCTTCAATTTTTCCCCCCTTTTATTGGGATTAAAGCATTTCAAAGATTAAAAAAAGGAGTAAATACTAGACTGAATTTGTGGAACAAGTTTAAATTATAAATTCTATATTTGTTTCCCACCTTTTTAAACCATTACTCTTTAAAAGCGGCTTCCAGATTTCTCACTTTATAGCAAATCCTGTGTGGTGTTTTTATGCCGGTGTATCTAGGACACCTTTTTAACTCATGTATGAAATGCATTGTAAATGGTTATCCGATAGAAAATTTTATACCAATCTGCAGGTTAAGATTTGTGCATCTGCAATGAATGCAAACTGCATAATTCTATAATTTCTCTGATTTTAAAACCTTAAGAAAATATTGCAGAAAATAACAAAAGTACTCTGCAGGACCTCCTTGGTAGTAGACACTATTTAAAAATATTTCATAAATTTAAGGGGTTTTAAACAACAGTATTAGACCTAGATATGGGTGTAATGAAGGAAGAATATGCACTTTATTTTTTAATCTTATGTTTAAAAGCCATCTATATAATTTTGCACCTACAAGGACAGCTTTATTTAAATTAGCATTCCTTGGGTGTCTGTGCTTTCAGGAAAAAAGCCAAAATCAGAAACCCACCTCCCAAAACCTACTACAGAACCTAAATTATAGAAATATTTTTTCCTTAACTTTCACCCTACTGTTAACTGCAGAAGAACAACAAATGCAAAATACGTGAAACATATGTGTACAACAAAGGCAAACTCAGAAGAATAGGCCATAACTGACAACGCTGAGCCAGCTCCAGAGTTTCAGTAAAGTTAAGACCTGTCTCTTTTCCTCTCCACATCCCACTGTCAGACACAAATCCCTACTAACACAGAGTACAAGTTCTGAGGCTGGCTGAGAAACCATTTTCTCTTTACAAAAGGTCCAAAAGCCTGATCATTTGCAAGTGTTGCCATTTCACTTTGGGACTAACCTGTAAGAGAGTTCCTCAGTCACTTGACGGCATTAAATTCACCAATTGAGAGACTCTGTCCGCACTGCTGTTTTAACAGGAATTTCTGAAACTAATGCATACCTTCCTGCAGTAAGTTTTTACTTCAATTTATTACCAGTTTCTCATGAAAATTCTCCAGTAGTTTTGAGCACCATGATACCCTAAAGTAAGAAAGGCACTAAGTAAATCTGTGCTTTCAATTGTGTCTTAATGTGGTCTCCGGAGCTCTTCCAGTTCATTTTATTTCAGTGGTCTAAAGGAACATTAAACTAACATTGACTGAATCTTGTATTTCTGTTCTTATAATTTCTTCATGCAACAACAAATTCTGGTCCATTAAAATGACGACCTTAAAAAACTTTATTGCTTTTCAAAATTGGTGGATAAAAGCCAGCTAGTGTCTCTTCAAAAACATTGAGCAAAAAGCACCTCAAGCAAGTTATGTATTGAGAAAAGTAAAATTCTGGCATTTTTCTCAGAAGATTCTTAACCACTTCCAACTTCAAATTAAGAATGCAAATAATGTTTAATATTGTGCACTCAATCCTAAAAAAGTCAGAATATACCACATCACGTTGAGCAAACTGGCTGATAAATTACTCTTCTGTTAATTTGTTCCCACTGCCAGCTTCAGAAAAAGAGAGCATTACACTTCTGAAGAAGGTGAAAGACTACCAGTGACTGCTGTTCTGGATTGTTCCCCTCTTTGCCTTCACATTACAAAAGCTTCCCAATTCATATGGAAGTATCTATAAGAGCAATTTGGTTTTCTAAAGAAACGCCAAGCCTCCCAAAGCTGTTACCAAATTTAGGCTTCCCATTTAAGTAACTAATTCTATATTTGAGCTGTATTTAAAATCCAACCTTCACTTTCTTCATAAGCAATTCTAATCAAAGAGAGCACAGTAAAGAAGAAAGAACAGAAGATGCATTCATCTCCAGAAAACACATAAATCAAATATCGACAAGAGAAATTCAGAACTATTAATTGAAATTTAAAAGAAATTTGAGTAACTCAAGTGAGGGTTTTTGTATGAACATTCAGACAGAAGTATATCAATCTAGAAAGCAGCAATAGAAGAAAAGAATATGCTTTAAAACTCCAATAAAAAAAAAAAAAAATTGAATAAGGGATATGACAGTTACTTTGGAAAAAAAAAAAAGCCTAATCACAAGGAAAATGAGACTACAATGAATGAGAATCCAACTGGATACAAAAACCACAAAGAAATTGCTAGCTCGAAGTTCTGGTATGTTTTGTGATCCTATTCAAGAACCAGCATGTACTTAAGGCACAGGTGAGGCCCAACTCACCTAATCCTTTTTTGATTTTTGGGTTTGATGAAGCACAACTCATTTCTGTTTGAACCAATTTCTGTAATTCTCTGTACACTCAATTAGGTTAAAATATCTTCACATTGTAAAAATCTAAACTTGCACAGCTCAAAAGAGTGTTTATCCTTGTGGCTTTATTTTTTTTTCCTTCCCTCTGAAGCAAGCTATTAGTTGCTCACTCTTTTTACTAGACTAATTAGATCAATTCAATTCACAATTTTTAAACTGACTTCATATATTTGCAAGCAGCCAAAACTGTCTTACTCAAAATTAAGTGAAATGAAAATGAAGAGCTAATTATCTTCAAGAACACTCCTTCTTTGGAAAGATCAAGTTGTCAAATCTGCCTTATAAAGCTTTCCTCCACAAGTTTCACAGGGTTTCTTTGCACAAAGTAGTAAGTGAAATCTCATTAAGTTGCATGTTGTCCACACTTCCACAATCGCTTTGAGGATTTAAAATCAGAAGCCATACAAAAATCAGTATAACCTAAATCACAGTGGATTGTTTTGTTTGGTTGGGGGTTTTTTGTTTGTTTTTCTTTTTTTTAAATGCAACACATTTAAATACAAGAAACACAAAACAAACTAGGACTGTGACTTGAAGCAGTAATAGCTATTCTGGTAAAGAAATAGTCATAAAAATGTGGGAAATAAGAGTGCAAGGTTTCATTGAACCAACTTAAGAAAGGAGAATTATCCCACTTGTTACAGAGGAAATATTTTTCACCCAGAGGAAATCAATAACAACTGAATCTGAAGTAATTCCCTGAGGTGCCACCAAGAAAGCTTTTACTCATCATCTGTGCTTCAATACATGAAAGGATAAAGCAGCAACAAATTAAACAGGTGATTGCCAAGCAGTCTGACCAGCAAGGCAGCTGTACTAGTTAATAGTCCCATTTGTGACCACCCTGCTGTGTTATGACTCCTCTGAACAGACTTTCGGCCTTAGTTAAAAACAACTTGTGTTAACATGACACAGTAAGAATCTATCCTAGAATTTCTCTGATTATTACAAATTCATAATCCAATTCCATTTTCTCTACTTTGCCTACACCATGTAAGTTTTACTTTGAAAGAATGAAAAAAGTGGGAAAAAAAATCCACACCTCTTACAACTCTGGAAGGTGCTCTAGTTTAATGGCATTGCCACATATTAAGAGATTACAAAAGGTATCTTGTGTCAAATCAATGCGTGATCAGATGTCTTACAAGTTTAACTACCATCACTGAAACACATTTGCAATATGCTGACTTTAAGGTCAATGAAAAGCACACTATTCTGAAAGACCTTTAGAAGACAATGTCTGAGAAAACGGGATGTAAAAAGCATTTGCTTTAACACTCAGATAAGTTCCTTACTAAATTTTAATACAGTATTCAAAGATTAAGCAAACATTTGGGATCACTAAACATGTCAGACTCATTTTACTTCTTACCATGAGGGCTTGTATCACAGTAGCAGCCTCTTAAAAATGGGACAGTAAACTGAGAAACTAGTCTCACTTCTTTAAACAGATGTGTAAGTGCTTTTTAAATAACTATGAAACTACATCACATATATAAAAGAACAGAAATAAAAACTAGTTTCCAGGAAATACTGGTGGAACTATAGTTAGGAGAGAGTCTATGTGTGAAACAAGTCATGCCCTTGTGCCTTACTAATGGACTCTTTATGGAAATACTTTTCTCAACAAGTTATTCTTATACTAGGTACTGGAAGTGACCTGGCTGTGAACTAGAAGCTGAAGACTGATGTCACCCATTGAATTAATTGCTACACTAAACTGACGGGCAATCTGTGACTAGGGTGACGGAGCCACAAGTCCATGCAGATGTCAGAAGCAAGACGTGCCTTTGAAATGGAGTTGGAACAAGGCTGACTTCAGCCCAGATTGCACAGGACCAGCAAAGAACACACTATCACGTAATCCTATTCTGGAAAACTAAAGGCATTTGCATAGTCAGCTTCAGTCGTATTTCTAACAACGAATCCTACATGAACATTCAGATGCAGGACCCAAACTGCATCTTTTCAAACACTGCAGAGAGGGGAGGTCAACACTTTCAGAAGACAGCCTTCCCACCTACTTGCTTAGTATGTCTGGGTTAAGCATTAGCCAGCCAGCCATGCATCTACACAAAGCTAGAAGCAAGCTGCTGTAGAAAGACAGAATATCACAGTTCTCAATTCTTATACCCTGACTGCCCATTTGCAGTTTCTGAAGGACTAATGTAGTTAAACTGAAAGAGTTAAACATTTTAAACCCTTCAAGTATAGATTATTTTAGTGACTGCAAATGAGTATACAGTCTAACAAATTCTTATCAGAAGTCGCCATGGCAAGAACCAGCTACACTAACCACTTCCCTTGTGAGAGCCAGCTTTATCCCCTCCCAGTTATAAAAACATGCCATTTATTTGAACATGGAAAGGGAGTAACAGTGCTAGACCCTTATTGTCTCACTTCCCATTTCCTTTTAGGTATCAAAATGCAGAGCTTGTCACAATAAGGCTCAGAAACGCAATGAAGCAGACATTGGGCCTTCAGGAGAGAAAGTGAGATGTTCGTTCTCTAAAGTGAATTTAGGGGAGGAAAAGAGCAAGTTCTACACAGTATTTTTTATTTTCTAAAAGTGACTGTAAAGAAATCTGAGGAAAGATTGAATAGACTGTTACTGACAAACGCCAAAACCTTACCCAGTTATAACTACAATGAAAACTTGGACTGCATTTATGATTATGCACTAATTATTGGTGGTTTCAAGAAAAAAAAAAAAAAAAAGTTTAAAAAATTTCTTTAGGGCAAAACCCATAGGCCTGCTTTGTGCCTCCACCAAATCATGAATTTATTTGTCATCGTGTTCACTCCATAAGAAAGTGTTTTGAAATCTGGAAGCAATGATGTCTTCTCCCCCAGAGATTAACTGAAAATACTTAGTGGAAAAAAGAGCCTGTCCTTGTCAAGGTACCAGCTCCCCTAACGCAAGCTTTGTTCTCCCCACAGAGGGGAGACAGAGCACAGCTAGTCTCAACTAGTATAACCAGCAGAGCCCTTTTGCACAGATGACATTTCACAGATCTGAAAATGCTAATTGCATAAATCAGTCCTCCATCTGTTTTTGGCTTTGTTCCAATCCAGTTTACCTACTGACTAGTTAGTTGTCCAAATCAGGGAGATGTGTAGCCCCTTTTGGCTCTACAATCAGAGAAACTTAATGTTCGTTTTGTACCAATGGTAACCAGAGAAGGTAAATTTGTTCAGTAGTCTTTCCTTTACAAACATTAATTGGAACAGAGCTGCATTATTTCCCAATAAGCCAGAAGAAGCAAACTGAGTATTTTTTCAAAATCTTATGGCTCCTTAAGTATAGCTATTCATAGTTCAAAAGGTCCTAAGTATATTAAAGAAAAAAAAAGGGGGGGGGGAAGGAGAAACAATCATATTCTTACTTTTGACAACTTTCATTGTTACATCCTTTGAATGGGGTTTTAATCATGGCAGAAACTTACCATTTTTAGATATTTCACAAATAAGCATGGCCTAGGCAGAATCAACCTAAGAGTGCTAAACATATGTAAATTGAAAGACATTTACATGTCGAGATTCTGTTAGAACCAGGAGGTCTTGTGGTTTGTAACACAAACTATACTACCAAATCTTGCATCTTTCTTTTTCCCCAAGCTCTATAGGCATCTGATGCCTGAAGCATCAGAGACAGTCCACCTTGCTAACCTTATGAGCCCCATACCAAGTTTTACGTAGCTGAGGGCCACAAGATGCACAGCACTTACCTAGTCATTGTGAGTACAAACAGGTTTTATGCTAGGATCGCCCTGCTGCCATTAGATTGACAGAGCTGACAAACGGAGAAGCTTCACTCAGAACACTGCAAGTCACATGTAACTCCAAGGTGGGCATAGTGGTAATTCGGGTCCTGATTTTCCTCTGAATTGGGGTTCATGTTTTGAATGAAACACAGATTAGAGAAGTTTCACCTACTTGATGAAAAACCTTGCTTTATTTCAGCCTAAGGCACCAATACCACAAATAGGATAGATACACATTAAGTTAACCCTTGCGCACAAAGAATACCAATAAAACCTATAAGTCTCCACCATTGCATAAGCGTTTTACTACAGGCTCACTCACAAGATTAAAACCTGTATTTTTTTTTTAAGTCCCAGCTATTTATGGTTGTTTAGGTCTCAACTACTTATGCACATGCAAGTACTTTAAAGACAGTGGAAATACTTATGCGCACAGCTAAGCTGCTGCCTGGAAAGAGATACTTTTAAAAAAAAATAATTACTTGTAAATTCAGAAAACTTCAGAGACCCATTTTGATGAAGCTCCTATGGAACATTGTCTATGTGGTAGAAGCTGGCAGATTTCCTGTTAGTTCCCCTTGCTAGCTCCTCGGCAGTCCACCCTGTGGGCTGAAAGCAAGCCAAAAGCCTAAAAGTTCTGGCTGTGCTCTCCCCTGCAATCTTGATTCCCAGGGTCTACAAGTGGCCTGCCCTGGCACAGGACCTATATTCCCATTTCCAGTCAATTTTAAAATACAGGAGTGTAATTCATACACAGGTGATTTCAAAATGCCAAACAACTGTCCTTCCCCACTTGGCTTTGCTGGGCATGCTCACTGGTGGCAGAATTGTAAAATACTGCCACAAGCATGTGCCTCAGAGCAGGTCAGAACAAGCAAACAGGAGAGCATACTGATTTTCTGCTGAGGTACTAAGGGGAATTATATACTTCAGCATATTGACCAGGACAAGATGGTTTACCATTGTACCTTAACATGCTGGAACTTAACCACATGCTTTAAAAGACAAAACTGAAGATATAGTAGCACTGTTCCTCTTACCACATGTGCACATAACTCTCTAAAGAGCTAATCTATACTTCAAAAATTTAAATGTAAATAACGTAATTTCAAGACCAAGTATAATTATACTCCGAATGAATTTAGAAAGATGAACATTAAACAGTTTCATTAGTTTAATATCCTTAATTAGAGAAAACAGAGGAAAGATTTGGTTAGAGACAGTATCTTTCTGAGAAATGCTAGAGTTTTCACAAAGGTTTGTGATGTTTTACAGAGTATCCCAAGAGCAGCAGCCAAGGAAAGTTACTGACACTGATGTATTTGGTACAGACAGTAGACATTTGAATGAGATGTTGTATTGGGTTTACGTGGCAAGGTTTTGGTAGCAGGGGGGCTACAGGGATGGCTTCTGTGAGAAGCTGCTAGAAGCTTCCTCCATGTCCAACAGAGCGAATGCCAGCTGGCTCCAAGACAGACCTGCTGCTGGCCAAGGCCGAGCCCACCAGCAATGGTGGTAGTGCCTCTGTGATAACATATTTAAGATGGGAAAAAAAAGTTGCTGCACAACAGCAACTGCAGCTGGAGAGAGGAGTGGGAACATGTTAGAGAAACAACCCTGCAGACACCAAGGTCAGTGAAGAAGGAGGGGGAGGAGATGCTCCAGGCACCAGAGCAGAGATTCCCCTGCAGCCCGTGGGGAAGACCATGGTGAGG
>JAVJGG010000074.1:62760293-62771616 GCA_035590195.1 Aviceda cuculoides
TGATAGAGCAGCTTTGGTGTGCACCTAACTTCCAGCCAGAGTCAACCTACCACATAAGCAAGGCAGTGAAACTTGCTTACTGCTCTTTCTTTGAGCCTTCTAGAAAATAAAGTTGAAGCTTTTGAGGGCAGGAACCAGTGCTATGCTAACTGGCCAAGGCACTGAAGGAGTTTCAAGGAATTGCTCAAAGAAACAGTCTCCACTTTATTCTACCTTGAAAAATCTGTACACAAGCATAGGAAATGGAGGCTCACTCTGCCTCAGTGCATTTAATAGGCACTAAAGCTGACTGGAAATATTGCAAGGAACAGCATTTTGCAATCTCTGGTCAACATCTGATCAGCAACAGTGAAGCAAAGCTGTTTGCACAGCTGTTTGAACAGCAGGATAACAACTCTCATTAAAATGAAACAAAGAAATGCCTCCAGTAAGGCAGTGATCATTGAGGTCTGCCTCCAGTAAGGCAGTGATCATTGAGGTCTGCCTCCAAAAGTGCAGCAGACACACACTTCTATGTTTTCACTAATACGCTTATGGCATTTGTAGATGATGCTGGGCTGGCAGCAAGCCCATCGAAGAGGAAGATCAAAATTCAACATGATGTCAAAGAACTGGGGGAAATAGTTTGAAGGAAAAAGAAAAATCAACATAAAGTCATAAGGACCAATAACTACTTTAAGTAGGAACAATCATCTGCAGAGACAGAAAATGAAAACATGGCATCAGGCAACAGCACTACAAACTAGGACTAGAGGTTACAGCAGGTTACAGGTTGATGTTGCACTGTTAGAAGAGAAGCAAACGTTACAAGGAGACATGTATACTTAAAATAATCACGCAAAATAAAACTTTTACTGTCTGCAAGTGCTATTGAGGCCTCCTGTGGAATAGGGTGCCCGCTTCTGGAGACCATACTAGGAGAAAACACGCTGCATTTGGGGAGTCTCTTCATACTTATAAAACAAAACAGACCCTTTTTGAGACAAGTCTCCCAGATGCCTCTTCACAGTTTGAAGAAATACTACAAGTCTGTTTTGCAATGCTCTCCTCCCACTGCCTCTAACAGGCAGGACTAGGTGCACCAACAGAAAGAGCACATCCCATTCCCTCAAGCGTTCCAGGTACTCAGAGCTTGTGTGAAGTCAGACAGGGCTGGCAACAATTAAAAAGAAAGGGAAGGATGATCCTTTCCTTACCTTACTGTTTCTCACTGCTGGGACTTGTTGGGAGCGTTTTGCTGGCGTTGAGAAGCCTCATTGTGGTTATGCTCTTCCCCCAAAGCCTCCACTTTGCATCATAAGGCACGTCCTTACCTTACCACTTCAAAACGGTTGCCAAGTAGAGACCTGGATGTCCCACAAGGTCTTTACGCCCCAGCCCTCCGGCTGCCCCTTCTCTCATCCAAAGCCTGGCAACCCTCTGAGCAGGCAGCACCGTGCCACAGCCCGAGGGCAATGTGTGACCCCAGAACCCCCACTGCCAATGCCTGGAATATTTGGTGTTTCTCCTCTCGGGAAAGCATCTCTCTAACGAGGCAGACACCGTCCCTCAGCCCCCAAGGACTGCAGCGGGACGACGGAGAAGGCGAGCTGAGGAGAGCCCCGCCAGTGGCGGGTTCGGAGCCTCTCCGACCGCTGCTGCTGGGGGATGGCGGCCGGGCAGCGGATCCCCCCCGCCCCGGCGGGACGCCGGCCCATCCTCACCCGGTCCAGAGGACGAAGTCCGGCCGCTGCAGGCGGTTCCTCATGGCGCGGACTGCGGAGGCGAGCAGGCGCCAGGGCGCGTCGCAGAGGTAGCTGCCCCAGGGCCCGGCGGCGGGCACAGCCCGGGAGCCGGCCGAGGGGCGAGGGGGGGGAGTGAAACGCCTGCGGTGCCTTGCTGCGCTGCGGCGAGCCGCCGGGAAATGGCCGCTGCGCCCGAGCTTACCTGCTCATTCCTCTCTGGGGTTAGTACGAAGTTCAGCGCACATCCTTGCTCGCAGCCTTCGGGCGTCCTTCCCCGGGCTGCCCTCACTTGGCAGGCGCCGCGTCGCCCGTCCGCAGATGCTGTTCCATGCCTGTAACTACTTGGCAGCGTTAATGTCTCGTCGGAGCACACCCGTTGCCGTGTGTGCGAAAGAACGCGCATCTAGTTGGGATGGTAGCCTGCCACGGACACCTACCGCTGCGGCTGCTTCCCCGGAGGCTGGGAGAGAGGAGAAGGGCAGGAGGCGCCACGTGACCAGAACCTTGGGGAGGCCCACGCAAAATTTGCTCCTGGTCTAGATTTCCACTCGACCACGATTGGGTGGTTCTGCTTTCAACCTCCGAGCTGCGGGGAAGGGACTTAAAGTTTTGCAAGAGCAGAAGGGCGTATGTTGCTGTCAGAAAGGTGCTGGTTTGCTGCCGCATAACAAGCCTGCCTATCTGAATGCCAATTTAATCTGAGATGAGGAAAGGAAAACTAAATGTCGCTATACATATCAGGTTGTTTTCAGGATGGTGTTATTTTGGATGCAGTAGAAGTCGCACAGTTCAAGGCACTTTTCTTTAGCTGAATATCTTAGGCTTGTTTCTCAGAATTTGCTGTGTCCCCCAAGCGTAACACTAACTAAACATCTCCACAATCGATTCTTAGTATGGTCACTTTCCTGGGATCACTGCTTTGATCTGAAGCGCTAGTTGAGTGAGAAGTACCTCCTAACAAAACTGGATTCTTTCTTGCCTTACATATGGGATCAGATGCTGACCTAAATGTAGAGTCTTCACTGAGCAGATTAGAAGAGGCCTTTCCCTCTAGACTTGCAAGAGCAAAAGCTGGAGGAGACTATTTGTACTCCATTTAATTGCAGAATAGTATCAGTACGTGTGTGGCCTTAAGGTCACTCTAAGTGAATCGCTTAGGTGGTCTGTCAAGATGCCACGCTGTAACTACCCTTATGAAGGTTTTTCAGTGAAAGATGCTGGGAGGAAGTCAGTTGTGTTCAGTGTCATCTTGTAAGTAGGGTACCTTTGGGATCGGAAGGTGATCTGTCCTCTCGTAGTGTACAACTCAGGGATGTACATTTAAAGATAAATTAATTGTGAATTTCATAAAGATAGAATCTGTTGCTTATTTAAAGCCTTTACTATAAATTAGGGACAGTTTTCTGGAATATTCCTAAACCAAGCCTTATTGTCAAAGTGAGGATGTTACTAAATGCAGGGAAGAACAGAGCAAAGCATGTGCTTTGTAGAAGCGGCATGAGATTAGTTGCATGCAAATTCTGAAACAGATGGCTGAAATGAACTCAAATTATTACCAGTTGTTGGCAGTGTAACCTGCATGTACACAGGATCCTCTGGTCTTCAGTAGGGGAAAAAAAGCCCAAAACAACACCAAAAAAACAACAACAAAAACCCAACCAAACAGTGTACAACTATCTCTTTTCAAGCATTCTTCTCTGCCATAAAATCACATTCACATGTCACCATCCCTGTTAAGGCATGACTTTGTCTTTTGAGTAAGACCAGTACTGTCAAGGTTTTGAGTTACTTTTGGATGAGATGGAAAGTGGAAAAACCTCACTATTTAGTCATTAAAGAATATATGGTATGCCTTATAAGGGCTGTTTATCCCCTGATTATTGGCTGAAATCTAACTCTTAATAAATTACATTTTGCCTGTGATCCTTATATTCACTTTACTGTTTCAAACGGATGTTTCTCCACTCTGCCTTGACCAGGGCAGCACAGCAGGAAAGAAGAAAACACCTGCCATGCCTCACTGCAGAACACTAGGTAATGCAATGCCCATATGCAGCATAAATTTATGCACAATATAGAGGGTCTGCTAGAAGTACTAAGTTCTGAAATCAGTAACTGAACATGCTGACTGACATCTCTGTTTTCTTCTGATCTGCTCTCTAAAATCTTTTTGTAGTCAATCACTGTGAGTTGACCTGATTGTAAAAAGCATAAAACTTACTGAAGAGCTAAGAAAGATACTCAGTTACCTCTTGCATAGATTATTTCTCAGACCATCTAGAATACAGCTTGGGAGGGTAACTTGAGACTTTTAGCAGTGTTCAGTGGGCCTGTTTCCCCTAAGTCATAAGGAGCAGCACCCAGGGTTTGTTATGAAACAGAAGCCTTTGGCCTCAAATTAGCATCGTGCAACATTTGGAACATCAACTGTTGTACACAAAGAAACTTCTGTTTGGGAACACACTAAGTTTTTGCAAGCCAAGGAGTTTCCTTGTTGCACAAAACCTGTAATAGTGTCATGAATAACCAACAATTTTCAACATGCTAGAGATAGGAATCTGCCATGCCCCTGAATATATAACCTAGGCATCATCATCCACAAACAGAATAAGTATGAGAGATAACACAGTCCGTAGCTTCTGGTCTTGACTAAACATGCAAAAAGTGCTTTAATACTGTGTACAAACTAGATTCTCCCTGTCTTGTTCCTCTGTGTAGAAAGACTTATCCCCACCTTGATCTTCATTCTTTCCATTGTGAGAAAGGGAAAACAAATCTGCTCCTAAGCCATAATCCTTTCCTCTTTACTCCTCTGTGTCAAGCAACTAAATGAGGACATAGAGTCTGAGGTCCTTGTCATTCTTGTTTCCTAGGTCCTGCTGAAAATCTGCTGTTGCATGTAGAAATGCTTTGCCATCTTGCTGATGCTCACTTCTTACTTCATAGCATAACACTTGTGCCTCTTAGAAGAAATTCCATCTCAGAAAATCAAGATGCCATGTCACTTTTCAGGAGCGAGAAAGCCAGGTGAAACCAGAATCTGTTACAAGGAATTCTATAGGCTTACTTCAGACACTGGGAATGTCTAGTCTCACTGTTATTTAAGTATTTTTCTTACTGGCTTACCTATTAATTTCAGCATTGATTTCCATGGGAAAAGTGTTTAAAAATTTATTCCCTCACATTTCAGTTCACACAGAACTGAACTTTTGTTAAAAATGTATTTTGGATCCACAGAACTTAAGATTATATCTTGAGCTAGGTGTCAGACACATTACATAAGAAAAGAGCTGTACTTAAACCTCCTTTTTCTGCCAAAGCATGTAATAACAGTTCTCTGTTGCTTTTTAAGAACTAACAATACTGATGTTTCTTCTAACAGCCCTGCACTGTCTAGTCACATTCATCACAGTTATCAATTTTTTTGCTGTGGCATCTGCTCACGAACTGGGGAACCTTTTGGTCTATCCACCATATGATCCAGAGCAAAAAGGTCATCTGTTCCCAAAGAGTTTGCAATTTAAGTATGAAGGATAGACAAGAAACAGAACAATCAGCAAGCTAGATTGCAGTCCTTGTACAGCGGAAGTCTATCTGTTGCCTTGAATTTTTTTGTCACTAGTTTGTACATCTTGCATCAACTACTAAAATTAGGTCAATTTGTGACATCAGGTAGTCTTTAAATTATCAATACTTTGATGTCTAATTTGGATATTCTTCCTGGCTATGCTACGGTGGATTTTTCAGAGCTCGAGTAAGTCACCATCCTTTCATGCTCAATTTTTCTTAACTGTAACTGGGTAACAAATATATTTACCTACCTCAGGCCTGACAGAAGGCTGAGGGATTTAATATTATTGAGTTTCCAGGTGAACCCTTGCTCAAAGGAAGTACATTAATGAAGTGAGCAAAACCTGTTAAACCTCTTCTCGTACATCACTTATGAAGATCAGCAGTTACATCTATTGTAAGCAGCGCTATCTGTTCTCTCTCTGGGGAAAGCCACTGTACAATTTCAGACTCAGGAGACCAGCTGTAGCTTAGTTTACCTCTGCCCTACTGCTACCACTGGCTGTTACATCTCTTTCAGCCTAGGTGCTTATTATTCCTTCTGTTCTGTGAAACAAAGGCATGGGGCATGAGTACAGCTGTTAATAAACGGTGGAAACTTTTCTCCACTGAAAGCTATAGACTTCCAGATTATAAGGGAACAAATGCAAGAGTTTCACTCTTATTTTTGTCAGTAAAGACAAATAGCAACCTACTGAAAGAGAGCATGAAGAGTCAGGATAGAAGAAGGACCGCTTCCTCAGGCCCACCAAAGAGGACTCTGCTGTTATTCTTTTCCTCTGCCTGCTGCTCGGTCATCCTTCTGCCAGCAGCAGAATCATACAGTACCAACAGTAAACTGCAGTTACTAGAGGACAGTAACATGACAATAGCATAAACATTCAACCATCAGCTAACATAAAACCAAGGCCAAGTCTTGTTGATGTGTCTCAGCATGGCTGTGGGCTGCAAACCAACAGTCTCATGTGATCGGTATATCCAGGACATACCGCACGAACCTTGTGAGCATCCTGTAGAAGAGGAGCAGATAAGAGTGACACAATTTGACAGCTACTTCTGGATAACAGCCTCCCTAAATAATCACCAGACAGGCAAGGACCTGGCAAGAACACCCTCCACAGAGTACCCTACTTGCTTTCTCCAGAGCCAGAGCCTATCTGAATAGTCACTTCTGGGTGCAGTAATGGCATCCAGCCTGACACACTCTCCCTCGTTTTTATTCCTATTCCTCCCACCCTGCCCCTCTAGTAATACTGTCTGTAATGCCTTCATTCATGATGGCTAGCAGTGGTGGCAATGCTGTTCCTCTTCCTAAATCCAGCAGGCAGAACTGCCAAGGCCCTCACAGCTGTCAGAGGGAATAAGACAGATCAGCAGCGACATTAGTGCCTAGTTCATCATGTGATCCCTTTACGCCAAGCCTGTCGATTTTCTGGCACCATGGCAGAAGTGAATCAAATAGCTTTTTGTTGTAATGATGTCAGGGAGTCCACAGATCTTAAAAATAGTTACGGGATCTTTTATGTCCAAACAGTCAGATCTTTATCATACCCACCTTCTTAGAAAAGGCTACATCATTTTTTTCCTAAGCTTTTAAATTTAGGTTACTCCCTCCAGCAATTATGGTAGGTGCAACACTACCTTATTGCTTGTGTGTCAATGACAGTCCCTGAGAATGGTGTTTCTAAAGCTGCTTTGCATGAGCAGCTGGCTCGAAAAGAAATACAGTGAAATGAAATATATCTTTGCAAAACAATTTTCTTATCTTTCTTGAGATCTGATTTACTGAAAAAAAGGTATTTCAAAAAATATTCTATCTCTTCCACAGTATAAACCTACTTTTTGAATTTGGTTGCTGTTCCCAGGGTTTATTGTTCGTAGGGCTCTTGCTGCTCTATATCGTAGCTTTCTTTGCTACACCCGGTTCATTTACATTTTTTATGATGTTTGTAGAGACTAATGAATCTCACCTATCAATAAATCATCAGTAGATAAATCCCCTTCTTTCTGCATACTTACCTTCTTTCTCTTAGATACTGAAGTCAAAGAAAATAGATTTGTATTAGTTGATCATCTTTGACATTTGCAAAGTTAATTTGCATGTAATATAAATACATGTATGTACTATAAATATATGTATAACATATATGCTGCTTCTTTGATAGATTGGTTTTATATTTTGCAATTTTAATTTTGATGATTTAATTTCATCCTGCTGATGTAACCTAAAAACATTGTCAGGGTACAAAACTAATCTGACTTCACATGCCCTACATTTTTGCACTAGGAAAGGCCTTGAGAAGCAAAGAATGACCTTGACAGATGAGTTTGTGTGGATTTGGGGGAGGGCATTAATTTAATGCTTGCCAAGGTAGGGTACATAATTTATTTTGACAGATTGCCTATCTTCCTTCTTCTTCCTTCTTCTTTGTGGTTTAAGCCAAAACTTTTCAGATTTTGAACAAAGGCTTGCAAGTCTCAAGAGCATAACTGACCGCTTACTATTGAAGGTATAACCACACAAACCACCTCCAGGGAGTTGCATAACTGCTTTTTAAGGATAGTGCCTTAATCAAGTTTATTGTGCATGATACTAATAGTGCAAGTGAGATAAATTAAAAAATACATGTTACTATTTTCTCTTGAATTTCATTGACAAATGAACACTACTGAGGTGCTGCTCTTAGTTTCCTGTCCTCTAGACACAAGATTTGGAGGTGATTTTATTTATAAATGATAACACAAATTTAATTATATTAACTTCATTAGGTAGTCTCTAACATCTTAATCATAAAGCTGCATGCACTGTCTCCTTTCTGTTGAAAGCAACAATCTCCCTTTTAATTTCTGTCCCAAATAAAAATGTGTATTAACACATCTACATATTAATCACAGAAGTCTTGAGTTTATAACTATTTGTTTGCTCTGTTTAACCAGAACAAAAGATCCTTCTCAGGGCAGTAACGTACCTTTCAGTCTACAGTAAGAACTACTGCAGACCCCTTTTTAATAACTTCTTTCACCCTGGGGATCATAACTATGTATGTTTGAAGTATGGAGGGATACAAAATGTGAAAATAAAATGCAAGGTGAAGAAGCTAAATAAAGAAAATAGCATCTCCTCTTATTTTTAAATTCCTAAACCCAAACTTTCTGAGTTATTCCCAAATTCCTTTGTATATTCTAACCCCCCATGTTTACTATGAATTGTGACAATATATATGCCTTCTTTTTCGCAGAGAACTCACATTTAGTTGGATTTAGTTCAGTGGAAGCGCTTACACATAATTGCAGCAACATTTTATTTTAAGAATGAGAAAAGCCCAACTTTCCATGTCAGTTAAGCTACAGGCAGACATTAAACCCACTAAACCCTAAGAAAAGGTACTTTTCTCTTCATATGTTAAAACAGCCTCATAGTTCAGGCTAGATCTTTATTCTTTTATCCTGCCAATTAGATTTCAATTGAGTAGACTGCTATTCACTGCATCATTAATCAGCTCTCTTGTCTCCCTGACTAGTAGAGTCCCTGTTCTTTTCCGCATTTCCAAAAATCCCCCCAGAATTTTGAAACTCAACTTTGGTTTTGGGAATCTTCAGTCTCAACACAACGGTCAGATAGATACTTCTACAGAAGACTGTGCATGTCCACCAGAAGCTTCTCTTTCAGATTTTGAAGGATTTGGGGTAGTTTATACACTACTATGTGAGAGTCTAGATGTCAAAGAACATCATAGATCATCTTTTCATCATTCTAAATTATCCAATATTTGAAGGAAGCTTAAGAGCACCAGAAAAGTATTACTTGAGAAAATAATGAAAGAAGAATGTGGCCAATTGGAAATGTCTGCAGAAAGATGAAAAAACTATTTTTAAAACCCAGAATTTCCCCTAATATGAGTGGTACAAAGCAACTTACTTATGCCTAAAATAAAACAGGATTATTTCTCTAACTTATGTGAACATGTGCATTAATCAGTCAATAAATGCAAAATCCTTTGTATGTAATTTTTTTCCCTTAAAATTATCTTTGGTTCTTTTTTTTCATTCTAAAACTACTGCTAATGACAGCATATTAGGGAGGTATGTAACATAAACTCCTATCTCCTTCCTCCTTCCCTCTTTTTTTAAAGTACTGAAAGAAGAGAAGCTAAATTCCAATGCATTTTGATGATGTCATGAAAGCCAAAGTTGTAGCTATAAAAAGAAAATGTTTCTTTTTTCCCCTGCCCCCAACAAAACATGAGATAAATAGCTACTATTTGGAATTATAAAGATTCATACCTGAGGCTTAGACTAGCTTTATAAGCCTGTCAATTAATTTGTTTAAAACCAGAACCAAAAGCAGATTTGATATTAGACGCATGTTACAGAACTGCATGAGGGTGTTTGTAGTCTGTGTTGGTACATGGAGAGGCATTCCAACCATTTTATTTTAGTAATTGTACCATACCAAAGACAACAAAAGCTGTCCTGAGATTGAAGTGTATGACGCTTTCAAAGCGGGTTCATTGTGGATATTTGGAAGGTCATAGGTCTGAATTCCACTGATGTCTTGCATTCTAGGCTTGCTGCAGAAGATGGGAAAGTATGAATGAAAATTTTGCTAGTAAGCCCAAGACTACCATGTGATTTTCTGTGTATTTTGGCATTCATCGGTCTAGAAGAGGATATATGGATGGTCCAAAATTACAGAGAAGAGACAACGTCTGTCCACTTCTCCTTTGCAATCTCTAAGCTTTTCAAGAGCAGCAGTCACAGTACAGATGGTTCATCTGCAGTGACAGGGGAAGGATGCTGTTGCCACTTCTGCTACGGTCCCTGAGCCCAGTGAGGGCAACATCTGCCTAAAGTCGCCTCTTGCCCAGAGCCCAACTTCAAGGGTTCTGGATCATGTCCCTATGAGAAGTTCAAGTTCAGAAGAACCTCTTAAAAAAAGGTAAGGTATTTTTATCTCAATGAGGCAAAGGTAAATCAAAATACTGTGTGTCGTCCTCCCATGTGTGTAATGAAAGGTCTGTGGCATATTGTATTAATACTGATATGAAGATCTCCTTAAGCAAATCATTCACTGCAAGGTAAAGTGTTAAGGTTGCCTCACACCTTTAACACTGTAATTCTCTGAAAATCCAGACTTTATTTGTATAACAGCAGTTCCTAAAGCACAGACAAGTGAAACAGCTTACCATCACACAGAAAACTCATGGCCTAAGCTGGACGTGAAATTGGATAAGACCATCTGCTCTGGTTGCTAGGCACAGGCACATCTCCTTGTGGAGAGATAAAGGACTTAACAGGGCATCCCTGTTGTGGCTTGGGCTTCCTCTTTGCCTCAGCAACAAATGTTTTGAAGAGAGAGATCTAGTGCTCAGTTCAGTGCTTCTTAGTCTAAATGCTGTTGATTGCGGTTAAGATAGTAGATCAGGTAGCTACTGTTTCTCTTGGATTCAAGCATTAAAATACTCTTAATGGAATCCTTACTCATCTAAAGCAGAATAAGTTTAACTCTGTTTCTGCAAACACATACGCTTCTCCCACAAATGAACAGAAAGTCATCAAGGATTGAATTAATTGATCTAGGCCATTACGTTCTATGTCACTTATTCCATCTTGTTACAGTCAAAACCCCCCACATTAATATTTTTAAGCTCAAATAATTTTTTTACAACATAAGTCAGATAAGGGAGGTTCTGGCAGCATCATACTGACTCACACAGCTTTTTTTGCACTTCAAGAACATGCTTACAAAAATTACAGCTCCTATCACAAGACACATTGGACAAAGGACACGGTTCAATTTTCACTAGGTCCAGGTAGCAGAAACCATGACAAAGGGTCTAGAAAGTGCAGAATAAAGAGGCTGCGGTGGTCACGCCCTCCTGTTTGCCTGCACTGGGCTCAGCAAAAAGCAAAGTGAGCTGGCCAAGAATGAGTTGATTCAGCATGCTCTGCTGAAAAGGCTCTTAAGCTGTTCCAGACAAAACTATGAGGAAGGATGACAGTGACAACACCATCTATCCTTCAGGGTA
>JAVJGG010000074.1:62771657-62854593 GCA_035590195.1 Aviceda cuculoides
TGGACTGCTGCCAGAATGAATCATCTCTAAAATATACTCGGAAGTCCATGTCTGGCACAGGTCGTTCCTTAGTTCTTTCTAATTGTTCTCCGTGGCTGCACAATCTACTGAAAGTGGCAAGTATGGTTTCTACTGCAGCACAGAATAACTTGTGGTTGAACTTCAGGTAAAAGGGCTGGATCTTGTTTGCTATTGCATTCATTTGTATAGTGTGATCCAAAGTCAAAATGGGAGGAGGTGAAACCAAGTGAGAACTGGTTGCGACTGAAGTGCTTGCTTCAGATAATTTTGCTCTGCTTTGCTTGACCTACAAATACATTCCCTTTCCCCTGTACTTATTGCTTCAGGCTTTTTCTCTGGTCTTGTCTGTACCACAGAAGTTGCAATGATTTAACTGAATCCATTTCTAAAGGAACATATTTAAGTCAGAGCAATCCTCTTGTATGAAGACTTGGAGCCCTCCTGAGTAATTCCCAGAGATAAGAGCTTTTATTTAGTATCAGCAAAGTCTCTCATTTAGTTTTTTTCATCAATAAGTCTCAAACCACTTCATAAAGTAGGTCACTGCCATTTACTCTGTTTTGCAAATGGGGAACAGATGAAATTATTTGCCTACTGTGGGCAAGTAGAAAGCTGGGAATAAAAACCTGTGTCTGCCCGATTCAGTGTTTCAGCCACAAACCCACATGGGTTTTCCAAGTTTTCCTGCCATGAATGTGCTTTGAGGATCACATTTCTGCTAACCTTGTAATGATGTAACCAGTGATTTCATGGTAATCATAATCAACTTGAAAAAATACAAAATAATAGGTCTTACTTGGTGTACTTTAAAGTATTTTTTATACAATGTTAACTCCTAACAGAGCCTCCATCTCACAGAAATGACTTTTTGCAATACAAAAAATATTGGAAGCATCTGTAAAATATCTAGAACCTCTCTTCTTCCATCAAAGATAGGCCACAGAAAATTCACTCCAAACTTATGTTCAGATGATAAATAAACCATCTAACAGCCAAAATACAGTGCTATAGCAGAATATAAATCAGCCAAAGTGTCAGCATACAACTAGTTTAACAAGGAGCAAGAAGCAATAAAAATGATTGTATTGAAACACTGCATTATTTTCCATCCAACCTTCAAGATACAGAGATAAGCTTAGCTTATGTTTTCAGTAAGGCTGTCCTAACACTGAGCTATCAGGTAGTGGGCTGCTGGTGGCTATTTTTTTCTATTAAACATTCTTCCTCTGCCACGGAACCTGAGGGATGTAGTGACATCTCCATCCTTGGAGGTTTCCAAGGCTCAGTTAGGTAGCACTACAACTGACCTGATTTAATGCTGGCAATAGTCTTGCTTTGAGCAGGAGGTTGGACTAGATAATCCCAAGAGAGCCCTTCCAAACAACATTTCAACAGTCCTGCAACTTTAAACTTGGTGTGAATGCAATGGATTTTACAATTGGTTTGGCCTGTAGTAGCTGGAAAAAAGTGTGAGAATGGATGAGCTCTTGCAGAATTGCCAAGTTAGTAAAATTTCTTCATCTCAGAAAAATGGAAACACTTGATCTGCTATAGTATGCTATCTGTTACAGTAGGAGATGAATTAATCAGTTTTTTATATTAGCTAAGTTTTGTATTATGTATTAGGAGATGTTGAAGCATTTTATTAATAGGTCACAGTCATTAACCCAGTTTTACAGATGAATAAGGTGAGTTCCAGCTACAAATGATACTTAGCCATTTTCTGGCTTCTGGTTCGTCTGACCCTTTGTGATAAAAGAGCGAAAATTGCAGATAGGTGTAAGTATTGTGATCTGTAACCTTTTTCTTTGTCTTACCTTTTTTGCCCAGTACTTCTAAAGGCTACTAACTTGCAAGGATCTGATTATGGGTAAGATACCACAGTCTCATTTTATTATCAAGGCCTTATTGGAACTGGGAAGACACTTACCTCTTTTGTCACAGGGAAAAAGCCAAAGCAAGAGAAGTACAAACATCCATGTTATATGCTATGTGGGGGATAGCTAATCTGAAGCTACCATTTTAACATATACACTATGCATTACTGCTAATTAGAGCCAGGCAGAAAGAGTTAAGGGAACTGGTTTTTACCTGGAAGTGTAATCACATCTCAAACAGTGTTTGGCACATAGTTATTTGACTAAATTTTGTTTGGGTAAAGAAGCCCTTTAAGGATTCTGATAAGGTCTAAACATCCTGTTCTGCTGTTTTCTTTTTTTTTTTATTCTGTGCATTTTAAGTTATTTATTTCGTATTGTAGTATATAAATTAATCATATAGCAGTTAGACCTGAAATGAAATGTCTTATCAGAACAAAATGTTTACACTGATTTCAGATGAACTTTTTTCCTCAGACTTTTAATTTGGATTGTTAATTTTGAATTCAAAAGAGAGCCATGTTTTGAAACGAAGAAATCCTGATGCCGATGGATTCCTGTGCTCAGGTCTGTTACTAGTCACGTTTGCAAGATTCTGGAGAGCTCTTACAGGCGTGTGAAATCATGGCTTCCTTTAAGTCATTGGGAGTTTTTACTCTGACCACAGTAGCAACCTTTGGGTAGAAGTATTATTTTTTAAATAAACAAGGTGCTTATTTTCAAGGCCTTTCTTCGGGGACACTTAAAATATATTGGATTTCAAACATTTCTATATATTGCTATACAACTGTGAACAACCTTTGTATACTGCTGAGTTTTCCCAGAGCAGTTGATGATGAACAGTTCCTGGAGCAGCAATAAAGTGGAATTAGGATGGACATTTATCAAAGCTATGAAAGTTATTTTGCTTAGAGTGAAAGTTAATGGTATTCATTCAGCATCTCCTGCTAAGCTCATTCACAGAATACTATCTTACTAGAAGAAATATGCATAAATCAAGACAAAATCAGAAGCAGACAGTATCAACAGGCGTACATAGGAGTTCTTGTTAAGCATAGATTCATTTTGTTATTTTACAACTCTAGAAATCATCACTTCAGATACAGAAAAGTAGCAAGATGCTAAGAAGATATACTCAAAGTCCTGGGGTCTTTTTCCCCCTTTTTTTTTTTTGTGCTGAAAAATAAAATTATATATATAGCAACTGATACATATCAGGAATATGTTAAGATGTTAAATCAAGGGTCTTGCTGATTTTTGTTGCTACAAAAATCATATGTCATCCTTTTACATGACGGCTCACAGTACCATCAAATGAAGAACAGCTGAAAAACTGTCATCTCATGCATCTGACATGACTTGATACATCAAGAAATATAATAAATTAAGTGAAGTTTCAAGTTCAATAATCTTATTTTTTGGAAATTCTGAAAGATGCTTTAAAATACTTTCAGAAGGGAAGAGGATGTGCAGGCTTTGTGACAATGTATATTTAAAGAAGAACAGAGTACAGGAAATTAAGATAGACATGTGGAAGAACTTGCTGCAAATAAAAATTTGCAGGAATAGGCCATGGATATCTAACTGTTCCCATTTAACATTTTCTAAAGTGTTAGTGTATGAAGAAAGCTCTTTCACTGCTTCATTTTAAATTAAATAAACTTATGTTTCTTATTAGTCTCTTACTTTAGGTTGGGTGTTCTTTTACATACAGTGATTTTTTTCACCACATAAAACCCAGAAAGTTTTGGGAGCATAAACCTCTGAACACTGGCACTGAAGAATACATATATTCTCCTTTTATAGCCTGCAGAATCACAACCTGTGTCACACTCAAATCCTGCACTCTGATCTGGGTTATCTCTGCATCCGAACAGGATTTCCATTACACGACTAATCTGTTGGGAGCAGATCTGTTCAAGGTATTACAAAACTTCTGAGACCAGCAGCTTGGTCTCAGCATCCCCAAAGTTTCTGTCCCCACAGTTGTGTCTACTCTATTTCTATATGGCTTATCTAAACCAAAGTTGTGCAATGACCCTACTCAAAAACCCAACAAATTCTGCCAAAAGTGCTGACTCCTGAGCAGATGCAGCATGGCTGAGGCTAGCAGCTCGGGACACTGCTCTCCATGCATGGACAGCTGAGCTGCTTGCAGATCAGCTGCTGAAATACTGTAGATTACAATGTGGCACTTGCCTTCAAATTTTGCTGTAAACTGTGTTGGTTCAACAGCTTGTTCCTGTACATCACAGCCGTCCCTGCAACTGGCGAGTGGCAAATGACATTGTCAATAACGACCTTGTCAGCTATCCCGAGGTATGTTTCCCCCCCTGGTGAATTAGAACCTTTTTTAAAGGCCACTTTTTTGGTTTGCTTGCTGTTTACTGAGTCAGATCATAAACACATCCAGTTTAAAGAGCAGCCACAGCAACAGCTACTGGCACAGCAGAGGAGACAGCAGCTTCCAGCCCGGGAGGCAGAAACAAGGGGCAATGGCTGGTAACCTTGAAAACAACATTCTGTCTCGACAGAGTCCTAATGTACAGCCGCACTACTGCTCTAATATGACAATATTAGTCCACTTATTGCAAATACACACATGCAGTCATTGTTACCTACATGCAGATACGCCCTGCTGTTCCCACCCTGATAATGTCACCTTCTGTCAGATGGACCCTACGAGCATTCTCATGCTCTGAAGTAGTTCTTCCCAATGCAAACCTCATTGGTGCCCATGGCATGTGTGTGCGAAGGACAGCAACTGCGGGAGATCCTGGCATGACCAAGTCCCAGCAGATTTCAGTAGAGAAGTTGGTGCTATGAGGCTTGGGGGACCTGAGATTTTTCTGGAGCTTTGCATAGACTTACCCACCCCGCCTTGACATACCTTCCAGGGAGGGACTGTCCCCCTACATGGTGATACTCAGCTCTGTCTGCCGTGGCAGGCTGTGGCTGCCACACTGGGGAAATTTTGAAGGGCGAGGTTTGAAACCAACTGAGAGCAGGGTGTGCTGGCATGGAGTGCGTTAAATAGCCAGGTCCCTTCCCTCTGAAGAGAAATGAGCCAACACAGGCTGGCAAAAGGGCTGGACACAGCCCAGCCTGCAACAGAGCAGTGGGACACTGAGACATCACCCTTGTTTCTGTCCAAACCACTTCTAAACCTCCTTCTACCCAACCACAAATACCAGTAAACAGAGGTGAGAAACACAGTCTGCTTGCATTTTATAAGCCAGTCACATAAGAACCATATGTGCAGAGTTTTAATAGTCCAGTGGCAGAACCTTCAAGATCAGAAGTGTCCTTTCTTGCCTAACAGCTGAACTGTGTAAATAAAGGCCATGACTACATGCATTTAAATGTAGATCAAGGTCTTACTGACCTGAAGACATGATGCATGAAAGAATTAATTTATCTGGTACTGGAACATCAAAGGCCTTGAAGAAGGCAATACGAATGACTGTCACCACAGCATCGTTCATATTTATGAATTCTAGTGTTTCTTTCTGTAAACAAAAAGAATGAGAAAATGATCCAGTTTAGTGTCTGCAGACAAATAAATCACTGTACCTGTGTGCTTTGGAACAACGGGAAATCTTCTGTCCGTGGCAGTGGCAGGGTGCTGAAGGCCTCCACAGCTCACTGCAAAGGATGGAGAGGTCCTGGTTATAAATGTACTGATAGCTACAAACATGCCCCACTGACACCAGGCCTATGACACCAGCTTGGGCAGCAAATCACAGCATGCTTTCTTTTGCTCTGGGAAGCCACGAGGCAAAGGCAGCCCCTCGGCAGGCCAGTTACGACAGCCAGAGAATATGTGTTTTCCAGCAGCACCTCCCCTTCATTGGGGTTTTGACTCAGTGATATGGTCTCAGTCACCTAAGCCCATGTTCATCACCTGAGCTATCCCACCTGCCTCCTGTGAGGTGAGAAAACCCAAGCAATCTTTGTACTTGCTGAGAAAATGCTTGAGACATTTGAAGTCACATACAGATTTAACAATTACGCCTCATATTAAGTTCTTGCAATTATAGTCAGAGATAACCGTTAGTCTCATATCTAGCTCGATGGCAATGATACTAAAATGCATTTTTGCAGCAACCCCCCTCCTCCCTAATTTTCCAGCAATATTTTAAAGGAAATGTAAATGGGTAGCAATGCCTGTTGCCAAGGCAGACTAGTTTGTCTCTTGCCTCAGTGTTGTGAAACTGATGTTGTGAAACAGCAACTGAAACAAGCCTAGCCCAATACACAAAAGGGATGATTTGTGCTACTAACTTGAGAAAGAAAACTGTCCAGACACTTTAAAAATAAATAACGCACTGGGATCTTTTTAACTTATTTCTGTAATTATTGCCAACCGCATACTGATTTCAGATCTTTATACTATCCAAAACTGCCAGCAGTGAAACTTGGCAAGGAATTAGTAGCTGAGAAAGACAGAGAAGATGAATTGTAATCATACGGATACAGCACTGTACATACTTAGTGCTGCATGTTGTATATTTTGTACATGCAGAATAGCCATGCAAAATTTCAGTATTCTTTCAATTACAATGCATTCATGTATTTTAGTAACCTGTAACATAAGAATGGTTGTACCAACGCCATTTTGGAGATCAAAATTCAAAGATCTGAAAAGAAATATGCACTACAGAGTCCCTTTGAGCAATCATTGTCTTGTAAGTAATGTGCAAAGGAAGCATCCTGTGTTTAGGCAAGCTGAACAGATTTCAACAAGGGTTAAATTGGTTTAAAGGTGTGCATGCTCTGGGTCTACACAACTTAAAGTTAAGCCAGTTTTAAAGCCTACTAAGATCTATGTGACCTGTACAAACACTTGTCAGCTAGGTCTTCTTCCTCCTAGAAGTGTAAAATGAAGGCAAAACATGCTTTTAAAAACACAAGAGAATGAAGCTGTGTCTACATATGATACTTTCTTCACTGTATGTAAGAAATGATCAAGTGGGTTGATAACTTATCCTTTACTCACATGAATCACTCATGACTACCTACTTAGAAAAATCAAGTTCAAAATATGTCTATAACATCATATTCCTCCAAAAGAAAATGGAAGATTATTGACACTGGAGTGTTAAGGGTTTTTTTATTTCATTTATTTTTATCATTTAAAGCTCTGTAATTTTTATGACCTATTCAGAAAGTCCATGGAAATATATCCTCTAAAACTTGTAATAAGAAGAGGAAGAAAAAATTAAAAACATTCCATGCTTGGATTTTAGTTACTATTTCTTTTCTTCTTTTATAGCTTCATACAGAGGTAGTCAATTAAGTAAACTGTTAGACAAAAGTCAGTGATGGCTGACCATGTCTGAAAATAAAAAGTAAAAGGTATTGGTCATTTTGCAGACAATTAGATTGGGTTAGAATTATTAGATCATGGTAGATCATGGTAGTAATTAAAAGAGATTACTGTCTGATTTCTAAATGCCAGTCTTCTTCCATTTCTTAAGGGCTACACATAGTCACCTCTACTGCTATACAACTGACAGCCTGAGGCTAAGAAATGATCATGAGAAGAGATCATCTTTCTAAATGAGAGGTCAAGACACTTCCAGGGCAGGAAAGGATTACAGCAGTAGCACTGTATTCAGAAATTTGTACTATTGTAATGTAACCTGTGATGTACTGTTTAGGTAAGGGAACTTCATAGTTGCTCCAGTCACAATAATGTAGTACTTTTATTAAATGATGAAAAGGTTTTATCAAAAAGACATTTGGAGCCTCATTTAAGTTGTTTATTTTCTGCCAAACCATGTACAGCTTTGTGGCATAGCAGGGGAAATTTTAGGCTTAATGCATCTCTTCTCGACTTGTTTCTCATTGTAGCATTGATTTTTGCAGCAGTTTGATGTGCAAGAAAACCTTATGTTCAGGGAAAGGAATTTACAATTTATATAAGATCAGGTTGTTCTTACAGCACGTTGCTGCTACACAACATGTGGTGCCTTGCCTGAACTCTATTGTTAGACCATACTGTCTTCAGCTCTGCTGCTCTGTAATGTACCAGATATCGTTAGGTGCAGAGGGACAGATTAGGGAATATCTGCCTTCATTATGAAAATTGGAGTAAAATTTGCATTGGAATGAATGGGAAAACATATTCCCATGGCACTTACATTAAAGGCAGAGGAAGGTTAATTTTCCATTAAAAACATAAAGTAACACAATGATATAGACATGGGAGAAGGCAGTGGTTTTTAATCTAAACAGAAGTCTTTTCCATATTAGTGTGATTGTTCAAAGTGAAACATACTTTTCTGGAGTCAAAAAGAGATTACAAAGTTCAGAATCTTCCTTTTGGCCAACATGTATTTTGCAAAATACTAAAGAGATGGCTTACAACAAGTTTTATCACTGCCTTATGTTGTTGGAATGAACTAAATTAGCTGGCTCTCATGGTAATATCTGTGCTAGAATGCCTCCTGATGTCCCATTGTTTGGGGAACATTGGACAGATTACTCAACTGGCCATGAAAGTTGTCATAACACAGTTACTTAGGAAGTAGTTGCTACATAAGCACATGAAGAATTTGACATGACCCTGAAAAATCTTTAAGGTTGCCTATGAATCAGTTATGGGAGTTAGATCATGAGGTCCTGAAGGATTACAGAGCATGTTATATCTGGATTTCTTGAACGTGATTTGAAAGCTCTCCGGTTAGCTGGAATTTCAGTGTAACAGGCTATTTTATCTTTCAGGAAACTCATCACTCTCATCAGGTTGAACCTGCTCTGCTGAAAGCACTGCTGAGGACTTCAGAGGCACCCATGCATAACATGCTTCTAGAGCCAAAGAGAAGAAAGTCGCTCTCCTGGACTTTAACTTACCTGATGTACATGTGTGATTAAACACCATTAATCCTTTAGTTGACTTGAAGTAAAACCCTCTGCATTCGTGCTTCAATATATACAATGAAAAAAAATATCTGGAAGCACATTTGAGTACATCTGTTAGAAAGTTACACTTCAGATTATATTCTTGCAGGCTTGTGGACTCGAACACTGGTAAATTTTATTGAAGATGTGCATGCCTATAGACTCATGTGCTGCTATAGATGCAAGCCTATAGCAAGGGCATCATGCACACTTACTAGTGTGTTGTGCAGTGATCGCAGAGAAGATGGGGTAACCTTACAAACCAGAGGCTTACTCTGAGCTGTAAGAGCACATCCTTATGCTGTGTTTTACCGTTCATCCTGTTCTGCCCTCAGACGAGAAGTTACCTCAGGGCCTGCAATACCTGAAGCCACCCAGGACCAAATCAATACTTAGGAGAGAAAGAAAAGGAGGAGAAAATACAGCGTAGATAAAGGCGACTTTGAGGTGACAAAATGCCAAGACAGAAAAGCAAGAATACCTGACTGGAGACAGAAGGTGGGCAGACCAAAGATCTGAGCCTTATCTTTTACAAGTGAACATTTCTGCATAGTTTGAACTCATGTGCTATGATCACAAACACACATTTATGAAGTTCGGGGTGTTGTTTGCCTACACTTGGGAAGCAAATCTGAACACTAGTAAAATTGAAAAGTGATGAAGAAGACCTAAAAAGATGTCTTTTTTACACCTACTGTATATTTACTGCTTTCCTTTGATTGATCAGAGGATGCACTTAAAAGTGTTAAATATTTTCTCTTCCAGAATTTTGTAGAAGGATCGATCATCCTGTATTATTTTTAAACTCTGGTAAGAACTCACAGAAAGCCTTTTTAAAATGTAAGTGCTGTCAAAAACTTTTGTCATATGAGCACCAGCAGTAAAAACCATAAGCACTACAAAATGTGCTGTGAACAATCCCTATGATTAATTATAAATGTTTTATTATATGAGAAAACAACATAATCTACTGAGGATGTCAAAACATGAAAGGCTTATATGTTTGCACTTTTCACTTAATACTAGCTTCTTTGACAAGAATGATCTACTTAGCTCTTACAGAGGGAAATTTTATAGTCCAAGTATCTCAGGCAGGAATTTCCTCTAATCTCAGTGACTGGCTGTGGAAACATTAGCTACACACTTGGGTTTCCTCAGACCAGTGTTCTACATCTTTCCATTAATTTAGAGACCACTGACATTATGAGAACCACAGTAGGAATTCTATATTAATAGCAATTATAACTTGCAGTCTTTTTTAAAGATCTGCAAGATAACCAGCCCCACAAAATGGAGGCAGCCTTGCATTTCTCCTCCTTGAGATTATTTGTGTGTTACAGAATATGAAGCAGAATTTATGCTCATCCTGGGCTGTCAGTACCTAAACCAAGTGCCTCAAAAGCAACCGGGATAAAATAATGCTGCATGAACAGTAGTAGAAATGACATGTTGCAAAAATGTCACCATATGTTACTATTTTGCACACTTCAAAAAGCAAGATCCCAGCCTTTACTGGATGAAAAACAGAGACATTTGTTTGGCTTTCAAAATGTATTTTTTGATTCCTCACCCATTAAAAAAAATGAAAGTTTTAAATTAGTTCAGAAAGGCGTCATGTTTGCCTTTGAGTTAACAGCTCTTTGTCAGACAACAGCTAGAAAATACTCTGACAACTGGAAATTGTCAATGAGAGGAACCCAAGAGGCTGACATCTATTTCTGTCTCTTGGATTTATGATTTGAGAAAAACTGCCTTTGCAACTGGCTGAATTCAGACCACTGGCTCCTGGAGTGCTCATTCTCTGCTATATTCTGAGGATCAAGGAATGGCATGGAAGCGAATCAGACCAAAATTGCAAATCTGCAATTTCCTCCAAAAAAAACCCCAAATGTTTCTTATTTTACCTCATATTGGAGATTAACCTGGTCCTTTTAGGAGGCCACCCCTGGGACTGACAGGGACCCCTGGCCTCAAGGCAACAGTTGGGTCACTGGTAAACATGATCCAGGGCCACACCTTGAAAAAGAAATGAAATGAGGAGCTTATCCAGCATCAATACAGCTGAACGGATGAATTGCTAGGAAGTGAAAAAGTCCTGATAATTATTTACGAGTCATTCTTGTAATTAGGTAAAAAGAGTAGCTTGTAGTCCCCTCAGAAGTCTTTCAGGGGATGCCTGGTTTTGTACATACACAGAATAATTGCAAGGCACACAAAATAGGACTGAAAGAAGTTGTACCCTATGGAAATGCAGGTAAATCCCAGGTGAGAGCCTCCTGTTGACTCTCTTGCACTCAGTGGGAGACATTCAGCAGTATTCTTCAGCCATTATCAGCCATAACAACATTTTTGACTGTCAAACCAGTGACCCCACTGATGGTTTCCAGCACATCCAGGCACTGAACTAATGTCAGCTTTACAACTAGATCAGAGCCAGTGAGTGAGATCACAAGGCAAGGCATGAAGGCCTATGCAATATCTATCCTCCCTCCTTATACAAGTATTGGATCATTTGAGCCCTTGTTTAGTGTCAAATGTGTTGCTGCAGCCTTTCCTGAACGTAATCAAGGCACATGACTGCCTGACCACAATTTGTTCCGTATCTGAAAAGGCCATATGAATTAGGATTTTCAAATATGTGTTTACATTCATGCCACTAAATCCACACATAGCAATTAAATAAATAACCTGATTTTTATAAATGAATTCATTTGATCTTTGTATTGCTTACAGTCAGTAGCCCTTAAGGTTTTTTTAAATTAACACTGTTACAAAAATCTCTGTAGATTATTTTTCAAGTGTTTTGTTCATTATTAAAGAGCTAGATGGGATTATGCATAACATGAAAATCCATGACAACCTTTGGTTAGGTTTAAGCCTATAATATCGCTTTGATTCAAATATCTCAAAATGTTAATACAGGCTAGTCTGCTCAGTTCCAGTTCTCACCCAGGCATGTACAACTAGACTGTCATTTGCATTTCTCTGTCCTACGGACAGAAAGTACAAGGTTATGCTATTTACAGCTTCTCCTTCTAACCAAGTACATTTAAAACAGAGGTAAGGACAGAATTAGCTAATTCACTCAATAAAAAATCCACTCTGTGTATTTACCTGCATAAAATGCAGTTAACTGAAAAAATAAGCTTAAAAATACTAGAGAACAAAATAAGTGATGAGAGTTTATGCTTGTTACCCAGCAAGGAACTAATAATCCTGGTGCCTTCTTTGAAACAGCCTTAGGGGTTCAGTAGGTTTATGGGAGATGACTGTCATTCGCTTTGTTGTGGTGCTCGAGGGCTCCAGCTGAGATGTGAGTCCCACTGTGCCACCAGAAACAGTGAGGCAATCCCTGCCCCAGAGCATTTTCAACCTCAGATTGCAAAGGTACAAGGACCGGGGTGGTCTGTGCTCCCCTTGCCAGATCCGTGGCTCCCCGTGTCGTGGGGTGGTTGAGCGGAGTTCCCCCGGTGTCCAGCCGATTAACAGGACTCCGCGCTCCGGGGGCCCACAGCAAAGCTCCACGGTGCAAGCCAGGCGTTCTAGGATCATGACCAAGGGGGTGCTTCAGTTCACTGCTTTCTCTCTCCAGGCAAACACGGCTGACTCACACAGCACATTACACGGCTCAGGAAATATGTAAATCAAACAACAACATTTTTACAGGTTTGGGTTCAGTGCTCTGAGATCAGGATCTCTGCTGACAAAAGAGTTTGGGATCCTTTCTTTCTCACTGACTTTCTGAACACAATTTATCTCCTAAAAGGTGCCATCTCTCTAATTTTTTCTGCCTCCAAGAACTTACCTACCTTCCATTATCTTAAATCTTCAGATGACTATTTCTTCAGCCGTTTTGTTGGTTAGTTAATTCTCTAGAGAAGTTCAGATTTAAACGTCATTTGTCTGGAGCCACTTCTTTAAATGAGGTTGGTTGTTTCCATGTGAAGAAAGATCACGCAACCACTCACTTTGCACATATCCACTTAGTACCTATCCTAGATCACTTCCACACAACATGGAAGCCTCTACATCAGGAGCTAAGAGAAGCCTTTTAGCAGTTCTTTGTCAGAACAAAACCCATCCTCTCACAAGCTGGGCTCACATGAGGACACCTTATTTTACAATAAATAATCTAGCCCATTGCCCTTTTGCCTTGGAGCCGTCTGTTACACATTATCAACCTACTAAAATTATGATAGAAACCCAAACTTCACAGTGACTGTAAGTGACAATGCATCTTTCTGTAATAAATTTAAAGCTATCAAGCTACGTGTTTATGTGTGTGCTCAAAAGCAGAAAAATGCTTGGTGATCCCTTCTTACAGCTCTGATGTAGACTCAAGCTGTAGGGAGAAATTGTGGGACAGTGTCTGTGACAGCCTGGTTCCAGCACAAAGCTGGATGGTCTGTGTAGTCACATTTAAGCCTGGGGCTATGTTATGGAGCATAAAAATGGTTTTATGTTGTAACATTTCTTTTAAAATTGCCAGTCTGTGATGCCAATTTGTTTCCTTTCTTCTCATTTCTTCATAGAAATCTCCAACTTCCATGCACAGTGTTGTGTCGCGGGGTAATACTTTTAAGGATGAGAATTTGTTATATATGTTGCGTATAAAAAGAAGCAAATCACAATTTTAAGGCTGTCTAAAGAAGCTGTATAGGAAATACTGTTTTCTACTGAAAATGACAGTAAATAACCATATTCTGTTTCCAAACAGAGCCCAATGGTGGATTTAATAGGTGCAGATTTTGGACCATCAGAAATTATTCACGTTTCTCTTACTCACACCAGGCATTTAAAATTTTTTTGATGATCTGTTTAAGTATCTTCATACAAAGTGACTATATGTCAAAAGCCTTCCAACTTGTTTCCTTTCAATTTCTCTAAGCCATGTTGACACAACTGCTAATGAAAAATGCTAGGAACACGGATATACAGGAAAAGGGAAAAAATTACATTCAAGTGTAACTTCAAAAGTTCCCATTAAACAAAAATAACCAAATATTTTAGTAACAAAGCTTGATTGCTAATGATGAAGGCTAGAGGCTCTTCTGTGGAAATTCAGTCTAGGAAGAATATTTTTTTTTTTATTCACCCTGGGAAGGAATCACAATTTCTCAAAGCTTAGAGGAGCAGGGCATTTATATGCAAGAAATAAATCTTTACTGAATATTTATGAAAGAAAGAATGCCTGCAATGTAGATGCTTCCTGTGCTTGAATAAGAAATAGTATTGCAGTCTAAAATCCCTCCAAAATATGAGATAATGATCCCGGAAGTCTAGTCCTCTAAATACAAAGGAGCAGAAATGTAAACTGATCAAGGCTCTTCCTTAAGTAGGGAATAATTATACATCAGTGATACTTTATCATCTATGTCATATGTCTGTGAGAGAACTTATGTCTTTGTTTTCAGATATGCAGAGGGATGAATTGTAGATAGCACCTTTACTAGATAAAGTTGGAGGGAAAAAAAGGAGATAGAAGCTGACATTATTTCCCCTTATATTTTAAAAATGAAAAATTATATGTTGTAAGATATAAATTGTTCATTAAGTATGCTCAAATTTTACAACACCATTCAGCAAAGTTGTAGCTATGCAACCATTGAACATCAGAATGCATGCTAGCTAATACTGAGAATTAAGAATGACTCTGTTGGAAATAGATCATCTCAGTCCATGACAGAAAATATCAAATTTAGTGTTATTTAAGCTGTATAGCAATTGGCCAAGAAAAATCCAAATAACTGTCAGAAGATATCAATACGTTTTTTCTTTGCAACAGCTCAAACAGAGAGGGTGCTTGATCATGCTATTGCTGAAAGAAATATCTTTTCAGTGGTTAAATCCTAGTAACTGAGGTTCTCAACACAAGACATCGTAAAGAACCTGTGACTTTTCCCAGCTTCTGAAGAAGGAACCTCTATACAAGTGTCATAGCTTAGCAGTTACTCTGCTAAAGGGTTTGTGAAAGACAACCCAAACACAAGTGCATTAGCAAGTAACTTCTTTTTTTCTGAAAAGTGGTTTGCACCCACTTGCAGATTTTTAGGGGCTTCCAAGCCAAAAGAGGTTGAAAAGCATTGCTCCAGCTAATATAGCTATATATTATATATATAATTAACATTTTTCTGACTTTAACCACCCCCAGTTTCCACAGTGTTTCCTGCTCCCTGTCACGGTGAACAGTGTTGTCTTGCAGGGAAATACTTTTAAGAATGAGAGTTTCTAGTATACCTTGCACACAAAAAGAACCAAATCACAATTGAAACAATATCGATCCTGTCCGATTTCAAAGGAATGCACAGATCAGAGCCTCACACAAGGTTCATAAAAGACACTGAAATTCAATGCTAATAGAAAAGCCTATCACACTAACAAATTCCTGCAGTTACCAGAGATGTCAGAATGTACAAGTTTAGCCAGAACTACTGATTTTTAAAACAGCTCTTAAGAGCCATCTAGGTTCATACAGAGCACACCAAGAAGACTTATACTGAAACTCAAATGGGAAGGCACGTTCTCAGGTAAAGGAGTAGTGTCCCATAACTCTCAACTAAGGGCCCGAGTCAGTTAAAAATACGTAAGAAACCATTTTATTTTTTTTCCTTTCTAGTGAAGGGCTAAGGAGAATCAATATCAGTCTTTCTGATCTGGTAATGTGAGTTATTCCACTGAGTCACTGGGGCTAGTTACAGAGACTAAAAAATGCATAATACTCTGAGCAAGATGAGACCACTCAGCATCTCACAAGATTTGGCCCTCAGGCTACAGATTTCTATACATACTCCTGTTAACTTTATTAGTCTTGATATAGAGCCATTGCCATTTTTTTTAGAAGAGAGCGTATTTTCTGTTCTATTTAATGACCCTAACAGTACGACATTGCCTCAATTGCTTCATTATTATAAGCGTTCTCCTCTCAACACCCATGTGAAGACAGGAAGGAATAGTGTGCTATACACCCTCCTTTTTATGGATGATGGCAGTGGCTCCTGGACTCCAGGTGAGGTATGTGGCATTTCATTTGGGCAGTAATTATACACCAGCTGAAGAAAATACCACACGCTGATGCTTTCCATGGGAATTTGGACTGCATTAACTTTCTGGCAGTGGTATGTGACTATTTTTGGTAGCTTTATTTAAAAGAGTCCAGGAAATCAGTTTCATTTTAGTAACAACATCTATTAATGAAATACAGGAGAATTCACTTTGGTTAGCTATCTTGTACATGAATACTGAATGGGAAAGCTCTTCAGGAGGTGGCCGGTTTGTATCAAGCATAGTTAGCAGAGTTGGGTTTCCACAGGCATGCAATCTGTCTGTCTCCATGTAATTAAGGCATTCCTCCTTCAAAAACTGCCAGGCTCTATTCACTTCTGTTTTCCTTGTGACCTTAAACAAGAATGTCT
Source organism: Aviceda cuculoides (assembly GCA_035590195.1). Lineage (NCBI taxonomy): Eukaryota > Metazoa > Chordata > Aves > Accipitriformes > Accipitridae > Aviceda > Aviceda cuculoides. The sequence goes on from JAVJGG010000074.1 coordinate 62,787,874, forward strand.
TCTTGGGCCTGGAGGTCAGGACATAGGAGTAGCTGTTTGTATAAAACACAGAATAATGGCCCTACAGGGTCTGCTTTCTCTCCTAGGTTTGACCTCAGTCAGGCTACAGGTCTATCACATCCTGGCCTACTGTTAGACAAGTTACAAATGGGGTTTTCCTTGCTCACCTATTTTTGAATATTTTCTAGTCTTTTATGGCAGATCTTTTTATAAGGGAGCTTGCTATCCCCTGTGGCTGAACATCTGACATCTGTCTCCAAGGATGGGCATAAAACAGAGCAGTACTATCGAGAATATCCACAACTGTAATCATAATAACATTACCTTGGGTCTTTATTTCAAGATTAGACAAGTGACTTCTCTGTCTGCTATGTGTTTTTCCTCATTTGTGAGAGTGGAGAAAGTCAGTTTAGTCTGCTTATATCCTTTCATACTCTGGGAAAGACTGCCCTGTAATTTACAGTGAGCTGTGTTTAGCTTTGCCTGAGAGTTTGTTTGTCCTTACAGTGTTAAAATAGTTTGCTTGAGGTTATATTTCCTTCTAGAAGAGTTTCTACTAAACCTTTAATTGGAATTAAAAGCAGACCAGGAGGTATCTTGCACTTCGGTGTGTTTATTTCAGGGTATGCTTACAATTGCGAATACTGATATGTTTAAACTACCGCCAAATGAAGACTGAAATGCTGTATGAGAAAGAAAAATGTTGATTACTTACTATAAAAGGAAACAATGCAACCAAGTGCCAGTCATGTATCTAGCCAGAATAAATAAATAAACAAGCCTAATTTTAAATTCTACCCCCATCCCAAAACTTACCCCCAGGAAGGCATCCTGAGAAACAAGTGTCCTCTCTCTATATATAAAAGGAAGAAAAACACAATCATTTTTATTAGAAAAAAAAAAGATCAGAAAATGTTTTGGTGAATACCTTGAGGTTTTCATATAGCAATTTCTAGTATACTATATATATTACTCTTAAAATGAAATATGTTTTGCTTACCATGCTGTGGGACATAACACTGTTTTCCTTTTCCCACAAGTAAGTAACTAGGACTCACTAGGAGCGATTTTATAGCTATAGTATTTTTAGAGCTGTGTGCAGGGCATAGCTATAGTACCTCACTCCTAGAAGAGGGCCTTCTGGCTGCTTGTGAATGGCCAGAAAGCTGAAGAATTTGAAAAAAACAAAAGTGTTCTTTTTATCTCTTCCATTTTCATAGACTTCTGCTGATTGCGTTGCTTGGGTGCACCAGGAAATCCAGGTAAGTACTATGCAAGGTCTTGGTAAAATGTACCCAAGCTAGCGAAAGGCTGGGTTTGCAAGCATCTCTTGGGTGTTGTAGTAAGCGGTTTCAGTGTATGAATAATGTTAGTGCACTCACTGCTCCAGAGTCGGCCCAGACTCTTCCCAAGGGACAAGCAGTCACCCAAAACGAAACCCCTGAAGGCCAGCATGCTGTATTTGTGAGTCTGTAGGGGGAAGAGCTGAGGAGCATTGCTTCTAGCATAAGAACTGGGATATCTGCTGGGAAGTAGTGTCTTTCATCTGAAACTCCTTATCTGAAAGCATCTAAACCAGCCACTTTCTTTTGCCTTGTCTTTCTTTCTTTGTCAAATTTCAGCCCACTGCCAAGACATGACAGCCAGTTGTAGGCTGCTTACATGAGAGACTTCAAGTCCTCTCACTGAGCTGATTCAGATGGCCAACCTGATCTCCCATTTTTCATGTCCTAGTTCAGCACACAGACCATGGCTGGTGGATTCCTCTGAACTGCACCGTTTTGCGTAACAACTGAAATATTCTCTTTTGGGTGGACCCCTAATGCTAGCACTTGTCATCTCGGCCCATGGCTATAGCCATTCAGACCTTGATCAAGGTCTCAGCTGTGAAGCAATGTGGCTTTGTAGCAGGGCGCTGGTGGGAGGTGAGGTGTCCAGAGAGGTTTGGGTTTCTGCATGGAGGCGGTGAGAGGTAGATGTGGATGCAAAGCACCCGTGGTAGGCTGTGATCAGTTTCATGCCTGTTGTAGGGAGACGGTAGCATTTCTGTACCTCAGAGAGATTCATGTGCTGCAGTGGGCACTTCAGGGGAAGTACTCATCTTCTCTTTATTTGCACGGAGCTCCCACAAAGTCCTGTGTGTTTTTACCTAAATAATAGTAAAATACCTCTTCTCAGCAGCTGATCTTCAAGCACTACAAGGAAAAATTCCTAGCCCTATTTCAGAGATGGTGAAACTGAAGTCTGAGGAGGTAAAGGGCTTTGTGTGAGATGACCCAGCCAGCTCCCGGCCAAGTTAGCTGTGAAGAAAACTTGGGTTTCTTGAGCTGCATCCCACCACTAGGCTGTGTAAAAGGTGAATTAACATGGCAGGATTTAGCCTGTTACAAAGGACGTGGTCTCACAAGCTGTCCCCTGATCTCAGACAGTGAGACCAGAGCTGGTTCTGGTGATGTTCTTGTGATGCATCTTTCAGCCATCAAGCTGAGCACCACACTAAAGGGACGCTGCTGAAGACTTCTGTCTTGAATGTGTGCTGCAATGTTAATTCTCCTGTTTCTTAAGAAAGAGGTATTTAGTTGCATGGGAACCATGTGTGCAGCATTTTGAGGTGTGTTGCATATTGCTCGTAGTTTGGCTATCTCTGTTCTGCATGGGCAACTCAGGCCTGATTCTTTCTCCATTGCTTTCAAGGAAAGTTGTAGTTAAGAAAGTTTTATATTATTAGACATAGTTTTCCCACATAGTCTGGTGGAGGAAATATCACACGTCATGGAGCTGGGTTGTAGTAAGAGAAAAGGTTACCCAAGTTATGGCAATGAGGATATTAATTCTTGCAGACAAAAATGCATCAGACAAAATCCAGGGGAGATTTGAGGAGCAGGGCTACCTATTGCAAAGCATGGTCTGAAACATGCTCTGCAACAGAGCATGACCGATTGCACAGAAACTCCTCTGCTGAAGGTACCTATCAGAGGCCAGATATTCATCAGCAAATTCCTTGCAACTGGCACTGGAGAAATACTAGAGGTCAGCGGAGCCATTGCAAGTCAGCCTGCATAGGTGATATATGATGCCATCCACTGAGGTGCACTTAAGAAAATATGGAATATTAAAATGAAATGTGCAGCTAGCACTACTGATATGTTTGTAAGAAAAACTGGTGTTACCAAATACAGGCAAATATCTTCTGTTCAGTATCAACTCAGTGACCCGAAGGTTGGACTCTCAGCCAAGTTCTTAAGCAAAAGTAATGTGTCAAGATGCACGTACTATTGATTGGAGCCAAAACCTGCAGCTTCTTTTAAGGACTACATGCCTGCACAAGCTGTGTGGCATGAGTGCAGGTATCTGTCATGTCAGCACAATGTGACAAGTAAAACTGTGTCCTCTCAAATATCTAAACACACTGGAAGAGCTTAACCTCAAAAATGCGTATGTCCTCAAGTCTGCAACAATTACTTGTTCTCTGTCACTGGATGGTTGTTGGACACAATTCACCAACATCCAGGTAGATAATAGAATGACCTCCTCAAATGTATTTCCATTATGAACCCATTCCAATATATTGACTACCAGAGCAGTGAATGTTTACAGTACTCTACGTAAAGATGTATTGCCTGATGCTTACACACGCTGCTTGACAGTCACTGTATTTTCTGTTCTCCCTATGCAGTGGGCCAAATTTTTAAAGCAGGTCATGCTCTCCCACACTCAGCCCTGAGACACGACTGGAAAGCACTTCCAGAAGCGCTCATTCAACACCTAACCACTCTCACAGTGGAGCTGATGGACACATTCCAAAAAACTCCTGACACGCAACTTTTCGAGCTGTCCTGAAGATCTGGGAGCAAATCCTGATGTACATTTGAGAGCTAATCTAATTTGAAAATAGATTTAGTTGTGGTTTCTAAGCTGTTGTAAACATTTTCGCCTGCATCAGTACACCTCAATGGGCGTTTTCTGAACTACTTCACTGATGATTAAGGTTTAACACCACTGTATGTTGTAATGAGTATTTCAGGATTTTATTGAGAAAGGATTTTTAATCACTGGTGCTAAAACAAAAGAAAACAGTTCATTTGAAATGATCCATAGGCATAGGAGTAATATTAAGTAGGGTAGTAAACCTAAGTGTTGCTGATGAAATGAAAACTTTCTGGCTTCCTATATCAGTTTAATAGTTGCCTAAAGCTGCAACGTGCATATTGCTTCCTGCCCATGTGACTCTCTGCTAGCTGACAATTATTCTTAGCTGTTCTTGGGCTTCAAAGGCTACCTTTTCTTATGTTTGGTAGCAGAAGGTGAATTTAGATCTGCGTAATCTCTCTTCACTAATCCATGCTCAGAAAAATAATGCATTTTTAGATGTCTCTAAGTGCTTAGAAATGGCTTCTGAAGTCTGAAAAGCAGATAGCTGGTATTTTTACAATACTTTGTATTGTATTCTTACAATACCTTGGTCTGAAAACATAACCGCAAAAGCGAGTAACATTAAAACTGGAGATAAAGTGTTCAATTTAAAGCTTTTTCAGATTAACTAGGATAAAATTAGGCATGGGTGAATTTAGAGCATCAAAGGTCTAAAGTGTATTTCAAGTGTCTGAAATTATTTTTAGATCTCTTCTGCCTAAGAAATATAGAATAAAGAAGCATACTTCAAAACTGTGTGTTAAGATCTGGGTCATATGCGTAACCCAATATTATTTCAGTTTTAAGTAATATCTGGGAAACCCGACAAATATTGTTTTCTTCGTATACTGTCCCCGTAAAATACAAGTCGTCCATTTGATCTTAGAGGAGAAGCAGCAGCTGGTGATAACACCGTCCACACCAATGTATCTAAAATCATCTTACCGGTGTTTTGGAAGGAATTCAAAGCCCTCTCTGAGGCACGTGCCCGAGCCTGGGGCCGTGGCCAGGGATCTGATGGTAGATGTGCACGGTGTCAGGAGGCAGCTCCCGGCTCCCCGCCGCCCCTTGCAAAGGGCCCAGGACGCCGCCGCCACTCCCACGAGCTGCAAGCGGCCAGGGCTGCCGTGGCTGCTCCCGCCAGCCTGTGGCATCCACGCTGCGCTAAGCCTCGTCCCACTAAACCTCTCCCTCCGCTGTTTGCTGTTAATTGGCATAGTCACCATCTCCTGGGACAGACAAGCAGCCACGAGGACCTGCTGTTTAGCTGCAGCGGCGTTCGCTGCCCCTGCGCTTACCCCTCGGCAAGTCAGGAGGCACTTGGGAGGCATTTGGGAGAGGCCATACGGCAGTGGTGTCTCTCTGGTGGACTGTTTCTGTTTTACTAGACCTTGTCAGAGAAAGGTTTGGACAACGGCTTTTTTTGTCTTTTTTTTTGCTTAACTCCAGGAAAGGTTGGATAATGCCTTGTTACGTGAAGTTTTCTCTGTTGTCGTCTGTGAATGTCAAGTACAATTAGAAGTCTGCAGGAGCAGTACAAAAGCTAATCTATTTGGAGTCCTCTCGAGCACTTGACCTCCTTTTATCCTGGGGCAGTGAGCTTCACAGATTAATGAAGTGTTTCTAGACGGTCACTGTTTAGCATCACTGGGTGCCAGCTTCCCTGAAGACAGACCACCAGGACCACCTTGTTCATAGTGCAAAGTCCCTTCCTGAGTAAGCATGGTCCAGCTGCAAGGCAGCACCAGAGGGCTTGTAGACCAGGGTCACCGGTGAGTTGTTCAGTCAGCCTGACCTGGGTAAAAGGCTGGTATTGTTCATGAATTTTTGTTCAGTAGCATTTTGGGCCAACTTCACACTGGAGCAAACGAGATGAACAGTCCAGAGAGAATCAGAAATCTGTAAGACTCAAGGCATTCAAGGCCACATTTCATTTACCTCTGTATGAGCTCTGACTTGGCTACATGAGGAAAGCCCATGTCATACTCTGGCAGCCTCAAGTTATTCCAGTTACGCCCCATAAAATGCAAGAAATGCATTTCACTAACCCCAGTGAAAAGTAACCACCCCCAAAAAATCATTAATCTCTGGGCCTAGTCACCCCCTGTACATCTGAAGCTTCCCCAAAAGCCCAGACTAATAAGTGGGCTGATTATACTATGCCTGTAGGTCAAGAATTTGGAGCTATTTCTGGACACAGGGGAGGAGGAATGGATTCCAAAACCCAGGAGCCCTTGTGTTGTGCAGCCTCCCCAAAGTCCTCCATTGGCTGAAGATGCACCAGGCCCAGCTCCCTTCTCGGCTGGTTATTAGCAACTCTGGGATCTCTGTCTTCACAAACTGGCAGCTAGAGTTTTCCTTGGGGTTGCTTTGCTTTTGCAGCAGGAGCTGGGTCAGCCAGCCAGCCTCTGTTTTGGGCTATGCTGGGGCCAGCTAAGCAAGCAAACTCTTTTGTGTTTTCTGTTGTGTATAACTGAGCATTTGCTCCTTGGTGTTTGAACACCTTTAGGATGAGGGAGATCAGTTAAAGGAAGAAGTGAACAAGTTTCAACAAATCCAGATACTTTCCACCTGGGAGTTATTAATGAATAATCATCATGTTTTGGTAATATCACAATTGCAAATCAGTTGAACTAAACAGTAAAAGATTCAGGGGGACTTTTTAAAATTATTTTGATTTTTCTGAATTACCACTCTGAATTCATCTTTAAGTGCTGTGTAAAGGGTAAACGTGCTATGCTTACAGAGGGTGGTATGTTCAAGGCCCAGTGGATCTGCTATTTTATTCTGAAAGGGAATACTGCACATCTTAGGTCTATCCAAAAGCAGCTCTGGAGGTTTGTCCAGTTTGTTCACAACAGCCTAAACTTGCCCTCAGAAATCCTGGGAAGCTGCTTTAACCAAAGAGTTGAGCATAATAGGTTAAGCATGGAATGGCTCCTTTTGAAATACATTCAAGCGCTTGGCAGCTTGAGGTGTCCCTAGCAGGTGCTGGATTTTCTATAAGTGGACAATTTATAAACAGAGCTGACAACTGGGAAAACAGAGAAGCAGGAGCATGGCATTCCTGAGACAGTAGCGCCTTGCCCATCGGATGCTCCCTGGTGCGTGGTTCAGGAGAGCGACCCTGCTCAAAGGGGGCCAGCTGCCTTATGAGCAAAGCAGTGCAGGTAGCATCCAGCAGTACTGCTAGGTATTTTCAACAGGCCAGTGCAAATCAGTTTTTTACCTTTGTCCTTCCTTAATCAACAGTCTGTGTTGATTAATTCTTGTATTAACTGGTCTCTACTGTCTGCATTTTGTAAAGAGAGAAACCCCCAAACAGTTTTGCTCAGGCTTAGTTTTATATGTTATTTAGGGCTTTGCTATTTTCTGCATAAGCAGCTTGGCTTATCATATGTTTGCACCTCACATGGTTTTGGACCTAATTAATTGTCTTCACTGAACATTCTTCAAATTAGACTGAAGTCTTGAATGATTTAAAAATACAGAACATCTTCCAAAAAGGCAGGGCTTGTAGGGCTTATTATAGCAGATCTAGCTGTAAGGGGCGATGCTGCATGGCAGCCAGCTCAGAGGCTGGCCCCAGCCCCTTGTTCCATTAAACTTCACACTTCAAGCATTAGATGATCCATGCTTTCATTTTGCTTTCTGAGGCCAAGCAGGTCCATCAGGAACAGAAGCATCTCACCACTCCTTCCACAGGTTTTGGTTTGTTTTCTTCAATCTAAAACAAGAGAAGGAACAGAAGAGAAAAGGAAAAATATTCCTAACTCTTACCCCCACCCCACTTGCTTTGAGCAAGGATCCAATTCCTCTGGAAAAGGAGCTCTGGGGTTTCAGCCCCTCAGCCCCTTCCCTCAAAGCACAGGTAGTATTTCACATGCCCTCACTTCTCGTGGTGTGGTTGCAAACTCACAGTTTCATTACTTTGGTCAGGGATACATCTGCTTCAGCTTTGCACGCAGCTCTCCTCCATTCCACTCTTTACTTTCACATTCTTCAAGAGGTTAGATAAACATAGAGATATCAGCCTTTTTGGTTTTTGTTTTTTTTCTGCAGTCCCGCCCTATAATGCTGCAACAAAGGGGCTGCACATGTTAATCTTAACAATCCTTTTAATATTTTTCCTTCCTTAGCCAGAAATGGGAGGCAAACCCTATCTCCGATCCCTGCCGACAAGAGTATAGTAACTCACTTGCTCATCAAGGCACCCTTTTAGGGCATTGGAGACGGGTTTGAGTCCTTGCTCCATCTGATTAATACTGGGAAATTGTTTAGGAGACACTTTCTTCTGCTGCTGTTGATTCATACTGTGTAAGTAATTAAATATTCATTGGGCTAGAAAGATGAGTTTTGCCCTGAGCAAATCACTCACAGCAGGAGGCTTTTCCCTCTCCAGGTGAAGCAAAGCTCTGAACATCAGCCTACCCAGGATTCTGCGCCAGGGCTTGTGCGTGCAATCTCTCTGCCATTCTTCTTCTCTAGAAACTCATTCCAGGATCCAAGGAGCATTGATTGATGAGCTGATGCTGCATCAGATCTGCTGCTATTTTTGATATCAGCAAAGGCACATTTTCAGCGAGTAACTGTTTCAATACAAGACTGCTAAGCAGTTGTAGATGTGCTAGCCAGGACACTGATGAACTCTGACAGGCACTGTTTCAAAAAGAGTGATGGCAGGGTTTAATGACGGAAGTTTGGATGACTAGTACTCATAGCGTTACTCTGTTATTTATAGCCCTAAATCGGTAAGGCCTTTAAACACAGCAATAATATCCCTATGATTGAGTGGGATCATTTACTTGCTCTTATTTCTGAAGATCTCCAAGTACTTTTGTAGATCAAGGTTGCGGAGGGCAGACCACGAGCATTTCATCTGCAAGCTTGCAGATGTGAACCTGAGATACAGATATATTTGGCCTTTTAATTACCCATGGATGTCATACCATATTGTATAACAAGTTATAGTCTGAACAAACATGCTGCAGTGTAGCAGTGATGTTAAGCATATGCTTAATTTTAAACATTTGGGTAATATCTAATAACAGCAATTGATCTTTCTGTATTTTTGTGACTTTTTTTCAGATGGGTGCTAGAGGTACCAGGGAATAATTTTAAAATGTGCTTAAATTCAGTCTTATTCTGTAAAGTTCTTCAGCATGTGCTAAACTTTAAATATATGCCTAACAGTTTTTCCAGATATCTTCTAGAATTGACCAAATTCCACTAAAAAAGGAAAATGACAGCCTGTGTCATAGAGATCAGTGAACTCTTGTTGACTTTTTGGTGGTCTCATGCTGTCAGTGTTTCAGTGTCCTTGGAATTTTAAGAATGCCTCAAAACACATTATATCCAACCCAGGGAATTCTGCATCTCATATTATCAGATAAAGAAAAATTGCTTGTAAACTTACAAGTTAATGTTTGTTTAGAAAAAAGTGATCAGGGCACATTATTTTGTCATTGTATGTGTAAAAAAATATGTATGTATTTGGTATGTTTTGCATATATAAGTAAACATATATATAGGGCCTTTTCAAGGAAATATTTCTCAAACTTGAAAATAATTGTAAGTCAAATCAATCAAAGGAAAAATATAAATAGGAAACTGTGACTAGCAACAGATTTATTTACACATATATGTAGCTTAAAACCAGCAACCTATAATCAGAACAGCAATTTACATTCATTAAAAACCAGCTTTACCAAAGTAAAGTGCAAGACCGAAAAAAAAAAAAAAAAAGAGAGAAAATACAAAATAAAAAACGACAGGGAAATCTGACAACAATGAATATAAAGAGGAAGCCAGATGCCGTAAAAGGCTAATAAAGGAAGGAAAAGAACACAAGAGAGAATCTAACACAGGTAGCAGCAGATATTCAGGAACAAAAGTAACTCATAAATTTGTGGGTTGAAATAGAGGAACTGCCAATAACAATGATGGAATGTTACAGCTGGTCAGTACATGTTTTTTTCAAAAAATGATTCATAACAATGAAACACTCTTCATTGCAAATATACTAAAGGATAATACAAAACTGAAGCTATTCCAAAGTCATTAGTAAATCAGTAAATCAAGATAATTTATATCTGAACATTCAAAAAAACCTTGTGGATCAACATTGCTTATTTTTAATACATTCTGGAGCCCTAGAGAAGTTGCAGAGAATGGGGAGGCAGCTATTTTGGAGCTAATACTTAAAAGGAGGAAACAACTAAATAAGTCTAGGACTCTTCCTGATCTTGATCTTAGGAAAAATAATGTTGATATAAGTTTCAACTAAGAAAAAATTAGAGAGATGGCAATACAATTTAAGCCAAAATACACAGAAGTCTGGCAAATGAATCTTCCCAAGGTAGGCTGCTGGGTTTTTTGAGATTGTGTGTTGAGTGCTCTTAGTAGAAGTGTTGACATAAAAAGACATTTAATTTGGTTCTATATGAAATTTTTATTTAAGCATCAATGCATTAAATAGATTAAATACATCATATGTCACAAATGTAATTCAATGTGAGCATTTACCAGTTAAATTTACTTCCACTGCAGCCTGTGCCATTTTATAATTTGATCAGTTGCTTGAAAAAAATGTAATACCATTGCAAGTAGAATTTGAAATTGACATAAAGACTGAGAAGTGGAAGAGGGACAGGCTGCTGATGCACAGTGCCCTGGAGGGCTCTGCGGGGCTGATAGTGGGCAAGCAGTATGCATTTCAGAAAAGCCAATGGTAAGATCATGCTGCTGGGGACAAATGTAAACCAGGCTTACAGGACGGGAAAGCAAACACTGGAAAAAGGAGCTGGAAAGTGTGGTAGATAATCAGGTACAAGGCAAGAGGACCCACGAGTTCTGTAGCCAAGGCCAAAGGCCACGGGGTTAATGGAAAATGTGCAATCTCCCTGGCGAGTGAGGTCTCCCCGTCCTCTTCCAGCACAGGGTTCCCTATCAGCTGTGCGGAGGGGAAGGCCCTGCCTACAGCCCACTTGTGAGGGCTGGAGGAGGTCATGGGAGGAGGTGTCAAACTGTCATCTGTTGTCACCAGGCAGACTGTTCCTCTGTCCGTATTTGGTACACACGCATCTCTTCTTGGGGTGTTTGGATAGCCATACACCCAAAGCGAGGCTGAGGCGGTGAAGATGGCTCGGAGAAGTGTGCTGAGCGTGACTAAGGACCAGAAAGTATGCTATGCAGGGAGAGACCCAAGGTGTTACTTCCATCCATGTCAGTGAAGAGGAGATTTCATCTCCTGTCTGTACTTCTCTATCCTCCTTTGGAAGCTCTGCTCTCCCTAAGTGCTATTTCAGAATGTTTTCTTGGTTTTCTAGGGCTTTCTGCATGCAGCCTTGCTTCCACAGGCTGCTGCCATGGTCTTCCAGCTGACGCAGAGTCCCCTCCACTCCCATGCAGCTGAGGCCCATACTAAGCTTCTGCATTAACCATAGCACTCCTGTAGCAGTTTGGAGCTTCCCCCAGTGCTTTCCGTGCACTGGAATGCTCTCTAATATTTCCGTGTTCTATTTTTAGCCTATATCTTTTCTATTTTTCAAGAGTTCTAAATTATGTAGGAAAAAAACCTCCATAAAATCTTGCAGGTGAACCCATTTAGGAAAGACGCATCTGCATGTGACAGTAATGGTAAGTGATTCTGCCATGAAGGAAGTAGAGCAAGCTTAAAATGAGCATAGTTAGGTCACAAATGAAATTCAGTCAAGAAAATCTGTTGCCGTGTTTTCAACAACCATAAATGGCAATGAGAAACTGTGAGAATCAAGGCAATGATAGCTCTTATGTGTTTTTATTTTTTTTAAGATTCATAACCACAAAAAGCAAATTATCATACTGCTTCATGTTTGGAATTTGGATGAAATAAAACATCAACTGCTGCAGGTCGGAAAGGGTTCCCAACTGGAGCAACAAACCAGTAACTATCCCAAAACAACATTGAGCTTTGGAGGCACGGAAAGAATAATATGATCCCTAAGTGAGTTTCTGGTAGAACCATGTAGTTAATTAAGCATTGGGTTTTAGCCAATCCACTACCTCTCTCAGCACTTTGATATGCATGTGAGAAGAATTGCTCCGCTGGCAATAATAATAGGAGCAACTCTGATACTACCAGCTAAACTGATTGTGTATCTACATTAACTCAATCTGTAACCTCAGGATTGAGAATGAAATAGCTTTGTATCTTTCTTCTAAGATGACATTTTTTCAGCTGCTCAAGTTCTTTGCAGACCCATTGATTTGTACAGGTAAACAAGAAGACATACCAGAAGCTGAAATTAGCCCACAGGCTGCTGGTCCCCAAACAGTTTAGAGAATTATCTCAGTGAGGAACATTGCTGAACGTGAGTCCTCCTGGGCTTACCAGGGCTAAGGACAAGATCAAGAGCACAGGCAGGCAAGGGATGTTCAACTCCAACATGCTCCATCTTTTCCACGGTGCTTGAGAAATAAGATCAGAAGAGTGCACATTGTATAAGACCTCAAAGCAAGCTCTGGGCAATGTCACACTTCAGGCCCCTTCTCCAGCAGCCGAGTGTGTCAGACAGCCAATTCTTTTTTCCTTAACCCATCCACTGCAAGAGCATCAGTCTCCTCAGTACCTAGTCTTCCCCAGCAGAGCATCTAAGAAGAAAGCCATCCCTGTTCCAAGAACCTCCACTAGCATATCTGACCCTAGGATGTCTTTGTCTAAATATTCCTAGTGTGTTTGTTTATTGATGAGAACCATTGAGTCCTCCTTTGCAGAAACATGCATGCTAACTCCTCCTTCTATCCCCTGTAGTCAGTTTGGCAATTCTTCTCCTTGGCTTACCTAGGAGTATCTTTGACCAGATGACCCTGAGGTAATCGAGACAACATCCTTAAGGTCCTGTGTGACCCTTTTCATTATGCCTTTATAATCCTCCCATGAGCATATGACGATTTCCTCCCTAGCATCCATCACATCTCCTTGCACAGGAGGCAGAGGGATGGGCCAGCAACTGCCCAAGATCCTCTGGGCTCTCTGAGTGATAACACTGAGCCAGCACTTGCCAGTGTCTGCTGAAGGGACCTATTGGACTTGGTTGGTCAGCATGCAGAACTGGAGGTGCTCAAGCAGGGACTCACCCTCCTGTATCTGTAAGCCATATTCCTGCTAGTAGCCTTCCTCTGCTTGTTGCTATCTTCATTAAGCCTTGCACATGAGCTGCCGGTAGAAGCAGCATGCCTGATGTCTCATTTATGTTGCTTCACTGACACACTAGCCCCTGGATAGGAAGGCTCAGGTACTCTGTGCAGCAAGAAGGTCCAGATGGCTCCAAATCAACAACAAGAAGTCGCAACATTTCTTGACTCGGCAGATGCAACTGTTTGAGCATGCCTAATCCTTGTTGTCCAGCTGCAGGGGACAGCTCAGAGCATGTGTCAATTAGAGTCTTCCAACCCCGGGAGGGAAAGAGGGATCCACAACTTGGAAAGACTCTGGAAGAAGCTGAGACGAAAGCTGAAGTAGAATTGACAAAGTAATGGTGCTGTAGCCCAGGCTTTGCCAAGGTGAATTTCTATAGCTGTCTGGTTGGTGGTGGTTATACGTGAGGACTGCTGTTTGAACAAGGCTCTTTGGAAATACTGATATATTTGTAAGCAGGCAGTTCCTATCACAGGTCTAAACAAGCCCAAGGAATATAATCACCTAACAGTTTGAAACTGCCATGTATTGTGTCAGAAACAAAGCTGGCCATGGTTTCAGAGACTGCGTGCTGTGCCCATCTCTCATTTGGTACATCTTGTCCCCCTGCTGCTCAAAACAACATGCACACCTTTTCTCTCTATGGGTTTGAAGAAGTGCTGTGTTTACTGGCAGGAATGTAACTGTGTGCACTGAACTCTGCTTAAAATCCAGCCCTTGACATGCAAATGAGACACGGCCATCGGGCTCTTGGCGATATGCCACTGAGGTCCTCTGGCTGTGTAGCTGATGCCCCAGCGTCCTAAACCACACTGCATCCTACTGGGCCACCAGGACTTGAAGGACAGGCTTTGTTTTAGGGTTTTGCCTCATGAATAGTAATTCATTCTGTGGTGACTTCCCAGATGTTTTCCAATGTGCTGGCATGTGACAACACGGTGTCTCCAGTCAGTCTGAGGCCTCCCAAATCTCCAGCCATGACAAGAGAATATTTATATCTCACACGTACAGCAGGCCAACATTTTCTAAGTTATCTTGGCTCTTTTTCCCACTCAGAAGTGCTCCATATCCACAGGCTCTTTCCAGAGGGAGGGCAATAGGAACTGACACAGGGTCAGTTGGATGTCCTTTCACATCCAGCACCCTGCCTCTGAGAGAGGTTAGGGGTAAGTACTGCAAAGGAAGAAGCAAAAAACCTTGCAAATTAAAAATATGTCTACAAAATAACCATCCCTTGGATTCTTAGCTGATGATTTGTACCATGAAGCTCAGTAGTTTGCCTCTCTTCATATGTTTTTTCCTAGACAAATAAGAAATACTAAATTCCTGCTAGCTCTTGACCACAATACTATATTCCAGCTGTGAGTTTCACAGGATAACACTAAGGAAAAAGACAATTTCCCATTCCTACATTTAAAATTGGTTGCCCTTCCATTTCTTAGGTATGACTTCCTTTATAAGACCTGTCAACAGGCAGCTATTTATATACATTTTAAGTTTCTCGCCTTTAAATTAACTGTAATCTTTCAGACGTGTCTTACATGCCTTAAACTCCCACTTCTCTTTGAAGATTTCTTTTGTTTTCAATATTTTGCCTCTGTTCTCTCTGATTAATATTTCTGATGAATTAGATATTAATTTAAATGCAGTTTCAGTGTACCCATTACTGTATTATGTATATTGTTCCCATGATTACACTACCTACTATATATTAAACAAATTATAACCGAAATTAAAGGCAATCTGAGCCTACGGAAGACCAACTACTCCCTCCTGCTATCATTTATCAGATTAGTTTGTTGGTCCCAAATTTCCTCTGTTTCAAAATAGGAGTTAATAAATGAAACATATTTTAATAGGATTTTCATGTGCAGCTACAGAAGTACCGTTACAGAAGGAGATCTTTCAGCAAAATTTTCCCAGTGTGTTCAGCAGCATAAAAATGTGCTAGGGTGGGGTTTTGGTGTTTTTTTTTTTCATTCCTGAAATTCAGCACTGAAACTGATCTTAACTAAAGCCTTAGTTCACTGAAGAAAGAATAGGACACTTCTGTACATATTCACAAGGCAGTTTCTGTGGAGGGAGGAAACACCCTTCCTTCAAGTGATACTATTAAAGCTTGTTAAACTTGAGGAGTACAATGGTAGTTATTATGAAGAAGTTGAAGCAAATGCTTGAGGTCCTCCTCCTTGGACTTTCTAGCCAATGTATTATGGAATATTTTAAGAAGGGAGCTGTTACTGCACCTAAACTACCTCTGCAGCACAGTCAGAAATTACACAGTCTGAATTACGTGTTGTGTTCCTGTACTCCACTGGGAGTATACCAGTATACCTTTTACAAAGGGTGTAAAAGGATGAGTAACAGGATTTTCAGTTTGTGTTTTTAATGTGACACATGAGAAGTGATGACCTGCTGAAAGATTGTAAGCATTGTACGTGTTCTGAAAATCTTACAAAATTAAGCTATGCTTCAAGTATAGTTTGTTCAAAAAATGAACAATGAGAAAAACATTTTCTAAAGCATTAGTGTTATGGGAAGCTTTCCCATACCCCACTATTGGACTCAAATCTTAGCAATTAGTTTTGGTTATCAAATAATTGGCCAAGTTGCCTTCTCTTTGCTTTAAATAATGTGATCGGCACAACGATGTGCACCAGAGCTGCCAAGGATAATAAGGTATGCTAAATACCTTGGTACTGAGCACACTTCACAGTAGTAACGGAGTTTCACACAACAGATCCATCTTTTAAATAGGCTATTCTTGAGAAGGAGTTGGAGCTTACTACAACTCATTAGAGTTGTGTATTATGTATGTATGTGTATTATGAGGTTTTGCCTTGATGATCACACTGATAAATCAAGAGGAATAGATGTAAGGCAGGTCAACCTGAAATGGAAATTTTCATTTTTTATGAAAAAATAATCTCCACAAAATACATTCTTTATTTTCACCCAGAATGTCTCATTTTGTTTCAAGATACTTATTTATTCCTTGATCTTTCCCTTAGTGCTTCGGTCTATTTTAAAAGGGCCTTTACCAAAAAAAAGTGGGAAAACAAAGCTTCTGTGATTTGAAAAAGCAGCACTTGACTTTTTCAGAATTAATCATGGCAATTCAAAACCTTCAAAACACTTTAACTTTTTTATATATTTCTTTCTGTTTTCTAAATGAAGGTGATTGGTGAATCCAGCCAAAACTTGCAAATTGTTTCTTCTTGCTACTACAACTTCCAGTGGATCTGCTGTTAACTGGAAAGATTTCACCGCTTTCATTCTCTGACATTTGAAGCAATTTTTTAAGTGTTTCGTCTTTCACCCAATTACATGCTTGTGTATCCTTTCTCTCCTAGCCTCCTAAGTTCCCAAATCCTTCCTTACGTAGCCTGCAAAATATTCATTTCCTTTTGAGAACATGGAAGCCTTAATCACCGTGGGTTGCGCAACAAAGACCTCCAGGAAAAGCCTTAATTCACCAGAAGAACCTACAGCTCCAAGGCAACAGTCTCAGATCTCTTGCCTTGGCGAGGCTGCTGGCGTGCCGGGGCAGCACTGCCTCCCCGAAACGCAGCCCGGAGAGCTGCACTGCGCAGAGCCACCGGTACCTCAGCTGACCTGCGCTAGCGATGGGGTGCTGTGACCAGATTAGGGTGCGTGGCCGTGGCCAAGGCAAGGGGAAAGGAGGCTCAGCAGCACACGGTACAGAGGACTCGGTGACCAGCAAGCAGGGGTAATCTGATTGTAATGGTGAAAGGAATGTACCAAAGGATGGAAGGAAAAAGATTGCTACCATTAATCCTCTTAACTACATTCCATTTTAATATATAATGCGACACATCAGTAAAGCACAGAGCTAGCTGACAAAGGGCAGTGAGTCATTCTTAGAGTAGCTCAAGTCGTATGTCTGGTGACTATGTGCTCCAAGGGCCATGTCAGAGCAGAGGCTATATTTCTACCTATATGTTTAGATGTATTCATTTGAGGGTATGTAAGTCCTTGGGGAGTGAGGCACTCAGTATGTGAGGGAATGGAGGTAGGCTATTCTAGAAATGCCAGACCTCTCCATGACCCAATTCATCTAAAATTTGGGGGCTCTGTTTTGTGATTTAGGGCTCTGTATAACAAAACGGTGACCTGTGAATACTCCTAATGACTCCACATCACTCACTGGCCACATAGGCACATGGCTCTTGCGAGAGTGTCATTCAACCCTCCCAAAAGGTGTAACTCCACTCCTTGTGAGGCCAGTCCCTGGCAGTGACCTGTTGCTGCAGAGGATGCGGTACATACTGAAGCTGCCAACCACAGGATGAGAGCATTCACCATCTTTCAAGTTCAGGCCCACGTAGCACGCATCTCCCTGAATCTCTGAAAGGCAAGTTTGTGAGCTAATGGCAGCAACACACGCATGCTCCCAGCAATGCAGTCCAAGCGGCATCATGTTTATGGAAGTTATTTGTTTAAGAACTGCTGACGATTTTTTTTCCCTAACAACTTCAGTGCTCGGTTTGGCAACCTACCCTCCTTTCAGCTTTGGCCTCGGACTCAGCAGTCTTTCCCTGCTTAACTGCTAAGCCCAGGGAGAAGCGGCAGCCACCCTTGTGCCGTGCCCGCCAGCAGCAGCACCTGCGCCGTGGGCAGCCCCACCACCCGGGCTGCCAGCGCTGGCTCCTTCCCGGGCCCTGACACGGAGTTCAGCCCACGCCAATGTTGCGCAACTCGCTTTATCTTGAAACAAGGCATAAATAGGGCTGGCACAGAGAGGTGGCTGCTGGAGCTCTCGCCTAACGCACAGGCACGCATGCATGAGCGCATTTTGCCTCTGCACTCATCGGTGCAGCTTTCTCCTGCCTATGAGGGCACTGGCCTCTCTTTTGTCCCCAGGAGCTGCATGCTCAGCTGTTTTGCTGTGCTCGCCCCTCCCTGCTTTTCCCCCTCACCCTCAGCCCCATCCCCTCTTGCTGACAGTCTCGCTCGGCTGAGAACCTGGCAGGAATGCTATGAATTTCCCGAGTGTGTCACTCATGTTTGTTCCCTCTCCTGTTTCCAGCTCCTCTCTTCACTTCTGCCTCTTCTGCTTTTCACCTTTGACAGGGCTTTTTTTCACCTCAAGCATCTTTCCTTTCCATCTCCCTTTTGACCTTATCTCCTAGCCAGGATCTTAAAACACAGACATATAAGCTTTGGTTAGTGTCTGCCATTTGTCTGATGACTTCCCTTTCTCATTCTGTCCTTCTGAGAACATATTTCTTTTTTGCTTTCTCCCTCTCTTTCAGCCAAATTATCAAGTGCATCCTTTAAGAAGGGCTAGGTTGCCTCTCTACTCTTGCTGCAAGCAAGGAGTGGGACTTCATCAGCAAAACACAAAGGGTGGCCTGCTCTAGCTGCAGAACATGCCATTAAATAGTAAAGTAATATCTGCATAAAGAAGCTTTTTCTTCACGAATGTGCAAGCCCGCTTGACTCCAGCTTCTTTCTTTCCTCACTCTTGCATGCCCTGCTCCCACAAAGAAAGCCATCTGCAAGGCTGCTTCTCATCTCCAATCATTCCTAATCATGAGGAAGTTACTTTTCCTCCTTCTTGTTCCCATCCTCTTGTTTTCTTATCCTTGCACTCCCTCCTTAAACCTCCCCAGCCAAAATATCACTGTCGTTGCTCCTCAACTCAAATGGCTGAGAGCAGAGCTCACAAGGGTGGATTTCCTTATCTCTGCCCAGACTGAGGTTATTCACTAATCCAGCTCTGGGAAGTTTTCTCTGTCATAACCATCTCACAGAACAGCGTGAAACACAGCAGCACCAAAAGATGTCATTATGAACCCCTCCCCATCCCTCACGCTGGACCCTCGAGCAGTTTGTCATTTGAGCAGTCCAGGGAACACTGGATCTCTGCAGGGTGCACAGTGTTCATGGGCCTTCCCAGACATGGTGTGAAGGGCAAGGACTTCCAGAGCAGGCCTTCCATCCTCGGAGCAGATTGGGAAATCAAAATCCTTTCTAGACAGGATCCCATTTCGTACTCCTCTTTCCTAAGCTTAGGAAACAGAGGTGCCTTCTGGAGGCTGTGGGAGTGGGTAGCTTGCAATAGCTTTGAGAAGAAGGACTTTTGCTCTGTCCTGTGGGGAATGAGCACAGCCCATTTCAGCATGTTCTTGTCATTCTAATCTGCCTTTGAATGGAGAAAAAACAAAAACGAATTGAGCAGATGAAATTACCACTGAGCAGCAGCACTAGCCCTGGCAGGAGGCAACAATAAGCTAAACAGGGAACTGCAGGGACAGTTTACCAGCCGCAAATGCTGTCCTCCATGCACTTCCATCTGCACTGCAAAAATCAAAATGTGAATCTTGTTTCTATCTGAAATATGACCATTCATTTTTTCTATTTATATTCAAGATCAGGGAAACAGGATCTAAAATAAAACTGTATTTCTCCACACCCCTATAGAGCGCTCCCAGGCAAATGCCCCAATCCACAGTCTGGAGCAAAGACAGGAGCATCCTAACGTACGAGTCATTCAGGAAAGGGGGTCTGTACTAAAAAACTAGGCAAGGCCAGACACAGACCTGAGCAGCAGCTTGCAACTGTCCATAATGTTGAGCGATTAGCAGAGCTCTGGCAGGTTTTTGGCCCTTGAGAGCCCAGGCTGCAGCAGGAGAGGGGCAGGAGCAGCTGAAGGTTAGCCTGTGACGGCCACTTTCCCAGGGAACAACTTGCACATGGCCACCCATCTTTGGAGACAAGCGAGATGAAGCCATATGAGTGCACGCTGTGCCATGCTAGCAGCCCTGAGGGCTAGAGAAACCATTTTCTTTTACTAGAATAGATGTAGCCTCTTGGTTTCTCTTAGGTGTGTTCTGGTATGCATAAAAAATCATGCTCTTCAGGGGATTTAGGCACAGGGGCACTTAATTTCTGAAACTTAAAGAGCCATAGGCAAGGAGATAGGTACCTAGATAGTCACACCAGCCAAAAGAGTGGTGCTATTGGGCATACAAGATAGCACAGCTACTGTTGCCTAAGGATGTTTTCACCAGAAACTGTAAGCACTTTTGGTATTTCAAGTGCCTCAGCAGGTTAGACAGGTTTTTTGAAAAATTGTTTTCTTACAGATAGGCACCTGAAACCCATGTATGCAGCCCTGAAGCTCCTCAGCACTATTTTGGGTCTGGTTTGGGTATCTTTGTTTAACGGATTGATCGGTTGACATTCAGATCTAGCTTGAAATTCTGCTTGCAGTGTGTTTCCCACCTAGTGCTGGCCTGGTATGTTGGCCACTTGTCTCTCACAGTGGCATTATACTGGTGCCTGTTTTGTCCCTTGCAAGAAGTGAGGGAATCATTAGAGTGGGTCTGCATGCTGCTGAAATGGGCAGTAAGTGAGATTTCCCAAAGTGTCCATGGCAAGCTTTGCAGCAGCAGTGAGTCTCCGGGCCTGATCCATCCCCTCGCTGCACTCGTGTGGCCGTGTTTGCAGGACAGAGCTCACTGGGCATCCCACCTGCAGATTCACAAAGCAATTGCTGCTGTTGTGGTTTACATCACTTCATCCTGTTGCTGGCTGTGACCAGATTGGGCTCACGGCTTTTCACAGGGGCAGAGGTAAATAAATCTCAGAAATCTTGAGAACTGTTAGCATGACGTGCTATTTTACCCATACGCAGCCTTTTTCACCACAGTTGATTCTTGACTTATCCAGTTATTCCTGGAGCGCATTGTAAAATGTCTGATTGGTTTGAATATTGTCAATGTCTACTTATAAATTCATGATGTTTAAAATCTCATTGAGTGAAACTCAGAGGAACCCCACATTATCTTAAGCAGAAGTCAGGAGAAAAGGGGAGCCCTACCATACAGGCAGAAATCAGAGGTGGAGAAAAACCCACATTTCTCCCAAAAGTGTTGATTCTGCCCCACTTAGGCTAACAGAAGTTTTTCCACTGCCTGAAGGGGGATTGAGATCAGCTCCTAGATGAGAGATAACGCATTTTTTATGTCTAGGTTTTCTAACAGCACTTTTCAAATAACAGCATGGCTATGATTTTAAAGTGTACTTTATCTTCGTGTTGAGCAACATTGGTGAAAACCAAACAGGAGACCTTTCTTCACTGGTAATGCCTTTGGGGGTAAGTGCACAGAATACAGACCTTCTCTATATATTTAGGCTGCAGACAATTAGTCATGGGGAAGAGGAGGAGACACACTGGATTACCCGAGGAAAGTCGAGAGAATTGAAGTTGATATTTGTGAACAAACCATAAATTAAATATTTAAATAATTTAAATATTTATTTAGTTCTGTTGTGAGCCTGTCATAGACAGCATCTCACGCATATGCGAAATTGGTTTATGGAAAATGCCCTCATATAATCTGACACCATGTCAGAGCATATCAGTGGTTTAAAGATATACTCCTTTTTCGAGGAAGCAAATTATCGCGTTCCTACTCCAGACATGTGTCCATCCTATTCATGTCAGATAAGTGTCATAAGGTAAGAGTTGCCACTGTTTTTTGCATGGCAACAGAGTGGTCTTGCATTCCCAGACATCCAAATCTGAATGAGATTGCACTGTACAGCATCGGCCAAATTATTCCTGAACATATCTCATATACCTCTGCCTTCCTCCCTTCCTCACCTCAAATTGAAGAAGTCTGTGCAGGGTTAAAGCAGAAAAGAATTTACCTTTCTGAAATTTCCTATTTTTGCCTTACATCATCTTTGTATGTTACCACCTTTTCAAGTGTGAGCAGCTAAAAAGGGCAACGGCTCTGGTTTGCCTCCTTAACCATTGCTAATTCTCCTATGGGAGAGAGGAAACAGTGCAGTGTGTTAATACAAAGCAACTTAAACTATTAATATCATTATGGATATGTACAAGGATTCAGGAGTGTGATGAATGATCTGTGGAGATGTGTTGCCCAAGTTCAGCCTTTCATTTGGATATTGGATACAATATCAAGTGCAATATAAATGGTTTTGCCTTGGAAAAGGGAGTTTTATAACAGTCAAGAGAAAAGAGATTGTTTTATAGAGAAGGCAAGAGGAGATAAGTAATCGTCTCTAAAGAAACCACAATAATTATAAAGCAGGTGAAAGATGATGAGCAGAACTGTTTAAATGAGATCTTCTTTAGTGGCATAATATTATAGAAATAACAGAATTATATATTATTTATTAAGAGAAGCAGAATCCTGCACCCCACAGATCTCTGGGGAGTTGTTGGTAATAAGTACAATATTATCTCTGTAGTGATGTTCTGCTTTATTTTTTAATGGGCAATCTCATAAATTAACCACATCTGTAAGTGCATGCAGCACAACTGCCTTTAGGAAGTTACTTTGTTATTCACAGGGTCAGAGAACCCTGAGGTGGAAGGAGCCTGAGAGATCATCTGTTCTCTCGGTCTGCCAGAGATGTCTCAACATTTTCAAAGAGTCAAGCTTCTCCACCAATGGCAAAAAATTTGGCTTAAAATGGCTGTGATACACCAGCTGTGATTGATAGCCAAGTGTTTTTATTTTCCTCTACCTTGATTAAACAGCTATAATAACTAAAACACCTGAAAAGGAGAGCAGGTTTGCAAGGAACACAAGTAGCAAAACCAAAAGCTTGTTATCCTTACCATAAACTACATCCAGGAGATATCAAGCTGACAACTCTTCTAGGTGGCTCTTAGTGAGTGAAACTAATTGCGCGCTACAGGCTTAACTGCCATGTGGAGGTTGACTGAAAGCTGGGGAAATGCACAAGATGCTCTTTGCAGCAATAGGGCTAAAGGAGAAAACACATTCAAGAGAAGTTTTTGGAGCAGCCTAACGGTGAGTTTCACATAGACCAAAGTGTTTGCACCTACCGACTGGCACTTCCCTGGTCATCTGGCTGGCTTGCATGTGGGATTTGCTTGTACTAAAGGCAAATTTTGCACATCCACAACTAGCAAACCACTTGAAAACACTTTTGGTGTTCCCCTGGTCCTTGCGAGATATTTGATCTGTGGCAGCATCTGAGGCGAAGTGCCTGTGGAGCAGACGGGGTCTTTGAGAGCAGACTTTGCATTAGGGCACCGTGTGAGTGTAGGGGACCACTGCGGTGCGGGAAGGCTGAGGCTGCAGCCTCAGCAGTTCCACATGACAACTGTGAAAGGCAGCTGCTCCTCTGTCCTGAAGTTGTCCTTCCAAGGTGAGTCTCTAGCATGACTGCTGCAGGGTGCTCACTTTTTATGCAGACACAGACCCGGCTGCGTTTTACCTTGTGGCTAAGAGGGAGCAGCCTGCAGAAGCCAGGTTCCATGAGCTGGGATTGATTGCTCCAAGCGTTGTCTTGGGCAAATGCCTGCAAAAGAATAAGCTGATTTGAAAAGGCATTATTGACTCAGCTGCAATGTTCAGAAGGTCTTCAGCAGAGGCAGGGCGGCATTTAGCCTTAATGTGGTATCCGAAAACAGCTTGCTCTGTTGTTTTCTCTAGGTGTGTCTTTTTCCTTTGTTACCAGGGAAGGACTGGGGGAGCTGAATATCCACTCCTCTAGCACTAGCAGCTCAGCATGGAAGTGTGATGCACTTTGCATGTTATAAACCGCTCTGTACCTACCACATTAGGGTTGTAACATCAGCACTGTTGTCAGACAGTACGTTTTTGGAGGAGACTCTGATTCTCCAGTGCCTCAACCAGTTGTTAAATTGGTGCAAAACAAGAAGCAGATTCTGCCATTTAGTTGTTTTACACACTTAGTGTCAAAAGGTGAAAGGCAAGTGGGTGGTTTTAGGTGGATTTTAGGGCAGCTGGATACAGGCACAAATTACATTAGCACTACAAGGGGGAAAGGCCTGTACTAAAAGACTTTCTCTGCCCGTGTCTCTGTCACCAGTGGAAGTTCCTCTGCTTGTACAGACATGTAATTCCTGCACTTGCGAGGATGGACCAGGTTAGTTGGTACAGTATGTGCCCCAGTGCCAGCAGTTGTCTCTAGCTCCAGCACTGCCATGCTGTGTGATTGTGGGTCTGTAATGCAAAGTGCAGCCAGTGGGAGCAACAAGGCACCCACAGCTTTTGGAAATGGGACTGGACTGGGAAGTCTAACTTAAGCTCCTCTTTTTGACAATGTGAAGCTTCACCTGCAGCTGCTGAAGATGCTGGGGTTATTGGGGTTATCGTGCTGTTTGTGCTCAAGCAGGGCCAGACATGCCTGAGTCCTGCTGAAGGGGGGTGCAGACGTGGAAAGCATTTTGCTCCCTGCCCAGCCCTGGCACCCAGCTCCTTGGTGAAGGGGGCACCCAACAACCCCCCCATCCCCTCCCGGGGATGCAGAACTAGAGGAGCCTTCCTCCCTGTGGGAGTGTGGGCTGTTTGCTCCAGTTACCTCTATAGAAGTTAACAATGCTATTCTGAAAAGCCTGTTTTGGGATCAATGTGGTCACAGCTCCCAAAGGGACATCTTGCAAGGCACCTGTGCCAGGCTGAGCCCCTGAGGCAAATGCATCGGCAGGGGAGAGGCTGCTGCCCTGAGAGTGAGGGATGAGCTTCAAGGTTTTGCTGTAAAGGGGTGGAGACAGGAGACTGGTCACCTAAACGCTCCAGGAGAGATTGAAAGAAGTTAAAGACACAGCTAGCCCTGAACTGGGGCCAGCCCGAATCCAGGGGCACGTTATATTTAAAATTCATTGGAACACACTCACATTCATGAAAATGAACTTAAAAATCCAATGGTTGTGGAAGTACTGGCCACTACAGTACAAGAGCTTTGCAATTGAGTATTCAAACAGTAATGGGTTACTTCAACTCTGTTTACTTCTTCCTTTCTTTAAGGCTAAAATATGATGAAAATATAATGAAAATAGTCCTTATTTTCAATGTGGTAATAGGCTTTCATTTAAAGAACTATCATAATTATCCAAAAAGTTGTATTCAGAAAGGTGCCATCAATAATTTGATGTTCTGTTGATGCCTACAGTGGTCTGTACTTGAGTACTCACTTTATATAATATTTTCAGTTAAAATTTTGAGGAGAAAATAAGGGGTACACCTACAAAATTGGCTACAAAAGATTGGCTGGTTTTTGGAGGACAGAATAAGAAAAAAAGGAAGGCCTTTCTAGACTGGGAAAAGCACTAAAAATGAGCAAATGACATTTAATGAAGACAGATATGATACACTATAGTTACGAAGCAGGGGAAAGTGTGAAATGCAAATTGGGTAGGCAGTGGTCCTGCTACAGGACACCAGGGTTGTAGTGAAGCCAACAGTGCAAGGCTGTTGCAAAAACAGCAAATGTTATGCCATTAAATATCAGCAGGACCATCATGTGAAAGTCATGGGAAGTAACCCTGCTGTTTTTGCTTGGGTGAGGCTTTTCAACTGGAGGGAATTTTCTTCACTTCGACTTAGCACTTAAAGACGTAAACAAATAAGAGAAAGTCCAAAGTAGCTCAGAGATAACAATGAGAGAAAATGCAGCTGATGAGGAGCTGGATTTACTCTGACTCAAAAAAAGAGGACTGAAAAGGGACATACTAGCTATACCCGGAACAAAAGACAAGAATAAATTGCTTGCCAAAGTCAGCAAGAGTGGGATAAGACGTAATTAAGTTAACTAAAGGTCAGCACAGTTAGAGGAAAATTTTTCTAATCGCAGAGGTAGGCAGCGTCTGAATAGGTTGCTTAGGATCATTTTGGCAACCATGTCTTCCCTATCCCTATGTCCTTGTCCCTGTGCAAATACTGTCTGGAACACTGTGGTTATGCTTGACAAGGCTTTATAGCATGGAATGTAACTGGAGTCCTTTCCAGCTCTACTTCTCCATGATTTTATGTCAAATGAACTGTTACTGTGCAAAACTTCCTCTGCTGTGTGATCCAGAACACTTCCATCTACTAAAACTTCTATTTAGAAAGTTTCCTTCCTGCATATATTGCAACCACTTTTTTTTAGTAGTAACAAAGATAATCTATAGGATGAAGATAACACTTTTTACCCATGGCTCTCCAAGCTCCTTACGAAGCTGAAGTTATTATTGACCTTATTCATAAAGCAGGAGACAGAGGTACAGGAAGGTTGTGGGACTGCTGAGTGTTCATAAAGTACACTGGTAGCAAAAATGGGCACATAACCCAGGAGACATGTCTCCCAGGCCTTTCCCTAGCTGCCAGACCGCATTATTTATCCAACAAATTATGCTGATGAAAATGGAGTACCCAGTTAGCAGTTCTGACACAGCTTGTTTTTTCCTGTAGCATAAAGAAACCATAATTGTCTGAATGCAGAGGAAGTCCTGGCTGGTGGAGGTCCAAGGTAAAATGCGTTCCACAAATCTCTTGCAAAATGCAGGTTAATACAGCCTGAGAATTGGGGCCACAACTTATTTTTTTCCTCTGATGAAAAGCATGTTGTTCTGATTGTGAAACTGTCTATGATTTGATTTGGTAAAGTAAGAATACTTGATGTCAACAGAAACTAATATTGTCTAATTAATTAAACCACCTCATGATGCAATATGTAATATAACATGTTTTCTCACAGTATTGTGTTTTCACAGAGCTGTCACTCACTGTAAAGGTTACTTTTTTTTCTTTTCAGTACGAAAGCTAACTGTAAAACTTGAAACTTTTCTGGGAAATTGCTTGGATACACAAAAAACATACGAGTCTGTTTTTCAATTTTCAGTGCTCTCTGAGCTTCATATGGGGAGCTTTTTGTCAGCTCCCCTCAGTTAGAAGTGCAGAACCAGGTCCTCCAGGGTTGCAATTTATTTTGCGGCTTTCTCACAACCTTTATAATTGCAGATGTACATTAAGACAGAGTGTCAGTTCTTTCACAAGAGTCTGCTACAATTTGTAGATTCCCTTGTTGCTTAGTTTGCTGTTTTATAAAGAACACTGTCTGTTCAAGAGCAAACTAGGTGAATGCCGTGAAAGTGCTGCCTTTTTGATGTGTTCTTGCTATCTGTAATTTTTCAGAGTGCTGTGTAAACAGCTATGTTGCACTTTACAAATGAGTAAGGAGGAAATAGCTTGGCTACCTTGATTAATTATTGTTGGTTTGTTGTGATTATCAGTGTTTGTATTGGAAAAACATCTAAAAGTCATATGAAGAGATGAATGCTTCCTCATGCTGGATGTTCTTCACATATCCAAAAGCTTAGTTTGTGCTCCAGTCACCTTACCATGCTGGTTTCCTCCCTTCTATCTTCTCCTTCTTTCCTTCTTTCTGTATCAATAGTGAGCAGCCTGTGCTTGACAAAATTAAAAAATAGACATACACTACAGTCCAGACAAAGTAACTGCAGAGACTACAAAGAAGAATTTCTTCAGTCTTCTAGTTGCAATTAGATGCCAAACACTTAAGGAAAAACGTACGTAAGAGAAGATCATAATCCAGTACGCTATTGAGCAACCTGGTAGTACCTGCCTGCACCAGGGCCTGTGCCTTCCCAGAAGTGTCAGACCAGACAGTGACAGCTAAACCCGAACGCCTTGTTATAGGGATAGCATATACATGTACTGGGGTGTGCAGGGCAGTCACGTGCATTTGACAGCCATGAACATGCCAACAGCAGAAGAGGTTCAGCACTGGGCATAAATACATCTAAGAAACAAGTGACATGATTGTGTACTGTTTAACTGTGGTCAAATAATATCCATAATTTGTCACTCAAATTGCTTGAGTAATAATTTTTCATGTTATAGATCCATCTCTATAAATTAGTCAAAGAGCTTTTGTTTAATAATTTAAATCCCTTGGTGTTTCAGGGAATCGCTGGTTAAATTATTGATGGTTATTTCTACATTATTCACTCGGCCTTAATAAAGTACCTGAAGTGTTGGACTGACTAAGTTTCCTCCCACTGGTATTGCAGCAGTGTACTTATACATGACCCAGTCCTATTTGATGCACTTTTCTGATGGTATTTGATTCATGACATACCCGCTGATGGCCCTGTTGCCAAATGCACTGACTTCTTGGACTTCCCCTTCCTTGGTTTGCAATTAGTGCCTTACGAGCAACATTGTTGTTTTCTGTACTCATTTATGAAATTTTACACATGACCTAAGTATTAGCAAGAACTAAACGTGATATAAATGTGAAGTTACGCACAGTTTACTTAGAGCCTGATCACAACGAGACAGTCTAATCGCAGGCCAATTTGAAGTGTGAAACTGCCTGCAGCTGCTTAAACCAGCTTGGTGTGTTTATTTAGGGAAAGGGAAACGTCCCTCTGCTTTCGATAGGCTTCTATCTGCATTTATGCAGAGGTCATCCTCCTGCAGGACACCCCATCTCTTCCCAAGCGCTGCAGCCCCTGCCTCGGGAGAAGCCAGGTTTGCTCAGGGGATGCCGGGAAGCAGAGGAGGGCACGGGGCTGGGGCCGGGTGCCGTGGCCTGGAGCAGGGTGTCCCCACGGACTGTGCTGCTAGGTCAGGGCACAGCCAGGGCACGTGCCGGGGCCAGGGCACCCGAGGACATCCCAGGTCCAGCCGTGCCCGGGGACACGCGTCCTGGCGGACGTGCTCCCGCTGGCCCTGCTGCTGGATGCTGAGAGAGAGGGTGCCGGAGAGCGACCCTGAGGATACGGGAGGTGGTTTTATCAAAGTCTCGCAGGGGCAGGTCTCACCCCCTCCTCCACGTAGGCCAGGCTCTCGTACAGGCTCCCTTTCAGCAGAGGGACCGGGCAGGCGGTGGTTTCACCGTGCATGCCCCCTCTCAGCAACAGTAGCCAGCTGCATCTGTTTTTCTGCTGCTGAGCAGCTGCGGGAGGACGTGATCACAGTTTCCATCACTGTCTGATCTCTCGCAGTTTCTGCAACCCACTGGGAAGGAACCAGAACAGGAAATATTTTCTTGAGCGCAAGGTGCATTTTAGCAGCAGAACTGAAACCGCCAATGTCAAGTCTGAAAAACAGATGGCTGATAAAAGCAAAATATAGTTCATTCAGGAAGCACATAAATTGATGCAGCGTGTTAATATTTCAGTGGCTCGGGTGGCTGCACTATTTCTGTTATAGTAAGACCACCTCTTTCCTCCAGAGCACGAGCTGAGCTGCAGCTCTTGTGAGCCCTGAGAGGGCTAGGTTGTTCCTCTCCACCTCTTCATCTGTAATTTGTAGGTACCTTGGGAGGCCAGGGGTTGGCCAGCACTGGGAAAGGAAGCACTGAATATTGTGAGGAAAACTGGTTTTGACACAGGGATCTTTATATAGCCAGCAGTAGGAATGGGGCTTCTCTGGCCTGACCTGACCATGTCACTCACGTGAGTGACTGTACTAAAATCAGTAAGACTGTCCAGCTACTCGCAGAGCCCTGGGAAAGCTTGGCCCCTGGGTGCCCTGGAGGAAGATGCCCTCTTGGGCTTCTTGCCGAGGTGCAGGGGTTGTCTCAGCCCCTGTGGGCAAGCCAGCCCTGGGCAGTGGGGGGGCACTGCAAAATGCTGCCCGACCCACGCACCACAGAGGACACCATCCGGCCTTAGCGGGAGGCTCACAGCACCGAAGAAGGGAGATGAATCTCATCTCAAAGTCAGCCCTGAAGTTGCCCTTACTGCAGAGTACTTGCCTAAGCTGTGACTCTGTCATCTCTAAGTTTTTATAGAGAGACTTGCTTCTCAGATTTTTCCAGCAACAACCTGACCAGTTATTGACAAAGCAGTTCTTTAAAAACAGTGGTTTGTTTTTCAGTTGGAGGAAATTTTCTCTTAAGGCAAATATCACTTCCCGATTTGTTCTGCTAAGCAGCCGAGATGTGCAGAGCACAGCAGAGATCTGCAGAGCAGAAGCGTGGTCAGCAGCTTCCTGCAGTGAAGTCAAAGCACCAATAGTTCAAATGTGGGAACTAGGCCAGGAAGCCAGAAGTATATTCCCATGTCCTTGTGAAAAATCCTCACATCACATAACAGGCCCCGTTAAAAACCACCTACAGGGAATGGCAAATTTGATGCAGCTTCTGTAATTAGGAGTTGCACGGGTATAGAATGTCTCAGATTTAAAGGATGAGTAACAATCCAAATCCCTGCAAGTAGCTGCAAGTCAAATTCCTCAGCACCCTCTGAGCGGTTGCAGCCTGCTTTGAACGTGCCTTGCTCGGGATGATGAAACCAAGCAGGCTCACAGCAAACTTGCCTCAAACAACAGCAACAAAAAAAGTACTTTTCCTCGGAACGGCGGGTGCGAGCAAACGCCACAGCCCTTCGGATCCGCGTTTAGGCACCAGGCTTTCGGAAGCCGGGGAGGAGCGCAGCCCGCTGGGGTTCTCCGCTCTCTGGGACGAAGGCTCTCCCCGGTCTGGGCTGACACCGGGCTCCCCGGCAGCCGGGGGCGGGCGGGGGGTGCGCGGGGGCCGGGGCTGGCACCGCGCTGCACCTCTCTGCGGGGTCACCGCTCCAGCACCCCCCCTCCGCCCGCTTCTCAGGGTTTGTTTGATTTGGTTTTGCTAAGCACTGCTGCTTTCGGTTCCTCTACAATAGCGGAGCTTGTTTACAGAAAGGTCAACCTCAGGTCAAGCCACGATCTTTTATCTTTTTTCAGACCTGGTATGCAGACAAGCCTTATCCTGTAGAGATAAAGCAAATTTGGGCATTCTGAAAAAGATGCTGGGAAACGTTAGAAATAATTATCGGACCGCAGCTGTTGGATCCCTTCTTTTAATGTGAGCATCATTAATGTGTTGTAGATGCAGACTAAATGCCCAGTATCCTTGAAAAGAACACAATAACATACCACATCTGGATCAGAGTGGGTTTATAAAAAGCACTATTAAAATGAGCTGACAGGATTAACCACTGTAACTGAAGAAAATAAAATCCACATTTTCCCACTGAATGTGAGCTGCACTTTTACCATATAGGGCAGTATGAGTCTCTCTCTTCAGTTGCTAGCAAGAATCGATCCAAACATTTTTTTCCCCGATTTTAACTTCAAGGCTAATCAGTGTAATCATCTCCTGTGACGACCCAGAGAGCTCTGTGGTGGTGATGGTTGTTGTTTTGCTGAACACTTCCCTGAGAAATAGATTTTGGCCAAAGGCAATGTCATGTGTCGTCCCCCCTCCTGCGTTTCATTGTTGTGTGTCTAAAGTCTGTGCCCACCGGCAACTTCTTTCTCCCTGGGTATCTGGGTATTTCTCTCTGACTTTCATGCTGGGCAAAAGGTATTAAACAATTCTGGCTTTGCTGCTATGCCCTGATTAGGCAGCTAAAAGGGGGGGTAGCAATGGCACAGAGGATTTATTTCAGCTGCCTGCATGCTCGTGGGGGAGCTCTCTTGGTCAGTCTGCTCAAGTGTGTTAGGGAAACCTCTATAGACCCAAACCCGTTGTGGTGGGCACCGTGCAAGCACACAACCAGAAAGAGTACTTGTCCTGAGGATCTTTGGTTCTGCAGAGGAAAAGCAGGCAGGAGCTGAAGCGTGCTCAGACAGGTGCTGATTTAAGTGAATTTCGCCAAAAGGATGAATCTCAGAATGGCAGTCCCAGACGACATCATGTTTGCCAGGCCATGTTGGGCTGCTGTAAGGCCGCTGCCCTGGCAGGGTGGGGTGGGAGGTTAAGACAGAGACCCTGAATACAGGAACACTGCTTCCAGCAGACCATCCAGTCTGATACCCAGCTTACCGTGCCCAAGCACATCAGCTGACACAAGGTTCTTGAAGAGCAAGGGACATATGTGAGTGATGAGATGTGACCCTAGTCCAAGCCCACAAGACCTTGTCCAGGCTCTCCCTGGACCCCTGGTCCTACTGGCCCAGCAATGCCTTCATCTCCTGATGGGGTTTGGTGTGGCAGGAGGAAGTCCTGCGGGCAGTCCCACTGTCTGTCCCACTCCTCCAGGCAGCCCAGCTTGCAGATGGCAGAGCGACCATGCTTCATCCCAGATCCACCACAGCAAACCAAAGGGACACCCTTTCAGCTGCAGGAGGGGATGTTATGGTTCTCCAGGAAAGGACCCACCAGAGAATCTGCAAGGACTCTTGTTTCAGCAGCAGAAAAGAAGGTAAATTATTTCACTAATGCATCACCATGCTTTATTTTTTCCCAATTATTATC
The DNA here is from genome assembly GCA_035590195.1 of Aviceda cuculoides. Lineage (NCBI taxonomy): Eukaryota > Metazoa > Chordata > Aves > Accipitriformes > Accipitridae > Aviceda > Aviceda cuculoides. The sequence continues at coordinate 62,819,993 of JAVJGG010000074.1, forward strand.
GGTTTAAAAAATGCCCTGGCTTGCTGAGGTTAAACTTTTGAGGAAGATGCCTTTTGTTGTGAGAACTGGAAGAAGCCTGCACTGGGACCTGGTGAAATGATGGGAGTCTGTTGTGGACTTCCACAGTATGGGGCTGAACCTTATGGCCACAGACCATCTGCACATTTTGTCTTCACTTGCCCCAACCTGGGGGTAGTATGACCAGTCCTGGGGCTGCCTGTTGAATGCAAAGGCATTTTGTGGGCCATAAAGGACCCCAGATATGACAGGATCAGGCCCTACAGCTGCAATAGCAGATGGCCAAGTCCAGGGAAGTTTGCACAGCTAAAAGAGGTGAAAGAGCAAAGGGGACTCTACCAGCATGATGCCAGCAGTTGTGTAATTTGGGTGAAGATAGAGACAAAGAGAAGGTGGCTCCCTGGCCATGACGACTGAGTAACTCCTCTCTTTCTGCAGCTGGGCTCATGAGGGACAAAGCACACAGAGCTTGTCTTTTTTTGAAGACAGCAGTGAAGCATCCTCTGCTGCCCAGACAAAATTGCATCTTGCGTGTCAGATCTGACTTACCCTCTGGGGATGGTCAGTGAGGTACTGTCAGAGGAAGGAGGTAAGGGCTCACTGGGAATATCATACAGCCACCCAGCCATGCTGCCTCCCCAGCCAGCCCCACCACAGCAGATGAATTCTGAGCCATGGGCAGGTCCAGCTGGCCGCAGGCAGAGCCATTGGACTGCATTTAACTGCGAGGTAGAGCAGGCGTCTGCCTGCACTGCCAGGCAGGACAGGGCACCTTTGCTCCCTACCCGTGACCCCCTCAGCCTCACAATACTGAAGGTTTTCTGGGGAAGGAAAATGGCAGGGTGGTACACATTTACACCTCCAACTTCCCCCCCGGCCTTTGCTCTCCCCAGATCCTGTGTGCTGTTTCATTGGGGCGGTATTTGGCTCCTGCGATAAGCATGAGCACATCCGTGGAAGTGCAGTGAGTCAAACCCACCATCCATCTTCTTTTGTAATTACCTTGATTTTCTGGATCTCCAGCATGTCTGAGCACCTGTTTATACACTGCCAGAATTTGACATAGGAGTGTAAAATGATGGATTCCTTCTGTATCTCTGGGCTTCTTTACAAAGTGCAGGGAATCTGTACAAAATGAGATCACTCAGCCAAAGACAGTGTCAGAGACAGCTGAAGTGAAGGATATATACCTGCACGAGGCAGTTCAGCAGCAAATAATGTATAATTACCTCTCTGCCTGCTGATTATCTGCTGTTGGCATGATGCCCAAGAGTGACAAGGGGAACATTTCCTTCTGCAGGTTGTCGGTAGCCTCTGCAGACTGCAGATAAGGTAAGAATCAAAAAAAAATTTGCTGTCCTAGACATCAGAAAGGTTTCCCTTGGATCAGCCCTCTTTGTAAAAGCACCATGATGCCTTTGATTTGCTAAATTGCAGGCACCAACAAACCTGTATAGTAGGTTTGCAATGTAAAACATTGAAAAAAAAATATTCTGTGAGCCAAAAGTCTAGCTGTCTCTGTTGTAACTCAGCAGAATTAAGTACAGCTACATGGGGAGAGGGTGGAGGCCATGAATTTCATCAGTCTGAGAGATCTCTTTGAATCTCTCACATTTTCATCATAGAAAAAAGGAACATCTGGTCATATTGTGCAAGGGCCACATTCTGCTTTCAGTTGTGTTGAGGCAAACCCAGAGCTGTCCCAACGGGACAATTCAAGATTTACCCCAGGATAAACAAGAGTAGGATCTGTCACCATATTTTTGTCTTTACTGCTTTGTTCTCTAAGCTTAACTTGTTTGTGTCCAGCTTGCACTCATTTTTCTGAATTTTCCTCTTCCTGAGTGAGACACAGGAGCAGGAGGGAAAATCTAAGAATTCTGCAGTTTTTCATTCGAGGGAGTTTTTCACTGTTTTTAGCGTTCTCCAAAAACCTCTGTCCTGTATCACTCTGAGCATCAATTCTCCTTTTGGCAACATGTAACTTACCCCTGCTACCTTCCTCCCCTTCTACATTACTTATTCTTCTTTACTTTTCACTTCCAGTAAAGAAGAGTGAACAACAGAGAATTTTGTTGTTGTTTTTCTTTTCCCACTGGCTCCAAAGGCCTCAGCTAAGAAAACAAAACAAGACAGCTCACTGAGGGCCGTGCTGGGAATTGTACTCTTCAACTGTCTCCACTGTATGCCTCTGACACTATTCAGACTATGAAGAGTTTAGGGAACAGAAAGAGGCTGTCAAATGCAACAGTGTTGCACTTGTTCGATTTGTCTCTAATTCCTCTTCTTACTCTCTGACTACACCTTCAATTCTGTCTTCTTTTGGCCAGAGCCAAATCTGAACCTGCGATTTTTTGAGTAATAAGTAATGTCAGGTGCCCAAGTGAGACTCACATGCAGGGCATGATTTTTTGAGATTTGCTCTGGACACTTGAGAAAGTTCAAGCTCCTTTAGCAGGGCAGCTCAAACACTTTGTGAAACCAGCGCCTCAGCACAAGCGTCTCAAAAGGAAGGCACCAAAAAGCCCTATGTGCAGCTTTGCATCCAGACATGCTCAGCAGCCAGACCCAGCCTTGCTCCGTCCCGGCTGCTGCACATGGGTGCTGCCTTCTACATTTTGCTGTGACACACAGGGGTTCAGGTTGTGCCTGCTCTGCTTTTCCTTCTTGCATGACTAACACAAGTTCCCTAACACCTTTTTTCTGCTGCTTGAATTTATAATGGGGGAAAAGGGGTATTTGCTGCAGAAGTCCCTGGAAAAGCGTCTGCAAAGAATACAGGCAGCAGCCTTTCCTACCTGCTCTTGCCTTTCGTCCAGCTCCCTGCGCTGCTTTCCCAGGAGGCACTTGAGAGCTTGTAATGTATTGTGCTTGATGCCACTACAATTCTAAGATAATTGGCTTTATTCCTGCAAAAGAGATGTTCTTGCCCTGGTAGACATGAAAAAGCACCTACATGCAGACGTTTCCTGATACTTCTCTTTGCCAAAACTAGAACAGTGAAGCAGGAGTTGATGCTCGAATAGCCTTGGCATAAGGACAGGCTGATGCATGTAATGCATATCATTAAAAATAGTTAGCACAAAGAAATGGTTGTTGTTTTGCTTAAATCAAGCTGGACTCAGTAGCTAATTAAGTGCAGACTTTTTCCATGGTTATATGCAGTTTTCAAATTCCTATAACACAAACTGTTTTAGAGGATAAGTTAAATACAGAATGCATTGAGTTTGGTAGAGAAAGTTTAAAGGTCTGCATTTTCCCACCAAAGCTATTTGATGTCAGCTACGGAGTGGGGGTGTGTGTGTGTGGAGGGGTTATGACCTCTTTTATTTTTACAACCATTGCCATGATTTCATAATACTGGCAGCAGTCACTTCAAGAGAGGGACTAGACTTTATTACTATAATTATATGCTAGTATGTGGGCATAAAACAGAAAAACTTTTCTATAGATAAATGCCAGTAGCAAAATCCCTTTGTCCAACAAATAGTCCTTTAGCAGTGTTATGAATATTATATTAACCTCAATAAAAGCTATGCCAGAAATGTCTACTGTACATGGTGCTAGTTCTGTGTTCTTACAGCAGCTTTGTTCTAACAAATTAGTATACTGAGGGCTGAGAGCATGCAGCACCTTTCCTTTGCAAAGCATGTCAGAGATGTTCACGCATTAATCATAACAGCCCATTGTGGGAGGTAGTAACACCATTTAAAATGGGGGGAAACTGAGGCAGGGAGAGTACAGTTGAATACAGTGAATGCAATTTTGGGTGCCCCCACAGTGATGCTGTGGGTATGTCCAGATAGTATGGTGCAGGTGCAGGGCAACACAGGGTGAGCTGCAGCGTCCAGCCGGGCCAAGCACCCATGAGCATACCCATGAGCCCTCTGAGTTTCTGGGGAGGCGCGGAAGGAAAGGAGGAATCCTGCAGGAGAGATGAGGCACCAAGCCCCATCCCTGCTGCCCCCAGACAAACCCCCTGTGCTGACAGGGCAGGGCACTGCCCTCGGATCCCACCCATGTGAGAGCTCCATCAGCAAAGATGGAGGAGGGGATGGGGAACCAAAGATGACAAGAGAGTTTTGTCGAGGTCCATCACTCTTCAGACCAAATCCTGAGGCCTGTCAGGCTAGCCATAAGAGCTGTGGAGCCACCAGCCTGCCAGCCAGCTGAGCCTGACTTGCCTGAAGCCTGGGCGTTGGGTGATGCCTGAGAATAAAACGCAGCCTGAGTAGTTAAGAACCTGGGCTGGGAGGTCAGCGCCCAGGCAGGATGGCCTCTGCAGCACAGAGCGCTGGAAGGGGTGGGGGCAGTTACCCCCCAGATTTGAGAAGACTACAGGGTGGAAAATTTTAAGCCTAAGCAAGAGGTGACTGACTTTGCCATCAGAAGTGGTTTCAGACTCGATTGTTCCCCTCTCCCAGACCCACACGGCTCTTGGGCAGAGTGGGGCTGATGGCTGGTGGGGCAGCAGCCTCAGCGAGGGGCTGCTCCCCAGCAAACGCTGAACAAGACTCAGTAGCAATTTTTCTAATAGGATTATGTGTGTAATAAAAGGGATATTAAACACCTAAATTTTGCTAAAGATGGTAAACTATTGATCTTGATTTTTTTCCACATTTATTTCCCTGTCCCTGTTTTCAGGCAAGCTGATGGAGGGATACAGAGTAGTATATCCATCTCTGCAGATGTTTAGTGTTTTTCTCCACTATTATTCCAACTGTGTTAAGTTTTCCATCAGGACAGAAAAATGGCCAAATATATCTATATCTATATCTATATCTATATCTATATCTATATCTATATCTATATCTATATCTATATCTATATATATCACATTACATTGGAAAAGTAGATTGATTCAACTTTGGCTCAGTTATCATGTTGGCATGGAATTAGTAAAATGACTTTTTGTGAATATTTCACAATGTCATTGTGAGTACCTTTTCCTATTTATTAGTAATCTGATTTTAACAGGTAAAATTATTTTTAAGTAATTGCCTGATGGCATATGGAAGCAATGTTGATGTACAGCTGAATAACAAGCTGTTATTATTAACCATTTGCTATAGGTCCTATAAACCATGCAGTATCCAGTGTGTTCTGCATTTCTGCTTGACTGAAAGTTTTACAAAGAGAGAATGATATATAACAAATATGGTGCTTTGATATGCATTTTCAGTATAACTGTTTGGTGTTGCTATAAGCCAAGAAACAGAGTTATATTCACAGATTTGAAAAATGTGAACAGTCACAAATAATGAATGATATGAATCCTGCCATCCCAAATTGCACTCATTGTTTATAGTCATGTAAATATTCACAGAGCAAATCTAAATACAAGCAGATATTGCATATCTCTAATGACAAATGTTTGCAACAAGTCATCTTTCAAAAAAATTCCTATGTGTAAACATGCAGCAGTGGTCAGGCCAGCAATAACATAACATTTTCAATGTTTGAAGACCAGGAACCACTAGTAATTCCAACCAGCATGAACATACTTTTTAGCTGGCTGTATTTAAAATGAATGGTCAGGTGGAAAATAAGCACAACCACAGGGAACAGGGGTGTTTGAAACGGCAAAAGAGATCTCAGTGTAAAACCAGAGACCCATCCAAAGCAAGGGACATCATCTCTTGACTGCTGACCAAGAATGACTGGTAGGCAATTCAGACACGAAGTCCCAGTGCTTTGAATTTTATTTGCTATGCTCTGAGTAATAGCACAAGACCCTTGTGCTTCTGAAGTAAACCCGCACATTTGATAAGAAACTCTTCCATGGAGATGCTGCAGCTCGAGCAGGCATTTGAGTCAGGAGGCAGCAGAGAATGTCCCACAGGCTCCTCCGTCCCTGCTGCAGCACGCCTGCCATAGGGGCAAAGCCAGCAAGGTGCCTGTCCCCCCAATGCGTGAAGGTGCTGCTTCTCAGCTGCCTTTGGACACCCTGGTAGCACAGAGGTGAGAAGCTGTGGCTAGCTGGTGGTTGCCATGACAGGGAGGATTTATATCAACACTTATTTATGTCAGAACTTTATGGTGATGACAACAAGGTGGGTGGTTCACCACTGCCAATGACCTCCATTGCCTCTTCTCACTGAAAGTGCAAAATATTTGGGTTACAATATTCCTTGCCTGGTTATTAGTTATTATTTCCATCATATAAACAGTGTGATGTGCAAGACAAGGTGATAGACCTGAAGAATTTACACCTGAAGGCCTGATTCTGCCGTGCTGATTTTCAGAGCCGTACTTACCCTGTTTTCAGTATGGTCATTCTGATATTGAGAGGTATTGACAACCCTGTAAGGATGTTGAATCAAAAAGGAAAACTATTATGTTCAAAAGTCAGCCTGCTGCTTACGTGCATGAGGACCACCAAAGCTGATCTGGGTTAATCCTGGTACCAGTACATTTTGGAGAAGTAAGTGGAGTGTGTAGCGTGTTCATGATGGAAAACAAGGAGGCAGGCAGTAAGAGTACCAAAAGCAATGGCTGAACACAACTTTGTTCAACCCAGTGCTCAGGCAAGGGTACCAAATTCCCCATCTTCTCACCTAACATACATTTTTGTCATTGCTTCCCTCAGCCGACACAGTCTTTTCCAGGTGCAGTGTTCAGCCTTGCAAGGATCAATGTCAGGCCTTACTCAATGACTGTGACAGATCTTCACTTCTCATTCAGCAAGATTAATGAGCAAAGCCTGCCAGTGGTCTAAGAGATCACATCTGGACTGCTGGTGTGAAATACTCAACATGAAACTTCAATGTTCAGTAAGAAGAAAAGGTACAAAATAATTTTATTGTATTGACTTTAAAATAATTATTATTCTTAAACTCCCACCCAAATTGTCTGTCTCATGGGATGTAGATAAAAAAAACCAGAAACCAGTTTGGCCTCTCCTTTTATACACAGGACCATAACAGGATGGGGAGAACACTACCAGGGCAGGATAGGGCTGATCTGAGGATCTGTACAGCCATCCCACACTGCCTAGTCCCTGGCTAGAAATTGGAAACATATTTGGGAGGACTCAAGACCTCAAAGTATGTCCCCGAATAAGCAAACATTAAGCCTTTTGCTGCATAACTTTGAGATTATGAGCCTACATTTCTCATTTTGTTCTATTGAAAGAGCAGGAAAGAACAACCTAAGTTGTGAGACCTTGTGTTCAGCAACTAAAACATCTGAATTTGGCTGAGCAAAAAAGATATCCACCTCTGAATTTCTTTCACAGCATGTGCAGGGCAGCAAAGAGCATGGTGGGGAAGGACCAGCCTGCTGTATCAGCAAGGGGAGTAAAAGTGCTTTCCCTTTTCCAATGGAGATACAGTGATTAAAGAATGGATGCAAGCTTCTTGTCTCAATTTTCTCAGCCTGGTTTTGGTGTAGCGCTCAGCTGATGTGTGTGAAACCTTGGCAGGCCATGAACCACATACCAGCACGTGCAGGAGCCAAACTCGCCCTGGTCCTCGCGTGCGAGGTGGGCACTGTGGGAGGAGGCGGGTGCTGGGGGCAGCTGTGGGCAGGGTAGCAGGACATCCAGCAGAGAAAACAAAGCATATATCTCAAAATGTATCAAAATATATACAAATCCTAGTGATATATCAATTTCCCCAGACAGCTCACTGGTTTTCCTAAAAATTGTCTTGAACCTGGCAGACCAGTACTTGCTGATATAAATTTAATATTTTCCACCACTTTATTACTATCTTTACCTGATTTTTCTTGGATCAACCCTTTTTTCCTCCTAGATGGTTTGTTTCCAGTCCCCCAAACCAAACACACTGTTGTGTGAAAATACCACTCACTGCAGGAAGTCTGCTTTTCTGCCCCGTTTCTGTGCTTCCAGTAAGCTTCAGTCTCCAGGTCTAGTGTTGCAGCTCAGTGACAAAGTCCTTTGTTTCCCAATTCTGCAAGGAAAAATTTGTTTGTGAACTTTACAATTTATATCCAGAATTTGCCATAAAAACCCATAAACTTGTGCAATATAATTTGTCATAATGTCATACTTTGCAGAAATTGTTTATTACTTGTCTATTTCTTAAGTTATGCAGAGAGAGGGAATCCAACATACCTCATGTGGGCCACTTCTCTGTTTGGACGCGCTGGATCCCAAATGGGACCATTTACATTTGCAGCTGCTGGTACATATGCTAAAATTAGACTAAATAAAAAATAGCAGCTGCATGGGTAGAAACAAACCAAAGCTGATTCACAGATGAAAGGCAGCTTGGGGAACTCAAGCATTGCAGCTAGATTTGACACAAAGGCTGGTCCAGTGTAAGAGCCCCGTGCCTACAAAGACACAATAGCTCATAATGGTAAGCCAAAACTATGTTCTGCACAACCCCCTTGCTGGGGAAATCCTTTCACCGCCCTGGACTTCTCTCTCTCTCTCTCTCTCTCCCTCTCTCTCTCACATATGTTACAATGTCTCATTATGTAGGAACACACTTCCCTTTAACATGTCTGTCTTATTCTATCCCCTCAGCCTCCCCCACAAACTTTCTTGGACAACCACACTCATTGTGGCCAATGCCAAGAAAAGCCCACTCACCACTTGTGTCCAGGCCCATACTCCCTGCTAACTTCATGCCAAGACATTGACAGAGTGCAGGATCGTCCTCCGCAGCCGTGTCACAGGCTATTTATTTTTATAAGGTTCCATTTCAAAATGCTAGTGCAGTGGAACTTCATGACCTCTTCCAACAGCAGCTCCATCTCGCATTGTTCCATGCATTATAGTCAGATAAAAGGGTATATTGCGGGTTTTAAGGCACAGTCTGCGTTATGGGGAAGAGGGGGCAGAAGGGGCAGACTGCACAGTCCACTTGCTCTGAAGAGTCAAACTGGACTTTCCCGGGGCAGAAAACACCAAAAATTCCAACTGGTTGTCATAGAAAATCTCAGCAAAACTCCTTCCAGCAGCATTTAATTAAAAATATGCACTCTTTTTATGAAGGCTCGTGTCGGGGACCCTCCTGTTCACGGCAATACAAGATAATATGGGACGTGCAGGATTTCTGGGTGGTCTGTTGCAGAGATCCCTGTGACTTAGCACAGAGTCAGTGAAGGCTTATGGCCCTCCTGTCAAGCTCTGCATTCCCCGTTACCCTTGTTTCCAAGCAGGCTTTAGCTCAGATTCCTCACAAGCGTGGTGCTTCAGGCCCTGGGAGCAGTCCCACATGCCCTTCAGCATGAAGCAGATCTTTTATCCCCAGAAACAGAGGACACGGCACAGAGAGCAGTCTGGTGTCGAGTTTGCAGCTTTGCTTCCACGCTTGCGCAAAGCAGAAGAGAGACTCCACCACCTTGCGAGGTTTCAGCCACCTTCCTCTCTCCATCTCCTCTCAGCCACATCACCTCTGCCAGGCTGCTTCAGCAGCAGTCTCTTATCACTTGCCTGTGCAGGACTGGGCCAGCTACAGACAGACACGGATCCGTGCACTTCAGCCCCAATTCCTCCTTGGACCATTAAGTATCAAAAAGCGAGGCAAAGATTTTCCTCTGGCACAGGTTACCAACAACGCAACTTGCACCCAACTTCAAACAGCTTCTCCGAGCACGTCCGCCTCTTGTGGGACGAGCGGAGGTGTCGGTGTGTCTCCGCAGCACTTCCCGGCACCCTCGCTCCCTGCCCCGGGGGTATTTTCCAGCAGAGCCTTGTGGCTGCCTGGCAGGCACTCTGCCCCCGCAGCACTGCCGGGGACCCAGCGTAAGCTCAAAGCCTTAGAGGACAGATGGAGGGAGGGCTTTTCCTGGTAAAGGGCCCGCAGCCGTAGCTGAGGTAGCAGCGCCCAGACCCAGGCTGAATTCCTCCTTCACCCTGAAAAGCCTTACTTAAGCCTTGTCTCCCAACCACTATGGACACACCCTCTCTCTTTTATAAAATTCTTGGACTTAATCTTGTTTTCAGCTCTTGGAACCTGCTTCAGCCAGAAGGTAGGATAGTGTCTTCCTGCCCTCCATGCTCTGGTGCTTGGGGTACTCCCTGGGAAAATGGGAAACAGACAGTAAACCTCCTTGGGCTGAAGATGGAGCTGAACCTGTGTCTCCTATTTTGAGAGCTATTAAATTAGGGAAGGAACAGCTACTAGCTGCACACAGAAGGGACTGCTCAATGTGCATCAGATCCGGACACCTGAAGGAGCAGAGTTTGGCATACCTTGGGAATGCTCAGCTAAACAACAGAGGCAGCTGTGTTTAAGATCAGGGGCTTTTTGGATTGCAATTTTGTTCCAAGGCGTCACAATTCCACTTAAGCCTTCCTTTAGGTTAGCTCTCCCTTTTCTGAGGCTTAAGGACCCTCCTTAATGGTAGATCACCTTGGACGCCACAGCAGCAGACAGAGCAGGAGTCTGAAAACTCTCACCCTAGGCCAGCTGTGAACCATGCTGCAAACCTGTTTGGTAGCCCTCGTGTGAATGGGGCCTTTGTTAGCAACTGAGGAGTAGGATGTTCAGAGAACTTGGGAAAGTATGCTTGGCAGGTAAACTCACCTAACTAATAATAAAAATGGTCTTCAAATTTGCCAGGCTTCTTTGCCCGAGGCAAGCACAATTAAAGTCAATGAATTGTTTAATGTTAGGAAGCAACAAGAGAGGGAAGGAAAAAAGCATACCGTTCCCTGATGCTGTTTTAGAATTTCTCTTGTGTAGATCCTCCTCTGGATTGATGATAAAAGCCTTTGGCATGCATCCTGCAGAGAAATCAAGAAGCATAACAGAGATATGTGAGTCTGTTGAGAGCTATATCTTACCTTAGCATGGGGATGGACTCTCTGATCTAAGGCATTTTTCATCTGTAGCTGGGATGATCCTCTATCTAGCAGGCACATATTTGATTTTGGATATTTTAACAAGCCAGAATGCTTTCATGGGAGCACTCCCAATGACATGGTGAGCTCTTTCAAATATGCTGGCAAACTGCAATCCTCCTCCACAAGAGGCCCAGAGAAGGCACTAATTACAGATTGGGTGTAGCACATACCTGCCTCTGGGAAAGAGTGAGGAAAGAACAGAGCCTGAGAACTCCATCTCCGTCGATCTAACCAATGCACTCTCCTCCATGTAAAACCAGGAGGCAGAAATTATTTTTAACAGTTAAGAAGAGACATCATCCCTGCAGATAAGGCAGGAACTTGATTTAGAAACTGTCCTTCTTCTGACCTGGACAACGTACCCTCTGTTTTTCCATCATTTTTCACTGTCACCTCTCATTTTAAGGCACAGCAGCCCTGAGCATTTTTAAAAGGCAGACATATACCAACAGCTTGCAGATTAAAGCAAGCACTAAATTTGTCAAATAAATATGGTGCTAATCCCATGCTTTGGGGAGGTGTCTTTAATTCTTTGAATTCTGCATCTTAACCAACTCCTTACACAATTTACTATGGATTTTGTGTCTTTTCCTGACTAATGTATTGGTAATCTTAGCTTGAATGAGGAGAACAAATTTCTAGGTGGTAGTTTCTGTTACTCTGCAGTTCCTAGTTAACTACCAATGGATTTTTGTTATTTTTTAGTAACAAAGAAGTAGGCGGAGGGGACAGATTGCTGGCTATGCACTTCTGTATTGTGGTAAAAGAATCACAAAGATGAAATTTCTTTATTCTTTCCTTATTCTGTAAGCTGTTCACTGGGATTCGGGAAGAATGCCCTTTTCTCCAAAGCATAAGGGTACACTATCATGCCAAACCATTACAATGTGGAGTAAGGACACACTGCTTCATGCTGGAGCAAGACAGGGACTAAGTTACACCCTGGTGGTTCCTCTGTTGCTGGTTATTTCTGAGACCAAAGAGCTCAGCAACACTTTGGTCTGGGCAATGTTAAAGGTGGGAGAGCACAAGATGTGATGGGACACTACATTGGCCAGAGCCTTGAGCTATGGCTCTCACACAGCACAGCATGTCAAAAGCTACTGCAGGTTTCCAGTCTTTTGGGTTAGCTTTATCAGAACATCCCATTTTAAACCAAAGGAAGATGGTCTTTAAATGGGAAAACTCAGACTTGCTCTGTAAGATAGACTAAAACACATTTTTCTCTTTGCAGAGAGATTTAAGCCCCACTTCAGGTGCAGCAATTTTCAGTGGCTTCCTGGGCTGCAGCAGAGTCCACACTGTCCTCTCCTGGTCCCTAGAAAAGCCAGATTTTCTCCATCATCTTAAAGGCTCAGGTGTGAGTCAACTGAAGCAAGGCCTCTGCTCTCCACATCCTTCCACAGCTGCTGTTCAGGGTTTCTCTGCTCTGTCCCATCGTTCCTCCCAGGGCCACCCCAGCTACACATGTCCAGAAGCTGGGCAGGATGACAGCAACCTGCAGGAGGCCCTCTGTCATCCCCTCTTTCCTCCCAGCCATGGTCAACAAGGCAGACAGACAGCCTCTCCACCGGGTGGGATGACACTGCATGCTGCAGGTGGCAGATTTACCCACCCTGGGGTGGCCAAGAGGGAGACTAAAGCCTGGGTGCTGACACCCCTGGGAAGCTTGGGGCTGTGGTTTGCAATCCCAAAGGAAAATTGAGCTATAAGTGCAACGCAGTGGCAAGCCTCGTACAAAAGTCCCTCCCCTTTCCCCCTCTCCCTCCTGCTACACTGTCAGGATGGCTGGTGCCAGCAGTAACTTCTCAGGAAAGCTGCAGCTAGCGACTCCATGCACAAGGCAGGCTGCAAGCTCCTCACCTCCATGATCGCCATCAGTAATGCATTCACAGGAGAGGACAGAAGAGGGGCAGCTAGCAGTGCTCTCAGGTGTGCTCAGTGGCACCACTGTCTCTCCACTCACTGATGACGGCTGCGCGTCTGCAAGGGGTCGTACGCTGCCAGTGAAGATATGCCAGTAGGGCTGGCAGGCCATGTCCTAAGCTCAAAGCAGGCTCAGCCTGGGTTGTCAGGCTTAGAACAAAGCAAATCACATTTCTTCCTGCCTGCCCCTCCAGCCCCTTACTTAAATAGCCTCCTCGGTGGCTTAAGGAAGAGGCCCAGATGGCAAACAGCCCCCAGCAGTGCTGCCTGGGGAAGAGTGTAAGGAAACGCTGAGTCTCGCATGACAGGAGTAACTCACAGACCTGTTGGAGCTTGTGGAGAGCAGGACTCCTTTAATCGCTCTTTCTCAAAGTAAACTGCATACTTTCCTCTAGTTCCACCACTTGTGTACCCCCTTTTCCCCTCCCATTTGATGCAATTAGTGCAGCTCTGGTCTTAGGTCTTGTTCAAGGCTTCCCATGCTCATGCACTCCACTTGCACACAGGAGATATCGTTAGGCAATTTCCCTTCCCCACCATGTCTTCAGACACTCTTTCTGGACCATGTACTACCTGACCATTAGTTTGAGTCTAAATATTTAGCCCTCAAAAATCTGTCAAAACCCCATTTCATATGGATATGCCTTAACTCAGATATTGACTTCAGTCCACTTCAGGGTGATTACTCACACGAGGGAGATCCGCCCTGATCCTTCTCTATCCCTTTTCTGCTTCTGGCACATTTATATATAAATATAATGTCCAGTTCATAGTCTAAAGATAGTCCCTCTTTCTATTCTCTGTTCTCAGTCTTCTAAAAGCTTTCTTCAGAAGCAGAGCAGGGAGGAAGCAAAGGGCTTACAGAGTAAGTGCTGGTGGTGTGACGGGGGTGCCCTGAGCAGCAGCCATGGTTGCGGAGTAGCTGGGCAGATCTGCGTGAAGGAACCAAATCTTTCTCTAGGCCTCTGCCATGGGAGTGGTTAAAGGGAAAAGATGAAAGTATAACAACATCATTTTACCACTTTGTGATGTACAAAGAGCTTCTTGTCATGGCGAGAATCGGGAGCAAGGAGGGATACAACAGAAATCTGAGAGTTAAAGACATTTAGCTGTGAGTATGGTCTAGGACATCTTTATGGTTGGTATTTTGTTGTGGTGGGTTTTTTTTTTTCATAACCAGAGATGGGTTATAAAATGCAATAGGTTTGATATTGTTTCAGGGAAGCAGGTTCAGTGCTTCAGGACAGGACAGGTGTGGGTACCTCCCATCAAGGCACAGCTCTCCTCTCTTTGCGTCCCGTGGTCTTGGCCCAGGAGCTTGGCAATAATGCAAAGGCAGGATGTGCTCGACAGGCAAGTCGGGGCATTGCTCAAAGGGGACAGAGCTAAGATGCTTAGCATGTGTCCTGGTTTTCAGAAGTTTTAAGTTTTGCTGAGCTCAGTACTCTGAAGTGCGCAATCTTGGCACTGCATTAATGCATATCTTTCCCAGTAAATTTCTCAGAGATTAAAAGAAGAAGCAATTTTCTCCTTAATATGCATTTAGGCAGCTGTCATTACTCCCAGGTTGTGCACGTGGCATGTTTTTGTGTCTAGTTGTAGGTAGAGGACCTGCTGAAATTCTACAGACATCTTCCAGTTTTGCTTTCTACTTCACAGGACTGAAACAAATTATATTTACAGGGCACAGCAGCTGGCAGAGCAGAAGCTGTTAAGCAGGGTTTTTTAACAAAAAAACCTTGACAGCTACATTCTTGATGGTCACAGTATCTCTCACACAATGGTAAGACACAGATCTCTCCTCATCAGTCCTGCCCCCACCACATCTTGCAACATACATTCACTACCATAATTTTCATCTTAACTCCTCTGTAAGCTGTTAACTCTCTAGAAGCCACAGTATACACAAGACTGCTTGCTTGCTTTTGCTTATACTTACATAAATGGCAGTTGGAGAGAAACACTTGTTTGTTTTCCTTGGCTGAGCTGCGCACTGAACCAAATACTCTCCTCCTGTGTCTCCAGCCAACCTTTCTAGCCATATCCATGGCCCGCCTACTCTCCCCTCACCACAGACCAGCATGTCTTCCTTCCCATGCCAGTGCAGCCATCCCCTCGTTCCCCACCACTTAGAGGTGCTGTATGTCCTACCTTCACATTTCCTGCTTACCCAAAGTTGAAATTTGTGTTATCTTAATTCACCACTCCGAGGTTTTTGGAGAGTTAGGTCCCTGTTGTCATCATTCCTCCTCCAAGATTCTGTCTCTCATGATGAGGATTGGAAAGAGGGACTTCCACCCCAACAACACTCATGGCTCTTCTCCTGATCCCAACACAGACACACCTGCGCAAAGGGTAAGGGCTTCAGCGTGCTGGCATTTCCCCTGCAGGAGTGGAACCTCCATGAGGCTGGTGTGGGTTCAGGAGGGGACATGCAGGGCTGGCTCCTTGCTGTGACAGAGTTCCCACCAGTGGTCTACAATCATTGACAGCTTGGTAATTCTGTGAGCTATGAAACTGGCTGGTCCTGTTTGACTCTAAAACTTTGATCAAGAAATTCCTCTTGGGGCCTATGAAAACATAACAAACTCTACATTTAAATGGGAGCTTGGCAGCCAAAAATATGGATAGTCCAAGAATCATCAAATTAACAAACGCAATGACGCAGCTCTGTTTTGTAAACACAGTGGATGCAGCTAAGCTCCCATGAAAAGCCACAGGGCTGTGAAAACCGAAATGTTTATTCTTCCATTACATTCAAGGACACTCATAAAATAAAATAAAGTAAATAGATGCTGAGACTAGAGGATTCCCAAATATAAAGTAAAGGAGCAAGTGGGAAGGAGAAAGAAATAGGGGTCAGCGATTGGAGCTGTTTTCGTCTGTAATATCTATTTCCCCTCATCCTTTTTGTCAGGACGTCAAAACTGCACGTTTCAAGGAAGATTTTTATGCTGGAAAACCTCAAGTGGCGTGCCTAAAGAAAAAAACCTGTTGCCCATGGCAGCGCACATTTTCCTTAGTCATGCTGGCTGCAGAAGAGATAGTCTGTGTTTTGAGTGAGGATTTTCCCCCTTGCAGGCTGCCCTAATGACTCCTTGTGATGTGTTTACTACATGAATCACACACAGAAGCGCTAAGGGGACTGAGGATCTTCCCTTGCAGATACGCAGCCACCTCTGCATGTGATCCTTTGGTTAGCTAAACATGCCTAGTTACCAGGCTGTACACAGGCATATTCAGGCACCCCTTCAGGCCATACATGCAGTACCCACTACCTTCACACTCAGTCTTCCATTTTGAGAAGGAAGGGGAAGAAGGAGTGCAGATACAAGGTTACAAGCAGCCTAAGCAGTGGCTACGATGGCTTCACAAACCTCCCTTGCTTTTCAGCTACTTGCAGACTCATGCTCTCCAATTTTCAAGCATCTTCCAAGTACTGCACAAATCTTCTCCCACCAAAACTTTTCTTCCCTGCTTTTTTTCTCAAAAGCTTCCTACTCCCTTTCTCAACCCCCATTCTGCCTTTCTTGTTTTTAAAGTCCAGCACTTAAGGCTCTCCATATAGTACTGGGGAATCTGCCCCTTCAGATGCTCCTTCATGCCCCTTCAGAAAGCTCCTTTCTCCTGGCAAATGCTCCTGCCTTCTCATGCTCCATAATCCCTACTTTTCTCATGACCTGAATTATTATCCCTGTAATTTGTCTTGTCTTTGTTTGACTTGTCTACCTCTCATGGCAAGCAGTTTACAGCAGGGAATGGGACTTGCTCTGTCTCTGGAAACTTGCTACTATCTGCATCCTCTTTAAACAGCAATAAATCTTGAATCTGCCTCACTATGCCTCTGAGACTGCTTCAAACTTTTTTCAGTCTGGGTCTGATGGAAAAACCCTCTGGCACATTTGGATTGCAGAATGGGTCTCCCAGAAGCCCCGAGGGACCCATGCTGGACTTATTCTGGGAGCACAGCTCTTCCAGCCTGCACCGAGGCCCAGGAACATGGAGGGTACTCAGGTTGCCCTGAGGGATGGTTGTTTTCCCTGCTCAAAACCAGAATGAAAGACAGGACAAAAATTGGGGAAAATATTACTATAAATGGAGAGAATCCCACTCCCTGCTGGCAGGTGTATTTTGTGAGTCATGGTTATTTTCTTTTGAATACAGAGCTTCTCTGAGCTGGTTAAGTGGAATTAACAACACAGTTGGGAATTCTCACAGTTCCCCATTGCTCTGATCCCTGTAGCTCTTGTTCTACCTCTCCTGCCTTTGGGAACACTTGAGGAATTTATTAATGAGGCCCAATTACAGAAAATTGTAGGTTTATAATCAACATTCTCTCTGATGCTGGAATGGCTCTTTTAATTCCTTGGAAAGTTAAAACAAACAACAGAACCCACCTTCCCAGGCATTTTTGCTCCCCAAAACACCCAGAATGAAAGCTGTCCTCAGAGCTGGCCAGTTATCCCCACCAGAGCACTGCAGCTGCATCACCCATTCAGTGGAGGCTCCCAAGCAGCAGCATGTCACAGGCTCGAGATGTCTCTCAACAGGCTCAAGGTGTTGGGGACGCCATGGGAAGGGAAGAGTTTCAATTAACTGTCCAATTATTGCCCAACATTGCATTTATTTGATCAAATGATTTGTACTGTGTGCGAGGCAGGGACTCCTGGGAATACTTGATGCTAACTCTGAATGAGAGGTTGAGCTGAAAGGCACCCAACAGGTCCTGGCACATCTTCTTGGTTTCAGAGGGATTCCTTCAGCATTGATTTAATTTCAGCATTCGGGATGAAGATTCTAGCTCTTTCCACAGACAGTAAACCTTGAAAATTGCCAGCTGCCACTAACAATGCTGAGAGTCCAAGATTGGCAAGAAGTTTCTCCATCAGTCCTGTGACTTCCTTAGGATAACATGAAGGTCTCTGAAAAACCAAAACAAAGCAATGACTCCCACGAGCAACAGAGCTGACGGGGGTTAGCTTTTTGTGTATAGGTCTATGCTGCTGAGTAAAGGGAGCCAGTGATTGATTCCTCATCCTGAGGACAAGTAAAGCAAAATGACTCATTCTACACCACTGGCTGCTTCTGCAGCAGAATTGTCATGCCAGCATAGCATGAGATCCCTAAGAAACAATTATTGTTCTTAGTGTGTTCTGGTGGTTTTTTAAAGTGTTTGAAAATAAAAGTCAGACTTTGTTGCAGCTCACATAAACGGGGTTTTTACAGTATAAAACTGAGTATATCTGTTGCATGCCCTAGGGTAGTTCATATAGACAGTGATGGTTCAATGCCTTTGGGATAGTGTTGAAGGACTCTTAGGCTGGGAGGAACCAAGTCTAGTGAGAAGAGGTCATTAATGCCCCCTCCTGGGAACAGCCCTTGGCCAAACTATTTCCCAAGACAAGGCTGGGCATTGTATTGGAGAAAGCTGGTTGGGCCATGTAAAGCAAAGTTACGGGGTGAAGAAAGAAACAAGGTGTGTGGATGAGCAGGTATCCAGAGGCTAAGCTCCTTTCATGGACCTCTTTTAGCAGTATGGATGCAGTAAGCATGTGTCACCCATGTATCTTTCCAGATATCTCATAAAAGCTCACAGCTGAGGCACTAATAAGCCTTTCCCCTCTCTACCCAAAGACCTAATTTCACAGAACTTGCAGGGCTTTTTGGATACATTCACTGTTTTGTCAAGATTGTTTCAAAGGTTACTGAGATCGGACTAAGAGACAGCTCCAGAGAAGTGTGTATATGGGAGTGGTATGACCACATGCCTCCTTTTGCAGGGAAATATGGCTAAAAACAGATCACACCAACTCCACTTTCTGTTTTTTACAGCAGTGCTATAACCCCTGAGCACTTCTGGCCTAGAAGAAAATGACATCACTGTATCTTATAGCTCAAGGAGAGTGCAGAGCTCAATGCTATAGGATTTCCTTGATTCCTGCCTATCAGCTGTGGCTGCACACTGGCTTATAGTCTTCTACTGCTCCAGAATAGGGGCTGTAGTTATTCTGTATTTCAAAAGGGAAAATATTCCACTTTCTAGAAGTCATTGCCCACTTCATGGCACGCACCACAAGTTGTCCCTCTCCTGAGCACCCATCCCAGTTCCAGGTAGGTCCATCAGTAACTTGCTGTAGTTTGGTGCTCCCTGGCACATACATATAATTCTGCTTTCCTCAGAGAGAAGCTTCAGTCAAAAATATATCTCCAGCAAAGTCTGAGGAGGCCAGTATAGTCCCAGAATGTTACTCCTTATTATCCAGCATTATCCACAATGACAATGACAAACACATGCCTCCTCCTCAAATACGGCAAGGAGCTGGAAGCTCTCCACACCAAGCAGACCAGATTTCTTAAGCAAACAGATCATCTTCAGACTGGCTTTGTAGTCAATGTTCCCGTTGCTGTCACAGCTCAATGAGAATTATGGAGTTGGAGTACAGAAACCAGTGACATCAAGCCTCCTGTGCAGTCATACGAGGGAAGCTTTGGCAGAGGCTCTGCTCTTGGGCAGCTCTGCAACTGCTTGCCATTGAAGCACTGCTCTCGTGGGGCAAGTAGGGGTAGGGAGGGCTGGGCTGGGCTGGCCTGTTGATGAAGAGCTGACATCTGTGGCCCTGCACAATCTGTGCAGTTCACAAGGCTGCAGATACTTTCAGCTAGATGAGGCCCTTTGGGATTTATGGGATTATTAGCATTATTGAGAGTTATGTCTGTTCACAGGGGAGTATATACTCTCTAGGCTACATTACTCATTGTGTGAATCACCATGTTGAATAACATATGTTTCCTATATTTGGTAGATGACCCAATACATTTCACTTCCATCCAGAATGGTATACCATACAAACACCACTAGCTTTTATTTTTTTCTACTGTAAAAGCCTGAAAATATAAACCTAGGTGTTATGCAAATACATTTGCTTTTTTATTTTTCACATAATCAGTTACAGGACTTGTAGTATTAAGCCAGATCAACCATATACTTGCTGATAGTATCTGGATTATACCGAGTTTGTAGATATTCTAATGGAAAACATGTTTACTTGATGGAGGAGGATTCCAGGGGCTGGCTAGATTAAACAAACAAAAAGAGCATTTAAATTCAAGAATTTATGTAATTCCATTGGAACCAATAAGACTATTCAGGTGATTACAGCTAAGTACATGCATATTTGTTGGCATGGTTGCTAAACTATTGTTCTTGCAAGGAAGGAATAGTGATCCATCATCATCAAATGTAACACAGCGCTAGAGGCTACTTTCATTAGAGAGAATCGCAAAACTCCTATTGATTTGAATGGAAGCAGGAGCAAGCTCTGACACTGAAGCAGTAAGTTTGTGTAAACAAAAGGTACAGCAAAAGCGCCTCATTACAAGTATTTATGATGATTGTGGAGCCTGGGAGTCTTTTGGGTGTGGAGCCTCTGAGGTGGAGTGGTGTGGTGAGCTGGGATTTCTAAAGTTAACTAGTTTAGTGCATGCCACGGGAGTTAGAGTGGTGGGTGGCTAGAGAGCTTCTCTGTGGTCTCCTTAAGGCATAGAAATTGTGCAGAGAATACGTTGTGTTTTAAACCATAATGCTGGCTGCTGACAGTAAGGCTTGTGTAATCTTGTGGATCTTCTTGATTAACGATGAAAAATTACTCTCTCTTATCTTTGAAGTTTGGCATAGCCCAGATATATGGGTCTTGCCTTAACAACATGTGATACTCCACTGGTAAGACAGTGGTTTGGGTTGGACTCAGATCAGGGGCAGCAGGACAGGGATGGCTTGGTTCTGCACGACACTGGCCTTCTGGCCTTGGGTGAGCCCAGGGCTTGTCAATGGGCTTGGTAAAGTGCAAATGAGCAGCCAGTCCCACATCCAGCCTCTCCTCCCCACATCTTTCCTCACTAGCACAAAGAGGGGATGAAAACAGATCTACCCTAAATTAACTTATGGAAGACTAACCTTTTGAATTCAGCTTTGCCACAGCTGAGCTCTTATTAGTTCACTTTTCTCCAGTGTAATTAAGACCATCAGAATCAATGAGGATGAGTAAGGTTCATAAACATAACACACTAAAACTTTGAGTACGTGGATACTGACTGCTAAAAGTGAAATTACCTCACGTAACTGGTTTCTGAGGAAGCATAAATTGCCTTAGAATGCATTTCCACCTCTACATTTTTACTTCTTGACTTTCTGCTATAGTGAAATGAGTTTTATTTGGTTTGAGTTTTGCTACCCTGGTGTTTCTTGAGCAGTGGCTGTCACCTTCCTCCGGCTGGGGAACCTCAAGTTTTTTCTGATGCAGGCCTGCACTCCATTACAAATGTCACATAGACAATTGCTGTCAAACAGTTAGGTGAATTTGCCTTTCCTATCCTTTTCCTCACACACCTTCAAGCAGCCAGCAAACCACTGACTACAGACAGGCTTCCAGTTGAAAATGACTGTTATAGTCAATTCTGGGGTTTTGTGCCATGAAGAAATACTAGTCTACAAAGCAATGTTTAGATCCAAACTAATCCCCTGCTTTTATTGAAAAGTAAATATCTGTTTGGTCTATGGCTCTATATCAAGATGCAAAAAGCAGCATGACCAAATAAGGGATAAATAAACCAAGATTAATTTGAGCATATGTGAATTTCAGAGAAGTTTCGTCTCAGGACTGAAACCCTCAAAAGTATCGTGGTTGCATCATGTCTGTAGAGGTTAAATTCACAAAGCTATTCATATGCATCATAAATATTTTTCATTTATAAATTTCTACATCTTTTTCCACTGTTAGATCCTCAAATTTGAAATCAATGTAAGACTTACTTCTCAATTAGGAGCATAGCAATTATTGCCTTGGACCCCAGATATGCATTTGATCCAGATCTAGTAGAGACTGATAGCAGAGAAATCAGAAGAAGGTACGAGAAAGGCAATAGAAGAAAATTTTCTAACAATCTGTCACAGGCATATTTCCATTCCAAGTGTTTACTCATTCCCTTTTGACTCAAAGTATAAATGCTTACACTGTTAATGTGTTTACTCAGTAAGTTTTATGATCTATAATGGAATTGAGGGTATTCTCACTATACAGAGGAGTGCCTTTAATGCTTTTGAATCCTTTAAGCTTTTGACTTCTGGGATATCGTGTGGAGGCAACTTCTATTGTGTGAACAAATACCTCGTTTTATATTCATATCCCTTCACTTCAAGTTTTTCATTATTTCCAGCATCACTTTTCTTTATTATGGTATTTTACATGTCTTTCCTTTATTGTGACAGGACTAGAATAACAGCAATTTCTTTAGTGTCATTCTCATATTTGTAGTTTTTAAGTCTAATTACTAGTAAGTTATTTAAAATAAATTTGAATACTGACTACTACTACACTATATCTCTCTCAAAGGATACAAATGTGACATAGCAAACATTTCACAAATATCTTTAACTAGTGCTTTTCAAGGATCAGACTATCTTGTCACAGAGGTCTCTGGTTTTAAAATCTTTACATTTATGAATTGTAACTAAAATGACTTTTTTGTTGTTTTATTTTATTACCAGCCAAATCACTTTATTCCTACACTCCTTCAAGATTCTTGGATGAATACTAGCTAGACTTGATGACCTGTTTTTCATTGAGTTGCTAGTTTATTACACCTGCTGTTATTGCAGTGCCTGTTTTTCACAGTAACTCTCAATCTTTAAAACTGAGACATAGATGTGGGTGATGTAGGTGCAGGAGAAATAAGAAATCTACTAGACAAGGGTTAAAGATTTTAATTCCCCAAATCTTGATATTAATTTTTTTTTTTTTTTTACTGGTTTTCTTATCATTCTGAAGTGTAATTTCTCAATGCTAGTTTTGATCTGGCCCTCTTAGGTGTTGTGAAATTTATTTATACTTTGGTCAGTATTATTTTAGTGAGAGATATAGTTACTCCTTGAACAAATTGCTGTATCTTACATAGGCTTGCAAAGCTGATCACACAATAAAAGAAGGCCATGCACTCAGAGCGCAATGGAAAGTTGCCAGCTGTTTTAATAATAGTTTATTTTTAGATAGTCTGTAACCTAGCACTCGACTATTTAATAACTGTATGTGAGCAATAAAGAAAACTGTGAAATTTGTTGAAATTAATGGTTTTTCATAAGAGGACCATCAAGTCTCAGCTGTCCAGTCACAAAGGCTTGGGTTTTTTTTTTCACTTTTCTCACTTCAGAGTAATTCTTTCCTTGAACATTGGATTCAGGTTGAATCAGATTGCGTGATTTATTAACCTTCTAAAACACAGTTTTATTGATCTAGAAGGCAGGCTCAATTATCCTGAAAATAAAAGATCTCTTCTTGGAGGGAAAGAAAAAGAAGAAAAACATAAACAACAAACTTTTATGAATTTTCTTGGCCCAGAGTCCTTGCATGTGAGAAAGGCTAAATTACATCTTCTGCATGTGTCTGCCTGAGATGTTATACTGCAATGTATGTACTTAAAAGACATGATCAGACATGACCAGAAGAGAAGCCGTTAAATCCAAAAACCTTTTGTGTGGATCCTGCCTCAAACATCATAATCTGTTTGTTCATCTGATAATGGGAGAGGCTACACCATTAAGAGAAATGAAGGTTTTTACATACAAGCCTTGACTTGAACCCTGACAGCTTTTTACAAACAGTGCAATATAAAACTTACTCCTAGCTTTCATGAGCTTGAGATGTTCTGGAGTTTGCAGAAGTAGCATGTCAAGTGTGTCTTTCTCCTCCTTTCCTTTCAAGCTCTTTTCCCTGCAACGAGGATGGGCTTTTGACGAATGCTGTGAAAAGGCCCTTGGATGACCTTTAACAAGTCACTGGGAAGGGTTGTCATTGAGTCAATGAGCTCTGGATTAGGAGCCGAATCTCCCCATCCCCACTTGCAAAATGGAAGATAAAATACTCCTTCCCCTCTCCCACTTTATTTTAGATTGCTTTCCAGAGCAGGGACTGATTTCAAAACAGATATGTTGACAGTGAAATTATGGTGCATGTTTCTGTATTTTGGTAAAGTATATTAGCCCAGCCGAGTGCCATGATATTACAGATTATTACGATACCTCAGTGCTTAAACTTCTGGGACCCTGAGTATGGCTGTAGCATCACAGAGATAAATAAACTCTATGTTTTTGTACAGTTTCACACACTTTCTTTTAAAGTAAACTGATCATACTGTAATGTAAATTGTAGCAGTAATACACAATAATGCTGTCTTGCTCTTCTTTTAACAGAAATGTTTCACTTTACAAAACACTGAACAGATTAAATGATGCACAGAATAAATATATCTGCTTTCTTTGTGTGCCTGCTTTTAGTAGCTCTTATTGAGGTGGTACTTGGCAGTACTGAAGGTTTATTATGACTGGTGTGACAGAAATCAGATTGCAGGTAAAAATACTCAGACATGACTCACTAAAAGGAGAGATCTCTGCATTCCTATAGTTAATTTTGTAAGTTGCATATTAATTGGAGTTGTGCACAAATATCCCCGTACTTACCGTCTTTCACTGTGAAGCACAGGTTCTAAACTGTGCAAGTTTCTCCTGGTTTTGCCATTTGCTTGCATAGCCTGTCAGAGTTTAGATGTGCAAAGCATAATTTTATGTTATCCTACCTTCTTGCCAAGCAACTCAAAGGACTTCAGTTATAAAATTATAATTATAAAGTAGAGATAAACATTATCCCCATTTTACAAATTAGGTAAAAAATTGAACGACAGAGTATAAAAATGCAGAATTTTTAAGAAAGCAGGTAACACAACTTTGGTTTCCTTGACTGCTTTTCATCACGTGCAGCTATGTTTGAACATGTGCAACCTTGTGTTTATCTTCAATGTGAAATTCCCCTTTCTAGGGTGTTTGATTAAGCAGTCCAATGGCCAGAGTTCATAATTGCACCATTCCTGTGATACATATTTTAGGTGAGCAGTTTGAGACATTTTTTCATTTCCAGTTGATTGTTGTCTGCAGATGATGTTAAGATCCTACATCTGGCTCGGGACTCTGCACTCAGAATAATTTCAAGGCTTAGATTCAGTTTTGTTGGTACCAAAATCTCATAGAAATCCAGGTGAGAGTTCAGCTCCAACAAGTGAGAAGATGGTGGGTTGTCCTGCTCTCCTGAGACTGCTTCTGTCTTGGTCACACCAAACCCAATTCAGGAGGGAAGAGCCACTCCAGCCTCGACCCAACGCAGCACTACAAAGGAAGGGGATGGAGGCTCTCCAGTGTGAAAGGAAGGGTGGGGATTGACAGGGGCTTCTCGTTCAGACCTGTGTCAAATAATAATTCACCATGACTACACTGGCCCGATAACTGCTGTACAGTTTTTCTTGCCTACTGTTAGATACCTATATTTGTATTTTGACATGTTTAGGTAGACCTTGAAGTTTGGATATACTGAGGAGCCAGGGCTCTGGCCAGCTTTTCCAAGACTTTAGGTGCACCCTTGAACAACCTAGAACATTTTTATTTGCTGTTTGGGGTTTTTTTAAGTCACTGTGACTGAAAAATGTTGTCCTTCTAGTACTCAATGGACAACATTTTAAAGTCACTGTGACTGAAAAACGTTGTCCTTTGAGTACTCAAAACCACAGCAGTGTTTAGATAAATTGGCCTCAGAATCTGTTTCATCATAATGAAAGCATTCACTTCTCTGCAGAGGATTATTTCCCTGCTTCTGCAGTGCTCTCCACGTGTGTTGGCCTTCTTAGGTTATTTTAATTTATGTTTCTCAATGTAGCTACAGGCGTTCTGCTGCTGGAACAGAGGGTGGTTTTGCACAGCAAACATCTGTGGGGGTTTCCAGATGTAGGAAGAGTATGGAAGTGGGTGTTATCTCTCAATGGGAAGGGAGGAATGTGGCTAGCAGCAGCAAATAGTTGGATATTACAAAGCATGTGAGTAAAGTGTATCTATACTGTACCCTTTAGAACAGAATTAAAAGGGGAAGGCAAGGTAAAAAATACCAAAAATTGAGGCTCTGTTTCAGCAAAAGACAGCAGGATTTGACATAACTGATCACACCACAATACACCTACTCCTTTGTTCTGCCTTGGGCGTTTGTCTGCACCAGATGCATCTCTGTGCATGCTTCTGTCCTACAGAAGTCAATGAACATGAAGCCTGTGACTGAAATTAAATATATGTTGGAAGTTTTTCTTCCTTAAATCCCACATTGGGGGTGATCCTGAGGGAGAGAGTATGAACAAATTTTAAATCTGCATGAAACGGAAAGTTGGCCATGTTTTTATTTTTGCATGCCCATTGTCCACAACCTGGGACTGTTCAAAGCACAAGGAGGGACTTTCCCCAGGAACTTCCCACATCGACACAGCTGGGAATGTCAGAAGCAGATGAGAATTCATAGATACTGTGGAGATAATACAGCAATCAGTCCTTGTTAGCAAAGGGAATTAAAAATTTGTCCATCTAGGACCAACTAAAAGAAATTCTGCTTCCCTTCTAGCTTTCTTCGACTAACTGAGGTCATACTTTTGCTGCTGCATCTTAGGACATGTGAAGCGTCAGCTAACAATTTCAGCTACAGGCAAGGAGCCTCCCTCCTACTCAATATGTAGTGGGTGTCAAAGGGAGTCTGGCCAAAAGTTTTTTGACAAATCATTAAGCTTAATATGTAATTTCTCTCAGGTTTCACTTGATATGAAACTGCTTGAGAGATGTGTTTATATATTTACAACACACATGAAAACAGAACCAAAACACAGCAGAAAGGGATAGCTGGGATAAAACATGTGCTAGGAACTTCTCGAAGCTGGGCTGAAGATCAGACAAGCTTATAAAAAGTGTGGGGAATGCTCATTACGGACTGAGTCAGCCCAGCAGCTGCGAGGCTCCTCCCTCCCCGCTTCAGTGGTTTTATTGTTGTCCTGAGCTGCTGGCAGGCACTCGGGAGAATTCCTCTTGGCCCTGCATCTGCCTCACTGCTGGATGCAGTCAAGCCTGGGCCCTTGGTGCTTCTGTTGTCCTCGTGAGGTCTCGCTTGATGTGACCTCTCCTGATGGGATGCAAAGTGCAAGGGAAGCCACAGGCACTGTGCAGACCTGACCCACACACCATCCCGGGAAGTTCACGGCTGAGCTAAAATGAAAGAAACAACAAATGCTAGCAGAGTACTAGATGAACGCTGACTTGAACTGCAATCTTCAGACGCTTAGATTAGAACCCCCTTTGGTCACAGGTGTAGACATACCCCATACAGGTAATATTAGTTCAGACTGGTGTGTTTTTCAGATGTTACCTCTCAGGTCCACTTTGGGTTGAGCATTCACCATAACCCTGCCACTCACTGCTTTCTCAACTGCTGAATGCATAAAAGTATTTCCACCAGCATGAAATCTGCTCATTTTGAATTGCACTTGAGCATCATGTCCTAATCTCCAAGGACTGCCCTGTCCTCTCTGAAGCAACTGTTTTTCACTGCGTATGATAGTCTGAACTGTAAATGCACTTAAAGAATCAGCAGTTGCTGTGTTCCATGCTAAAAAAAAAAAAAAAAAAAAGAGGAGGGGAATTCTAGGCATCAAAAAGCCTTAAAACCCAAAAGATGATCAAAGAAGAGTTCTGCTCTGATCTTCCCTCACTGCCAAGGAAGAAACTGAACTTTGGCTGGTGGGAACACAGAGGGTTCACCTGTCTGGCATCAGAGCCAGCCAGGAGGATGCAGCCACAGATAGGTTACGTGCTTTTTCTATGAAAATCCAGGCCTTGGGTGTATACATTTATCTTTTGATAATTTGTTGAAGCTCAGTTTCTGGCCATTGGAGCACTGGCTTGTTACAAGTGTGCAAGGAGATCACTTCTTAAGGTGTTATTTGTCTGTCTGTCCCCACAGGTGTTGACCCCTCTGCCACAGTGTCTTGGGTGTCTCACAGTCTTTTGCCTTTAATCTCCCATGAAGCACAGAGGTGTTGCTACACCGTTTTATTTGCTACCTGCTTTGCCAATAACTTTGCTTTAATTTTCAAAGCACTTTAGTAATATTTTGATCCTCCCAGGGTGCTGGAAGCTGAGATCCTCATGATGCAAAGAGAGAAACTAAGTTATAAGAGTCCTAAAACTCTTGCTCCAAGTGGCAGGAAAGAGCAATCTGATCCAGGGGCACAACTTAAAAACACCTAGCTCATTGCTTTCATCTCAAAAACCCAGACATCAGTTCCATCAGTGCAAAGAATCATAACGTACTGCCCCAGCTTAATGTGTCCTTCCCCTAACAAACTTCACAGTGTAAACAGTTCATCAGAAACACAGATCTGCTATCCAGCACATGTGTGTTAACAAGCTGCCTCTTCCCCAAGTGTCTACTAGGTTTAGTGGGTTGCTAAATAATACAGCTCTCTCCCTCTCATGTTCCAATGCCTTGTCTCATGTTATCTATATGCACAAAAAGCAGTAACTAAGGACATTTCTGTTGTTAGGAATCAAATCCTGAGTTGTTCTTTTTGAGTTGACATCTGTTGCACTAAGTCAGCGTGTGTTTATGGTCATCCTTAAGGGTGAGGCACCACCGCTCTCACTACAAAGTCTATTTCTGCTAAGTGTTGCGAGCACTGCCTAAGTGCACTGCAGAGAAGAGGTGGCAATAATCTGCTGCAGATTTCCCCTCCCCCCCAGCCCCCTCCAAATGAAACCACATCCGTGGTACAGTACAACTGACTTTTGCAGCCCGGCAGGAGAAACAAGAAACATCAGGAAATGACCAGACAAACCACCAAGCATTTAGAGGTGACTAACAACAGCAGGTAGAACTTCAAAACCTGAAAGACAAAGGTAACATGGCTTATGCCAGAGAACCTCAACTTTGCAGTTTTGTGTGACCATCTGCTGTGACTGTATGTAAATCTCGTGTATATACTGCAATGTTACAGTCCTAGGAAAGCCTCAGTTCACCTTTCCAAACAGCACAGCAGAACACAATAGCACCATTTTAATCTGCACCAAGATTAAATCTGAGCACTCCAAATCAGACTTTTCCTTTAATTGAATGTAAACAATCAAATCTCACTGTGAAGCTCTTTCCTGCTTTACTCAGCAATGGGCTCTTACATTTTGCCTTTCTTTTATTTAATGAACACGCTCTAATTTAAAAGACGCTTTAAATAAAAATGTGTTTCATATTCAACAGGATGTATCTGAAAATCTATTTTATTCTGGCAGTATGGAACTGGAGGAAATCTGACCTGAGCAACACTCAGAAAAAGCTTTTTAAGCACCTAGGTCAGATTGTTATCTCCTTTACTCCTGTCTAAACCCAGAAGATATCTACTGATTTCTGCAGAGCTGATCCAGAGTTATACAACAGAAAAAAAGATAAAAAATGGGTATTTTGCTTTCGCGAGACCCATCACATGCCTCACCCTTGCAGTGCTCCGCTCCAAGTATCTTGCTCTACCTCCTGCTACCTCAAAGTGCCCTTCCTCAAAAACCTCCTTGCCCAACTTGGAAAATTAGGTACTTGAAAGTGCAGCAAAAGCCTTTGCGGTGCCAGGCGGGCTCACTGGCCTCTGCCTTCACCCGCCAGCACCTGGGAGAGCCTCCGGCCTGCTCCCGCAGGAAGCAGCCTGAGCTCAGGGTGGGTCCTCCTGCCCTTCAACGCACACTTGCCGGGTGAGGCGAGTACGCCCAAACGCTGAAAGGCAGCTTTAACCCTCTGCGGCCAAATCAGGAGGTCAGTGAGAGGCCGCTTGTAACGTGACATCCCACGTGCGCTGCCTTCCTCTGTCATTTGGCAAGCGTCTTTCTTTCTGCAAGGAACTTTAGATAGCGTCAGTCATCTATAAAAACCGAGGTGCACTTTCTAATCACATCACGGAGTGGGAGGGGAGACCAAGAAAAAGAGGAGAAACTGGCAGCGAAGTCAATCACTCCGGTCTGTAAATAATTAAACACTGAGGGGTGCTCAAATGTATACGTTGAGAAAGCTTCATTTGCCCTCCCTCTCCTCGGAGGCTAATTTAGAACATATCACACTTTTTGCAAAGGCATTCCTAATACTATTGTGCTGCAAATCCTGTCTGATCCAACCTTCAAATATTTATGTAAACTGAAATATGTCTGGAAAGAAGTCAAAACAAAACAAATATGCCACACAATCTCATTCCCACATATCCCTCCCTCCTCATTTACATTCACACTAAACCCTTTCCAACTGGTTCCCAACTGTTAGGTGGTGGTTAATGAGTGATAATTGCAGAGCCCATTTCTTTGAGTGCACTGACGGTCTTACGTCTTGTCAAACAATTTAGTCTCGAGTTTTCAGTGGTTGCAAAATGCTTTTGCAGCAATTTTTTTTTTTTTTTGACTATGCAAATAAGTACAGTAGTTTGGGGATTATTGTTATTTGTTATTATTGATTATTGTTATTTGTTATTTATTATTGATAGTGTTATTATTGATAGTGTTTATAAAGCTAAATTTTTAAAAAATTCAAGTGGAAGTCCTTCTACTCCAGGGTCCTGGGTGTGCTTGCATACCATATGCTTCTTAGTTGACAGATGCCAGTAAACTCAGACTAGATACGTTTAAAACGCAGCTACTTGTAAAACTCTTCTGTACCATTTGCAAATTGCAGCTGTCTCTCTGTTCGCAGAGATATGGTTGACACATGCTGCCCATTCGCTTCCCAGAGGATCGGCCACGCTGGGCAGCGCGAAGGTTGCGTGTGAAATGTGCCACATTCTCAACTGACTCCTGTATGTGACCGTCCCCCTGGAGGTGATGAAAGCCTGCAATTTTATTGACTTCAGTGGTGGAGAATGCTGCCAAGGCTGGAGGGCTCAGGGTGCGACAGGCAGCTCCCGGCTGGGCCAGGAGGCAGGATGACAGGCTGCATCTGTAGTGTGCAGTGTCGAGGAAGCTGGGGGACCCCTGCTCAGGAATTACACAAAATTATTTGTCCCTGAGCATTCCGTGTCTTGTGGGACAGCTCCTTGTGGGGAAGACAGTGTTACTCCTTTCAAGAAACCTTCAGTCCAGCACCTCTGCCTTATAAGGGGCCTTAAAGTGTGCTTTTACCCATATACAGCTATTTCAAACCCTTCATTTGGAAAGCAGATTGCATCTGCTGCTCCTGTGGAAGGTCTGGATGACCCTGCCATGCTGAGCAACCTCAGGGCAGCCATAAATTGAAGAAGCACAAAATCCCAAAGCTGCAGAGGTGGCCACATCCTCCTGCTTTGCAGTAGCAGAGGAAAATGCAGTGCAGAAAACGGAGCCACCCCCATGATGCTGTAATTATGATGGAGTGCTAGTGGTGACCTCAGAAGCATCAGGAAAAAATGCCTTTCCAAGTGGATTATTTTTAAGAGTCAGATGTGCTGATCTGCTGTTATGGGAATATTTGCAAGTGAGAATGAGATGAACTAAATCTGGAATCTATACAGCTTTGGGACATATTTGGGAGGAGGAAACTAAGTGTGTCACCAAATTGGTAGCACAACAGTGAGAAGAAAAGGTGGTGGCTTACCCTATTTTACATTCTCATTTTTGTAAGGGTTTGAACTTGCAACATTGATCCTGGTGGGACTAAAAGCTGTGACACCTGACACAGCCCCAAGCCTTTTTTTTTTTTTTTTTTTTTTCTTCCTGTCTTTAAGAGCAAAGCTCTGGCTATATTCAGTTTTTCTGAGTTCTCCTTTCTGGCAGTTTGTATTAGTTCCCCACCCAGCTATCTGAGGGATGGGACACTCATGTAGTCAGGATCTTCATTTTGGTTTCCAAGAGACTTGCCAACACAAGCACCTCGCCAGTCCTTTCCTGCTACCTGGTGGCCTCATGAGTGGGAATCTCACCTGGCAGATCATCCTAATCCTCCAAAAACAGACCTCGGGGAAAGATGCTGTGTCCAAGCCAGTTCCATAATGGCAAGTCAGTCCTGCCAAACCAGAGAACTTTTGAGTTTAGATTAAATTTTGTTCTTTCCTGCAAACATCCCCCAGCAAGTGTGATTCACTTAATTTCTTCTCCTGCTTTTAACAGAATATTTTGCAAATCTTTTTCACCTCTGAAACCTCTCTGGACGTGTCTTGGTGATCTTTTAAATGACAACTGAACAGGGATTCTAGTTATTTTTCTTCAGAGATTGCACTATGAGAGAACACCTTTAATCTATCATGAAAAACAAGGGTTTATGTAGTGTTTCTGTTAATTACTAGACCATCTTGAAAATGTTTTCTGCACAGACCACTCACCTCTGAAACTTCACTATGTGGAAGATGAACAGTATCAAAACTTAGACTCCTGTTTTCCATGCCAATTATTATTTTCAATTGGACTTGTTCTGCTGTTTCTCTAAGATAATATAGCAATCAAAAACTGTGGCTAGCCTCAGTGGAAGCCAAGCATCTCCAACCTGATGAAATACTGGAAATGGCTGGATTTGTCTATGGAAAAATTCTGCACCCTGAATATTGTTAGGCAGAACTAATTAGGAAAAAAAGAGGGAGAAACAGATTGCTACATTAAATATGTGTTGATTATTTGTCAAAGCAAGACCCAATGTGGGAATCCGAGTCTGGGTGAGGTAAAGGAATATGTGTGCATTATTCCTGTATGTATTATTATTAAATCATGTCTTTTTTAGACATCTAACATTTTAATCCTTCTCCTTTGGCACTAAACCTGCATTATTGAAGTGGGAGTAGGCAGATTTTAAAATAACAGCTCATAATTTTAACTCTCTTTTAAATTTTGAGAGTTTGTTGCCAGGTGTGTCTTCTCAGTTTTTTCAATTTCTGGATTTATTCTGGTATTTATCAACTGACTTAATAGAAATCCTCTGGTGGAGACTAGGCATCTGGGAAACTAGTTAATGAAATGCAAAATGTTCTGTATTTTCTTGTACTGGTATTACCTGGTATAACTTCATCACCCGCAGTAAGGCTTCTTTCTCCAAAAAAACCAAGGACTTCTAGAAACTACAGACGGATCATAGGTAATGCATCCAGACTTCATTCTGCCTTTGAAATGACAGCATTGAAAGCCTTCATAAGTCCTAATGCTTCTAAAGCTGGAACTGGTTTATGCTTCTAAAAAAGACGTCATAGTGAGAAGTCCTAACAGTCTGCTCTGAGAGTGCTCCACTGTTCCAAAGCACAAAATTGACACACCTTTTAAAATTAAGATAATCTCCTATTTGGCGCTCTCATGTGCAACCCGCCCTAATAATAGAATCAAAGTACTTCTGTTATGTAGGTCATCAGATTATAGGACCTGAAATATTAAAAAAATCCATTGTATTTTAGACAAAAGAAAATCTTCTATTCTTTGAAAAAGTCTAGGGCACTGAATTTGAAGAAGTACAATAGACAGCAGAAAGACTAAATGAACAAAACTTGCTGTCAGCCACTGACAGTGAATATTGATAACTTTATGTTCCTGATGGACTCCACACACCCCCCCTCTGGGATCAAGATGACTTGCATCCATTTCAGGAAAGAATCTTTTAATCTCTTTCTTTTAACAGTGGAAGATGCAAAGGTGCTAAGCAATTTTAACGGGAAGCAGAATCTATCAACAGTCAAGGGTCATTTGTACAGCTTTCAGCTCATTTTACAGTCATAGAATGGCTGAAGGTGCCTCTGGAGATCATCTAGTCCAACGCTCCTGCTCAAACAAGAGTCAATGCAGGACCGTGTCCAGTCAGGTTCTAATACCTTCAAGGATAAATACTCCACACCCTCTTTGGTCAACCTCTTTGAGTGTTTGATCACCCTTAGAGTAAAAAGAGTTTTTTCTTATATTTAACTGGAATGTCTTGTATTTCAGTTTGTGCCCATTGCATCTCATCCTTTCACTGCATACCAGTGATAAGAGCCTGGCTCTGTGTTCTTTACTCCCTCCTTTCAAGTATAATGCACATTGATAATTTTCCCTGAGGCTTCTCTTCCCCCAGCTGACCGGCTGGCTCTCTCAGCCTCTTCTTGTATGTCACATGTTTCAATTCCAGTCATCTTTGTGGCCTTTTATTGGACACAGTCCATGTGTCCACGTGTCTCTGG
The DNA here is from genome assembly GCA_035590195.1 of Aviceda cuculoides. Lineage (NCBI taxonomy): Eukaryota > Metazoa > Chordata > Aves > Accipitriformes > Accipitridae > Aviceda > Aviceda cuculoides. Next base: position 62,853,786 of record JAVJGG010000074.1, read on the forward strand.
ACTGGACATAGCACTCCAGATGTGTGTGACCAGTGCTCGGTAGAGGGGAAGTATCACCTCCCTCAACCTGCTTCCAATGCTCTTTCTTACGCAGCCAAGGATGTTGTTGGCTGTCTTTGCCACGAAGGCTCATTGCTGGCTCACCTTCAGCTCATTATTCACCAGGATTCCCAGGTCCTTTTCTGCCAACTACTTTCCAGATGGTTGGCCCCCAGCCTGTATTGGTGTACAGGGTTTTTCCTCTCCAGGTGCAGGACTCGGCTTTTCCCTTGTTGAATTTCATAAGTTTGCCCTCTGTTCATTTCTCCAGTCTGAGGCACACCAAATGGCAGTACGACAGTGTGGTGTGTCAGCCACTCCTCCCAGTTTTGTACCATCTGCAAACTTGTTGAGGCCCAGTCATTCAGGTCATTAATGAAGATGCTAAACAGTATTAGCCCAAGTATTGACTGCTGGGGTCCCCCACTAGTGACCAGCCCTTGGTTACATTTTGTACTGCTGAGGACAACTCTTTGAACCTGGCAGTTCAGGCAGTTTTCAGTCCACTTCCTGTCCACTTACTCAGCCTGTACTTTCTTAGTTTCTCCATGAGGATGTTATAGGAGAAAGTGTCAAAGGCCTTACTAAAGTCGAAGAGAACAACATCCACTGTTCTACCCTCGTCCACCAAACTAGATACCTCATTGTAGAAGGTTGTCAGGTTGGTCAGGCAAGATTTCCCCTTCATAAGTTGTGAGAGACTGAAAGAGTTAATGTCTCAAACATTGTGGTGGGGCAAGTTCTGCTTAAAGACAAACCCTGCACAGCA
>JAVJGG010000074.1:62857884-62870500 GCA_035590195.1 Aviceda cuculoides
TATATATATATATATAAAGCCTAATCATTCCTTTATGGTCTTAAATTTAGTGGCAGAAACTGTTTCTCGTGTTAGAAAATCCTGTGAAGTAAAAACTGCACTTTATCAAGAATAATAGTACATGGAGACTAAAGTAGATAGAAAGAGCAAAGGAAAAGTCAGAAGACTGTGAATGAATAGAAACACTAAGTTATCCTCTAGACTTCATATTAAAATAATCTATCTTGTCCTGTCTTCTGAGCAGGTGAGATTTAGGAGAGGTAGACAGATTCCCTGCCAGGAGAGGACACAATTTCAACAGGTTAGGATACATAGTATCTCTTCCCATCAAATAAAGAGGTCAAAGGCATCAGACTTGGCCACATCTGCATTCAAAATGCCAGATAAAACAGCTGTGTCCCAACGCACAGTCTCCTCTAAGCATTTACAGTCTCTGCATTTCCTAAGGACCTACCTTCTCCAGTGCTGGGATGTATGTCCTCACCCAGGACAGGTGAAGGAAGTCCTTCTGGTAGAGGACTTGTGGTTGTCTAGTCTATGGGCCTGGCGCTGTGTAGAGGCACACCAGCACTTTATTCTTTCCCTTGAGAATTGTTCTCATCTGAGTTCAAACTGCTGCTTTTGGAGCATGACACACTCCACTGACATCAAAGCTTGGTCAGCAGTGGCAGCTACACCTTTCATCTCCATATCTGTTTCTCTGGGTTTAAGAACTCCTGGTAGGACTCAGGGCCATAACATACACAGCCAAGTGAGTAACATGAAACAGTCCCAGACTCGGGAAGCTCACAATCTAAGACCATGGAAACACACTCCAGGTGAGCAAACACCTTGATAAGTAAACACGGAAAAGTCATATTTGCATGTCGCTTTCAGGCAGTACCTGCTTACTCCACGTCTTGATGTCAGAACACACCAGAACAGACAAGAACTTCTGCAGGTAGGACTATCATTTAGAAGGAAATGATGGCCCTTCCCAAGTATGTGGAAGGTTATTGCTAGGGATATTTGGATAGAAATGCTATGCATGACTTTAACGTGTTATAGGAGAGGTGACCTCTTCTTTCAAAGAAGTGGGAAGCAGAAAGTAAATGAATTTTCTGGGAACATTTTTACCAAGAAAAGAGACTATGTGATAACTACTTGTTGATAAGCCACAGTCTCCAGTATTACAGCAAAATGTAACTCTAATATAATATGTCTGAAGCAATCTCCCAGAGCACTTTATATTTGGGCATGAGTTTTTTTTCTTTTTCAGTCAGTCTTTTCCTAGGAACTGATCAAATCACTTCCACATTTTGTTTGTAATCAGATTGAAGTACTTTGGAGTAGAGGAGATGAGCAATGAGCACACCCAACTCCCACACTGAGGGAACTCTATTCACTACCATAACACAAACATATGATGCCCACAACGTCCTTTATGGTCACAGCAGAAGTCATTGGACTTTATAAAAAAATACCATTTTGACCAGTAAACAGTCTCCTCTGCTTCCCTCCCCAGCCCTGTGGAGGGCTGTGTATGCAGTACAGCAGTAAAAAATAGTTCACATAGTGTCTTTTTCATATCAATAGGTTTGTTCTTGGCATAATATGAAATGACAGGCAGTATTGCCCTATTCTGACATGCTTCAGATGATATTGTAAAACATGAGTCCAAAAGCTGACTACAAACAATGGTATGGTCTTGCTTGTAGAACAATAATCCTCTCAAAATATATTGTCTGGTGTGCACCACTGCTCTTATAACAGGGGATTTATAAACAGAGCTTAGAAAACACCTGGGCCAGTGCATTAGCTAGGATCCAGCAAGGGAACTCCAGTGAGGTCTGGGGCTCTGCAATTCTTTCATAGCTGAGAGGGCAGCATTACTGGAAACATCTTCAGTTTATATCCCTGTAAACAGCTTTATGTGCTAAGCATAAATGAACTGGGAGCCACACTTTACCCTATGACTGTTTGGCCAATATGAATGCATTTCATCTTCTGCGGGGCATTTCTGAAATAGGGACTGAGAAACATTTCTGTGAAAGTCAGTGATTGCCTAATCCCTTGCAGGTGTACTGTTCAGAAGTTACACTAATTTTATTTAGTTTATGAATATTAGAGCAAATCTTCCTTTCTGGCTTTGGTTTCCAGCCCACTCTAGTTCCAGTGACTCAGACTGTGGGGAAAATACGTTATGTGACAGAAATGTCGGTCTTACTTATTCAAAGATAAAAGGAGGTTTGGATCTGCTCTGTGTGATATACCTTGGACCCAAACTACTTAGGTGTTTGTTGCATGAGGGCTGAATGAATACAGCCACAACATGAGTATGCTGGCATGGGAGCAGAGAGCATGCACTTTTATATTGGCTTACATGACCAGGAGGGAGCACAGAAATAGGGCAAAAGGAAGAAGGGAAGGGGGATGAGATCTCTTTAGGTTTCCATCAGCTTCCTTTTCCCATTAAATCTACATATATGCTGAAATGATTTAGACACTGTGCATTTGATATGTGACAATTCAGGGCACTTACCATTTGATTCTGGAGGTGGTTTTAGTTGGAGATCCATAGAAATATGTCTATTCCTCACTCATGGAGGTGGAGCTAGGATGAGCAAAGTCTGTTCAAGAGATGCTAACTACAGTGTAAGAGGTGTCAATGAATTTACAAAGCTAGAAAAGTCAAACTATAACTGAAGACATGGTATCAACTCCTCTCACTTTCCCCCCTCCCCATCTTTAATTATTTCTCTTTCCAAATGACCTACAATAAAGGCGAGCCCAAGGGGAGGATAGATCTCTTCTGAAGGAAGCAATGAAGTGAATCTGCCAAAAAAAAAAAAATCTCTGGAAGATAAAGAAAAGTTGGAGATAGTTGCTAAGTAAACAGAAAGCCTGATTTAGAATACTGAAAGAATTTTGTTTAAATGCTGTGCAATTTAAGAAAACTCATCATCTTTTTAACCTGTAAATCAGTCCTTCCATGAAAAGTGGAAAGAAGATCCCACCCAACTATTAAGAGATTGTATACGAGCACAGAAAAAGTTCGTGCAGCTAACACAACATCCTGCTTGCCAAGATCATCTTGCTCTAATTCTCTTGTCAGCAAAGCCACTTTATAGAAGAACTATTAACTCACAATTTGTTTACTTGATTTTTTTTTTTTTCTTCCTATCAATTTCATCATTTTGATATTCTCTGGGCTTTTTTCCAGTCCCAAAGCACTAAGAAATTCAGTTGGGAACACAATAAACTAAAACAAATCAATGCATATGAATGACCACAAATGTCACATTGCTTATCTTGCTCTGTGAAACACTAAGCAGCTGCTGGCTTTTAACGAGGAGGAAAAACAAAGCTCTGTTAGTATTCCTGTGCACACTTTGTTATTTCACTTAGCAGCTGATTTTGGAAAAAAAAGAAACAGAACTGCTCTGATGTCTTTTCTCTCAAGATAACTCACATCCTTCCTAGGGCAGGAAGAGCAGGTGAATAGGACACAGGACATTTGCCACTTCTATGGCTTCAATTATCTAGTTTATTCCATGGCTTCCCCGAGAACAACAGTAACAGACTCCAGCAATGTAATTAGTTCAGCAGAGAAGTGAATATGAGAGAATCTGCTGAGGCATTTTGGCATAGGCACACTGAGTGCTGAAAAATCCCTTCTGCAAAGGACTGTTTTCCTGGCTCTGTGAGTAAATCTGTAGGGAGCAATTGTCTCTTCAGATGTGCAGTTTGTCCTCAAATGGAGAAGAACAAGTTGCATCTGGCTTGATGAAAGAAATGCAAGACAGAGTGGAAGGGCAGGCTGGGGACAGCATTAGCAAAGCAGGGGAAGCACAGTCTGAAAAGGCAGGCATGCAGTGGGTGCTGGGAGCCAGAACCATGTACACCAAAAGGGCACGTCAGGGAAATGGTTTTTATGCCACATGGACGTCAGAGCCCCTCCACTTGCTCCCATTTTGCAGTTCCCTCAGCAGCTGCATGATGGGCTGGGGAGGCTTTTTCTATTCTGCAGTCCAATGCTGAATCATCTAAGATGTCCCGTCCCACCTACCTGGACCTAGCTCCTATGTATCAACAGAGGAAGGGTGATATGGTGAGGTCCTGGGAACCTCATGGCAAAATGAGAATTATGGTGCAGGTTGTTTTAGGCACAATGCAGCCTCAGCCTCGAGGTGGACCTAGTTTTGGGTGGGAGGAAGTTGCCTGGGTTTCTATAAAAGCTTGCTGTAGACATCATTCCACAAAATAAGCTAAGGTAGGGAGCTATAAACTGGGGATAAGAAGCTGTTAAGCCATAGACAAACACCTTGGAAGTAAAGCCCTGACATCTGTTCATTGCCAGGCATATTTTGGAAGTTTGATTGAGAAAGGAAGGGTGTAGGTGATAACTATAAGTGCGTACATGAACTCTGCAGTCTTCTGCCACCAATAGCTAACTCCCAGGTGAAAGAACTGGTGTGGTTGAGTGGCCAGTGTGAAAGCAAGGGTTACCAGAAACATGGGCTCTCCAGACTCTATTTCTGGCTCTGCCAGACCTGGTCCAGTCTCTTTAGCTCCTTATGCCTGGATACACAAAATGCTGCTGCATTCCTGAGACTAATGACAAGTTTTTTGATTATGATTATTATGAAGTGCAATGATGCAATGATGCTTGTGTATGGACAATGACATGCTGTCATGGCATTTATGACCCTAGTGACTCATCACAGGGGGAACATCTGTATTTCTCCCCAAGGTGTACAATTGCTTTGTTGAACTTGCACTTCAAGGGTGACATTCAACACAAGCTACTGCAGATGTCACCCACTTCTACCCAGCTTTCAGCTCGCTGGCGGTGCCTGCAAACCCCACACCTGCACAGGGGAGGATCTGCCCAAGCCACCTGCTTCAAGGGAAGGTAAGTTTGTACGACTAGCTCATGAAATCACCTGAGACAAGCAACTAAGTTCAGATGCTTCTGCATGATCTACATTAGGACAGAACAATATTTCTTATTCCCTGGACAATTTTCAGCAGATTTCTTTCCCTTGAATCCCTTTTGTTCAGCAAAGGACAGCAGAGCTGCAGTAGTGCAATAATAAGATACTGAGAATTCCTTTGGTTCGGTATGCTCATCTCCCACAGAAACTGCTTTCTGGAGGGGGTTGCGGCATCACAAAGCTTGTATTTACCTTCATATCAAACAACAGTCATTAATATGGCACAGTGGGTACACTTAAATTTATAAGAGATCAAAAGTTTTTATGGTGTGGTCCTGTTAATTTGCCCTGTATACAGAAGTCAGTCGAGTCAGCTTTCATGACTTCCAAAACCGCACCAAGACAGGGATGGAAGTGCTTGTTTTGGGCATTTTCCAAAATACAAAAATAGTAGTAAAAAAAATATAGAAGGCATATGGTAAGCTTGTGTCTGGGGATGCAGCTGAGGCTGAGCAATATGTACTTATTTCATTTTTCTTTCAGAGGGAAATATGTTTATTCTTTGAGGCTGTAAGAAAACTAGTGGTTTCTTGTTCTGAGCCAGAGTTCAGATAATTGTGTCGTAATGAAATATGCATTATCCTATATCTGATAAAAGTAACATCCTAGGGAAAATAAAGTTTAGAAGGCAGTTAACTGTTAATTTCTCTGCTTTTTCTCTGGAGTTTGCAAACAACTGAGAAATAACTACACTGTTGGCGTTGGGAATCTTACCTGTCTTGGAAACTGTTTGAATTAGAATAAGTCAGAAATAAATCCTGAGGTACTAAAGAGATTTTAATAGCACGCATTTGAAATATTCATGGAGGGAGAAAGGGAGACACCAATTGCACTACGGCACCAAAGTTTTAAAGTTAATTGCTTTTCCCATCCCCCCTTAGGCAGGTTTAGAACAAGATATTCTTCAGATATGATGAAAGAGGGAGGTAGTAGAATTTGAACAAAAACAGCATGGCATTTGCTTGCAAATGGTCTCTGTTCACATGCCTCTGCCACAGGTACGTAAGATGAAGGACAGCAGAGATGGTGTCAACCGAGAGTTTGTTTTGCCTGACCCACTGGAAAAATTGTTCAATACTAGTTCATCTCAGCAAAGCTATTACCCTTGAATGCAAGAAAGGTCAAATGGGGTTATCTGCTGCATAAGTACTGGCTGCACAAATTCCTGGGAGGGACCTTAGCTCTTGCACTGTTCCTTCTGAAACAATGATACTTGGGTCTTTGTTTATGAATCTGCCTGCTATGAGTCAATCCTTTTCTCTGTCCCCCTTTCAGATGGCCTGTAAACAACTTTGCAGATGGGCTAACATCCCAGTGTTGATGGAGAGCTCTGGGTGAATATCCTTTTGTGTTATTCCAGTAGAAGAGGTGTGTTGTACAACTTCTCGGCTTGCAGTGGATAGGAAATTAATGTTGTATCTGGACCAAGCTGATAACACTGACTGGAATCCAAATGGAAGTCAGCATATTCTACTACTTTCTCTCTGTTGCTGTAATTGAATACTTCTGGAGGACTGTAGGTGAGAAAGATAGATAAAGAATAGTAAATACTGGTAGAGAGAAATATAAATCCACTCACCTGATCACTATGTTGAAACAAGGGAACATTTCTGGACAGCATAGCCTATACCTGATAGTGTCTTCTGCTGTGAATTGGTACAGTCATTTAAATAATGCTTGATTTACTTCATTAATAACATGTTTGTAACAATAATAAGCTGGCCTTCTTGGCATTTTATATTGTGGAAGCTACTTTTTTAATTCTAAAAGTACCCTATTTATGGCATTGTTAGGGAAAACAGTGTCTGTGCAAGGTACAGTGAGATATTACATCTAGCATCCTGTTAACAGCTTTTAAATTGCGTGCTGCTTATCTGACAAAATGTTGCTGACCTGAACTTTTCACTGTTTGTCATGTTTTGGAAGTAAATAATTGTTAATTTTCCCAGTTTACATGGGTAACATCACCGGGATCTGTTCCTCATTGCATTTAACTGAAAACTAGTGTATTATCGACTGCTCTAGACTAAAGAAAAATGGCATTTAATTACTGGGAAATTAAGTCTTAGCTGGTTTATTCTGATCTTCAAGTACCATTAAATAGGTGTAGTTGAAACCTGAGCTTTTCTGAGGTTTGACTAACATATTTACCAATACCCCTTATTGTTCTCCTTCCTGGGTGAGAACCGAGCAATACTAAGGAAGAAGTTTGTTGGAATGCAAACATAAATATTTCTTTTTAATTAGAATTCAGCCTGTCCAGCAGTATTATTTTTTTCTGGGAAAATAGTTACCTTAATCATAGTTCTCAAAGACCTTAAATGATTTTTTTAAAATCAACTTTATTGTGAGAAAATTTAGTCTTTCCTTGTTAGGTCAAATATGGGTTTTCTGGTAGATAAGCATCTATGTCCTGAACTCATGATCCTGACTGACATCCCTGTTGTCAGATACAGGAGAGATCTTAAGATATAAATGGATTCTGAATTTTAAGAATTTACCTATTTGGAATTGGTTTGAGACATACAAAATTGAAGTGTGGTGAGTTTTCTTCTTTCTAAAACATGTTTGTCAATCAAGCTGCTATTCAGTGGAAAAACTGATTTTGGAAAAAAATTATTTTGATATTTGGATGAACTCTTCTTTATCAACACTGAGATTCAATGAGGCATTCTTGAGCTCTGTGGTCTTATATTGAATTATTACCAGTTCAAGGTGTGCAGAAGGTGTCTGTCCTATCAATAACACCAGTGTGTGAGATAATTCCCTGTACTCCATTATTTGTGATCTGTGCAACAGCATCTGAGCAGTCATCCTTTAATTGCTTGGGAGTATCTGAAATTTCAGTAAGAGTTCATAATTAAGCAGCCCCTGGTCTTTGAATTGATGCTGTTCAATTCTGCGTCACTGAAATAACAAGAGTGAACAGCAATCTGCCAAATTATGCTTTAAAGAGAGGTAAATTTGGCTTAAACCTCTATTACTTGTCAGCTGAAATCAAAGCCATGCTTCTCATCAGACTTTTGTGTCATTGCAGGGTTGCTGGAGCTCCAAATATAAAAGCATGGGGAGCCTGTGAGAAACTTCCTTAACTGGGTTTCACAGCATGCAGAACCTTTAATACACTGACATATGCACAGCTCTTACTTCATTGTACAGGGAGCTCAGAATAGACCTTCTGGGAGGACCTCAGCTGGTGCCAGAAATCTGGATGCTCCTGACTCACATTAAGAAACAGCACAGAATTATTACACGCTGCAGGCAGGATCACGTTTTTCCACAGTACTGGGATTGGCCTGCAAAATGCCACCATCTCCTAAAATGAACTAGCTGTGGCTAAAAGCACATTTCTGCTCTTGCCAGGATTGCTGTCAACCACCTCTTCTTCTGACTGCAAGAGGCATTACTTCCTCCTGGAGTAGCTGCTTTTCTCCATGTCAGCAGAATAGTGACAGGTCATGGGTTGAAATTATTGCAAATTTTGCATCTATTTTTGCCACTTTCCAGCCTGAGTTGTTTCAACACCTTTGACTGGGTTTTCAAGGCTTTGTGTGAAACAGTAGATGTGATGGGATCCTCAGGATAAAGGTCCCTGCAGCACTTTCCTTTCAATAAAAAGTTGAAATTTGCACCAGCTGTCAGTTCAAATAAACAGTGCAATTGCCTTCTTTTTTAACTCAGTTAATTCTGCATAGCCCAAATGACTTCTGAAGATTTGTTTTGGGTTTGCAACAGGTTAGTAATCACCAAGATTTAAAAAGCTGAATACAATATAATGCTTTCTTTTCTGTGGACTCAATGTAACCACCTTGCTTGCCCTGAAGTGCAGAACACCCACTAAAATTCCCATCGTCTTAAAGTATCTGTCATTTGGACTCCATAACCTTTGGTCTTTTGTGGAAATGTTGACCTGTATGAGAAGCATTGCACCTCCAAACTGCTTACAGACTGAAATGTTAATAAGGGAAAAAAACCCTGTAGTCTTGAGGGAGAAGAGTGATGGGGTGGTTTGGTTGTATGAAATGCCTCTAAGCAATAAATCATGGACATAGGCTCTTTTGTGTACATTTGTGAAGGTGTATTAAACCCAAAAAAGCCTTGGACTCAAAGACTCCTTAATCAACAGAAGATACCTATGACTAGCCATGGCTGAAAATTTTCTGAGAGTAGTTTTCCATCTGTGAATGCTATTGAAGCAACACTGAACTGAGATGCTCCACAAGAATGTGTGACTGCTGACAGTCCCAGGAGACCACAGAAATGCTTTGGTTAGAAACGAGGACATTTCATGCCAATGCCAGCATAACAACTTCCATTTTTCTGCAATATATTGTGTAATAGATGCAAACAGTAAAGTCAAAGGTAGCCATTTCGATACTACTTTTAGAAACATTTTTCTTTCATGAGGAGGGTATCAGAAAATGTCGGGTTTTGTCCCAGTTTGGGGAAATAACAATGCGTCCGGACCTCGGCACTTCTCACTTGACAGTGCTTTCTTTTTTTGCTCAGCCCTATGAAATGATCGCATTGACTTTCTGCTCCGCCATCCCTGTATGGCAGTTTGTTGGAGGTACCTCATAGTGCACAAGGAGGAATTTGAGGGAAATTAAAGGCACTACTTTCAGATCAGCACACCAGGATATTTCCTGCTTAAAGGACAGGGCTGAGAAGACTTTCAAGGCAATGGCAATACAGTACTACAAAACGGTGTTTCAGCAGGAGCTGCTCTAAGGGCAGAACTAACACTGCCTCAGGAAATGCCAAGAACGTAACCATAAGAGCACTGTGCCATGGGAATGGAGAGCAACCTTGCAGAAACCTGGGCCATAAAAAGGCCCCCTGAGACTGTACTTGGCACCAGTGTTAGTTGCTCAACGTATGCGTGAAAACTGAGTGTACCGAAGACAGCCAGGGCCCCTGCAGGCTCTTGTGGCTGCTCCTGGTACCAGGGCAGCAAGACAGAGGCAGAATCATCTCAGGAAACCTGCCTGCTCCCCATACATCATGCTGGAGCTGCTCCTGATTAGAGCCAAGCTACAGCTTACACTACATATACTACAGATTAAGTGGCAGAAAGAACTGAAGAGGCAAGCTTATCTGCATCCTGCATGTGGTAATAGGGCTAGTTTAGACACTGCGCTTTAACATCCCAAAGCATGCTCAGACACACCTCTGTGGGATACTGCTGTTGGCTGGGAGTCCCAGTGCAGACCCAAACCCTCTGCATGTCACAGTTCAGTGCAGTGCAGAGGGGTCTTGAATGCCAGGGAAGCCACTGGGCCGCCATGGGGTCCTGCACTCCACAGCGCGACCCAGCTCCCTCAGGGCTACTGCGGGCATCGCTGCAGAAACAGGTGTAGAGTCGCAGTAAAAATAATTTGTCTGCTTGCAAACTCTTTGCTGTTAGTAATAAAATAATTGGGCATCTTCATTATCACATATTTTCTAGGGCGGGAAGCAGACAAAGAATTATGTGTTTGACATGCAGGCTTACAAGTGCTGAGGACTAAGCTTCTTTGGGCTTTGCGAAGACTGAGAGTCCCCCAGCTTTCCCTCCAGGCCCCTTCAAACCAGCAGTTTCTGGCCACACATTTTTATGTGAGCTTTTAGCACAGTAACATATGTATGGTTACAAGACAACTAGAATTGTTACCTGTGAAGACAATCTTTCTCCCTTTTTGCCTGTAAAAAAGCCAGAGACAGAGGGGAAACTTGCTTACTTTCACATGTCCAGCTGATAAATTGTCCTTGCTTTTCATGGGAAGTAAGCACACTTTTTCCCCTAGGGAAGCTGTGTCTTAACACAGGTCCTTGTGGATATTTTGCCATGTTTCTGCATACCTGAAATTGGATTGTGTCACTTCATATTGAACTACCAGATGCCATCTTTAAATAGATTATTTTCAGCCAGAGCAATAGACAGAATTTCCTCTCTCTGAACAACAAGAAGTTTCCCCATGGTCTTTCTTCCTTCTGTTAGCAAGGCTCTGCCCAGATTTGCTGTAGGACTGCTTACTTGTATAGTAATATCAAACAGGGAATCAGATTTTTTTATGATTTTCACTAGTTTATTCTCTTAAGTTGAAGCACTCATAAGTATATGAAAGAGGAGCTTCACTTACTTCATTATTGTAGTATAGCTTAGTGACATATTTATTTTCTGCTATTGCTTATATCCAAATGATAGCAGAAGGAATGTCTTATATTTTTTCCCTGGATAAACTGCACATATTTAGTAGTGGCAGCCGCTGTCACAACCAAACCACTTAGCTACAGTGAAAAATCTTGTCTGATATAAACCAAGTTCTTGATGAAAATTAATTGCTTACATTGAAACAGAGTTGTTATGCATGACTAGAATGATTGTCTTTGATGATTAAAAATACTCCATTCACAAGCACCCTACTTACAACCACTCTTTTCATGAAACAAGGCCATTCATCCCTCATCAGAAGAAAGTGAATATGTCAGTAGGGTAATAAATATACAAGATATTCCCTCTGAGGAAATGGGAATGGCAAGAAGAACAGACCTTATTCTTTTAAAATACATAGTGTTAGTGCATTTGCAGTTATGTTAAGACTGATTTTTGCCTGGGTAGTTGTGGGTTCCTGTAAGATTGCTGGCAGACAAAGATACTTTTCAGTGTCAGGACTGTGGACATTTTCTGTTTTCTTGCCTTTTTCGTTTTGTTGTTTCCTTTTCGAAATGCTAAATACAAATACTAAGTGTCATTTTATCATTCTCCCACATCTGTTATTTTCTTTTTGAGTAAGTGTAGTCTCTTTCCTTTCCTTCACCTTTCTTCTGTCTTGGTTTCCTGTAGAAATTGAAGGCAACATTTACCTGCACTGTTGAAGCTGTTATAGGAAGGTAAGTACCTGCCTGCTTCCAAAAGACCTTGAATTCTTCCACATTTGCTAAACAGCAGTGTGATCTGTTCAAACAGGACACTTAACACCCGACACATTAATATCACCCCAAGCAAGCACCAGTAAAGTCCTGTCTGAGGCAAAGGAAGGTGTTATTTCCTGATTTTAACTCTACAATAATAGCCCTCCAGAAAACAATAATACGATTGAGAAATCAAAACAGAACAGTAACTTCATGCCTTTGTGAAATTACTTATCTTTTACAGTTGACATGCAGGCTTACAAGTGCTGAGGACTAAGCTTTACAGTTGTATCATAAGTAGGCCTGAGAGAATAATGATAAATTATAACGAACATTTGGAAATATCTTAGTGGAAGTTTTCTCAGCTGCATTGACACCTGTCTTCACCTTTTTACAGACATCACTTTGAGTGAGCCTTGGTTCATTACTCAAGGCGAAATTGCAGGCTCATTAGAAAGATAACCTTAGCCACAGAACAAAATGACTGTGACAATGGAATAAAATTCCTTTGGGGCAAAAAGAATTAAATAGTTCAATAAATCCTTCACATTTATATCAATTTGTCGTGGTTTAACCCCAGCCAGCGACTAAGCACCACGCAGCCGCTCACTCACTCCCCCCCTCCCAGTGGGATGGGGGAGGAAATCAGGAAAAAGAAGTAAAACTCGTGGGTTGAGATCAGAACAGGTTACTAGAACAGACAAGAAGACACTAAGAACGCTCATGATAACACTAATAAAATGACA
>JAVJGG010000074.1:62873022-62908207 GCA_035590195.1 Aviceda cuculoides
CTGGCCTGTATCAGAAATGGTGTGGCCAGCAGGAGCAGGGAGGGGATTGTTCCCCTGTACTGGGCACTGGTGAGGCCACACCTCGAGTACTGGGTTCAGTTTTGGGCCCCTCACTCCAGGGAAGACATCGAGGTGCTGGAGCGTGTCCAGAGAAGGGCAACCAAGCTGGTGAATGGTCTAGAGAACCAGTTTCATGAGGAGCAGCTGAGGGAACTGGAGTTGTTTACCCTAGAGAAAGGGAGGATGAGGGGGAGACCTCCTCAGCTACATGCAAGGAGGTTTTAGTGAGGTGGGTGCTGGTCTCTTCTTCCAAGTAACAAGTGATAGGATGAGAGGGAATGGCCTCAGGTTGCACCAGGGGAGGTTTAGATTGGAAATTAGGAAAAGTTTCTTCACTGAAAGGGTTGTCAAGCATTGAAACAGGCTGCCCAGAGAAGTGGAGTCACTATCCCTGGAGGTGTTTAAAAGATGTGTAGACGTGGCACCTAGGGACATGGTTTAGTGGTGGACTTGGCAGTGTTAGGTTAATGGTTGGACTTGATAATCTTTAGGGTCTTTTTCAGCCTAAATGATTCTATGATTCTATTCTATGATTCTACCAAAATTTTGGCAAAGTGACTTTTTTTCAAGGTTAGCCAGAAGGTGGCTAATCAACAGCGAAACACACTGAATGTATATATATACACACATATATACACTGCATGATTTTCATCACATGGGAAGCCAACACAGAGCATTTATAGGCAGTATCAAAGATGTCCACAAAGGTTTTTTTTCCCTACAAGTCCACCACTTTTTCTGCTGAATGAGGGAGAAATGAAGCTAGCAAGAACCTACCAAGCAGCAGAAAGTCTGGACAAGCCAGCTGTACCCAAAGCCCTTCTCCTCCCTTGGAAGCAGCAGCTATGGGGAGTGGGAAACAGAGAGCATCCCCTCTGAAATCCTTTCCCAGTCTATGAGCTTTTTTTCCCCTGCTTCTTTCCTACATGCAGGACCTGCACCATTTGAGCACTGAGACAGTGACTTCCATGGGTTCGCTCTGCTGATCCTCCAGCTGCCCAGCTCTGCTGTCCCCCTGCAGCACAGACCCCACCTGTCCCTTCATGTGCTCTTCTGACAAAGCTGGAGAAAAAAGCTATAATTAGTACTTTATTCATTGTACATGAAGGGTTTGCAAAATAAAGTTGCTGGGGCTGAGGTGTGACCTCTGTTTCAGACTCTGTAAATGTTTCCTGCCTGTGTGTGAGGGGAGAAAGGGGCTTAGGAGGAAGAGCAGCACTCTAGAGGATTCTACAGGATGAGCGGCAGATTTGAGCTTCTCACTAGAGTTTAAACTTTTTATAGTATCACTTCTGCTCTCTACCCGTATCTAAATGTAGAATGGAGCATCATGAAACTGTCTTTCCCACAGCCACCTGGCTTAGTCAGGGAACAAGGCCAAGGAAAAGCTGTCAGAGGGGATGAGCAGAGGGTCGCAAAAGGGGCTCCAGCAGCCTTTTCACAGACTATTAAAAAAGTAAAATCCCAGGAGGTTGATTTTTCTGCTCATGCCTCTCTACACAAATTCAGAATGAGATTTTCCATGTGACAGGGGAAACAGGCAGGACAGGAACCCAACTGCTCTCTGAATAGCAATAGCAACCATACCATGAATGATTACTTGCTATCTTCATCTGTTGACAAAATGATTTGAATTTATTTAAATGGCTTCCAGATGGCTGGCATAACACATAAATCTAATACACACTCAAGATTCATCACCTCCTCATTGATTTCTTAGTGTAACTATCATCTCTAAGTGGTTCCGCATCTCAGATCTGTTGTGCGAGTTAGGTGAGTAACCACTTATACTTTCATTGAACCGCTGTTCCTCAGGCCACGTCTTCCTGACTAAGGGGAAAACTAACTGCTCCAGTGCATTAATAATAATAATAAAATAATAATGCTGCAATAGCTGCAGTGAACAAAAATTCCACTTCACGTCTTGGTGTTTCTGTAATTTAGGGTTGAATGCCCTAGGAGAGCTGCCAGCCAGTCACCCAAGACCTGGATTCTGAAATTAAACTCAGTATCTGCCTATGCCATCATACTCCTGGCTACTGAAAAAAAGAAATAAAAGATAAACAAGCACACAAGTTTTGACATAGGTCTGACCCACTCACTCTACGTGCAGCAGGCAGGACTGTGCAGCAGAGCCTACAAGGTCAGGTTTTCTGTTCATGTAGAAGAAGAAACAATAAAAATACGTGTTATTCAGCTAGAAACACAATGCTAATGCACAGTTTGGGAAGCTGTTAAGAAAGATGGAATTTAGTACCTCCTGATTTTTCGATTTTTGAGTTATTTCGTACTGGAATGGCAAGTTCCAATGTGCATCAGTAGACCAGCATTGCTGCAACTTGAAAGTCTATTTTGAAACCACCCGTTAAAAGTTAACTTACTCTCAGCTCGTCTGAATCTTCAGCACATGTATTGTGCTTACGATGTGAAGATGCTAGTGGAACATACTCTTTTCAACTATCAGGTTACCTACATATAGAACAAAAGCAACTTCAGGAAGCATGAAAACAGTTTCATGAAGGGCAGCTGAGCAACTACAACCCATTTGATTAAGCAGCATGGAATCATTGGTCCAAAGAAGTGCTGAATTCCAGAGTTCTTTAGACAAATTTTGAAGATTTAGCCCTGTGTTCCTTGACTTCTAATCTATATCCAACCTCAGTTCAATATCTACTCACTTCTGCAGCCTGTGCCCAATATCACCAGCTACACTGAATCCACCCTGAAGCATCCTGAAATAACCTGGAGGTCAGGAACCCAATACACCACATTATTCAGTAATGAGATTAGGGAACTGCTAGTACAGGCATTCAAGCTATGGGCATAAGAACAAGGTATTGGAAGATAAGGAAAGATGTGAATTTATAGCACACCACTTGCTTCATGCACCATAAAAGCCTGCAGTAAATGTGAAGCAGCTTTTCCTGCTCTGAGTGAGAAGCAAGTAAGGTACTCTGTGCTCACAGTGGGCTGATCACATGCACATTTACAATGATGTGAGTTCATTTCACACCCGGCCTTACATTGCAGTAACTTTTTTGTGTGCCCCACTGCAGACAGAGGATCTCTGCTGGTATTTTGAAAAGACCTGCTGAAGCACATTTAGTCTAGGTGCGATTGGTCTGGCCCTGATTTACCTGTGCTAAAGAGAGAAATATTTTGTAAATGCTGCTAGATGAAAAGAGGAATTTACCAATGGTTGGTGTTTACATTTTTCTCTCTTGCGGGAGACTTCTTGGAAGGGAAGGAGGGATTTTGTATTTTCTGTTAGCATAATATAATTGGAAATCCAAATGCAGCCACATGCATTTTGCCTTGTCAGGTTTAAGCACTACAGATTTTGCTACAAGCTACGTGTACTGAAATCACTCATCTCAGGTTCCTACCATGGAAATCATTCACTGATATTGATAACTCATTCCACATCTGTGTTTATCTCAGAACCAGACACATTTGGCTTATATCCCTGGTTTAATAAAATTAAATAATTCAATCCTTCACAACAAGGCAATCACTAAGAGTTCATTTGCTTCTTGCTAAGCTGTCATAACTGAACAACTTCAGTGGAATTTAGACAAGTTAATCATAAGGGGAAAAAACCCTGAGAACTTGTATACATGAGGTATGTGGTTTCACCAAGAGGAAATGGGACCAAACCCTGTTCATCATGTGTATTAAGTTTGTGCATCAAGGGCAGGATGCAGTCTTAAAATACTCTATCACTATGGGATACACATCTCATTTCAGCATGCCAGTCAGTCATATGGTGTAATCCCCATTTCTGAAAAACAGAACCATGTTAAAATCAGCTTTCTCAGTTATTTGGAAAATGCAGCCACAATACCTCTGACTGACTATAGGCAATTTAAAGAAGCTGGGCATTCCATTTACCCCTCTCCAGGGAATGCCAGTATTCACACTATATATGGATCCTGCCTCTCACCCCCTTGTGCTAACATAGCTCCGCAGCGTGAGGTGACTGAAGGGAGAACCACCCTCACGTACGCTAACATAAACCCTTAGTTATAGGATCCTATGCACTTATTTAAAAGAGAGCTGCCCTGACTAGTAATGGTGAACTAGAACCACAGCAACCTGTCAGGAACAACTGAGTGGCACCTGAGTGCATGGATGGGCTGATGGGCCTTTCTGCTTATGACAAGCAGAGGGGGGAGAGCATCTGGTTATGAAAAGACTTTATTTTGTGTCTTTCCCTTATGTAAAAGGGTTCACCTGTGGTTGACAGAAGTGCAAACCCTGTTCAAGAAACATATGGACGGACAAGTTTTGAACAGGAAGAAAGGGGAGAATGACATTTGCAGTGGTCAAATTGTCATGGTATCTGGAGAGTTTAGGCTCACATAGATGCAGAGAATAAGCATGTCTAAGACTCATCTCACCTACCCCGTATTTACACCAAAATAACTTCAGTGGAATTTTGGGTGATTTACACAGACCAGCCCTGAGACTGGGAATGTCACCCCACATCCCAATGTCATGATGTCCAGGGTCTCTAACAAAGCACGGTGTATCCTGATTGGGAAAGTTCAGGGACGGTCTAAAAGAGTGCATAAACACATTAACCAAATCAGACATTAGCAGGAAAGCTATTTCTCATGAAATAATTAGAGCCCTGTGGAAAAAACACAGCGTGCTTCATATTTTCCGCCCAACTTCTATGCAACTTGGAGCACCTCGCTTCCAAAGAAAATTGTGCTCTAATCACCCAGTCTTGCATGGATGTCATGCCCTCTAACACATGCAAACACCTTATCAAGTTATCACAGCATATCCTTTCAAGGACTCTGAAGGCAGCTGCCACCCACGACGGATCTCGCTGCCTGTAGCATTCCAAGCTCTCGCACCTCACTTAATACAGTAACAAAGACAGCTTGGCTGCCACACAGCCTACAGTGTGCTATTACAGCTGTGAAACAGCTAACTTTGGCAGCCATATATCATTAAGGCTTTGTTTCAGAAACGCTCAGAATAGCTTTTCGCCAAGAAGCCACCAGTGTTATGCCTGCAAACTGGCACAAGCGAGCAGAGTGTTTGGCGTATGGCTGAAAGCAATGGACTGGGTTTTGGAGCTGATCAAAGTAAGATGGAAACCCAACCGCCACCACGCAGATGCAGCAATAGCAGTCTTTTAACAGCAGCTCCTCCCTGGATGTCAAAGTTTTGCAGCTCTTGAATCAAAAAATGTGTTTAGGCTCTTGTCATTTTAAGATCTGAACAAGCAACTGGACAAACCCAGGCTGGCTGCTGCAAGTCACTAGGCTGAAGGCAAACTGCTCTGAAATGGGACAGAAGTAATGCATGTTGAAACCTGGGTCTATTTTCACAGAGTGGGGCTCTGCTGGTTATTGCCTTCAGGATACTACCAAAAAAAAAAAAAAAAAAAAAAGTCTCCTTTTGAAGGGGGGAGGTAGGTAGTCATCAGAGAGAAAATGGGTCAGATGTTACAAACCAGCACCAACAGATAAAATTCCCCCTGCACAGAGTATGCTGAAGAGGACAAGGCTCAGAGTACAGGCGTACCCTTGCAGGCTAGGCTAGTATTTTCTATTAGTGTTTGCTCATCAGTGATGGCAAAATTAAGTGTTAAGGGCATTCCCTCCCCAGGGATGTGCCTCTCCCTGCAGAGGCAGTGCTGTGGTTGAGGAGTGAGCCTGCAAAAGAGCTTTTTCTCAGGACTTCTCTTGCCAAACAGGGAGTCACAGCCACACAGTCCTGAGCATCCCACATGTCTGGACAGCTGTCAGGCTGCAAGTAAGGGAAGGGAGTGAATAAGCTGTGATTGCTGGGAAAATTCAGCTGACTAACTTTTAAAATCTTCTTAGCGATCCAGAGCTCTACTGTGGCTATAAGATATGACCTACACCAGAGAGGGCATGTACTGAAATGTGTGTGTGTTTATTTTTGTATATGTGTGTGTGTGCATGTGCACGTGCAGGAGAGCAGACTCCCTTGGGACAGTACAGCAGAGCCATGCCACAGCCTGGGCAGGGTACACTCAAGTGGCAGCCCACCCACCATTTCACTGCCCTGGCCCCGCACTACTTGTAGTGCAAGGTGGTGGCTGGGGCAGTGATCCCACCTTTCCCACACTCCCTGGACTGTGACTCACTCCTCTGCAAGGAGGAGAAAGCTCACTTTCTCTTTTGGTCTTTTCTATATCTGTGTATACAAAGGCACACACCTACATACACATGTGAGTGCATGCAGCCTTTCATAATACAGTCCAGACATTTTCAGCAATAAAATCAGCATTGACCAAACCCAAAGTAACTATCTTGTACTGGAGAATCCCTGTAATTGCAGTTTTCCCCTGACTCAGAAGATGATCTTGCCTCTACAGGTCTCAGGAGGAGTGGACTTTCTTTCCTGCCTTTAGGTTAATGCTCTTTTGCATTCACATTTCATATTCCCTGATACTGCACGTAGAAAGGACTAAAGCAGTATGTGTTTCATGTGTACTCTCTCAGCATATCTTTTCCTGAACAGGCTTGTATGAAATATGGGTGAATGCTTAAAGAAAGATAAACATAAAATATAACACAGGTATCTTAGGAAATGCCAGAAATCAAGTTTCTTTTACGGTCTTAATTTGATCCCATTTGCTTTAGCCTCTAATCAATGATGACACTTCTGTTACTTTTCACAGAATCATTTTCCTGCTAATCACTAGCTGTCACTGCACTTCAGGTTGACACTACAAAAGGGACTTGGAAGCACAGAAGGGATTAAGATTGAAAGAGAAGACTGAATTTGGGTCCCAACTCCTAATGTCTGTTGTCTGGCTTTTGTATTTCAGCATCACTGAGTTTTCTGGTAACTGCTTATTCTCTTGAAAAATCAAGAGGAGAAGCAACATAGAGTACAGTGAATCTGGCATCTGGCATCTGAAGTTGGTCAAAGCCTGGCAGAGACATAACTCTGCCTGAGTGAGCTTTCTAGGCACAGAGCGGAGGAATGTGGAGCTGGAGGAGGTGTGGAGGTGACACTGTCACTTTTAGCTTCAGCCTCCTCTAAAGCTGGCTTGCCGTGATAATGGAAACATGTGCAAGAATAATTATAGGAGTGGATGTCTGGCAGTCCTGCATCCAGGCTCTGCCTCAAATCAGCCACAAGAAGTGAGGGACACACAGCTAGAAACCACTTGTACAAGGTCAGAATAAGCAACTCACCTACATGAATTTTGTGGCCAAAAAAGAGTCCCATTGCTAAACAAAACATATGGTCACATCAGCCTCAAGACCACTCACTGCAGCTCCCTGCCACATTTATTTTTATTGCAGTAAGGGAAGCAGGTTACTTGACGCAAGAATTCAAAGTTGTTTTGTGAGCCCTGTGCATCTTGCACATCAACTGAGTCAAAGGTACATCAAGGAGTTGTCAGTACCCCTGCTGCCTTCACAAATGTCACCACAAAAATGCCAAAGCCTCTTCCTGATTCAGTACATTAGAGTAGATAAAGCAGATTTTAAAACCCTTCGGGTGTGGTATGAAAATACAAACACATGCAAATATAGGAAGCAACTAGCAAATGTGTGTTAAAAAAAATAAATTAATAAAACTTTGTAGTCCTACCACAATAATCTGCTGAAGCCTTCAAACTGCCAGAGTGGTTTCACTGGTGAAGAAAAGAGGTACTGTCCAATAGGAGACATTGCCTTTTCATCATTTGCTCCTGGTAAAGAAAGCAACATGGGAAACTCTCCTCTCTGCCAGGGCCACTGGGCCAGAGTCACGGCAAGTCTGAGTTTGGGATGCTCTCTGGAAGTTGGAGAAAATTAGCAGATTTACATGTCAAGGTTTTCACCCTTCGGCTGCACTGGTGTTGCTTTAGATTTACATGTTGGATAGCTGGGAGTTGTGAGCAATACAGTGATGTCTCCAAAGGTATGCATATTTTCATTAGGTTCCTGTTGATTTAGGAAGTCATCTGTGCACCTCTCCTTTGGGGACAGAGCAAGTGCAAAACAGTGAAGTCAGTAAATTAACCTTTAGGAGGGAGGAGCTCTCTGGAGGACACAACAGAGGTTAATAACCTTCCTCTGCGATGCTCTTGTCTTGAGAGCTCTGCACTAACAGCTTTCTCCTGCAGTGCATAGTGAAGGCAGAAATAAGGACAGCTGCCAGACAGTAATCGACCCGTACTCTGAGCCATTTGTGTGTCTGTTTTACCATTCAGCAGACCCTGAGAGCAGGGCTAATCAGCAGAGATGGAAATGGTGGCATCATTGTGTATGCCTGAATATTAACCTGTCAGTCTCATTCCCTACATGATATTACCAGATAGTCTGATACGTGCTGCCGAGTCCAAATCCGCATAACATTTCACAGTGGATGACAAGCATTCAGAAAGAGACATGATTTTTGTTGGTTTTGGTCAATGATTTTGAACAAAATAAATTTGGTCCAACTTACTTATCAAAAGCAAATGGTGTCTGAAATAGTACACAATTAAAACAGAGAACTGGTTCGCCAAGCTATCCTGAACACATCCAACTCTTCTCCAACAGGATATCACTACTTATTTGCATCTGATGCTGTATAGGTACACTCACTCTCCTCCTGTAGAGATGGCAACACCCTCTCCACGTCAATAATTTAGTTCCTTTCACCAGTAAAACATTTTCAAAATATTAAAACATTGTTATAGTGATGTTTTACTTGCCAGTTGTGTTACTGAAAGGTCTGTGGTTACACCAGGTGTGGACACAGGCAACCACTCCACGGTGACAGACCTAAGGCAGGGACACCCAGTCTGTACCTGAGCTTCGGTACTGCCCTCTTCCATGGGCCTCTGCCCCCAAAGAGAGACTAGAGGAGGTGGCAAATGAGCCCATACCAAAGCTCCTCAAGGAAGGAGATAGGTCTGCAAAAAATTTGAGCCCATATATTAAAAGAAACCCTGCATCTTGCATTGCAACTACTAAGTTAGCTTAAGCAGCCAGGTAGTATTACACAGATAACCATGTCTTTTCTCTGATCATGAATTTCTGCTGCCTTTACATTTACTGTGTTGGTTGTAGTTGAAGTGTTGGTTTCACTTTTGCTTAGTTCATTGACTTTGTTTATTCCCCCTCCCTTGATGCTGTACTGGCTACCTAGAAAATTTACCTGCTTCATCAAAGGAGGGATATTCCTACTGCATTTAGGTTTGATAAATGCTGCATTTTTTCAAGTATTAATTGCAGGCCAAACACAACCTCAGAAGCTGTCTCCAAAGTGTTGCAGCTAATCACACGCTGCTTGGTAGCATCTCCTTTGTGTCCACTCTGCCTACAGAAATAGGATCTCATTTTAAGGAGTTAAACCTGGATTTCTAGAGATAGCAACAGCGTAAGGGTAGTGGGGAGATGCCACATTGCGAGTCTCTGCACTGTTAGGCAGTGGGTGTCCTACCTCCTTGCTGTAAAGGACTGAAAACTTGAATCTTGGTCCTTGGACTTCATGAAAGTAAAAGGGTGATGGGCATTACTGTGTGCATCGATTGATACAGGGGAGATGTCTGCACTCACAGGGTGGCCAGTTGGATTACATCTGACTTCAGAAACTCTGTAGTCATATTTGCCCAAAACATTTAAAAAAATGTGCTGAAGCAAATTATGGGCTGGATCCTGACTCTCAGAGGTTGCAGAGCTTGGCAGAAGAGCAACATTTGTGTTGTACTCAAAATTCTGTTTGAAGAAGCCAGATATCCGCAGAATGTCCCCAGGGTCCAGGAAGAGCACACCCAGCAGCTAAGACTGCTCTGTAAGGGGGTGAGTTACTGGAGAATAAACCCCCTATTCCCTTCGTGGCAGGAGCAGGTGCGTGTGGAAGCAGAAGGGTGGATCCCAGTGCCAGACTAAAACTTGAACTGAGGTTTATGCCGTGTTATTCAGCAATCGCATTTCAGTGCTGCCCGTACGTGTGCTGCTTGGAAAGAGTGGAGACACACTCAGGGGGCCACAGGAGGAAGGCTTTCCTGCCAGAGCTCATCTGCCTCTGCAAATCACAACCCGTTTTTCCTCTGCTGCTTTGCAGCCAGAGTGAAGGACAAGGAGGCTGGCCAATGCCAAAGGGACTGGCTGTTTGTAGGTCTTTCATTGTAGGGCACACACAGTGGAGCACATCCGGACATAGATCTGCTTTTTCTGTTCCCCAGTCTGTTTCCCTTCCCTGAATGTTAAAGCTATGAAATCAATAACAGATGACAAGTGGGTTTAATTTGTGAAGTAAGAGGAATGCAAGCCTATCTGAGCAGTTAACAATTAACAGTTCCAGACAGAGAGCTGAATTTTGTTCATTTCAGAAACCACCTGGGGCCATTTGCTTTGCACTAATGTATACAGAGATCTGCAATGTACCACCTTATTACCCTGGTGCTGATCAGTACATGCACAAACATTCACATTTAGAGCAAATCCAGTTATGTCTGGATGCCTTTCTCCTCTGTTTTATGCAATTATGCTGTTTAGTCATGAATCACAGACCTTCTAATTAAGGCTCAAGGTCAGGAAAAGTGGGATGGAAGGTGACCAGATTTCTAGCTAAAGGCCTTTAAAACCATCAGTTGTTTATGGGAATTGCCGTGCGCTTTCCTGAAAGAACTAGATTGACAGATCTAGCATTAACAGAACAAAGTTAATTCCTCTAATTTCTCCCGCATTCTTGCAGGCAGTTTCCTCTAACTGAGGAATTAAAGGTCATGCACCAGCTACCTCCTGCACTACCCCAGCCACGCGTTACCAGCAGTCAGCCCTGGGCCCCTCTTTGGGGGAAGCGACCAGCTATAACACAGTCAGTGCCTGTGAGAGCCAGCAGCTCCTTAGCACATTGACATATCCTTCAGAATGACACATTGTGTTTTCCTCACTTCATGTGGTAGTGCTGGTTTAGTACACACACAGAAAGGGGATGTTGCTGGGAAATTCCGTATTTCTTTAGTCAGATTCACATCTGGGACAGAATAACTTCCCCTGTGAATTTCAAGGGTCCACCACTGAGCTACAAAGTCTCTGATGACTTGTGGCCTCTTGTAATTCCTGTACCTGTTGGACTCTGCAATGGCAGACCTTTTGAGGACTCTTCTTGCCACAGCCCTTCAGCCCCATCTTCTCCTGCGTTTTAGCAGAGGCCAGGCACAGGGACCCTTTGCCATGTTCTGCAGTCTTCAGGGGCAGAAACTGTCTCTTCCTTCCACCGGTCTTTGGGCAAACACCAGCTAAAGACCCACCTTTGCTTTGGCCACTGTGATGGCTGAGGACTTTACCCCACAAAAGGCAGCAGCAGCCAGGCAGCTTGCCTAGTCCTGCCACAGTGGTGGAGGATCTAAGAAGTGAAAAGTAATACCCTGATAACTGTTAGCAGATGGGATTCCCTGTCTGCATTTCCCTAAGGGGCTTCAGCATCTTCTTCCTAGGTTGTGTGCATTACCACGTCCTGCTTACTGGTGCTAGATAACCTTAATCACCCAATTAATAGCTCATGTAGCAAAGCATTTTGTTCCTACTCTGCCGTCTAGCATTAAGTCTCTCCTTTAATGGATCTCAAAATAAGAAGTTAAGAAAATTTCAGTGAGCAAGGATGAAATGTGCTCCTTCCTGGGGTTTGGCTTGGAGCCATGTCCTGCTAGATGCACAGAGCTCACCTCCCAGGGGCATTCCCTGCTTCACCATTCCAGCCAGCCAGGGCTATAAACAGAAGTCAAGGAACAGAGAAACCTGAGCTCAAGTTATCATCTCTGTGTCTGCTGGAACACAGGGAGTTTTGCCACAAGTGGGTTTGGGATGTGGGCAGACCAAAGGACTGGGCAGATATCTCCTCTTTCTCCACACCTGGTCCTTTTGAATAACAGTGGTATGGGGAGGGAAGAAGCAATAATTCCAACGATTTTAACTAATTGTGAAATGTAGAGGAAAAGAGGATATAGGTAAACCCCAACTTTGGTTGTAGGAAGAAGATGGATGTGAAAAGGAAAGAGCAAAAGAAGACAAGGTCTAGAAATGCTAGGCCTCCACAGTTCAATGACCTGCCAATTTCCTTCTTTTTTTTCAGGAATTTATATAATAACAAGAAAGGAGTAGAATTGGTCTCAGCTGTGTCCCATGTCTAGCCATACGCCTTGTCATGTCTAAATAAACTGGCAGCTGACATTTTAGCTGTTCTTAGCCATGGGGTTTCCGAAAGCAAAACATTTATTTTTTTCCACTTTGTATGTGTCTGTGTGCTAAAGTCCTCTTCAGAAAAACTGTGAACAAACTGCAGAACAAACAAAACTGAGTAAAACAAACTGAACTGGGGAATAACAGGCCCATGGCTGAGGGCAACCTATTTCTGAAAGGGAAGATGTGAGCTGGGGCTCGATGGTTTATTTGCTGAGAAAACAACATCCTCAATGTCACTGCTATATCTGGATTTCATGATGGGCACATTGCCTTTCATTATCCCAGCCTTCTCTTTTTAGCTTTGCTTGTGGTTTAGCTCAGATGAGTTATTCTTCAGCACACTGGTGATGTGTTTCTTCTTTCAAGTGAGCTTAGCACAAGGAGAGGCTTGTGTGCCTAAGGGCTGGAGCTCTCTTTGCCTTCCACTCATCCTCCTCTCTCTGGGGCCAGATCCTGCTCTGGTGAGAGCGATACCGTTGGCACGCTGTCCTCCAGCCAGATGAGAAGGAGACTTCAGTCAGCACCTCAGTCTAACTTGTTTTCATTCCCACAGCTGGATGTTTCTCACCCCCGGGAATACCAGAGAATAGCTCGCCCACCGATGGAGCGTCAGCTCCTGTGGGCTGCGTGGGTCTCAGCTAGCCAGACAGCTGCCCAGGCCCACTTGCACTAGAGCTTCCGAGATGTCACAGTCTTTCTAGTAATTGCAGTGAGTTTGAGAGTCAAGTCTGCACCGGATCAAGGTGACCTCTGGTGTCCTCCTGCCTTTGAGCTGAGTTAGAACTGCTACTCATACGACCCAAATACCAAAACTGGCCCAGCTTGCTCTTTGAAGAGTTTGGAAGATACTCGAGCGTGAGATAATCTTTCCTTCTGCAGGTTTTCTTAGTAATCTTAAGACTGTATTCCCTTAGATACAAATAAATTTAATGGTCTGTCAGTGGGATTTCTTTTGCTAAGTGAATCTACATACGGGACTTTATATCTTTGTCATTGACAAAATATTCTTGTTCATTAAAAAAGGAAAACGTAAAAGCAAAGACTATTTAAAATGTAATTAATGGACTAATCATTTGATGTAATGCCAAAATCTAGGCTGCTCACAGTAAAATTTGGTGACAAAAGTAAATCTTGAATTACTCCCTCTGCCCTTCCCTTGACTGTGAATACACTATATTGAAAGTAAGTTGTAGCTAACTCCAATCCAAATTTCTCCATCCTTTAAAACTGTCATACTTTTTTGGTGCTAATTTCTGGGATCTTAGAAAAATTTTTGATCTTGTCCTGTTATAGCTGTGGGACGTGTTCTGCTTGGTCAAAGAAAGAAGCTCATTCCTAAATTTGGTTTCTATTGTTTGATTCCCTTCTTGCATGTTGATGTTTGAATTAACTTTGCTTTAAAGGAATGATTTTTTTCTCCCTTTTATTCACGGATGACTTATAATAAGGGTGACCTGATGAAAAGCAATAGAATGGAACAAGGGAAAAAAGGTCTGGCAGGCACAGTGTATGGAAAATAAACCTGACCTCTTGTTTAGTGGGGCCAAAGTTAATGGTTATAGACAGTCTTTGTTCATGGAACATGTTCTCCTCCTCTGAAGAAAGCAAGCAATTGTTCTGCTAAATTAAAACTTAATGTGAAATGAACAGCCTTTTTTACGGGAAGAGAGTTCCCCGTCCTGTAGAGTCCCTCCGGTCAGTTAGGAATCACTTCATGCAGAAGTCCCGACTCCTACAGGTTTCATGTCCTTCTGCTGGAGCATGAAATAAGGTTGTCCAGGACACCTGCTGCAGGAAGAGGTGCTTGAGATACCTAGTGTAAAGTGAGGATTTCTTTTTTTTTTTTTTAAAGGTGAAAGGAGTGAATCCCACAGAAAAGGGGTCAGCACACACAGCACCTTCATTCCCTACTGCTTTGTCCATATTGTATGTCAAAACTCTGGTGACAGAGTGAAAATTCCTGGGCACAATGACAGGACCTGTCACTTCATCCCTCATCTGTGTTGGGACAATGTCATAAAATGCTAACACACACCACCGAGCACTCCAGCTGATAAGGAAGTTCTTTGATCTTTCTTTGGTGTTTTCTGGGAATGCTCACTCTTAAACCACGCTCGAAGTGGGGGCAGTGACAGGGCACCTCTCCTTGAACCATATTAACATACTGACCTCTGCCTCTTTGTCCTGGAGTCAGGAGTATGATATGGCTAATGAGTGGGATCAGCAACAAAAATACTGTCCGTGGGCTGGAATAAAGGAGCAATGTCATATTGCCAGTTTGGTATTCCATGATACTGGCTCTGGCAGTGTGCTGGGGAGGACCAGCTGTCATTTCAAAGGCAAGGGACAGAACTTCTGAGCTGTCTGATTTGGATTACTACTTTCTAGCATCATTTTGGGGGGAATTTCTACATGAAAATACACAGCTTCTTGAGGGGCTAAAAGATTTCATGTGATAGGGCACTTACCACACATTTTAGTAAATTAATCTGAGAATATCTTAATCCTGCTATTAAAAATATGCATTTTATTTCCAGTGTAAATCTGTCTAGCCTCAACACCTAGACATTAAATCTTAAGACTCTGCCTCATTAAACATCTCCATGGCACCTGATACCTTCCCTGTGTACAGTGCCTTACAAACTGTGATCCACGTGCTTGCTGAAGTTCTCTTTCATAAACTAAAATAATTTTATTAGCTCTCCATAAATCTCTCTCAGGAAGTATTCTCGGTTCTCTTGCTGTTTTTTCTGATTTTGTATATTGTCCTTAAGAAGCAGACACAGGAACTGGATACAACTCTGTAACTGGATAGCCCTTTCCTGCACAAGGAGAGCAACTTTGCTTAGTTGTACTCTGCTCAGGTACTAGAGTCCTGCACAAAAATACAGAGCTGCCTTGTGCTGGCAGGTGGATCCTGTTGGCTCAAGCTAGAATGTGAGAAGAGTTTGTTTCTTTGAAAGAGAACAAACAAAGGGCTGGGACAGAGGAGATCCGTGCAGAGAAAACTCTAGCCAAGTTTGGAGAGAAAACTTTGGCAGAGGTTTGTTTTATTATTGTTGTTGTTTGAATTGCAAATAAAGGCCAGGAAGGAGGCAAGTTTGGACTATGTACAGCATGTGAGTACTCTCTTTAGAGCTGGTGGGAACTTTGCCTGCTCACCCACACACACAAATGTGTGCCCTCAAATCTCAGATTCCTCTATCCCTTCAAGAGATGAGTTTGATGCACTTGCAAGGGAAAAGAGAAAACTCCAGCTGCAGATAAAGAAATGCTGGTGACTAAATTATGATCTTTAAATACAAAGACACTCTCTGGGGATAAATATGGGTTGTACTTCAAGCAGAACCACATGAGACGCCTGAATTTGTCACACTGGAATGTACAAATAACATAATGAGTGCTCCTTTTGCAAAACTTGAAGAACTAGAGGACAAGTATAATGCCTGAAACACTGATGACTGGACAATGCAGTTCCCACATTGTAGGGACTGACACCTTCTAGTGATATATGGAGTAGTCATCTGTTGAGCTGAGTTGTCATAATCTTGATATCATAGAACAGCTTCACTCCGTAAGCACAGGCAGATGGTCGTAAATACGCAACAAGAGCAGGATTAAGGAGAAAAAAAGCTCATGTATTATCTCAATACAGAATGACTGCTCCCCACACGCACGCAAACATACATGCACGTGCGCATACACACATGTATACACACACAAGCTTCTTAGTTTGCCGGTGCAACCCTTCAGGACATCAACTGTTCAGGATCTGAAGAGTCCTGTTCCACGCTAACCCTTGCAGAAGAAGGCATATGATGCAATACCAAGAACAAAATCTTCAGACCTGCTTCAAAATAACCAAGGATAAGTAAACGTTCGAAGGAAAGCTAATACAGTATGAAAGAGTCAGAAGAGTGGGGGGTGTTTAATTTCCCAGGGCTTTGATGAGTGAATTTTCCACTCACCACACCACAGGTCAGGAACCCATGTCCATTCCAAAGTTAATGCTATTGTTTTCTGATCTTTGAACCCTAACACCTGTCAGTGCCACATTCCCAGAGGACAAGGCTGGGGCTGGTATTTCTTTTTAACAAAGCAAATATTTACAGACTTATCACTCCCTGAACAGCATCCATTCTGTTGGACTACCAGAAAAGACATTTAAATGCAACTGAAAGTTATTAGGGAAATGTTACGGCAACTCTGCATGTCATCAGACATGACTTTTCCTGTCACACTAGAAGTATCTGAAATAACTCCACTTGCACTGCGTAATTACTGTGGATTTATAGGAGGCAAATGAGAGAAGGATTTGGCCCCAGTAATTGGAAATGCAACCTAGTTCTTATTCAAGTTCCAGAATTCATCTTTCAGAAACAAGTTTCCACAACACCTTGTATTTTCTATTGTAATTCTCTGTTTGTACAGAAGAAGGACAAAATAGGAGCCTTTTATAAACAAGGAAGTGGTCTAACTCACTTACTTGTGCAGGAAAATCCAGAAAAGAACAACTCCAAAGCCAGTTGTTCCCTGGACTGTGCCAAATATCCACCCCCTTTGCAAAGCAAAGCAAAGCCTTTGGCTCTCCTCTCCTGCAGATTTGCACGTAGCACGGGAGATCCCCTGGGGGGGGGGGGGGGGGCAAGCCCCGCACCCCTGACCTGGCTCCGGGTTCCTCCCTGCTTCCCCTGGCACTCAGACCCAAGTCCGCCTCCTTGACAGTCCCTGCTCTGGATGGACATCATGAGCGAGGGTCCTCTGCGGTGCCTGGGGAGGATGGTGCTGGACGAACCTGCAGGAGATGTGGAGCAGAGCTTCTTCTCCTTGCTGGGCTCTCACCTGCAAAGCCGTCCCTCAGGTTTCAGCACCAGGCAGGATGAAGTCTCTCACCCATCTGCACAGGAACTTGTCTGACCAAAGGTCTTCAGCGACCTGCAGGCATACAGGTTAAGGGGCAGATGGTCACAGCTCCCCCTGAACAACCCTTTCCCCAGGCAGCAGCTAGTGCCACCAGATCGGTTTGCGGTCACGGATAATAGCAGCTATGGCTTTCTCTGATAACACTTAGGTAACACTTTCTGGCCACTTCTGAGTGAGACTCAGGTTGCCTGTCTCTGAGTCATGGTATTAGGCACTCCCGCTTGTCGCTTTGACTTAGTTAAAGGTCACATCTCAGAGAACAGAGAGCCTGAAGCTGAGTGAGGAATTTGGCTGGCTAATGGTTGACCCAAGAGCGATTCACGTTGAACTTCCACTGGCTAATGAAACACTACATCTGCTAGACAATTTCTAATGCTTTCTCATGTGCTGCCAAAATAGATACTTGATCAATAAAGAGCAGTAGCTGCTTTCAATGCAGAGGTGCTAGAGCAGACTTGCAGTCAGGAGAGCAGGACTAAGATGCGATACCCGAGTAATAACCCCAGCTCTGTTTTGCTGGTGATGCTCCACCCCTGGCGCCTGTGTTAGCTTCTGCTTAGCTGTTGCAATTAGCTTTTATACCTCAAGGTCAGCTTGCAACTAGAGAGCAACTAGCCTGGAGGGAAAAGATGACTGCAGTGGTTCAATAAGAGAGATTAGCATAGGCCAAATAATTTGTAGGAAATTATTAATCTTGCAAATGTTACCTTTCTGCACAGGTAATGATTTTCACTAGTTCGGCTGGTATTTAAATTACTGGCTAAGCAGTTTGTGGCAAAGTCATAGCTATTTCTGTTAATAGCTCTTTGGGAGCGCTGAAAAATGAGCTGTTCAGATTACATGACCCTGGTATATTTCCTGATTGGATAAACAGCAGTCTGACGATCGGGTTTCCATAATACATTCTTGCGACTCAGTCTGAAATCTCATTTCTGCAAATTATCTGCAATATCCTCATAAGGTGAGTGTAGAGCAGAAATGCCATTCACTACAATATTTAGAGGGTGTATGTGTACAAGTAACAGGTTTTTGCGTAGCAGAGGCAGACATAGCATCCTTGTTTAATGGAGAAAGCAGCAGGCATACAGACTTCTCCACAGAATGCCTTTCTGCCTTGCCAGCTTTCATGGGACCACCTTGATGACTAGAGAGAGTTCACTTTCCAGGTCTGTTCAGTCTTTGGCTTCTTGACAAGGCTTGTCAGCAATGTGGCTAATTGATGCAAATTGTGGTGTGGGATTCATGGTATGGCTGTCTCTGCGTATGGATTGATAAGGGGTTGACGGTATGCTCATCAGATGTTGTAACCTTAGTGTAAGAGTCACTGTGCTATCAACATCCAGATTTGGCCTGCTGGGCATGCTTTCTCATTCATATAGTCTCATTTCTTATTCATTTTTCACGAGCAATGACTCACGCTGTAAGGCAAAGCAGGATTAGGTGATATTTCTGCGTTTTTTTCCCACACCCTCAAAGTGATTAAACTAGATACCTCACTGTGCATACAGTTATAAATGTGGTGGGTTTCCTTCAGCAATTTTGATATGGGAACATGAAAAATTGTGGGATGGATAGTAAGTTTTGACATTTTTAACTATGATATTTCAAAAATATTTTTTTGCATTTTAATCTTGACTTGAAACTAAAGTTTAACAAAAAGGTTGAAAAACAGGAAATCAAGTTAAATGTATTTTTTGGTGGATAGGTAGATATAAAAATGAAATTTTATGGAAATTTTCTCTGTGACAAAATCCTGGTGAATCTATGTTTTGGTGTGACATTATCCTAATATTTTTCTAGCCTTGCAACCATATCTAAGGCTCCAGTAATTATCCTCCTGAGCACTCATTAAGCAATACATATGACAGGAATATGGGCCTTATAGAGTCTCTAAGTACTCTGGATTTGCAAGAGGAGCTTGCAAAAAATAACATCCTTTGAAGGAATAATTGGAAATGCTTGCAATTTAAGTTTCTTTTCTGTAGACTCATAGTCTAGTAGTATCAAGCTCAGCAATGTTGCAGCTGGCACAATGCTTTACAGAGAAACCAGTAGAAGATAAAAATCTGATATAAAGAGATTCTGATATGAAAATCTGGTGGACAAAGTTGATGAGCCCTGTTTGGGGGGAGTGAGGGGGACAGGACAGGACAGGACAGGGATGGAGGGAGAGGTTCTTTTGGGAGTCTTGTTTTGTTTTGTTTTCCAATGTGCAGTCCAGCATAATTTGAACCATTTGAGTTTGATGCATGTGTGACTGATTTAAAGATTAAAATTCAACCATGTGAATTTGGAGACCTAAATGACTCTTTACAATGAGAAAAAACAGTCTCATGTGTGGAATACATAATGAAGCACAAACTGCTGCAGGAAAACAGTTTAACCTTGAGGGAGCTGGAGGAGCTGGGGAAATGATGGTACGGGCTCTCTACAAGCCACTGTCTAAGAAGTAGATACCCTCACCTGAGGTAGCATGATTTCAGACAGAAATACCCAAATACAAAGAAACCACAAGAGCTAAAGTGAGAGTTGTAGTGAGGGAAGCATGTGGTTACCTCACATAGAAGGACTAGAAAAAGTAACAAAAGAAGGAGGTATCTTTTTCTTTGCATACACGCCAAGCATTACACATGCATGATCTATTTACGTCCTACTGCATATACAAGAAAGACTATGAATTTCTCCCTCAAACGAGAGAGAAGGAAGGGAAGACCCCATGGCGGCCAGGCGGGAATTAGGTGCAATTCTGGAGTGCATCCTTCAGTTTGGTTTTTACCTGAGGGGAATCCAGTTTGGGTGCTGTGACACTGCTCTGTGGGTTGTCAACATAAGCAAAGCAAATGGAGACACCTGGGAATTTTTTTTTCAAAAGCATCCTCCTAGTCCAAATCTAAGATGTTACCCTAAATGGACCTTCATTCCCTTATTGTCCCAGTCTGATTTCCAGAACTAGATGCCCAGCAGCATCTGTTCAGTTAGGGAGAGGTGCTCAGCCATGGTGCCAACACCCAGGCTCCTTGCTATGGCTCCAGACCCAAAGCCCAGCTACCAACAGCCAACGCCTCAAGTGGAAGATCAATACCAGAGTTGAGATAGGTTTCTCTTCAGAGCTTAGAACAAGTTATGTTAATGGCTCTATTCTGAGGTCACTGAGATGGTGACTGAGAGAGAGATATTATATCTAGCAAACTGAATGACCCAGCGGAGATGTTCCAGAAACACCATATAACAAGAGTAATTTACACAGTGTGTTTTGCCTCAAGTCCCATCTACACCAAGCATAACGCATCTGTAGTTGCTGATTGTAATGTTTTCCTCTGACCCACACATAACTTTGGAAATACACCATGTTCCTGCAGAGGCTGGTTTCCCAGCACGCCCAACCCACTAACTGACAGTGTCACAACAGCTGTACCCATGCATCCCGGCGGCTGTTCCCTGACACCTGAACAAGCTCCCCAGAATAAACATCTGCTGAAGTAGCAGAGAGCTTTTGTGACACCATTCTTTAGGAGGAGATATCCTCTGTTGCAGAAAGACCACAGACAGAACGGCAGGACTACCCCACAGTCCTTGTTTTCTGAGATGGCAAAGGGCACAGTTTGTTGCTTTCTGTGGACACAGCCTGTGTAATAAACTCAACTTAGTTGCAGACCGGCCCGGGAGCAGTGAGAGCAGGGCTGCTCCAGGACAAGGGATGAGCAAGGAGCTGCGGGTGATCCCAGTTCTAGCTGTGCGCTCCCTGATGCATCCCACAGCATCTGAACCCATGGGAAGAGCCTGGTGCTGGTCCCAGGGTCCATCCACAGCACCGGATGCTGCAAAGGGACAAACCAGGTCCAGAGTCTGATCTTTGAAGTGAGGTTAATAACTTTTGCCTCTCCCCTGAAATGCTGTAACCTTAATTAATGTTTCCTTAATGCTTTTAAAAAGCTCTTAGGTAAAAGACACGGTGCAAGTGCAAACTCATGGCATTCCCAAAGAGAGAGCCTAAAGGTTAGCTGAACTCATTCTAAGAAGTCAAAGATTTCTTTGCAGCTTTTCCAAATAAGTTAGCTAACTTTCCCTCCCATCAAAACAATATAACGTCAGAGGGATGGCATTTTTTAGCTGTTATAGACTAGCCAAGGTCACATTCCACTGCAAGGCAATTGTCTTCCAATGCATACCATTCCTTGGGATAGATAAATAATGCGTTAATGTTTACAGGGAATGCCGTCAATAGAAAATAGTCTAAAAATATCTCATTTTTGTCCTGATTTCACTTCAATAGAAAAAAAAAGACAGTTTTTCATGTAAAGGTAGGTATAAATCAGGCATCATTATCAATATATTTATGGTAACATCACTGACATTTTCTTTCAATGTCAAGGTGATATTTCTTTAAATGGAACTCACCCACTAAAGCATTATTTTACATTTTAAAAAGTGAAAAAGATACCCTACTTCTTTAAAGTGCACAGGAATACATGATCTTCTAAAATTAGTGCAAGACTTCTTACTTTTTTCTGACTAATGTCACAACTTAAGGCTTTCATTAGTTACAGGTGTTGCTTTCATCTTTGAACTATATAGCACCAGTACAAAACAAGGATTGACAAAGGTTGCAGACTTCCCATGGGAATACATGTACACCCCATGCAGCCTTTCCCTTTTGTGTGGCTGATCATTAGACCTCACTGCAGTGTTGATCCTCTACATGCTGAGCTGGTAAAGTCTACAGGTTGGTCACTAGGGATGAATTTAGTCCATGGTC
Organism: Aviceda cuculoides; assembly: GCA_035590195.1. Lineage (NCBI taxonomy): Eukaryota > Metazoa > Chordata > Aves > Accipitriformes > Accipitridae > Aviceda > Aviceda cuculoides. The sequence goes on from JAVJGG010000074.1 coordinate 62,894,923, forward strand.
TGGTCCCAAAATGGTCAATTCTGTACATAACACCATACCTGTATTTTGCAGAACTTGGTCCTCTACGTGCACTCTAAATAACATACTGTGCCTTCCAATTGGCAAGGTTTACAAGATAAAACCTAGCAGTTCACTCAAACATCTGCACGTTTACTCTTATCCTTACAATGGCATATTAATTGCTTTTCATGTTCCTGTCTTCTCAAAACTAGAGAGAAAGCTCGCTTCTTCAGAAGAAACGGGTATCTTTTTTCAGGCTGGTTGTTCAGATTATTCAAACAGCACTCACAGCGTGACTCAGGCCTTGCACTTACCCAGAAACTACTGTTCAGACTGCGCTGGGAATGTACATTGCAACCCTTGCACTAAACATTGCTCCTGGTATGGGCCTGGCAGTTAGTCTCTCCATGGAATCAGTCCAGGAGAAAATATTTTCTATATCAGCCATGTTCCCTTTTCTGGGAGCAAACCAAGCCCAACAGCCCAAACTTTGAGTCATTTACTGTTTTGATTTGATCCAACTGATGTCTATGTCTGTTAATGGACAAGACAGAGAATTTCACCTACATATTTTACCCTACCCTCCCCACGCCTGAAAGTTAAAAGAAGCCTGTGTTAAACTTCACTGTGGAAGGCAATTTTCTAATATAAATTGAAGAAATCTAAAGCAAAATCCATAAATTAAAAAATTCTCCTTTGAATTTCTTTTCCTCTCTCTTCCTTTTTCATACATTTATTTCCATTTCATTTTATTCCTTTTCCCCCATCTCTCAGTGGCTTCTTTTCTTTGCTGCCTTTATTTCTTCCCATTAATCCAATTTTCTCTAGGTGTGCCCTTGTTTTTCCCTCATTGCTTTCCTTCTTCAGAGTGGCACTCTGTGTTAGCCTAAGTCCTGGTGTGTGGTATGAAACTGGTCCTTCCATGCTCCTGAGTGCTGTTTTGTTGAGTTGTGCCTAAAAGCCCTTCATGCATGATGACTAAACCACTATTTTCTCCTGTCTTCCAAGCACTTCCTTTTTGCCCTTGGGTTTCATTTCTTCCTTCTTGCCAGCTGTATCTCCTTTTCTCCTTCTTTTTAAAATCAGTTATACAACTTCCTCTCCACATACTTGGGATGGCTCTGGCATAATTTTCTCATTTTCATTTAAAATTGTTTGCGCATCTGATGCAATGCAGTCTGGGCTGCAACACATCAGGCTGTGTTAAAATAAACAGTGCCAAGAGCAGTAGTGGGTTTCCAGAAGGGAATGGAGGGCCTGGCCATGCCTGTGTTTGAGACCTCCTCCTCCTGATGAAGGTGCTGTAAAAATCACAAAACAAACAAACAAATATGAAACATCCATTACCTTTTCATCTCACACTGCCTCAGGCACAGGAGGAAAAATGGGTTAATGACAGAAAGGCTTTTAGACTAATCCAAGGCAAAAATGATCATCCTTTCAAATGTGATTGCTAGGAAAGTGATTTGGAAGCCAGTGGGACAGTGGTGTGGAGTAAGCTGTCTCTCTGATACATGTCACAGAAACCTTCACACTGACTGATTATGATGAATACAGCGTTGACATTAGCAGAGACAAAAAGTTCCATGAGCACCACATTGCCTTCAACAATTCCCGTTGTCCTTGAAAATTTTCTCAGGAGCAAAAGGTGTTACTTTCTCTCATCCAGAGAGCAGCGCAGATGAAGGTTTCTGTGGATGTCAGAAGAATTTCACCCTCCAGAAAGAACATAAAAACATCTCTGAGTCATACACGACTATTTTTACAGCTCCGTGGAAACGCAAAGGGGACTTTATAGAAGGTTCGTGCAGCAGTGCTGGGCCAGGTTCAGCCCTGGTGCAAGCAGACGTGGCTCTGCCAAGCCCAGCAAGGAGGCTGCAGCGAGAAGTCACTTTGCAGTGCTAAGGGTGGTTAGAGCTTTTAATTTATTAAGGACTGCCATTCGTTTATTCACTTGTGTGCGTGCTCGCACCTCCCTTGGCGTCACAGCACCCAGCAGAGGGGACTGCTTTCTCCTGGTACTTTTGCAGAAGTATCCCGTCCTGGAGAAGCGACGCCGCACATCATCATTCTTTCCTCCTGACACCCAGCCCGTCCCACCCTGCGCACCTCCGCTCGTGGGTGCGCTGCGGGGAGCAGGGTCTGCCTCTCTGCCAGGGAACTGCGCACCGGGGGCCGCTGCCTATCGCGTATCAGCCAGCTGCAGTACTTAGATGCAGCACATGGTGCTAGAGGAGTAGAGCCCTTTATAAAGGCTTTCAAAAGCTTTTGCTTGCTATGCGGTGTGGCACCAGCAACAGCAGAACACAACGTGAATTGTGCGGGTTTCTCCAGCTGCTAAAACAATTTGTTAGAGAAACTTGTATATATAGAAAGTGGTCTTTCTGAGTGCAACAAATACATTTAACCACTTGTAAATGCCCATCGGTCTTTGGTTTTTAGCTTTGTGCTAGTCAGTGCCCACAGTCCTTGTTCCACATTTATTCAGCCTTTGTTCCCAGCACATATGAACTAGAAGTCAATGGGAATTTTTTTGAGAGTGAAAAAAACGTTTAAAAAAAGAGTAAGTTGACACACAGGACCCTAGTGTTTTGTGTTATAGCAAGTCTGTGAAGCTGGGCAATAACACCAAGCAGTTGAGACGGCTAAGTGTACTAGTAAGATCAGAGTAACATATGAGGTGTGTTACTTTGATAAGGACTGAGATTTCACAGATGCAGAAATTGTTAACTACCCTAAAGTGCGAGAAGCAAGAAGATTCCTTGACTTACAAGTATGGAAGCTGATGTGTGCTTTGAGAGCACACGGTGCTTGAGTGTTTGGCTTGTTTTGCAAGTTACTGTGTGCATCAAGATCCTCTGAATCCCTGCTGCATAGGCCTGTCTTTCTGTTCAAAACACAAGAGAGCCTGCAAAGATGACTTGACCAGAGCACAAACACTCTCAAGGCAATTTGTTTCCAGGTGAGCTCGCAATTCTCTTTTCAAGTTTGCATCCACCTTTCTCCCTTGTCTAAAAAAAAAATAAATACTAAAATAAAATCAGAAAGCAAACATTGTTAACACAGCATCTGAAAAATATCACAAAAAACTCCTGGGGAGCACTCACCTGGTTGTAAGAGTAATAGGAAGTAAAGCACAGCATATTGCATGTACTGACCATTATACGCTTAAGTACATCATCCCTCTCATATCTGCAACTTAAAACAACAATACTCATGCCTTAGCCTCAAGGCACAAATTCTTGAAGCCCCTGTGCAAGAGTACGTGATGACACACATGAGTGGAGGTTCCTGTAGAAAAAAAAGCGAATAGGGCTTTTTTTTCTCTCTGCTGTACCAACTGCACCTTTAGCATGCCTGTGAACAGAGCTAGCAGTGGATACTGCAATTTTGTGATCCGTCTGTTTGCTTCGGGGTGATTTGTCTAGCAGTGGCCATTAATCTTGTAAATGTTTTTAAATGGTGCTTGCAGAGTAAGAAGAAATTAATTATAAATTTTCTAGCTCTAATTAAAGACACCAGGAATTTGTTGGAGTTTGTTGGTTGGTCCTAGTGATATTTCGAGTGACATGTTAGAGAGAAACAATGAATCATGCTTTGCTTCCCATGGTTTTGGGGTTTGGTTTTTTTCCAACAAGTTACGTTGTCTTTTACTAGATGCCACATTATACGAGCCTAAGAGCTTTCCCCTTTTGACTTAAGTTTCAATAATTTACTTTAGAACCTCATCAGGTGCAGAAAACGAGATTATGTAAAGCAGAAACTAGAAATACTAGAAACCTTGCGAAACATGAAGACTGTGGTTTTAGACAGGGGCTGAACTAGCCAGCTCAGATAGAATAACACCCAGCATCAGCCTGCTGCCATCTGTAATGTGAAACATTGGAGTAAAATTTAAACTAAGCTTGCTGAGTGGACAGACACTTATCCTGTGGTTGAGTGAGATATCTAGGTCATTACCAGCACTCTTAAACTTGCCTTTTTCCTTTCTCTGACAAATTATTTTCCTTGCATGTAGTCTTTTCTTGCAAACCTCTCTCCTTTCTGTTCCAGCCTAGATATGTTGTCAGCCTTGCTACTGAGGGAAAAGCAAAATAAATTTTTGAAAGAAGCTAATGAAGCAAAGGGCTTAACAGCTGAAAAACACTGGCTTCTTGTTATTTTTCTTATGTGTCATTAGAAGTCCCATCTCTGCCCATCCTATCCTATACACTTGAGAGTTCACTTCCACTTCTAAAGGATATAATATTTCAATAATTCCTCAAAAAGCAGGCAAGCAATGGATGTTCTGTAGCTCTTTGGGAATTACTGATCATCTTCTGAACTGTTTTATCATGAATTAAGAGATTGTTAGGTATACTGCAACTTGAAGATTCTTGTCATACATGTTTAAAGGTATAAATAATATGAACAGCACCAATACATAATTACCACCTGACATGGCACACCATGTCTTTTGGACTGAATTCCATTGATTGCAGGCTCATTCAAATGAGCATAAATGGAGAAAAGGCTTCGGGCTCAATTTTTCGTCATGCCATCCCTATCCTTTTATAGTAATTTCTAAGAACACGCTGTAAATTATTACCAGTCTTTTTACTTTGTGACTCACACCTGACTAGCCTTAGATATAGGTATTTATTTTTTCTGCCTACAATACATGGTGCATGTGGCTAATCAGGACCCTAGTGTGTTACTGATTTCATCTGAAGATCCTTGTCTTTTGGACATGGCAGTTGCAGTTGATATACTACAGAGAAATGGAGCCAGTCTCAGCCTCTGGATTCAAGCAGCAAAACTAAGGGAAATGTGGGTCTAGGACAGGCATACTTCTATTAGTATTGTTAAATGTATTGGCAACCTCCCCACCACCCACCCCCTCCATCAAAAAAATAAAAGCTTTTACACTCATTTAATGTTACTGTTTAAATAAAAGTCATCTATACCAGCATGAAACAGGTTTATATCATGAAAGCTCCCATCAAACAGTTTAAAGTTGAAGGTCTGATACATGTCCTGTCTCGCCTTGACAGTTACTGCACAACATAATCCAGTGCTGCCAATCAGATCTGAACAAAGGCAACAGCAGTTGCCTGACTGTGAATCACTTCTCACCTCAATTAATATAAATATTGAGTTTGCACAAGTAGACTTGACAATTTGAGGCATGCCCCAATTTTCTGTGTAACTAGCACTTAATGACTGATACCCAGTACTTGGACCTGGTGCTGAGGGTGAAGTCAACAGTTAAACACTTTGTTTTGTGGAAGTGATTGGAGGCTCAGCAGAAGGATTCGGTGCCTTTTGTAGAAGTTTTGGAAATAACACATACCTGTAGATAGAAAGGCTCCTGCTGGTTTTAATAGCTCACAGATGCGTTCCTTGCATTTCTGAAGTGAATTCTCTTTCCTTCAACTCCATCTCATTCACATTCACCTCCTGCAAATACTCCAGTGAATACATCAACTCTAGGAAATGTTCCCCAGAGCAAAGAATGCTTAAACTAGATCTACAGACTATGTGAGCAAAGCCAAATCTGAGTACACAATTATGTGTATTTGTAGCAGCAGGGTCTGATTTTAAAAGTTATATTTGTCCAGCAAAGAGAAGAAACTTACTGCATTAATAGTACATCCAACAAAATGTCTCATTTCATTTAACATGATTGCAAATAATCCACAGTTCAAGAACTAGTCAATTCAGCTGAGAAACTGGGGACCAAGTTAAAAAAAAAAATCACCCTGACAAAACCCATTCCAAACAAAGTATTTGCCCAACTCTTACTCTAGATAATTAGTTCAAATCTGGCAAAGGCTGATCCTAGATACTGAAAGGCACAATTGTCTAACTGCATCTTACCAGGCTTTCTAAAATGCTGTGGTGGTCTTATTTCATTTCCTAGACAGTGGACAAGTGTCAGCAGGAAAATTACTCCCAGCATTAGCCCTAGTTAGTAACCTCACCTTCTGTTCAGGGTCTTAATCAGCAAAGACACTAAAATGCCTTGTGATCCTTATTAAAGGGGTTCTTCTGGGCTAGGATTTGTTGAGAGGAACATGAAAGAAAGCTTTTAGTTTGGATATCTGAATTTACAAGAGAAATACAGATTCTGCGTAAAACAGACTGCTTAGCACTGTTACATTTTCCTGAAAGGAAATACATACAACTTTGGTGTCTTTAGTTTAAAGTTCACCTCTCAAATCAGTGCTGAGGAATTTAATTGAGTAGTTTGATTTTCAGCAATCCCAAGTACCCACGGTTCTTGCTCCCTTCACAGGAGCAAATAGTCAGCAAGTCTGGAAACTGGACAACTTAATTATGGGTATAAATAAACGTTCATATTTGTGTTCAATTTAGTTCCAATATACAATACTAGGGGGAAACACTAATTCACACTGGTGTCTGTGACCAAAACGAATGGATATGTATGTGTGTACACGTGAGACAGAGCGAGAAAGACAGCGAGAGACCATTTATGTGGTAGGCAACATTGCACCAAAGAATTATGTATAATGGCTATTTTGCTTTTGCATTCCATTTTGTGGTCATGGCACATACAGGTGTAAGTGCCTACATGATAACATGCCACACACCAGCCTGTTGCATTTTTGTGGTCAAGGCTTTATGCACATAAGTTTATGGAACATTGTGGTCAGGTATGAACACCAAGAGTCTTTAGAGTAATGGAAAAATAGTCTTACTATGACAGAAGAGTTGCACAAGTTTTGTTCAGCTTATTGATCAGCAGGCCATGTGGTAACCTGACCTTCTCTAAGACGCTAAATACAAATAACATCTGCTGGCAGAAGCAACCTTAATGAGGTTGAGTAGAGGCCAGATAAAGCTGTATATATAGGAATAAAATGTAGATTTCTCACAATTAAGTCAATTAGCCTTTGGAGCAACACAGAAAGCAATGTGGTGCAATCTTTTTTACTAGAGAAAGAAACAAAGGCTTTTTAGAGATAGACTGGACATCTTTCTAATATATGTTTAATCAATCAGAAATTATGAAGCTCAATGAGACACCCAAGGAGGGATGTTCAGTAGCCTATGTTTTGTGTGAGGTCCAAGTAAAGGGTCACAACGTGATACCCAGTGCATTGCGGACTTGGGGGATTTCACCGTGATTCTCACAGTACTACAGGTTTTACATGCAAAGCCAAGGCCCACAGGTAAACAGCCATGTTGCAGTCTCAACTCACTTTATTTCTTTTCTTGTTAAATATTTGCTTCTTGCCTACAGTCTTAGAACTACCAAATTCTAGAAATGGAAAACTGGAAGAAACACTGGCAGCTTGTTTCCACAGGGCAGGGGAGCAGGACTGTGCACAGCCTGCATGATGCATGCCAGATGTTTGCCTGATCTGTTCTTAAAAACCTCCTGTAAAGGAGATCTCCATGTTTCTGAAAAGCTGGTTCCAATGCTATGCTGTACTTGTAATCAGACTATTTCTCCTAAGATTTAATCTAAATTTAAGTAACTGGTGAGTTAGCCAATTACTTCATGTCCTACCCTTTGTGAAGAAGGGAAAAACTGACTTCTGCCTTCTTTAAAATATTTTTTTATGTATTTGCAAAGCGTTATTATCTTCCTTCTGTCTCTACTTCCTAGACTAAACAATCCCAGTCCTCTTAACCTTTCTAACCCAAAACTGGACGCACTACTTCAGCTGAAGCTGTACCAGTGCCAAGTAGAGCAGAATAATTACCTCTCTTGTCTTATACCCAGCATTCCTGCTAATACATCTCAGAGTGACATTTGTCTTTTCTGCAAGAGCATCACATTGTTGTGAACAGAAGCTTGAAAAGGCAACCCAAGTGCTGGCTGAAGTTTCAGAATCCAAAAGGCCCATAAAAAGAAGCACAGGGAGGGAAAGGTTATGTTTCAGTCACTCACACAAAATGGGGGCCTGGCTCAATATATTCAAATGTCTTGTGTTGGCAGTTCTGACTTAAAATCAATGAACCTCTATAGCCAAGCCTCATTTAATGCACCAACGAGTGGGAAACCCCTAGCAAACTACATTTTTTTGCAAAGTGAGACAAAAATGAGCAAGCACTAGAAAAGGCGTTGAATCACAGAACAGACTTTGATCACTTATCTGCAAAATGGAATTAATTCTGTAAAGCACTTGAAGTACATGAAGCCTTACTGAGGAAGCCCTGTGCAATGCTGAGAAACTGGGGACATCTTTCAGGACTGGGCAGGACAGGGAGGCATGATGAGCAATTTATATGGCATGCCAACTAATGCAGTGCAAATTGGAGGGGTTCTAATGTAACTGTCTTTATAGGGTTACTAGCTGCTTTTTAGTCTGTGGCCCTGTTAGTCATGGTTTTCAGCAAACTCTGTGGGTTTTTTTAATTTCCCAGGCCAAAGCATCATGCTCAATTACATCAGTCACCTCATGTACTCCTGTAACTGAGTTTAACACATTCTAGCAATGACTTGTCACCTCAGCAAAATCAGAAAGGTCTGATTTACAGAATGTAGGATGTTGAATACAGCCAGGAGCGTAAAGAGACTGACAGTCATTTACCGACTATTTACAAATATCTATCCACATTTGAAGGTTTATAAATCCCATGTAGCCGACTTTCTTTCAACAATAAGCAGATGAGCAGAAAGACCCTCCTCAGCTCCCCTTCCCAGGACTCTGACAGTCTGGGAAAATTTCTCCTTTAGGCCACTTGTCTATTTAAAGTGTAAGTCTGATTGATTTTACAAGGGAGAAAGAAAGAGTGAGGGTGTCATTGTGTTTCAGAACCTTTATCAGGAGTTTGGCCAGGACTGTCATGGGTAATTTGCTTGTTAGCTTAATGAGAGACTTCATGAGTGTTACGGTACAGGGGGTCTATAGGATGTCTGGAGTGTCTAATGATCCACAGTCAAGAGAGAGGGTACATGTTAGGAGGAGAAGCAGGAGGACATGATATAATTGCTCCAAAAGCAACTCATTCCCTTTCAGGGGAGGTCAAAAGGAAGAACCTACACCCGCATACCCCTCTTTCTGAGGTGGGAGAGCTGCTGTTCACACCAAAGCGTTGGTATTAAAGTATCATCTCAGGGCAGCACAGCTGAGGCAGACACTTAGAGCTAGGTCCCAGAGAATGTGTAGCAAAAGGCAGTGCCTCTCAAAGAGCAAAATACACTCTGAATAAAGACTCAGGAAGAGGAAGTGCTGTCATACCTTACAGCTGAGGATACCAGATGCACTGAAATTACACGTGTTCCCCTGTGCCATACAGTCTGCAGCAGAGCCCAGCTCAGCCCACTCCCTGTGCAGAGCTTGCAGCTAGTCTGCATTATATTATAATCTAGCACTGCATAAACTGAGGTTTTGTTCTAAAAGCTAGCCTTGTCCAGCTAAGACACGGATCATGAAATCTGTGTACTGTGAAGAAACATTCCCTTTAATGCTATTTCCTGTATTATTTCATAAAACTTTCCCATGGACCTGACTTAGGCGAGTAAGGGGGAGTCACTGAGTGAGGCTAGAGTTGTCTTCCACCCATGCAGGAGCACGCTGTCCTAATAAATGACAAGTCTTATAAATATTACCCACTAATATATTTATGCTTTTCCCCGAAAACACGTGCAAGCTCATCACTCTGTGGTCAGAACACAGAAATAGGAATTGAAATGGGAACCCTGATAAATGACTGACATAAACTTTCTGGTTTGTTCTCTTTTGGCTTGGAAGTATGAAACATCCGATCTGCGGGAACCTAAGGCAGGTCCTTGGGTCATGTGAGTAATTTTATTACAGCTGAGGAAACAAGCAGGAAGATGGAACTGTCTTAAATGAATTCATTTCTTTCACATGGAAATTTTATGGGGGTTAAAGATTTAAACTTCAACCTTCCCAGCTATGCTGTAATAAAAAGTTGGGGAAAAGACTTACTCTCTTCTCCCTCTTTTTTTCTTTTTTTTTTTTTTTTGTACTAATAAAAAGTCCTTTCTTGTTCTTCTTAGGCATCTTTACCTTACATATAGTAGTATTGTCTCAAACTAGACATATATTCAGCAATACCTTTATGAGTCATCACTTGCCTACCCTCCACCTCACCCTGTAAAGATCTGTAACCTTAGAAGAAATTCACTGTATGTTCAAAGATGAAAAAAATGTGATGATTTCAGAGCCAAGTCAATGTGTGCCAGTTGAATTGAATTTTAGATCAAAGTCTGTATGATTTTTTGCAGCATGATTTTCTGCAGCAGTAATGCATTCATTTAGGTTATGTTCTAGCAAATCTGAGAGGCCAGGGCAGAGGATCATGCATGGCCCTGCAGTCATCTTTACAGATTAGTTGTTAGCATGTTCGCTGCCATGCATTTGGCCCACACCGGATAGGTCAGGTGTCTTTCATACTCCATGTAGAAGATCCACATTGAGTTCTGCCAAAATAACGCTTGAGCTGAACAGAGACTTACTGGGGTCAGACATACTGGTGTTACGTTTGCATCAGTTAAACTGCACCACAGAAGAGGGAGAGAATGCCTTCCTCATCCTGAGAAGTGCCCTGGAGGGGCTACATGTGAATCTTTCATCCTTCCAGACTGACAAAAGGGAAGAGAGGAAAGTGGCAAAACTTCCTTAATGGGCAGACATCCAGCACTGGATTTTTTTATTATTATTATTTTTTTTTTTTTTCTCTTACTTCAGCCTGGTTTAGGAGACAGAATTTTGAACATGAACTTCCACTGCTACAGTGCATGCTGCCCAATAGCCAAAAGTGTTTGTTGAACTTGCAACATATTTATTTCTCCATTCAAAATTATATCTTAGATCTAGGATAGTTTCCAAGTTGTGAACAGCACTTGCAGGTGAGCCACTGATGGGCATCTGGCCACAAAATGCAGAGTGCACCTGGTACCTCAGGTGGAAAAGCAGGCAGATCAGAGAATTATGCTTTGAATTTTGTCCCTTGGTGTGTCAGACTTGGGTGATGCTATGTGGGCACTGAATGGTGGGTAATGGGGTGCCATGTCTCAACCCAGGTTGCCAGGATGGGAAGGGGATGGGAATCAGCTTGCTGGCAAGAAGCTTGCATGCCCACTTCCTTCTCGAGCAGATAGTCTTCAAACAGGACATCCAAGAAGGAGGTGTCACTAGTTATGATCAAAAATGTTGGCCTTCCTGTTTAATACAAATCTCCTTAAAAGGAACACAGTTCAGCCTGAGGTCCACAAACCTCTGCTGCCAGATGCCTCCACTGGTGGTGGCAGCCAGCACCATTACTAGTAGCAGTAGCTCTCAGCTCCATGCCAAGCCACGGACAGTCTTACTGGAGTTTAAATATCATTGTTTGGGAATACCTGACCTGTGGTCCTGTTACAGACCTCACAGACCCACTCGTCTGAATTTTGATGCTGTTTTCAATCACTCCACTGCAATAACGGCACCTCAGTCACAGTGCCTCCCTCAGAAAATAACTCAACCACTTTAATTTAAACCTCATTTTCCCCATCATAACAATAAGAACAATTCTATACAGACCTAAGACACGTATGAATGCTATTTTGAGTGCATTCATGCTGCCTGTACCCCATCCTGACTTGTTTGTCTCCCTTAGTTCTTTTTGGCTCACAAGGTCCTGAGTCAGGATTCACATATAGCCCCTCATAAAATTAGGTCCTGCCCTAGGCTCTTACTTCTGTACCAGCACAAACTTTAACAGCCATAAATTCTGAGAGGATTAAGTGGAAGTACTCCGGGATCTTTTAGGGGAGGGTGTGTGGTTTTTAGAAGCAATGGGGTGTACAATACCAATAAATCCAAGATGGTTGGGGTTTTTTACACTCACACAGCACATATATAAAGGGCCATCTGTGGTGCAAGGCAGGAGAAAGCCTGGCCTGGTGACTGCTTACTGCCATCAACCTGTATGGTAGGAGTGAGCCATAGCAATCTGTGTACTACAAAGCAAAGTTAATTCAAGGGGAGGAAAAGTGAGCATGGGCACAGTGTGTTTCAAAGCAAGCAAGTGAGCTGCTGCATTAACTCTGTTGAACGGAGTTTCCTGGAGGGACCCCTGAGCATGGCTCTCAAGCACCAGACTTTGAGTTTTTGCCAACTTTATTTGAGGAGGAAAGAGGGCGGGAGGAATGTTTTCTCGAGGGGAAAAAACCTCGCCCCATTAAAGCTTTCTGTTGCCAGGGAAGTTCAGGGAAAATTCAGGAAAACTCCTTTTTATGTTCTTTATGATGTTTACTCTGGTGTGCAGAGCCAAGACAGGGATGAGAAAGGCTGCAGCATGATGCAGGGCTGCAAAAGCTGTGTGTATTTAATAGGGTGACATAAATGTTGTGTTTCTCTTTGCCCTCTGCCGAGTGCTGTGGTGAAAATCTGGCCTAAATAGCAAAACGAGAAGCCATGAGAGTGGCTGCTGGCTCTTGTGAGTCGGCCATCCCCTGGGCCAAGCCCGCAGCTCCGACGGGAAGTACACAGCGGATGTTTAATGAAAGGGCTGCTGCGGCTTATCTCCGTGAGCAGGGGACTTCTTTGTGAACTCTCTTGCTTTGAAAGATATGTGGCCCTCTATGCTGGTATTGTTGGCTCTCGCTTTAAGCACAGCCGCATGATTCACATAGGAGCTGTGTGCTATGTCTGCCAAAGAAAGCTTCCCCCTTTCCCTCCCCAGTTAGGAATAAACTCAGCAGAAGGCCATCGAGGTCACAAGATCTGCCTGTTATTGCATTTTACAGGAAGGAAGATACGTTGTCTGAAGATCAGTTTATCAGCTGACTTTCCTGTGAAGAAGACAGAGGCTATTTTCCTGTGCACCGCCACCCCCGTAATTCCCAAACGAGCGCTCTCTGTTTGCATCTCCTGTCAGCTCAGCTGTGTGCATTTCTGAAACAGCCCAGTATTAAGCAAACAAATAAAAAAGCCATTGTGAGACTACGGAGAATCAACATCCCTTATCAAACTGCCCAACGGGAGAGGATAAATCTCTTCCTCGAGGCTGCCTGTCATCGCACTCCCTCCCTCCCTCTCAGCGTCAATGCACAATTAAATCCGTTGTGGTGAAATAGACTCCACGGGTAATTGCGGAGAGAGTTACTTATAAGGATGCTGAGGGCAGCAAAGAGCCTAGCAGCCTTCTCTGCTTTCGAGTTGGTTTCTTTTAAGCCTGCTCCTTTCAAAAACCACAAGTATTTGGGTTTGTTGGGTTTGGGGGTTGGGGGGGGTTGTCTTTTAAAGCCCCAGCTCTTTGCAGATTTTTTTTTAATCAGCTCTGCTTTTTCTGTGCAAAGGAACAAGCAGCGTGCAGAGCC
>JAVJGG010000074.1:62908307-62969927 GCA_035590195.1 Aviceda cuculoides
GCGGACCACCCCCCCCCCCCCCCCCCCGGCCTCCTCTGCAAGGTCCCTGCTTTCATAAGGTTTTCAGCTGGGGAATGGTTGCCTGTTTCCTCTCCGTGCTCACTGTGACAAATGCATTTCTGTGACCAGGAAACTGCAGATGTTACAGATGCACTAAGGCATAGCTTATTAGGTAATGATTCTTAATCTCTGAAGGATTACACATATTGAATAATGCCATTCATTGACAAACAGTTGAAGGGAATCATCCTGGCTCTGAAGTATTTGCAGTGGCAGCTTTAATTGATTATGTTCTCTTTTTATACATCTGTAAGGCTAAAATAATGCTCCAATGCTCCCCGCATGTTAAGAGCACTCATTAACGTAGGAACAGACAACATTTGCCAGAGTAAAATTGCTGGTTTGCAGATAAAATTGCTGGGCTGCAAACGTGCATTGCACAGGAAAACAGCTACTAGTCTTTAATAATATCCACTAATTCTTGCGACATTCATCTGGTTAGATTTTTCATCTGGTTTTGCATTGCTTTGCATTTCCTCCACCTACACTGGAAACCTTTGACCTCTAGCGCTAAGGGTCTTCAGACTCCTGTAATAATCCAGGAGGAAGGGGCTGAAAACCAGGTCAGTGCATATCCCATCCCATTCACAAGCCAGTAAGAGTTTTGGTTTTGAGGCAGGATCAGGACATTGCTATCCCCACAGCATTTTCATTACCTGTGAGGTGAATCCCTCTTTCCTAGTTTTTCAGAGACCCTCTCTATTTTAAAATATTTCATATCCCAATCTTAATGCCTACATCCAGGTCCATGTCTGCAGTTCACAGTTACTGAAGGTGAAATGATAGGCTTTATGCGCAAGCTTCAGCATGCTATTATGCATTAAGTATTTTAATGTATTTTGATCATCCTGCTTGTAATATAAAATATATGTATGTGGAAGTATTACAGATACACTATGTAGGTACAACAGACAATGTTGCTTTATTGAATTCTAGCAGCTGAATCTGTACTGGACCTTGTTGGTAGCTAATTGGATATTCCTCACACTAGCTAAGAAATTGAACTCAGATAATTTTTAGGAAATGTTTATAAAAACCCTTCATGAGTATCAGACTATGGCCCTAAAACATGAAGATGGCATTTCATAATATACAGGGTAAGTGAATGTTCTGGCAGTGCAAAAAAAGAACTTGTGGTGTTCTGTTTGTTCTAGATGATTTGGAAAAGCCATAGTCATATTGAATCTAAATTGAAGTATCTAAGACAGAATTATAACAAAGCTGAAATGGGAGGCAAAAGAAAAGGCAGAATCCTTCTGAGCTTTGTTGTTACACAAATGGGATTCGGCTTGAAATATTTAATTTGCCACTTGCCAGCCTACATCTAAGAAGCAACCTTGTTTGGATTTCCACAAAGAATCTCATTCTTTTTTCAGTAAAAAGACCTGGCAATAATTATTTTGGCAGTAGATGAAGAGCTTGCTTATTCCACTGGCATTCGTTTCTTTTGTTGTTATCTAGTTTAATGAAAACTTCATAAAAAAAGACTCTGAAAGTTTATAGATAAAGCTCATGTACATTTGTTCGGGTCATATGCCAAGGGGTCAGATCTTATTGTAGAAATCATTGCACCAGGGATAAACATGGTTAATAATAGCACTTTTTGCAAGCAGCAGTCTTTATTCAAAAGCATGAACAAGTGAAGCAAACTTCAGGGCCTGAGGCAGGCATGTGGGCAACACAACAATTTTGACTTTACAGTAACTCATTGCAAACATTTTCTTAGCAACCTTTCAGGAAAGTCCTGTGAAATCCAACAGGGAGGGGGTGCCTTTGCTCTTTAAAGTCAAGAAAGTCCTAAACAGCTGTGTCTTCTGTGTATGGGGGTTTTTTGATTCACTCCAAACACTGTAAAGCTGAAATCTAGTTCTCTAACTAACTCCATGTAGCTGTCTTCAAGATTGCATTAGGAATATGGATTTTTTTTCTGTCAGTAGTACTGGTCAAACCTTTTTGAATTTTGCAACTTTTTGACAAAACATGGTGCCATTTTTTCCAGCATGTCTGCCACTTGTCAAGTTCTGTGGTTTGTTGCTGCTTCTTAATACAGAGCTTTAAATTCAAGGCTTTTAACAGAGCGCATACACAGTGACAAACCGAGCATCTGTTTGCAGCAAAGGTTATCGTTGAATACGTTCCTCAGTCTTCGGCTCACAAGGCATCACCCTCACACTCAGAGAGGCGCAGACTGAGGGAATGTCCTTGCTGAGATCTGCAGTGACCTCTCAGCAAGCTAGCTGGGGAGCCAGAGCACGCTGACAAGGCCAGAGGACGCGGCTGCCGACGGACCGCAGGAGGCAAAGGCCGGTGGGAAGTGCCAGCTCCTGCCCCAGTGACCACAGCTTCTCCGTGGGCTGCGAGGCGCTGCCAGCCAGCAGCGCGGCCCTTCCCGGCCACGCTCAGGGCGCAGTCCTGCTCGTCCAGCTTGCCAGCCCAGCAGGACAGGCCAAGGCTGCTCCTGAGGGCACGCCATCTCACTCAGGCCTGCGGGGAGGGATGGTCCCGGGCACGGCCATGTCGTCTCAGCTGTCATGCCTGCCTCTGTGCCCCCAGGGAGGCCAGCCTGGGAGCTCGAGGCGCGGGGCGACAGCCATGGGTGTATACACACACGAGGTGCAAGGCATTTGCCCATGCAGCTTTTTACCCTTTATCCGTTATAACAACCGGATTTATGGCTCCCAAGTAATAAGGCTTAGCAGTGCAAAGTTCGATCTTTTCATGTATTTCTCTGTGGAAGAACAAACTCCCCATGTTCCTGGTATATAACATTAGACTAAAGCTCTTTCTGGTGGCACTCCACAGAGGCTGACGGAGAAGCACCAGAAGTTAGTTTGGACTTACATTTGAAATTTGCACAGTTTTCCTTTTACAGCAGTTCTGTAAATCCTACAAATTAGAGCTAAATGTATTTTCTCTGCACAGCCTTCCCCTCCTTTACTTTACTTCTATTCCTTCTCTCTGCTCTCCATGTCTCTGCACAGGCAACAGCTAGGAAAACATCTCAAGGGTGGAGTTGTTTGGCTGCTTTATTTTGTCATCCTTCTCTGCAAAAGGAGAGAAATAAAGAAAATATGACAACCATATTTTTTCACTAGTGAATATAGGTTTGTTTAAATCCTAAAATAGGTGAAACCCTGACAGTTACCAGATCAATACATGAACAAATTCATATCGAACTAACCATAAAAATCTCTAGGTCTCACAACACATTTTGCTAAAGTTAAGTTCTGCAAAACAGTGGTGAATTAGGTTAATGTTAATTGTGTACAGTGAAGTGAAAAACAGCCAGCCAGGCAGCTGAGAGCTCAATGGGTTGTCAGATCCCAGGGGATCCTGTTTTCAAGACCTGTTCTCAGATTTCTTGCTGCAGCCATGCGTATTGGATGCTTGCCTATAGGAGAGGGACAGTTTTCCAATACAAATGTTTTACACTTAGCAAGATTCAAATAAGAGGTGGATCTTTAAACACTAGCAAGAATGTGAAACATTTCAATAGAAAATTCTTTTCAGAAGGGCTGCAGCAGCTCACATCTCAGACCTGACCAGCCTCTGTTAGGATTAGAGGACTCCCAGGGGACAGATTTTTCTCCATCTGCCCCCTGGGGAGTTTCTATATCTTCCTCGGATACCCTCATTGGAGACAGGGCAGGATGTGACCGTGTGTGTATTTGGTGACACTCAGTATGGTCCAGCTCTCTACAACCCGGCGCTTGGTCTGCTGTGGTGCTCATAAAGCTCCTCTTTCAGGACTACACACTCTGGTTTGCTGGGTCTCTGAACTGGGCAGACAACATTCTGAGTCTCACCAGGAAGGTAAGATGCTCTGTGCTAGTCACTCAGCTGGTATAAAAAACAGATAAACCCTCAGACTTTGGCAGCTGATACTCTGTCGTCACACCTTGAACAGCTGTATATGTACACAGAGATTTAAATTAATATCGTTCTGGTGGATGGCTTCTACAAACAGGGTTATGCTGAAAGGTGGAAAGAGCTGTGAGACTGGGTAATATTAGAGATAATGTTCTACAGTTGTATTTGTCAGTCAAGGCAAAATCAAGCCAACCAGAAAGACTGGCAAAAAGAAACCATAGCTCAAAGTCTTAATCTTTGCTGTCTTTGTCTCCAGGAACCCTCTTTCGTCTCCTGTGTGTGTATGAGCTGTGTGAGTCATAGTAGGAAGACAAGACATCTCAAGGATGGGTAGGGGAAAGACCCAGCAGACAGAGGTTGGGGGAATTAGGGTGGTCTGGGTGGGAGGTTTGGACAGCTGGAAGAGATGGAGAATGAGTGAGCACCTGCAGTCCACCAGGCCATTACAGCTCCTGAGAAGTAAGAATATGGACTTTGGCTCGCTGGCATAAGAAGAATCCATAAATTGGACCGCTATTTCAATACTAAATTTTCTTGAGGGATCAGTTTTTGGAATCAGGACTTTAATGAACAGAACCACAATTACATAATACTAATACCTATTATGGAGATTATGTTCAAGTTCTGGAAAATACTTTGGAATTTTGCTGGGCTAAAGTCCCCAAGCAAAACAGAAAAGCCATCTGATGGAAGTAAAAGTGCCACCTCTAAATCTGTTTGTGTGTGCATGCTTGTCAGTTATCAACATCACTGCATTAATGATGTTCTCTTGTAATTTTTGTTCTTTTTCAGATAATATTTTAATTTTACCTTCGACTCAGTTCACTGCTGTATTGACGTTAAGTCACTATAAATAAATATACAGAAGAGTCTTGGGTACATCTGGCAGCTAATAACCCTTTGGCATGAATAATCTTACACAAAAGAGGCAAGGCTCGATGCAAAGATACTATTTTCATTTCACCATCTCACTCACACTTGACATTACTGAATACATCACTGTTTTCAGATCTAGAGGAAACAGAGCTGTGAGACATCTAAAAGACCATCTTGTGCAGGGTGAGCACCCCTTTTCATCCTACAAGCCACATGCCAAAAACCTCTGAGTAGTTAGAACCTAAAGACTTATAGGGCATTGCTTAGAGAGCCTGGGGTGCAGGGTGATGGACACCTGGGAGTTTTTCACAGACACCAGATGCCAGTGGGTTTGGGTGAGCCCAGCCAGGTTGGTCTGAGCAGCCCTGCCAGCTTTGCTGCCCTTACTCCTAGGATTAACCCAGAGGCACTGGGCTAGCATAGCCCTGCTGCCAATCATGTGAAGTGGCAGGGGAGTCCTGCTTGTATTGCTCACCTGCAGCATGAGCTCAGGAGCTGAAGCTGGTCAGCTCTGATATTCCTGCTTTCTCAAGAGTGCTATTCCCACAAATATCTGCCCAGCAACCCTTGTGCTGATTTCGTTCTAAATGAGTCAAGCAAAGATGGTTTCCCCAGGGAATCCTAGAGATGTGGGAGACAATTCTGGACTTGCATTCTGGTCTGGATG
Organism: Aviceda cuculoides; assembly: GCA_035590195.1. Taxonomy (NCBI): domain Eukaryota; kingdom Metazoa; phylum Chordata; class Aves; order Accipitriformes; family Accipitridae; genus Aviceda; species Aviceda cuculoides. The sequence goes on from JAVJGG010000074.1 coordinate 62,913,781, forward strand.
TTTTAATTTTTGTCCTTGATAATCCAGCAGACTATATAGACTACTCTTTTGTCTTATTCTGTCTAGCCTTTCACTATCTGACTGAAACATTCTCCTAACACACTATTCTTTCTTGCTTTCAAGATCCAATTGAAATCCACTGAATTCACCCCTCCTACCCTGTTTAACCCCGAAAATGGATGTGCCTATTGGCTTCTTCTCTTGCCCTCTCATGTATCATTCCTTCTAACTTCCTCACTTCTGAATTCTGTTTTCTCTAATTTGTCTCCAATTTATAAACACCTCTCAGACGCACACAGCATTTCAGGCCTTGCCAAACCTGCATATAAAGCAGGGATCTCCAGCCCTGCCTTTGTATTTACAACAGAGACAGTCTAGCCTAAAAACATTTGGACAATCAGTGCCACTGTATTACACTGTGGATTGTTATTGCATTTTATATGGATAAGACTTATGCCAAATATCTCCTTGCCGCTGAACGTCTGTGTGGGATCATGAGATGACTTATGTTGCCTGTTCCGGTCTCGTGGGTTGCTGTACTGATGCGCTATCAGCCTCCAGGCTGACACCTGGTACCACGCGGATCTCTGCCAGACCGTGGTACATGCCACGCTTGCCAGCCCTTGTTACAAACAGCAAGGGAAGCTCAGCCTGAGACTTTCCAAAGCAATTCCCCTCCCCACCCCCAAACACAAGACCGACAAACATTTTTAATGTTCTGCAAAGAGCAAATGTTGGCAGTACCACAGTCATCTAAAATAAGGCAATTGTACACTCCCATCTTTCCACCCTTTCTCTGAGAAACAACGATGACTTTGTAGCTGTGCCTGATCCAGGTACAGATTTATGTGGGCAGAGGAAGGGGGAGCAGACAAGGAGGCTCACACTTGTACTCACCCGCACTGCATACAAATTCCTGTGACTCGTGTGGCACAGCAACTGCCCCAACCCACACTAGTTTCTCAGGCCAGGACATGACACAATCAGAATGGACCTGGTTGCTCCTTTTTTCTTCTACAGAGTTCAGAAAGAAGGAAACGAGGAAAGAGTCCATCAATGCTCTTGTTTCTTTTTCTTCTTACCCTTCAGATGTTTCTGCTACTCTCCTGACACTCTCCTAGCCCCTTCGCGGGTGTCACAGGCAAATGTTTCAACCAGTACTTTTTATAGTTTAATCACATCAAATATATAAAACCAGCAAATTTGCAGGGAAGGTGGGAGGTTTTCTTGGGGGTAGAACAATAGACTCTGCAATATAATAACATATGGATGTTGTGACACAGCTTGCTAAGGGCATAACCCCAAGTAGGAGAGTTCCCCCTTCCACACACTAATCTGATTCTTTGCCAGCATCTCTTCTTTCTCAACTGCAAAGAGAGTGTGGAAATGCTTCAGAGCTTCATTGCAAGGGGAAAGATAATGAACAGTGATGAGTGGAAAGGCAGGAATGAAGATAAAGGCCTGCATACTGAAATAGCAGTAACACACTGGAGTATATCCTGTTGTGATGTATATACTTTTCTCTTTAATTCCTCCCTTGGGCAGTTTGAGGATGGAAATGTTTTTCTCAGAGGAAGTATTCTCACTACTGATTTTATGGAGAAGCAGCAATTTCCGTAAATGGGATAGTACTGGAGAGTAGTTAGAGATCCCTTTGTCAGATATGAACCTGTGCTGTTAAATGCTGTCACTGTCTAGGGTGAAGCATTGGTAGAAGCAAAAGGATTACAAGAAATGCCATGTGCACAATCACAGCAAAAAAGTTAAGGGCCAAATATTCATTCCTGTGATGACAGCACCACCCTTCAGTAGGTCAGCACTAGAGGACACAGGTGTTTTTACAGCTTCAGCTTGCCCCTGTGTTTAGACACCTTTTAATAATGTATTTTTTTATTTTCCAGGGGATCGTTAATCTACAGCTTTAGGTGCAGATTATGTTATGCATCTCAGTGGTGCTCTGTACCACTCTGGGTATTGCTGTTCAATTTAACACGAGTGCCCTGCAGAGGTCCAGGTCCAGAGAGCCAGCCCTGGATGCACTGGCTGAGGAACAAAAAAGCAGCAGCAGCATATTGCATTTGCTGGGGCAGATCTTCAACATCTCCACCAGAAGCTTGCAGATCAGTGAAAAAAGACACAGCAAGCTGGTGTAAAGTCCTGAGAGGCCCTTACCTGCAAGGTAGGGGTCCCACAATCATATTAATGTTACAGATCCCAGAGTAGGTGAGGTTTGACTCTGGTCTGGGATCCTTTTTTTTTTTAATTGAAACTGAAAGTTGTTTATAGATAATTTCATATGGAAGAACAGTTTGTTGAAGGACAACTGCCAGATAAACAGTTTTATCTTTATCCACTACAAATGTGCCTGAAGTGGAGTGTCGTGACCTGGCTGTATGGGACAAGTAGCTATATGCCTTCCAAGAACTGGGAGGGAGAGCGTGTAATGCTAAAATAATAAATTTCCGTAGGCCTGTGAGCAATATGAGGGCACCATCTAAGGATGCAAATAAGTAGTTGCCTCGTTAGCTTCCATATACTTTCTCATTTATGCTGCCAGAGGTTTGCCCTTATGTGTGTCCTACCCAGTATATAGAAGAGAATGGGGTTTAAAAATGGTTTTTAGACACCTGCACACAACCCTCAAACTTTCTTCATAAATTAATTTGCTTGAAATTTTCCATATCTAAATCTTTCATCCAATAAAATGGCCTTATGTTGAATATAATAGTTTTTTTCTTCCCAGGAAAAAACCTTGACATCCTGCAAGTTAAGAATGTCTCCAGATTCTGGGTGTTTATGGAGCATTTCCATCAGGGTTCTTGTTTATTCTGGATTCAGTCCAGGACACAAGGCTGGTCCTAGATGGCTGCTGTTGACAAGAGAACAATGTATGACTGATCATGTGAGATTATTCTGATCACAAAGCACCTACACAGTTTATTTGTGCACTGGGGCAACTCAGAAGCACATATAAAAAAGTCCTCAAGATTCAAACATCTTGCTTTTTCCATAGAGAAGGATATAAACAGCTACCAAGGGGACAAACAGAAACATTAGGCTGTGAGGCAATACTTGACTTTCTCAGAAAGTTCAAAAGGTTACAGTCAGCTGCTCCCTTTCTCAACCTGTCTGTGTGGCAGGGATTTAGGTTGCAGTCCTTAGTGCCACCCACAGAGTTTGATAAGCCTCTCTGATTTTCACACTTGGTTCTTTCTGGCGAAAAGCTCAGGATGGGAAATGTGGCATCAGACCCAAGCAGAAGATGCACAGAGCGCACATCGGTCTTCATCAGGAAGCTGCAAGGTCTTTGTTACAACACAGGGGGGACTGCTGAAACGAGTGAGAATGTTCAGGATATTACTCATGAAATTGCCAGTGGTGGACGCCCGGACTGTGCTTTCCCAGTACTTGCAAAGCAGCCTTGAGTTGAACTTGTAACCTTTGAGCACATTTCAGTATCAGTTTCTCAAAAGCACTTCAAGGATTTAAATGTCTAATTTGTATTATGATCAGTGGGACTGAAGCATACAACCCCTCTAAGCAGTCATGGAAATTTCACCATCAGTAACCAATTTTCGCAGCACTCCAAGGGATTATCCCTGATACAAAAACCTGAGACTGAGAAAATCCCAAAAGCATGCCAGGGAGTTGTGTTTTCCTGCGTCCCCCACCTTCCCCTTACATGGTCCTTTTTCTCTGAGTGGTGCTTAGAGGTGCTTGTTCAGCATTTCCACTGTAAGCCCTCATCTTTTCCTTGTAAAAAATGCTCTAGGCTGAAACTTAGTTTCAGATATGTCTAAAATTAGTAGAAAGAAATTTTAAATTAAATTAACAATGTAGGAATGAAACAAACCCCCCAAATTCTTTGTAGTCATACCTTGGTTTCTGTTCCTCTTGCCCTAAACTGGAATTGTTTACAACGTTCTCTCTTTAATGTAGCCTGAAACATCTGACCATTGTTGAAAAATAAAAACCGTTGGAAATATTCACATCTAAAATGTGATTGTGCTTGTAAAGCAACTGTTTCCTCCGAAGAGACTGCAGTGTATGTATACACCACTTTCACAAGAATGCACATTATAAAAGATCTTTTCTATAAAGTTGTACTCAAAATATCACAAATATATAGGACTTCAAAAGAGATAATGGGCAGTTTTACTGCTAGTCCTTGGGATAGGGAAAATCCCTGTACTGTGTGTTTATGTGCTAAACTATATCAATGTCAAAGGATTCTGTCTTTTCTTATGCATTATAATGAATTACAAGGTGGATGAAGTACCTTATTTTTATGCAATAACTAATGGTTACACATTAAAACAAGCAAACAAAAAGAATCAGCAGCAGTATGAGTTTATAGCTAGATAGAATCAACTTGGGGGGGGAGACTTCCCCAGAGCTTTTCTTTTCCCCATTAAACTCTCCACTTCTGCATCTTATTTTATGCAGCATGGATGCGGCTGCAAGCTGTCACAAGAATTCTTCTGAGAGAAGTTTGCTTTTTAGGAAGTTTTGCTATATGAATGAAATATGCTACAGCCTACTCCCAAAGTTCTCCAGCTAACAGGAAAGATTATTTTAAACAACTAAGTGCTTTTAGAGAAACTCATTACAACTCAAACGCTTATTGGTTACACACCACAAAGTAAGTAAAAAGATTACAGTATCAAAAGCAAAAATTCTTATAGCTCACTTACTGCCAGCATCAGCATACACCTGTGGTCAGGGTACCTGAATTCAGAGACAATCTAAACTGACACGCACCCATTTCTGGAGGATGGGATTATAATACCCGTAGTAGACCCAAGCACAAACTTTTTGTTTGGAAAACATGAATGGAAATGTATTCAATTAGCAGTAAAGAGGGGAATGGGTAAATGGAACAATAAATGTATTAATAAGTCTGGGTTGTATGTGGTAAAGCTTATACTTTGGAGTGCAATACCAACTGGAAAATATTTAGCTGACAGATATTCAGGAATGTCTTGGTTAAATTTGGTTTCAGAGGGATTTCACAGAAATTCCCCAGTCTCTAGGTGGCTGAGTTCACAGTAAGTTTTTGCAGCTATCTTCCTTTCTTTTGAGTCCTATCTGTGTGCAATACAGGGCCATCCTCAGGAGAGAGCTGTGAAAGCAGAAGGCAGCAAAATTAGCTTTTTTTGGGTGCAAAAACTAGTTTCTGATACACTAACCTAGGCCTCAAAGTCTTCAATTCACTGTTACAGCACATTTCTTTCTTACTTTCTCTGTAGTTTTTCCAGTTTTAAGACTACGCTAGTTGGTGGAAGACATGCTGTGGTGTTGGACAGGTTGCAAGGCTTTAAGATGCTCTAATGTTATTGTAACAGATCATGAGAAAAGATAATAGCTAAAATAAAGAAAAGGATTTTACAGAGTTTTACATCTCACAGTGTGCATCAGCTGTGTATGAACCTAAGTCCCTCCAACTCTCAGGGTTTGCCTGCCATGGTAGGACCAGAATGACCGCAGCAGCGCAACTGCTGAGCCCCATAGGTCTGTCACCATGCGCTTATGGGCACTGCACTGGGGAGATGCAAGAAGCTGGGTCCAAAAGCAGAAGCACCTTCAAGCCCTGCATCATGGGAAACAGCATGCTGAAATGTTTATGCTTCTCCCAGTCTGCTGCTATCTGGCAATTCCGTGCACATCCTTGCCATGAGTTTCTAGGGCGTCAGTAACATGGCGGGCTCTGAATATATTTTATGCCTCACAGTGCAGGATTAAACTCTATTATTAATCATGACAGTTCACTATGTTTCATCCTTGCCAGGAGTCTTGGCTGGCATATAGTTGTCTCCCTGTAACCAGCCCAGTATAACTCCTTTTGTGTGTGTGTGGGCAAGGCCCCCTACCAGTGCCTGCATCATCAGTTTTGCCAGTCCCCTTTCCTTCCCACTGCCTGCAGGCCAGGGCACCCCAGGATGCTCTGCCTTCTCCGTGCCACTCCCCAGGCAGAACCCCTAGGGGATACATCATCCTTCCCACCCCGCTGGCGTAGGACAGTTTGCCCAGATCACCCAGATCACCCAGAATGCACCAATATAAGTGCAGTTACACAAAATGATAGGGAGAGGTGGAGGTGAAAGTACACTTTTCCCAGTGGAAGAATCTTATTGCAGAGGCACACACTGACCCTTGTTTTTTTGAAACTGTGCTTCCTTCACCCACCAAGTGAAAAAATTATGGGTGTGATTCAGCCTGTCCTGACCATACACTGCAGTTTCTCTCAGTGGCTTCATTTGTGGGGAGGCACAGCCCTGACACTAAGGAAGAAAGGTCTGAGCCCTGTGTCACTCCTTCTATGTCAGTCACATGGTGAAAGTGTCATTCTGCTATAAGGCATGACCCTTACGGTTTCTGTAGTATTTCATGTCTTGCCTTTGTCTTGCCAACGTATAGGATTGAGCAGGCAAAGACAGGTCATTGTCCTGTACCTGAATGTACAGACTTCTGGTGCTGTGGAGGGGGAAAGGGAACAAGGATTATCTGTATGGTAACTACCTGCATCTGACTGGTAAATTCATTTGTAAATTTGTATCTGGTCCCTTCCTCAAGAGGTATCTGAGGTGCTCAGTCTGTCATTATTAGGACATGCAAAATCTGGCAAGGCACTGTAAAATTATCTTGTTTTAATTCAGAAATCTCACCTCCCATATTTAATTTTAAAAGAATGTTGGTTATTTCCTCTGTGTAAATAACACAGAGTAATACCTGTGGGCACACGTAATACCCTTGCTGGGTTGACACCATAGCTGCACATCCAGCAGCTGCAGGCTACCAGTCTCGGGACACCCAAAACCCACCTGCTTTGTGCCATGGAGCATCCTGCAGACGTTCCTGGGAGTGTGCAGGGCTAGGAGGAGAGAGATGGCAAACCCCTGCACGGCACATCGGCTCAAGCCTGGAAGTGCCATAGCAGCATCCATGAAGCACTGTGCTGCCTGCCCATGGGACTCGTTACTGATAACAGCCCTCAGCGGTGACCACACTGCTTCCAGGCCTGAATTGGCTCACCAGGAGGCAGCTCATGAGCCTCTGCCCCTGTCCATGCGTTCTGTGGGCTTGGCTGCTTCTTCCAGTTGGAGTTCCCAATGCAAAGTAGAGATGCCAATTTGCAGAGCACCAGCTCAGCACCAAGCTATCCTTACTTAACCTGCCTTGGCCGTTAGCTACTGCTTCCTTCTCAGATGTTACCTCTTATGGCACTGGTGATATTGCCACTTTGTCATTAGCCTGGGAAACACCAATGCCACCCAGTGCTGTCCTTTTTCCAGTGGAAACTGTATTTACAGGGAGGACAGCGATAAACCCAGCCGCAAAGCTCTTATGCCTGTCAAGTTTGAGAAAAGTTTATGCCCAAACTGTCACATAAGAAAGGGAAACACCCTCTAAGATCACTGCTTTCACCATCCTGAATAACAGAAAAAACACTGTATCTAATCCATAAAGTCTGAGGCTTCTTTGTGCAGCTCTGGGCAAGATGGAGGCCAGGGAAGCGAAGTGCCTACTACCAGCAGCAGCAGCAGCTAGAACAGCACATGGTTCAGACACTGAGCCCCCACAATGCAACGAAAGACCCAATCGTACCAGCTGCATAACTGAAAACAAGCAGCATTGCATGGCAGTGTTTCCACTCCACTGAAGTCGTGTCATAGCGGTTGCACTCCCACATTGCGCAAGCAAAATTTGTCATGAACCTGATGACCAGTGCTCATCAGTTTGTCCTTCCCTGGTTAAAATGTCCCCCAGTCCCTTCCCCAACTAATAAAATATGCCTCCAAAGTGAGCTTCCAGTGCGACCTGCTTTGCTTGGCACAAGTGGTGTTGCAGGGCTTCCCATCAGCCTGTCCACCTTTGGACAGTGGTGCCAGCATCACCGCAGCAGCAAGGACTTTTTTCTGGTCCATGCAGCAGACTGGAAGTCTGGATGCACAAGAAAAGCTCCTCACTCTGTCAGAGGCTTCCATGTGACGCCAACAAAAATCTTCATCTTTTCCAGCTGTGTCTATGCCATGTTTCTGGCATGAAACTGAATCTGAATTTGAACCTACATCCACTTGGTATCCATGCCTCTCCTGGTCAGATAGTGAACACCTGAAGGCTGTATCTCTTGGTGTTTCTACAATGCCTACCAAAAGAGGGGTATGATCTCAGCTGAGGATTTCAGACCCTATCATCATAATAACACAATACAATATGTTCTTCCTAGTGGCTGAGGTTTTCCTCAATCACACTCTCCTCCCAGTATTGCTAAAATACCAAAGGTTTTCTGCCCTGGGGAGGTTCTGAGCTTTCACCCAAAAGGGGAAGAAACTGTTAATATTGTACCTTTGCCTCCACAAGCCTCTGGGGCAACAGCATCCCGATTAAATGTATTGACTTGCCTAATGCAAGAGGAAATTCCAATAAGAAACCTGTTTCTACTGGTTCCAGGTGGCTAGCAGATGCATAGATCTTCATGCAGTCTGTTGGCTTCTGGAGCAAATGGTCTTTCTCACAAAATCAAAAGACACCAATTCAAAATTATAAAAATCAGGACAAGTCAAAGATAAAGGACATTAAGTAAAGGTTAGTAAGACATGCAGGGAATTTGGCTTCTTGCTATCAAAATGAAAGATAGCCATCAAAATGAAAGGGGCAGAAAATAATTCTGAAATTTTTTATTGAATCTGATGGAGTCTGAAGGGCAAAGCACCCTGAATTCAGCCAACCAAGCAAAACTGACCTTTACTCAAAAGCACATCTATCACATAATAGGGACACTTCCCCCACTTAATCATACCATGCAGGCCAAATCCAGCTTAAAAGAATCCCTATCACTTCATTAAATTTGGCAGATGGCTGAACAAAGCACATTGTACCAAACCCAGCTCTCAGTTACATCATTGCCACTGCAACAAAAAATGCAATAGGGTGGCACTGAAGTGACTGGGAGATGCATTTGCTGTGTTATTTATATGAAGGAAATAGCTGTGCCTTGCTCCCGAAGAGAATAGGGTGAAAAGCTCATCTGCCTCTACTTTTCTGCATGTAACTTCTTACCTACGCGCCACTTTCCCATTATTTCTGTGAGTGTAAAAGAGCAGACTCCTGTCTCAATAATATGATCAATGCGGTCATTGTAAGGTTCACGGAACTTGTTCCAAAAAGTTTCCATTTACAACCAGTAGATCAAGTTGTGAGTTCCTGTATGGGCTTTCTGTACTCATGAAGACCACATCAAAAAGAATTGGCACAGTAAGTTGTCTTGAAAATAAAGAGAAGTAGTGTATTAGGCAGCTAAATAATTAATGCAGGTACAACAAGTATATTAAGTCACCTATTTAATTTATCAGCAAAATAAATAATTACACACTACTTCCCTTCCTCAGAAAATGAAGTTTAAGAGAAAATGATTAATGGTAAAGACTCCTTTCGTGCTTGTGGCACATGTCTGTCGAAATGCTCTATCTTTTTAACAGTTCAAGGGGGTTCTTCAAAATAAAGGAGAGACTCCCATTGGTAGCAGAGGATTTAGGATCAGAGCTGGAAGGTCATCTTTTAAACAGCAGTTTTCATATAAGTGACCCCTAGCTCTTTACAGAGCTATCTTATGTTCTCTCATCCTTTACAATCTTCCTAACTTCAAGCGTTTAGCATCATAAACCAAGATGAAATCAGTTGTAAATTATTTTTTTGCTGTGATTCAAATAAAATCTTGTATTTTGATGAAGTTCACAGAGGAGTGGTTGTTTTCACTGTGTCCGTATGGGGGTTTAGCTCTCCAACACTCTATGTCTGAGTGGAGAGCAGTGACAAGTGGTGTTGCTCAGGAGTCGATATTGGGACCAGCATTGATTAACATTTGTTGGTGACATGGACAGTGGGATTGAATGTACCCTCAGCAAGTCTGCCAACAACACCAAGCTGTGTGGTGCGGTCAACATGCAGGAGGGAAGGGATGCCATCCAGAGGGACCCGGACAAGCTTGAGAGGTGGGCTTGTGCACACCTGATGAATTTCAACAAGGCCAAGTGCAAGGTCCTGCACCTGGGTCAGGGCAATCCCAGGCACAAATACAGGCTGGGCGGTGAGTGGATTGAGACCAGCTCTGAGGAGAGGACTTATTGAAAAACCGAATGTGAGCCAGCAACGTGCACTTGCAGCCAGAAAGCCGATCGCATCCTGGGCTACATCAAAGGAAGCATAACCAGCAGGTCGAGGAAGGTGATTCTGCCCCTCTGCTCTGCTCTCATGAGACCCCCACCTGGAGTACTGCGTCCAGTTCTGGGGCCCCCAACATAAGAAAGACATGAAGGGGCTCAAGCTGGTCCAGAGGAGGGCCACAAGGGTGATCAGGGGGCTGGAGAACCTTCCTGTGAGGACAGGCTGAGAGAGTTGGGGTTGTTCAGCTTCAGAAGAGAAGGCTCCAGAAAGACCTTGCAGTAGCCTTCCTGTACATAAAGGGGGCCTACAGGAAAGCCAGAGAGGGACTTTTTACAAGAGCATGCAGTGATACGACAAGGGGTAATGTCTTTAAACTCAAAGAGGGTAGGTTTAGATTAGCTGTAAGGAAGAAGTTCTTCACTGTGAGGGTGGTGAGGCACTGGAACAGGTTGCCCAGAAAGGCTGTGGATGCCCCATCTCTGGAAGTGTTCAAGGCCAGGTTGGATGGGGCTTTGGGTAACCTGGTCTAGTGGAAGGTGTCCCTGCCCATGGCAGGGGGGTTCCCCAGAACTAGATGATCTTTAAGGACCCTTCCAAGCCAAACCATTCTATGATTCTATGATAACTGAATCTTATTACATGCCTGGATGTGTTGGTCTGTTGTTCACTGTCTCTGAATACCATCAGAGACACTGGCCTAGCTAGATTTAATTTGACTAGAGGCTAGCAGACTTTGCACTGCGTATATCAAAAGACATATAGGTGTGTTCTGGCATTTAAAAAAATACTGACATTAAGAAAGTACTTCAGTTCATCTCCCCAAACACTTAAATTATGGTTTCTTTGATGGGCAAGGTCAAAGGATTTTTATCTCGTGTGCGTGCCATTTTAGTGACCTCATTACACACAGCAATGTTTTCTGTCACATCTTTTTGCTGCCCAACCATAACTTTTCCTTTTAAAAATAGATAGTGTATGAAAGGGATATGGAAAGCATTTTCTAGGATATTGCTCAATAAGTTCAGTGTTGTGGCCTGGAGTATTATATGACCTGAAGGAAGGAGAGTTTACAGTATGTCACAGTGATTTTAATTTAAAAATATGTCCAGATTTATGAGAATGGCATGGCTGAATGGCTCAGAGCTCCATGGGAGGTTATGATGAGTTTAGGAATTGAAGAGACAAAGCAGGTTTTTTATGAGTTCCCAGTGATGCTGTCAAACAATTTAACTGGAAGGAGGAAGGGCAATATTTAGTATCTGTTTTAAAACGGGTCTTAGAAGTTATTTCTTTTTGGCATAGCATCATGGCACAGTATTTGATGAACAGACCAGGTAACTTAGCACTATTACAATACCAAAAAAAACAGTCAAACAAGCAAGATATTTACACACTCTTGCACATTCAAGGAAATAAGCTAATTGCGAGTCACCATACTAATCCTGGGCTGCCTTTACTTCATCCCCAGAAAATGAGGGAAAGATTCACACACCTCCTGAGCTAGGGAAATCCCAGTTTGCAGCAGCTTCTCACCAGAGTTAGCAGGGCAAGTTAAAAATACCCCAAAGTTAGCAAAAATGTGTCAGCTCCCACTGGACAAAAGAAAAATCAGACCTTGTCTGCACACACAGCAACAGGCAGTGACCTGTGTTTCCTGTCTCACCCTGCGCTGTCTGCTCACAGATGAGGTGACTTTGCAGCGACTTTTTATTTCCCAGCCACCAAAGCAGCTAGAAAAATTCATATGTTACAGAATCTAGTTAAGGGAGAGATAGACTGACTGAAGGACAGGTGCAGTTAAATGCTGTGAGGGAACGGGGAGAACTAGATAAGGCCACTACATGTTAAGAATGTGTTTATCTATCACATCATTTACAGTGCTCAGGCACTTAAAGGAAATAAATTATGACAGAGTCCATAAATCTTAATGTTAGCCACCAAATAGCCAACCCTGTACATTTTATCAGGTAAGAAGAAACATGTATTTCATCAGGATCACACCTTCGCACTGACCTGGAATTGGGGCAGTGTAATTGCATATTGTCTCTGGGTTTTGGTACCTCAGGAGCTTGTAAAACAGGAAATAACTAATCTGATTGCTAACTACAAGAAAAAGATTTTGCAAATCTGCTCAGAAATGCTGTTCCTTCAGAGCAGAACACAGTTCAATAGGAAAAGTGCTACCGTAATAAGTCTATCAAATAACCCTACTTGAGCTTGGGTGTGCAAAGTATAAAAGATATGATTAAATCTGATTCTTTCAGGTTTTTTATTAATTGAACTAAAGCAAATAGTTGGGAAGAAAGTCAAACAGGCACAGACAGTGCAGCATTCTGCCACCTTTGAACTCCATAGCAAAATTCCCATAAACACAGAGGGTATGGAAAGGATCCTATCTTCCCATGAGCACTCTTCAAATACAAGGATTACCTGTCATTTCAAAGACTGTAAAAGTTAGAAGAGTGGCTAATGAAAGTCTTTTTCCAAGAGCAAAGGAATGAATTCCAGCTTCATGCTGTTGATAGGCACAGGAATGGAGGAAAAAGCTGTAGAACGTCTTAAAAAACTAAAATTGACTTATGGCTTGAATGTAAGTCACAGAATGAAAGCAGTGGGACAGATTTAATTCCAGCTTTGCAGAAACATTCCCTTGGAGATTAAATCTGACAACGCCAAATCCATTTTCCATGGCAGGGTTCTGCAAATAGGAGAGTAGAGCCAGGACTTTCCTGGGGAAGCCGGTCACAGCCTTCACCAAAACTTTTTTCTTGCAGTTAGCAGAGAGCAGGAGCATATGGAAAGGGAACAAGGCATTCCCTCTGAGGTGAAGGTGGGGCAGGCTCTTCCCCCTGCTACAGAGCTGCATGTTTCCACACCCAGAGATGATGTTTAGGCTTGGCTCGACTACAGCTTTTTAGTTTGTTTTGGGGAATGCCTCAGGAGGGGGAGAAGGCTCCTAGCATAGCGATAACCACACAGATCCCCAGCTCGCTCCCAGGTACGTGCTGCCCACATGTCTCCGAAGGGACCTGCGTGCAAAGAGCCAGGAGCCTGGCAAGGGTTATGGGGCAGAGTAATTGCAGCACCGCGAAAGGTGATAGTTTAAAAGGAAATAGCAGTTTGATGTGTAATCAGGCTGAGATCTTTTACTTTTGCCCACAAAAGGACTAATCACCATCATCATAACTGAACCACAAAGCACACTTTCAGTAGTGGCTCTGCATGGAAGAAGACTGCCACCTTCCTGTTTTTAAACCAGACCCCCCAACAATCCTTTTCATCAGCAGCCTGCCCTCCTTTTGCAGTTTTTAATACACCCAGCTCACAATCCTACTTTTTTTAAAACTGTAATAGACAAGTTATCATCAATATATAAATGAAAAACAGGAGAAAACTACTGGAAAGAACATGAATCTGACTCCAGTAAGAGAAGGGCTGTGTTAATCTGCCGGAAATTCCATTTTCTCCCCTCTCTCTCAAAACCGTGTACAAATTAGACATTTACATGATAGATGAGTATGTTCCTTTCTTAGGGAAAGTACTCTGCTGGAAGTTGGAGCTCGGGTAAGTTCCATGTAATGTGGCCGTTGCTAAGGAAACTACTTGTTCTTAATTGAATGGTAGAGAAAATATTTGTGTAACTTATTGGCACATAAATTAAGGTTGCCCTTGAGCAGCCTTAAACTCACACAACCTTTTTTTCTTAACCAAATTGCCCTAGTTTCTTAGATTTTATTTTAATGCACAAACATCATGGAAGACTCACAAGATGCCAGTGGCCTCTTCCCCAACGCTGACCACTGTTAAAGTTACATGATGCTTAACTTCAGTACCTAAAAGAGAAAAAGCTTGCTTATTACAGAGGAGATGACAATAAAATGCCAAGCATGTATAGGCTAAGCAGGAAAAAAGTAATAAAATAAGCTGTTGCAGATAAAGCTTCTCCCCAAAACAATGACACATCCTCAGTGATAACGATGATGATAACCTCAGTTTGCCCACACTGGTGTAGCTCCACTGAAGTCAATAGATTCATGCTAATTTACATGTGCTGAGCCTTTTATTTATTCTTTTGGCTTCTCCCTGTCACTGGTTTTTACTATTTATTCAAATTAGTATTGGTTTCTGAAGGACAAAAGAAGTGGTTTTCTAAAACAAGGATTGTCTTTCATGCAAAATCTGAGTGACTGTAAAACCCCAGGACAGGCAAGTTAAGATAAGCAGTCCATGGCTGGTACTGATGTGCAGGAGCCAGAGACTTTGCACAGCTTCTTACCAAAGGAAAAAGTGGGGCAGAGGTGGACTAGATCACCTCACCCTCAACTTTCCATTCCCTATATGCATCCTTCCTGGGATGCTGCTGGGAAACAGGGCAGCATTGTGGACTGGTTATACCAGACACTGAAGTTACGTGCTTAGTTCAGTCATTCTTTTTCAGTTGTTTCTGGCAGGAAAAAAAAGGTCCTTAGTATCTTGCTCTCTAACAGGAATTGTCAATAGAGAGGACTCTGATAACCAAATAATAGTTTATGCTGCTCAGAAAACATGCATTTTTCTTTTTTATTTCTCCCATCTACAGGATGCTCATCAAATTTCATCTATAATATTTCAAAATGCTAATGTCTAATTTAATTGAAGCTTCTCCAGAATGGTCTCTTTAAAGTGCTTCAGAAAAAGGAGGTAATAAAATGAGGGTAATTACTTTGGGTTTTGTAATGAATCAGTTAACAACAGCTAACATTAAACTATTTCATTTTCTTTTGGTAAATTCTCTTAAGCCATGGTCCTACTATTTTGGAGGCAAGGAATGGTTCTTCCATTTGTCAGGTCCTGCAGGAGACGAGTCATCATCCTGGATTGCAAGATCCCCAGGACACAGCTGGGGGTGCTGCAAAATGTCTGCAAAAATAGATGTCTGCAAAAATCCTTTAAATAATAGACCACTGTAATACTTCTCATGTAGTCCCTTGCCACTGATTGATTTCATTTTCTTAATGAAATGTGGCTTTTAAAGTTCAAACAAAAAGCAGATTCTTATCCAAGTGATTCCTCCTTCCACTAAAGATGAGGGAGGATAGTGATGAGTGTGGTGTCCTTTCATTTAGTGATGAGTTAGTGCAGAGTCTATATATTCAGATAACTGAGGATAAATGTTGGTTAATTCAGGGTTATGTACCTGTCAGATAAACCCTCTGAATAAATATATGGCAAGATGCTATTAGACCAGGACAGGGAGCCCAAACAGCATCACATAGGTGACCCTGTCATTTAAGTTGAACTTGTATTAATAATGGTCCTTAACAAGCTGTCAATCTCTAAGGAGAGCCTTTTGTGCCTTTTCCCTGATGCTTTTGTGTTCGCTTACTCGATGGCCACAAATCAGCCCTTACCGAGTTGCGGTCAGTCCTAGGGCAGCTTGGGAAAAATGAAGCTTCTTTCTCCTTCTCTTTCCTGTGCTCTTGCTTTTTTCCCCTTTCTTTGCCTTTCACTGCCACACAAATCATAAAAATTGTAGGCTGGGGGTCCAGCTGCGTAGAACAAGCAGACACCAGTTTCCTCTTTGTTTCAGCGTGGAGCACAGATGGGAGGGGGGAAACTGCTGTTCCACTGAGATAATTGCCATTAGAGTAGAAAATCCAGAAGTATCCTGATGACACTGGGAAACAGAGGGTGTTTTTCAGTTAGTAGTAAATCCAGATGGATTTCTTAATACCTGCTGAAATGTAATTGCAAACAATTCACTGAGTAGTTAAGGTCTGCTCCACTTTTCCTACCTTTCATGTTAAATTAGAACCAAAATAAACCAAAAACCTCAACATGCTGAGGACCATAAAATAACCTGCAGGTTTGGACAGGCTGCAGCAAAGCCTGGTACTCTCAAAACATCATGACCATCAGTGCATTGGTAAAGGAAGGAGAAATGGCTTGATCTTTCTCCATCACCCATTATGCCTGCTGGTGGCCTATTCCTGGACTCCAAGCAACTGAAACACAGAATGAGAGTTGCAAACCTTACCTAGGATAAGCACGCTGGTATCAGCCAAACTTTCAGAGCTGTGTTCTCAGCTACTTCAAGCAGAGACACAGAACAATTTTCTCACTTGGCTCATTAAGCTCGGTTTGAGGCTTGTGTCAAAACTGGGCTTGCACACTATGATGCACCCCCTCAGACACGACATCTAAGAGGCCACTGTGGTGTAAACTCCAGCAGGCTCTGGAGGCAGCGGGCCACAGAATTTCCCGTGTCACTCAGGCTCCGACCTGCCTCTTCACACAATCTGGGTGAATGCAAGGCAGAGCCACGCACACCCCAACCCTGCAGGCTCTGAGCCCTGCCTGCAGCCCAACCGCAGGCAGCAACATGGACAGACAGCTCGGGAGTTACAGACCACAGCATCTCTGGCATGGCGATGCCTCTTCCCCAGCCCAGCTCACAGTGTGGTGCAATGTGACCTGTGCTGCCCAATTGTTCTTGCTGAGCTTGGCTGCGCTCTGCGCTCCAGCACCACCATCAAAGCAGCCCACGAGAGAGAGGGCGTTTGCAGAAAGGCTTCTGCTCAGTCTACCCAGTCTCACTAGATCAAATCCTTTAGGATGTGTTCAGTTTACCTGGATTTGCGTTGGAAGTTGCAGTTTATGTAGTGACTGCAATGGTGGTTTAGGCTGTGACAACTCTCTTGACATATTACTGGTCTAAAATCCTAATTGTAGAGGAGTTTAAGCACTTTGGCAGCTGGCAGGTCTCATGAGAGGTAGAGGGGAGGGGAGGAGAAGGAGGAGAGAGAAAATACTCCTTTTCTTTCAAATACCTTCTTATCCAACTTGCGTACAGTTACCCATAATGACAAGGAGCACGGGTGTCCCTGCTTATTAGAATAAGATGCACTTGGCTTTTTGAGATAGGAATTCAGATTATCTTTGTTAGCCATCAACTTTTTTGTTATCTCCCTCACTCTTGAGTGTGCATATTTCCTGTTTATAAATGAGATGTTTCCTATGCAAATTGTACTTGCATTGAATATCAACATCACAAAAATAACTTAAAAAACAGAACTAGTGTAGTGGTCGAGACAGAAAAAAAGCTAAGCATTGTCTCAGCACCAACACACAGAGGGCAGTAGGTTTGCAGGTGAACCCCGTTTGGTTTCCCCCACTCTGTGTGTGCAGTAACTTCTGCCCAAGTTTCTTTCCTTTTTTGCCACCAGCGTGAGCAAAACACTGTCTCACTCTGTTCCTATGTTCTGATTGCTGCCACCACCAGGATAATAATCCATACCTACATATCAGTAATTGTGAGAAGCATTTAACTTCTGCCAAGTGCTTTGGCATCTCAAAGGAAAGGACATTTAGAAGCAAGAAGTATTTTATTACCATTGCTATTGACTCATTTGAAAAGCAAACCTCAGCCTGATAAGACTCTGCTAAATAAACACCACCCCATGCTTGAGAGGCAGCAAAGCCCAAATCGATTAGAGAAACCACCTATCTCTACAAACCTTGGGCACTGAATAAACTACTAAGATACAAATTCCACCTTTGGTTGTTAAGAAGCCTAGTAAAGGCTTGCTTTAGTTAGGTGTAGTTTTTTCATGGTCAAGATCGTTCCCTTTTCAGCCCATTTTTTTGTATTTCTTGTAACATGATTTTTGAAAATAAAATCCATGGAAGCAGCTAATCGTAGTGGTATACTTGCATAACAGGGTACCCAAAGTAAGGAGCTGACTAAGAAGCCTTCTCATCAACTTTGGTGTGTCCAGTAATGTCTGGTCTTATTTTTGGGTTTTGGGACACACTTTGCTCACAGGTAAGGCATCTTCTGTTTGAAAAGATGCATGGGAAAGAGTTGCTTCCCTCATTTCTAGCTCTTGCTCCTCTACAGCTTTATTAAAAAAAATCATTTTCTGCTTCCTTGCCTTATTCTGATATAACAGCCAACAGATTGAAGAAAACTAGTGACTGTTTATTGATTTTAAGCATAACTGGGTATAGCCAAGGACAGCTAGTTGATCCTAACTGTTGGTGGCAGACCAGCCCGCAGACACTGGCAGGGTAGGAGTGTGAGGCTTACCCTGCAGCCAGTCTGTCCTGGCTTAGCCAGACTGAGCCACTGCTCCATCTGGGGAGGGCAAGCACAAACACGGCACAAAACAGAGGAGGTGGATGAAGCAAAACCTTTGAGAACTACCAGTTTACAAGAAATCCATTTAATTTGTGACCTATATTACATCTGACACCAGATATTCAAGGTTAAGAAAAAATATGCCAATCAGTTGCTGTTCACAGACACTGCTATCTAATGAAATGAGAGCAATAGTTCTCTTGATTTGCTTTATCTATCAATAAGGCATTAGAGATCTATTACCACCAAGGAATAAAGACACAAACAGGTTCATACTGCTCCACACTGAACTGAATACTTCAGTCTATTATCTGATTTTGGTTTTTGTGTCTTGATGAGTGTGATCTATTTACTAATGGAGTTAAATGGAAGCAGAATTAGGTCTCTTAAACCAAGTTGGCTATTGTGGCTTTTTACATCCCGTTATCATATCAGTATTATATCATATCATATCATATCATAGTCACAGCCTCTACTTTAATTTCCAAATTCAGCTTGAAAATATTTTAATCCTGGGAAGGGTATTGTATCATGTATAGAGCATTCATATGCAGAAAGTGTTTGTCCCATTTAATCTAGGTTGATTTTCTTTTCACGTGATAAGTCATATTCAAAAGCAAATGCAAGACTCATGGTTTCACAGGAAATTACCCTGCTATATCTCAAAACAAAATCATTCAGTAGGTTTTATTTTGCTGATTATAAAATGCAAAATGGCCTGTAGATAGGATGCTGCAAAATATAAAGATTTTACCATTGAGATGTTGTATCTTGACTTAATTTATTAAGAAAAAGCAGTTTGGGGTTTTTAGCAGCTGAAGTAGAAGACTTACTTATTCATTATTCTTGGGTATGCCAAGAAAGGGATCACAAAAAGGCAGTCTTTCAATAGCAGGCCTTGGCAGGGATTTAAAGACTAACTAACAACAGTTTGGAAGTGGGACCTTTATCAGCACTGCAGGTAATACCACTCTTAGCAAATTACATGAAGAAATTTGCCAAGGCTGGTAGGTCTGCAGGTCATCTGGAGCAGCTGTTTGAAGCTTTATCTATTTAATAAAAAAAAAATCAGAATGCCCTTTTCACATAATAAAGTCCATTGAAAGGGCATTATCAAAAGCACATTTTTTGATAATGGATAGGCACAGGTGGCTTCCAGTAGTGAAAAGCATCTTGGAAATATTAAGAAGGTAAAACCAATGGGCCTACAGGTCTGGTTTTGGAATAATTTGAGAGTGATGTTGCCCTTTTGTGTATTCATCAGGCACCAACATAATATTAATCACAGAGCTTCTGGAACAGCACTCTTCCTGCGTCATACCCCATTCAAGTTCAACTTGTCCCATCTGTTTCACAAGATGGCTTTAAGATTGTTACACATCCAGTCTGCAGCTATTGTCTAGGCTGATCACATGAACTTCATACTTGGTTTTAAAAGCCAGGCCTGAAATAGGAGTTAAGATAAATAAACAAGCCTGCTGATTTCCACCAGACAAGGGTGCATAAGAGATCTAACCCAGACAAAACTTTCTAGGTAGTAAATTCCAGAAGCAATTGATGACTGTCACCAAATTAATCTTTGACCCAAATGTAATCATAGACCCAATTTTACTTGCCATCAAATGAATATCAGGTGGTGCCGGCCCAGGGCAGGAGAAGGGGGACAGTTCTAGGGATGGAGGCAGAGAAGCCCAGAGATCTCTCCTACATGTCCGTATGGGAGAATGGACTTTCAGCTCCAAACTTGAGTTTGTGAGGGAATCAAAGAGCCATAGAAATGTCAGTGGGACCTCTGGGGGTCTCTAGTCTGACCTCCTGCTCAAAGAGGCCTATCACCAGCATTAGATCAGGTCAACTGCGGCTTTATCTACCCAGGTGGTGGAAACCTTCAAGGGTGGTGATTTGAACATCTCCCCAGGTAACCTACTCCAGTGCTGGACCAACCCTCTGGTGAAAATGCTCTTCTTAATGCCCACCCTGCACAACCTGTGCTTCAGCTTGTTCCCGTTGCCCTTTGTCGTATCACCTACCATAGCTAAGAAGAGTTTGGCTCCATATCTCCCCTTTAAGAACTTGTAGGCTGCTGTAAGATCAGTCCTTCACCTCCTCTTCATCAGATTAAACAAGCCCAGCTCCCTCGGCCCCTTCTTACATGTTCTGTGCTTTAGATTCCAACATCTTGGAGCCCCCCATTGGATTTTCTCCAGTTTCTCTATATTCTCCTTGAACAAGAGGCCCAGCTTGCCTTATCCATGACAGGAGCACAGCTGGCTACTGTTCACTCTGGCATCCACTGTAACTTCTTGGTCATTTTAATTCGTGTGCCGTTCAGCCTGTCACTGCCGAGCCCGTGCTGATGCATCAAGTTATTCCACCCCAGCCCCTGTACTTCGTGCTTCTCCTTGCTGAACTTCACAAGGCTGCAGTGTACCCAGCCAGCACATTTATCCAGGTGTCTCTGGACTGAATTTCTGTCTTTTGGTATCTCAGTCATGTTCCAGGTCTAGCGCCACCTCCAGTTTGCAGAGGGTATGTTCAGTGTCATTTTCCAGGTTATTTACAAAGACATTGAACAATATGGGTCCCAATATGTTGATAGGGTACCCTGCTTGCAACAGGCTGCCAAGCAGGGCCTAGCCATTGTCTGTTGCCCTTTGGTAAGGAGGAATAGCCACTGGATGTACTGAATGTAGATAACACATCTCACAGAGCTGGAAACAGTACTGTCATAGGTGGCTTTTAGCAACAGGTTTCAGGAGTAGCTGTGATATCAGCAGTTGCTCTGCAGAGACAAACCAACTCTGCCGCAGAGCTTGGTTGAAATGTGCACTGAGGCTGGACATTCTCCTTTCAGATTAAACCACAACAAATATACTGATCAGAGGGAAATAACAGATACCATGATCCCCAGCAATAGCTGTATTCTTCATTTCAGCAAAACTAGTGGAGAGTGGTTGAATGGCATGTTCACTGGCTAAGACAGATAAGTGGTAGAAGCCAGAGGATGGGAATGACATGGATTCCTCTCAAACATCTACCTGTGGGCATCAGTGTCTCGGTCTGTTTGGCTCTTGTGTTAGAGACTGGCAGCAAAGAAGCAGGAAACAGAATTCAAACAGTAGAGACTGTAGCGATAAGAAGAATCTACATGTCTTCCAATTCACCAAGATTCTTCCTAATCCTACACTTCCCCGAATTAACTACCAAACCCCAAGTATTTGCTAACCCATTGAAGCAACCCAAACCAACCCTTGTTCCTTCCCCACAGCTTTCAGAAATGAAAGCAGGACCCATGGGGTTAATTACATTAATTACAAATCCTTAAATGTCCTTCTGAAGTTATATTTTTCTGGAAAATGGCTTTTATTAAATGTATTTCTTCCAAGAAAAATGTCTGCTAAATCATAGATCCTCTCCCATCTCCCTTGTTGCATTGCAACTGTGATCCCATCATACCAGCTCATTCCCCTGAGGGAAGAGTGTAATGCAACACAGGAAATATAGTGTGGCAGGCGAGTCCAGGCTGTAAAAGCAAAGGGTAACAGAAGATTCATTTTCCAAGACAAATATTTTTATGTCAGCCAAAAAATGTCGGTATTCGCATTTCTCAAAAAAAAAAAAAAAAAAAAAGAAAGAAAGAAAGAAAAAGAGAATAGCAAAGTATTTTCTGTGGGTAGTTTTCCTTTTTATTAACTCCAGAATTTACTCTAATTCTATCAACATTAATTCTAGGAATTTCCCTAAAAGTTTGCCAGGTTTATTCATGAGCTTTAAGATACAGCACATGTTAGGACCCAAAGCTGTTTGCCATAGAAAGATTTACGAGGCAAGTTCCAAAGCCCTTTTGTCTACCTGTTCTTGCTTATCATTACTAATAACAGCACCACTACTAATCAAACACAGCATTGCACCATTTCTTGTATCACTTCTTACAGAGGAGTATAAAATATATCACAGGGAAGCAGAGTTCAATTATTTAGAGCACTTCCATTAGCATACAAAGAGAAAAAAGAGAAAAAAAAAAAAGAAAAAAACAAAGGAGACCTAGGGTAATTGTAGCTCCTCAGGCATTACTGATTTGAATTTCACCAGCTCATCTGGTGAATAAAGGCCTTCCTCCAGGAAGGAGTCATTAGGAAAAGTGTGAGCAGATGTTTTTCAAACTTGCTTTGAAGCCCTCTGGATATTTTGTCACAGATTACAGAGGATTTGGACTTGCCTTCCATGAACTGCAGAAACGCAGGCAGTAGCTGTGAGCTCTGTAGCTGTTGTCCAAGGGTATTTACCCGTGCAAGTTACTCTTACATTTATAGCAGGGGCAGGGAGGGACAACCTCAACTGTTCAACTGTTCAATCGTTTATGAATTGCCGACTGAGGACTCCACATCAGTGCAATTGAAACTGCTTTTGGAGGCAGTGGTAGGACGGGCTCCTCAGGGAGTGGACTGTGAGAAAATTTTTGAGAGATGAAGAGGGTGCTGGGGGAAGTCAGGGAGGTTCCCGGGGTGAGGAGGGGGAAAAGAGTAGTAGTGAGCTGGACCATGTGTGAGGACAGGGGAAAAGCTGGGGTGGGTCAGTGACTGTGTCAGGGAAAGGCTCTGAGCGGGCTGGGAAACTGGCCCAAAGTGGTCAGCATGACCTCAGAGAGTACTGGGGGAGCTGGGGTGCCCCTTTTCCTCCCTTTAGCATCCCTTTCCCCCCCAGGCCCCAGCTAGCTCCAGGGGACATGAGCCCTCCGCACTCAGAGCACACTGCTCCAAGCCCCGCACACAGATGCCCTACAGAGATGTACTGAGTCATTTCCCAGCTCAGGGGGAAACAACAAGCAGTGTGAAAACTTCAGACAAGTGTTCACTACACTAAATAAGTCATTCAGATGCCGGCGGGGGGGGGGAGGAGGAGAGTGTCTGTCATAGAAAAAGCTGTCTTTACTCAATTCTTGAAAAGAAACATGGATTTGGACCACAGACACATCTGAAAATATTGCAGCCTGTTCCTGGAGCAGAGGTGCAAGAAGGAGGGACACAAAATTTATTGAACAAACTGCATGCTGTGATTTGGATTGGGAAGTTAATGCACCATGTACTTACTCATTCAGCTTCTGTCTCCCTCTCTAAATGCAGGGAAGTAACATGTACCATGGTAGAGCATGCACTATTTTGTTCTGAGCCTTTCTCAAAGCATTATGCAAAGGTGAACTAATTCCTCAGTACAAACTATTTCGGAGGTAGCTCAGCCAGTGATATTTTCTCTATCTAACAAGAGAAGAAAGTGATTCTGGGTACTGAATTTCTGTATAACTTCTATAGCCTCACTGAGAAACAGCCCTGTCCCTAAGCACATGCCCAGGTTACTGAGAAGCCCAGGCAGTGCAGGTCAGGGTCCCTGCACAGCATCAGAGGGCTCTGGCCCATAGGGGTAGTGTCCCCGATGCAATGGTCCATTTCTGCAGTGCTCTGTACTGGTGGGAAGCCTTAGCCCGGGACTGCAGGGCAATTTCCAAGTGGCCACTTGGTCTGTCCCTGGGCACACACCAAACTCCCTGGCTGCTGAAGTGACCCTGCGTGCCCTTTGCCTCCTCTCCCTGACAGAGTGTTGTGCCAGGGCACCGCTGAGCAGCTCTGCTCTGCTCTGCTCCCGAGAGGTGATGGGCTTTCGGCGGGGTGTCCAACCCACCCCCCACCCCCCGCCCTGTTAGCAAGAAGAGTTTGTAATCTAGTTGTAAAGAATGTAAAGCACTTTTGGATTCTTCTGGATGAATGACAAATAAATGACAACAGTGAAGTTATTAACTGGCTGACATAACTGGCTCATTCAGACTCCCAGCTCTGCTCCCTATCTGCATGACCTCACCTCTGCTTGGGAGACAAAGTTTTTACTTATTGGTTGGCCAAATCTGAAAATAAAAAAAAAAAAAAAAGTATTTTTCTGGCAAGAGGAATGAGCAATGACAGCAGTCTGGGCAGGGCAGTCCACTGGCCAGCTTTGTCAGCTCAGGAGGTGACTTCAGCTGGAATTAGCAGAGGGAATACCGCCCAGAGACCAGGCTGAGCAAACAAGAGCAACCAGCGGGAAGGGCACCAGCCTTCTCTCCAGGGAGAAGGGACACAAACAGGGCTGCTCAAGGTTTCCACCCATGGGAATTGCTGACTGAACAGCACGCTTGTCATGTTCCACCATGGGCAGAAGCAATTACATATGGTCTTCCAAGCAAAGGCTTGCACAACCCAGGATGGGTTTCAAGTGAAGCATGGTGTAAGACAGAACTGCTTTCTTGCTAATTTCCCCCATTTACAGCTGCAGCTGCGTTACTGTGCTTACATTTCACGTGAGAGGGTGTTATATCATGGCGCCTAGGAGATCACCAAAACAAACTGTACACAAAGCGCAAATATCTGGCTAGGCCTCATGATAACAATCACCCAAATGAAGATAAGTCATTACATTTGAGGAAAGGGTGTTTCTTTTAAATCCCATGCCACAGGCACACAGGTGGCAGCTTCATGGTCAACAAGCACCAAGCACTGCTGCAAATCCTTTGTCACACGTAACAGGTAGGAGATCCTCGCTGGCGGACCGGTGGAAGACACACATGTGTCCCTCTGGGCAGACCCCTCCTGTGGGCAGGAGGCAGTGGCTCTGGCAGAGCAGTGATGAGGCATGGTGGCAGGGGTGCCTGCTGCGCCCATCCGCTCAGCACGAGCGAAAAGGCCTTGCCACCCTGTCCAAGCCCCTCTCTTGGGATACGCAAGGGGATTGCCTGGGGTTGCCAGGGAAGAGAGACTTAAACTGTGAAAACAGCAAGAGAAAACTTTGGGTTCTGATAAGAGGCACTCAGGCACTTCACTCCACCCGTGTCAGAAGGAATTAGGTACCCAAGCAGCTTTCCAAAGCTTGCACATACCCATCGAATGAGGAATTTTGTCATTTCAGGTTATTGCTACATTCTTTTGTAGTCAGCAACAAAACCCAGTTTAAAAATAGGAAGCGATTGCAGAGAGGCAAGGGGAACAGGATGAGTTTTCTGTTTGTTTTACACAGGAAATTGGCAGTGGTTGTCTCTGCTGACCACAGTGCTGCACATCATTCCTGCATCCTCACCAGTCCTCTCCAGCCTCGGACATCCCCTTATGACCGTCTGCCCCGGACCCATCTCTTCAGTAAATGGTTGAGTATCAGCTGCAAGTGAAGATTATTTTTGTAAGATGCAATGGCACTTTCAAGAGTTTGACTGGAATCCCAACAGGGGAGTCTCCTTTTCCTTTCTGTTACCTAATTTTGATGGCTCCATTGTTGGTACTGTCTTCTTAGGAAGGCTGTATCATATTAATGCTGACATCTGATTCATTTTCCCATTCTACAGAACTCATGCCTCAAAAAACAAGGAAAAAATCCTTGTTTAGATAGATGCTGAATCTCTTATTTACCTGTCCTTGCTTACAGAGGTATTTTAATGGACAGGTCAGGTGATTTGTTCCCCAAAGCTGAAGCCTGGTTTCTAAGGTTGATTCAAACATAGTACTGAATCTTCTCCAGATTAAAGATATTTCTTTTTAAATCAATTTGTCTATTATTACAAAATTGAAAGTATACCACTCAACTAGGTATTTGCACTTCTTCAGGGATCTATAATGTGCACAAAACTTGCCTGTTGTTTCCTAATTGGCCTCCTGGATTTTTGCCTTGGATTAAGTGCGTTGGATGATGTTGGGTTATCTGTGCTGTGCTTTGCTGTTCTTTTACTCTGAAAAACAAATGAACAGAAGAAAGCGTTATGGTTGTTGCATCCACCCATTAAAGGACATGTGTTTAGCCAGAAAACATTATAATTCAACTATTAGCATCATCTTGTAAGATCTTTCTCTGAAGAAAATGCATAGTGTGCATTAATAGTTCATTATTTGTTATGTGATTTCTTAGCCTTTATTTAGGCCTGGAAAATTTATAGTGGAACACTTAAAATCTAAAATATGCTGACTGTCAAAGTCCTGACTTTACTCTGGCAGGAGAGGACAATTATTTGCCTCATCAACCTCCATGCTCTCTTACCTCTGAATTCATATATAGCACCACTGTAAAAAACAGCACATTACATTCCAGGTTATCCAGGTTATTTCTGTCCAAAGAAATACTTTCTATGTGACCATACTCCAAATAAGAAGATTTTTTTTTTTTTAATTCTGAGAATTGTTTTCTTTATGACTAATAGCAAATACCACCAGGCAATGTCCAGCTGTGTAAAAGAGACCAAAAGTGCAGTCACAGCTTGGCAGATTCCTGATGCAGACCTCAGAGCAAACCCCTCTAAGTGTTGGTACCGAACTCACCCACACACAGGTGAACACTTTCACCTGATCATAATGCAATGATGTATAATGCATAATGTATATTATGAATCTGAGCTGACCACAGCCGTGATGGAGTGTGCCTAACATCACTCCCTCTCCACATTACACAGGGCTTGGACTGCGCTGGGGACTGTAACTGCAGGAAATGCTGCCTTCCTTTCTCCCCATAACTGCAGCAGCCGGGTCTGCAAAAAATTTCCACCCAGCTGATAACTTGGGGCGCAAGGTTAGACTTGGGTAACTTCTGCAGCGTCTTTCTCTTCCATCACAGATATCTTTGCAAACTCTCCCAGAGTGGGCATCCCTTTATTCTGTGCACTTCTACTTTATTTTGTGCATTTTCTACTGGACACTGTCAGGAATAAATTTTGCCCATAAGGCTTTAGCACTTGGCAGTGAGTGTCTTGGCCACACTTAGTGTCCCTCCAGTGCAGAGTGAAAGCTCACTGAGGAAGGCAAAGCTGTCTTAGGGGACAGGAGGAGACTTACTGCACCTCTGCAAACCAGCACTCGGCTGCCAGTGTGGCTGCCCTGTGGTCCCTCCTCCCTGGGGATTCTATTCATGTCTAAGGAACCGGTCCATCTCCAACAGTACTGACAACTGTGTTTCTCTGGACTTGTTTGACTTGGACTTCTACCGGTTGCTGTGTAGTTTTGACTTGTTAGCAGACTGTGATTGTGATTAATTCTCCTTATGAATGGAAATACCATAGGCTTTTTGCAAATATGGTTTCTGTTTCTGGGTTATTTCTTGTGACGAATTATATCAAGCGATCCCTTCCTGGCTGCATACTTCACATTGCAAGATGCTCTCTTACATTTCAGGCTCAAGATGTTCCTGTCTCTTGACTTTTCCTGCCCTTGAGACAGAGCAGTATGCTATGTGTGTCAGGAGAGCAACTTCATGGACTCCTAGTCTGCCCAGAAGTGCCAGTACAGAGATGTCATTTTATCTGTACTGGTAGCAATGCATCAAGTCCTGCCATATTCTTTATTTGTGGCAAACTACAAACCACAGCACTCTTTTTTCATCAGACTTTCCACAAATTTCTCTCTATGCTCATCCTCATTTTATATTCTGTTAAGCAAACGTCATCTGTTGTACACATTGCTCAGGGGCCCTCAGAGATGTTTTTGCAGTTGCACAGGACCTATTATCTCTTGGGTCCCCAAGAGCTGAAAAGATCGATGTTTTAACATGTTAATACCTTTCACACATATTTACTTTCCATTTTCATCAATAAGTCATGTCCCCTACTAACAGAATGTAAGCAGAATTCACAGTGGACTTAAAAACTCAAGTTCCTGCTCTGTCTCCCAGTGAAGAAAGGCAGAAGCAGTGCTTTGCCTTACATGTTTATATTCCCTACCTGATGGAGACTGAGCTATGGCAACAGCAAATGGCTTCGTAGCACCATGTATTGCTGTACTTGAGAACTGGGGATTTTTCAGAGGCCAGTAACAATTACACATCATGATATGGCAGCCTGACTGAGAGTGATTTCAAGTTATTGAGGCCCATAAAGCAAAGCTTTTTCATGTGGAAGAGGCTGAGCAACTGGCTGAGCAGCTTTGAAATTTGCTCCCAAGTGCCATTCCCCTCCCCTGAGATGAAATGAGTCATTTGAAGGTTAGATGTCTGATCTGTGGTAACTCTCTAGGCCTCCATTGTAACAGCTAGAGACCTCTAAAAACAAATAATTGAAAACAGACAACATGAAAATGGCTGAACTATGAGGACGTGAATCCTATGTCTGAGCCCTTGTGCTTTTTTCATTGTCCCTTAAAGTTTGCCACGTTTATCTGGCTCTGTCTCCGTAATTCTCCTCTTTCTCCATTTTGCTCTTTTCATTTGTGTTCCTCCTGAGACTTTCTGTTCCTCTTTCTTCATGCAGTTGCCTTGTGTCCCTTCTTCCAGAAACCATCACTTTGGCTAGCACACTCTTTGCCTCCAAGACGAATATCAGATACCTGCTCCTGGCTGGCACCGCTAAAGTGCTACTGCAGCTTGACTTGTGTGTACATAGCTGTGCGGTTTTCTTACTATAGAAATATCCATGGGCTTTTCAGAGAGAAATTGCACACTATGTAAGACCTGAGAGTAATAGGAAGAATGGAGCAACATGACCAAGATTTTATGAGTTCTGTAATATTGCTGATATTTTTGGCTCAAAGAGACGAACACTATCAGCAAGCTTCCTCTGTCAGAGCTTGGAATAGACTCAAAAACATCCCAAAATCTCATGAAATGAAGGCAACATACATCTATCTACAACGAATGGAAGGGAAACCACATAAAACCTGTAGCCTCACACCTCAGGGAGAGGAGCAATACACACAGCCCTTCCATTTGACTCAGGTGATATACAAGATGTTGATGCATAAACATTTTCATGTGAGAGACAGTGCTGGAGCCTCAGGAGGAATCAGAGTGCAAGTTGCAGCAGAGTTGCAGATTTGGTTGTCTTCTTCAAGCTGCCTGATCCAAGGTCCCCGCTCCCCCAGACTGCTCAAATATTACAAAGGCTGCTCTGACTTGCACCCTCTTGTAACAAACCTGGAAGTTAGCTCTGGATTACTATAGCAGTGGTGTATCCTAATCACACCCATTTGCCTTGCTTCATGGTCCCAGGGTAAGCTTGCATTACCCGAGTATGTGCACAGGCTCTTTGTCATTACCTTCAGCCCTTGAAAAGAGAGCAACCCCACTGGATGGGCACAGCAAAGGTTACAATGGAAATATGAGTGATATGGTGTTCTCTGTCATTAGAGTTGTGCAAAATAACACATATGTCACATCTCAGAGTGCATTTCCATTAGCAAGCAAGTCAAAGAGCTGAGGTTCTCAGAGCACTACAGAGAGGTTCGTCCCTATGCACTGCCCCTCCAAAGCAAGCGGCCCCAAGGAAGGAGTCACAAGTCCCTGGGAAACACACTGAGCACACCAGCCCTTCTGCAGAAACCACAGACAGACACATTCCCTCACGCACACAGGAGCCCCTGACACCAGAGGCATCCCTGGGGAGGTGGGGGCGGGGGCTGTTAATGTAGCCAACTCTCATGACTTTATCATGGATTTTGTAATGGTCAATGTTTATTGTAAAGTTCCTGGAGTCATAGTCTCATAGGCTTACAATAACAACATCCTGGGAGCTGATGCTTTGTGGATTATCCACTATTTCCCCGAGTCTGTTCCAGTGCTGTGCCTTTCCTTCTATGTCCTTCATCTTCCCTGGAATGATTTCGCCTTTTGTCATATTAAAGCATGTATTGCCCAGATGGACCCACCTAACGAGCCAATCCACCTTGTCTGCGTGCATGATCTGTTCCTCTCATTATTCACCGCAACACCCATTTGTGGCACCTGCAATTTCACCAGTTGTAGCCACACCTATTTCTTCAGACTGTGGGTGAAGGTACTGAATACCATTGGCTCAGGTACCATCCTCAAAGGTTTGTCCACACAGTTCTTCTGTTGGATGAGGATTTGACATTTACAACCACTTTTTAATGCCCGTTAGTTCATCTATCTAATATAGACTGTGACCATTTGACCTTATATTTGAATAGACATATAGATTTTTTTTAATTTTTTTTTCAATCAATGTGTTGCACAGGAGTCTACAAGTGGTAATACAGCAGCACAGCTTTTTCAACCATCACCACCTCATGTCTGGCTGGGCCAGATAGGATGCAAAGACAGTACCATTATTTGTGCCAACTACTGAGGCAGACCCCCAGTTACTTTTGTAAGATTACAGTCTCAACAGCAAGATAACTGTTACAGGAAAGGGAGGTCTAACAACCTTGTTAGTCTGTTGAGTGGCGTTAATTACACTGCCCTCCTTTTCTGCTTGTTTCCCACATCTGCTCTCTGGTGTCTGGCTTGTGTCTGTGTATGATTATGTGGGAACTGCAGCTTATATTTAAGAAAAAATAAATATTTAGTCCTTGTAGTTTCAAGGCAAAAGCTAAACCCCCAAAAGCGAATTAAAAATCCTGATGTTTATAACTTGGTATAATTTCATGGCTTTTAAGTTGTTTTTGTGTATTTCTGGAGCCTGCTTCCATGAACCAGCAATAAGGTGTGCTTGCGGCTGAATAGTGGGAACAGCCAGCAAGTGGCTGGGGAAGCGGCCTTTAGCCTCAGCAAGGCAATTTGAGGAAGGTCTCTGGGCTGTCCTCAGCCCTGGCTGAGGTGGCTCCCAGCCTGCCTGGGAGGGTCAAAGCCGAGGAAATAGCCAAGCACACAAACTGCAGATACGAGCGCAGGCACAGACTGCAGGACGGGATGCAGCTGTACAGCACTGCAGGAGGGAGGAGGGACTGCAGCATCTTAGCCCTGCTGCCGCCTCGCTTCCATCACCACAGGCACCACCAGCCAGGAGCAATGCTCCTCTGAACCTCTGCCCACAAACCCCTGCCTGCCAGCGCCTGCTAGTTAACTGTCCTCATGCTATGTGTAAACCCCCAGATTAGTGAACGACCTTTCTGCTGATTACCGAAGGTAAGGAATATGCAGTAAAGTAAGCAAACTGAAATCCTCCGCCAGAGGAAGAGAGTGGCTGCCACTCCTGCAGTGGTGACCAAGTGCTGAGCAGGATCTGCACACTGGTAGCAGCTGGTATCATGCCTGCATGTAGGACCTCCTTCAGCCTGCAGACCCCTCACACCCTATGGAGTCACTGTACACCCGCACCAAAAGCAGAGCCAGGGGGACTGAAAATACCTCCGACTGATCCTCACCATGTGAACGTATTAACTCCCCAAGTTATACCACATCGGCTCCAGGGAGTGAAATTTGTAACACCTCGTATATCACTGCTGCATACAAAACCCCTGAAAAAGAAGCAAGCATCAGGGAGAGAGGAAAATGCTTTCCCTGGGGAGGTTCCCGGCTTATGGGAGTGAAGCACAAGGGAGAATTCACAGGAAACTTGGTTGGAGCTGAAATCTCCTGTTGAATTTAAATGTGTGTCAGTTCCTGTTTAAACAAGATTTACAGTCTCCAAGTGGCCACAGTGGCAAGTTAATGTTTGTGTTTTGTTACTGCCCAAAAACCTGAGCAAGCCTGGGCTTCTCCTTTGGTATCTGTGGTACATGCACAGCACAGGACTAATACAATCTAAAGACAAATAGAACATAAGATGAGAAAAGAAGGCAAAAAAGAAAAGCTACAAGTTTTGCCATGGGTTACTGGGCCACAGTGCAACCAAGCTTAGACCTCAGTGCGTCTAATATCCAGTCCAGTGTCTGTTCCCCATTAGCTTGGGGAATTCCTGTACCATGGCACATTCTCCTTGAAAGAGGGCACAACTCATGCCGCAACCCACAAAGAAGTTGGTTACAATAAAGATATGCATCTATACAATCTATAGGGTATGTTATACAAAAAGGCCAATTTGAGTGCCCTATTAGAAATCTCAGAAATCCCAGAGAGACTGTCTCGCTCTCAGGTTTTTGGGGTATTCTTCCTGGGATTCATCATAAATCTGTTCAGTGGCAGAAGCTGTTCAATGGGAACAACAGCAGTGTTCTGGTGGCTAGTTCCTGCAGTCAAGCAAAGCAATCAGGGCATAAACTTCTGCCACTGATAGAATTCAAGAAAACAGTCTTTTCTTCATCTGAATTGCTTTCAAAGACAAACCTATGGATTTTTAAAACTAGCTCAGACAGATCACCCCTAACATGGGTCCAATCCAAAACAAGAATCAGAAATACTGATGCAAACATCTGTACAGCAAAGACCCTATACAGCTATGAAACTGCAGCTTCATGCGGCAAAGATGACAGTGAGAGGCATTCATTTCCCTTCCCAGATGCTATCCCATCTTCCATTCATAATCATCTGTCTTCAGTATAGGACATTTTGTATGTTATCTTTCTTCCTTGCCATTCTATTACAAATCAAGAAGCAAAAAAATTTGTCTGCAGTTTCTATTCCCCTTTTGCATGAATGAGCTCTGAAAAAAATCACTCCCCTTTTTTCAAGCTGTAAAGTTAAAAACTAAAATAAAATTAATTGAGGCGAAATCTTTATGAAGTGAATTAATGTATGTGAAATGTCCTGTTGAGACTTACAGTTACAAATGGAAAGGAAAGCTAGGTCTGGTTGCTCTCAAGAGCAAATTTTTCAAGTTATCTTACTCATGTAACTTTTCCAGCTGGTTTGTCTTGCAAAATAATAGTGAAGTACTGTAAATAAGTAGGGAAAATTGCCTCTGTGGCCACATGCAACACTTTTAGAGAAATGCAAACACAAGGGAAGAAATATCAGAAGTCTGTACAGGAAATGTTTCCTTAAAATAGTATTCAGCCTCTTCTTTGCTTGCAGAATTTGGATATTGCTATATTCCCTATGCTCCCTCAAGCAAGAGGCTGCACATTTGCAGATGACACTGACCGAAATGAGCACAGGTTCCATCGGTGGGACATCAGGGTACAGCTGGGGCGTGTGTAACATTGCCACGTTGATGTCAAGGGAAACAAAGGACACACTTCTGCCTTACCTGCAGAGGAAAAGATAAACTAATAGGCATTAATACACTGCCACATGAAATAGATCTTTCCATTCTGTCAGCAGAAGCAAAGTGGACCAGTCCTACAGCACTGGCTAGTTTTGCTCCTAACTTGCCATGTATTGCCATTTGTTTTCACTCCTGCGCAGCCCATTCAAGGCTTAAGGTACTTAAACTCACAAGAAAAAACAACAGCTATTTGCCTAACATTCTTCTTAGCAGTGATGTTGTATTCTGATTCCATGAAATTAAGTTTCTTTACTACTGTTTATGATGTTCCTGCTTTTCTAGTATTGAGAAAAACCTTTCAAAGCGAGTCTGTGAAAAAAGAAAAAAAATTTTCTCTTTCAAATGTTTTTCTTTCAAATTTTCTATTTCTACTTGTTCTGAGCTGGATAAGCACCCTTCATCTGTATTTTGCACAGTACTACTTGCTTGTTTTTTGTACAGAAAATAGTGTTTCTTGCATAGGATAGGTCACTCTTGAACTTCAAGGGCTTTTGTAATGTTCCATCTCCATAGGTCTACTTCCAGCTCTTTCAGCTTGTTGTAATTGGCCTTGCCACAGAAATCCAGTCCAGTCAAGTGCATCAGGACATGTGCAGGAATTGACAAGTATTTTAATGTATATCATTAAAACAGGCCCTGCAACTTCAAAGCAAGTAATTTAAAAAGCTTTACAATGAAGGGTACGTATTGGGGTCCATGCCCCATATGGGAAAGCAGATATACAGCGAGGTTGTAGAGGAATAATATGAGCATGGAAATGAGATCAAGAGCAAGGAATGAACCTACACTCTCTGATCTCCAGCCCAGTGCACTCTGCATGGGACCAGGCTCTTCTTCACATTGAATGGCCCTAAAATGTCCTGAAAGCAGTAATACTTCTCATACTGTCCTGGGAAAATGAGCTTGTACTTTATTAAGTAGGAGGTTATTAATAACCAAATGGCAAAGCAAAGCACCCAGAAGGCAGAGGCAGTCGGTGAATGGTCTCTGTGCCAGGCAGACGTTACAAGAACGCTGAAGTGCCCCATCCCCACGGGGTCCCTGCACCCGTTGAGTGGGCAGGAGGGACCGCACTCGCAGAGCGAGCAGCTGCTTTATGTCTCACTGCTGACAGCGTGTGGCCCTGCGATACAGAGGTGTCCCCAGCATGGTGTCCAGCTGCTGCTCTGGTGACAGGCTCACTCATTCCCTGCTGTGGTGCTCACAACTACACCTCGATGCTCAAGTATTAAGCCATTCACCCTTGCCACACTATGAGAAAGTGGCTGATGTCTTTGTCACGGCTGGGGTGAGGCAGGCTGGGGTCAGCACCCTGCAGACATGGTGGCGGTTCCCACTGCCTTTAGCTGCTACAGTGTCTACTGTGGCCTCCTGCAAATCAGATGCAGATGTCTCAGGAAACAGACACCAGAGGAGGAGGAGGAACTTACAGAGCGTTTCCACCTGTTTCAGGTGATTTTCCTAGCAATTAAAATGCTGTGGCATGAGCAGGGACAGAATCCAGCTCTCCAGGGCAATATTTAAATCACCCTTACCATGAGGCCATGTCTTCTCTCCTGCACTTCTTGTGCTGCCCATTGCAAGCTTTCAGGAGAAGTGCTGGTGAGTTTTCTGGGATGGTGGGACCTGGCTCTTTTGGCTCAATCTCCCAATAGGTTTCTTTGCCCACTGGATATCTCCAGCCATGAAGGTTGCCATCAGAGCTCCTTTCCTCCTTTTGCATCCAGCAATTCCTTTTACCTTCACACACGACTTTTTTATAGAAGAGTTCTCCAAATTCATCTGGACTTCTAGGTCTGTGCCCCTTTCCCTAAACCTCCTAACAGGGAAGGCTTTTATTTCTGGACAGTTGTAGACTTGACCCTAGTGTAGAGTGGCAGTAAACACAGTCTGTCGAAAATCTTTTCTGTGGCAGCAGTTGTAATTAGCACTACTCAACCACTATCCATCATCTGCACTAAACAAGGGAGGGACTATACCACAAAACAGTAGTGCTCGGACACTATCATAACACATATGAAGAGGGCTGAATTGCAGTTCTCTTGCTGGTTTTTGGCATTTGAGTGTTTGACTTTGAAACTACAACAACTTCCACAGACTTTTTGCTGTAATGCATGCACACACTGAGGTTTTAAGAGCCATGTATAGAAATTTGAAGTCTTTCATCCATCAGAGTGGATGCAAGGAGCTCTGGCTCTGCTGTGATCCCTGACAGGAGCCCGGCCAATGTCCTTGAGCAGTAAGGCTTCTAAAGCCATCTCTGCTTTGAAAATAATCAGCCAGGCTACGTGTACTGCTCACCCATCACAGCGGTAGTTAGCCGGTTGGAAAGGTTTCATCTGAGGTGATCTTGCCTAACCATGTTCTCCTGCTGCCTTTAAACGCTGCACTTTCTGCTTCACTCTTACTATTGCTTTCACAGCATTGCTGAGCTTCAGCAGAGATTAGGGTTTCATTGTGCAGGGTGCTGCTCTGCCACTGAGGAGGAGAGAGTGTCTGTCACTAAGCACTTACATCTAAATCAACTGGGTAGACAAAGGGGTCCAGAAAGGGTGTACTGCTGTCTCTCTTCGGCAGCAGAAGAAAGAAATATAAGCACAGACAGTGCCATAAAATCACACTGGAGGTCTGCAGTGGAAACAGATTTGTACCCCCCGCTTTTCTCTCACCATTTTACCATGAGACCATCCTTTTATTGTTTGCTTTCAGTTTAGAAACAATGCTTTTGAGAAGTCTTTTTTTTCTGTTCCCAAAAATACAGTTGCTACATCTGATTCAATACTGGGTTTTGAAAACAGGCTTGCACTGCTGTCCTGTTAAAACACCTTTCTTGCATGCTTTGGATTCTTGCATGCTTATGCCTGTCACCTTTTATATAAAATGTGCACAACTTTCCAACATGATGTGAAGAGCTCAGCTGCAGCCTCTGCAGAGATCTCTGCAGAGATCAGGCTGACCCTGAGACAGCACTCTGATTAGTTTGATTGCCTAGAGGCCTCCATCAACCTACAGGGAACAGGCCACAGCAGGGGTTTTTTTTCTCTAAATAGCAGTTTGAACTCTATAGAACCAAAATAATTAGGTTGGAAGTAACTATTAGTAAAGAAGCATCATTTTAATTTAGAAAAGCAAAATTCTAAAGGAAAGCTCGTAAGATGGTATTTAGTGCATTTATTGGAAAAGATACTAACCCCTCTCCCTTTTCCACATAAAAGTTATCTTCAGAAAGCCATGCTATTCCTCCCAAACAAGGAAGTACATGTTTTTATTTGTCTGGTTATAGCACAGCTGTGGGCTGTACTCCATTTTGTGAACCGAAAACAAAATCTGGTCCCTTGCTTTTACAAATACACTATCAAGTGGCTTGAAATGTCATGAAGAGATTCACATTTGAACACACTAAAAACTTTACTGTCTTTGATGACCAGGATGTAAAAGGATTATCAGATTATGTATGCATTGGCAGCTCTTGGGATTTTATCATGAGTCCCATTATACATCATGATTTTTTTTTCTGAAAGTCCCTGATGCCAAATAGATAAAGGTCGCAGCTTTCACTACAAAGAAAAAATAAATCTCCCTCATTGCTGTGGAGGGAAGAAAAGGCAGAAAACATTTCCTTAGTTGCTTTTAATAGTATCTACAATGTAGCTAACAAAATCCCATAGCTTTGAATTGTCTTTTTAAGTCAATCTACTGATGTACTGAAAACTGACTCCTGGCTTTAAACTGACTGTCATTAGCAACTCTGCAATCCATTTATGCTACAGATTAAAAAAAAAAAAAAAAAAAAAAAAAGCAAAACAGAAAACCCTGGAGAAAATGTTCAGCTTTCCCCAGTCAGTGCCCTGAGAAGTTGCAATTCTTGTCAAAGTGTCACGTGCTTATAGGCCTGGCAGTGGTAACACATTTGAACCATTTAACTTGACTTTGGGATGGCTTCCTTTTCTCAGCTAGCAAGATATGGTCCTTATGGGCTGAGCTCACATCCAGCCTTCCTCCCTCCTCCTGCCCAGTGAGTCAGGTACACGGGGAAGCATAAATTATTTGGAGAGTTCACTGTGGGCTGAGAAGGCTGAGGACCACTGCACTGAAGATGCTTATGGTCATTCATTGATCTGATCCATATGGTGTTCTGTCTCCAGGGCCAGGAAACATGACCTGGTTTCCTTCTGCTCCTGTTTACCACTGGCAGGAAGAAGCTCTGCAGTATGCACCTTTCATTTGGCTTCTCCTTAGCCTTTCCCAGAGGAGCCCATAAAAACCATTACCATGTCCTTTTGGGGAACGATTGTCACCTTCAACTCTTTCACTGATAGTAGCATGTTGCTTTTGAATGAGCCATCCTAACTCTACCAGGTCAAAATCCTCATGGTTCACATTCCTTGTTCACGTTGATGGAGTTTGGAAAGGTTATGCCAAAGAGTATTGTGCCATTGCCCATACACGTGCCCTTTCTACATAGCAACAACTTGCAAAACACAATTGTACTGTTTAAATGTGTTATGCGATTAGGGCAAGTGGGGATCCGGTCCTGTGTGCTTTTTCTGTGCTGTTCTGCTCATCATTTCTGCGATCCATAGCACCAACAAAAATGATACCACAAGTCCGTATTTTTCAAACTTAAACAAAGTATTTCCTTGGATTGGTGACCAAACTAATTCTTATGACATGTCATTTCAGTAAGGACGTTGCTTTATTTCGCAGAAGGGTTTCCCATAGATAATGGTTGTTAGTTGGCTGAGTTGGAATCTGACAGGATTAAGGAAATCTAAACTGACAGCTGGTTTTGTGCAAGGAAGCATAATGTGGCTGTTGTTACAAGAGGCAATGTGGGATGTTTGTGCACAAATGCATGACAAGAGGGCTTGCTCTTAGCTGTATATGTAAGTGCAGCTTAGCAGTTAAAGCAGCACACCAGGGCTAAATGCCTTGCAGAGAAAACTTCATGTGACTTTTTCATCACGCAGTTTGTGGTTATGAGTATGACTATGTTTTTACTTTCACTATAGCTGTCAGGAACAGATGTTTGAATTCTGGTCAAAATAAAAAGGAGCCATATTGCCGATTACCTTAAAGAGAAGCCAAGTCAGCTCACCACCAAAGAGTAAGGATCCATACCTAGAGGAACAGATTGCCTCTCCAGATAACAACCCAGCTTCCAGGTATTCAGGACCGATACAGCAGAAGCAGCGTGTCCTATCAGAGACAGCACCTCGGATGCTCATGTTTCCTACCCCAGCTCCTAGGTTTTATTTTCTCTGAGCAAACTGCCCAGCAACTGCTAAGCACAGACATTGATAACAAAGGCAGTTTCAATGGAACTGCACAGATCAGTGCTCGGAGGCACTGCTGCCACTTCTGCTGAACTCAACAGGCACTGAGACAGCTACCGGCGCTGAAGGTGCCCCTCCAGAAACACAAAGCATTTCTCGGGTTGTTTTCAGTCAGGAGAGATTTTACCACATCAGCTGAGCTCGCAGCAGAAAAACCTTTGAAATTGCTTTGTTACAGCCCTGTGTAAAATCACAGGCTGCGCTTCAGCACGTTTTACACAGGTTTTACACTACTGCAACTCTGACGAATGCCCCAAAGTAACATTTAATTTCCATCAGTGTCAGCAAGGATATAGCTGAGCCCAGATGTACGAAGTGCTCAGCGCAATGCTAATGATGTTTTGGTGACATTGATATGATTGAGGTATAAATGTACTCACATGGGACTGACACTTGTCAGTATTGGCTAAAATAAAAATGGGAAAAGTGTTCAGAAGAGATGAAAGCAGAGAGACAGGATAAAGGCGTGATGGTGATACACACTGAAAGCATGAGAGCAGGTGACTGGCATAAAACATGAGCAGGGCAGAGGGCAGAGAAAGCATCAGGTGTTCCTTTGTCCATGAATGCTGCCAATCTTCAGTGCACCTTGCCCCTACTCTGGCACATGGAGGACACAGCTACCTGGCTGGGTCAGCAAGTCTGAAGGAAGGCATCCAGAGCATTCAGGGCAGACTGAAGCCCAGGTGGCCTTAGGGGTGCAATTTGGACTTCTACAGATCCCAAGCCCCAGGGTGAACTGCCCTGGAAACGAAGTCATTCCTGAGCATGGAGTGTCAGGTACACCATGCTGGGCTTGGGCAAATGAAGGACAGAGAGACAGTGTCATGAAATCTGACATTGCCCCTCAAGTGCAAACGAGATAGAAGAAATTGCTACAGTTTCATGCAGAAGAACCCCAACATAGCCTCGTAAATCAGTCAGATGTGCCCGCAGAGCTGCTGTCCCAGGAGACAATCTCAGGACTTCCACATTGGCCATCCTGGGGAAATGTTTTGCTTCCAGGATGGGAACATGGCAAGGACTGCCTCCCGCCGTATCCTGCAGCCCCAGCATTGGAGGTGACTCTAATCCCCCTCAGTCATGCCCTGCAACAAGATCTTGTCTGTGGATGCCTAAGAGACCTTGGCTGTGAGGTTTTGGGTTTGTGCTGCTGTTTGGGATAGAGATATAACACTGATTTTTTTCACACTAGCTAACATACACTTAGGGGTAAAGAAGATTGGAATAAACAAGAAAATTAAGTCCAAAAACCCAGAAGGCAAATATGTTTGATATAAAGCTCTTAGTATCGTGCAGGTCCCTCAGAGTCGTATTTTCTTCCTTAGCAGTTTGTGGATCCCTTATTTAGAATACAATATACTTCTTGTGTTGAGCTTGCTGGAAAACAAGTTCTGGTCTTTTCCTGTGGAAATATTCTCCTTCCAAACTGCTACACTTTTATGTTAAAGCAACCTGTTCACTCCCATTAACTCAAGTCAGCATCTGACTACAATTAATCTGGATGTTTCACATACACAGAAGAAAACAGTTTGTCTTGTTTTTCGTACTAGTTTTGATACTAAAATGTGCATGGATAAATAATACATGAATATGTTCTCTTTTCACTGAGGTAAGGGACAAAATAGCAAATCTCTGAACTTAGCATTTAAATCTGAATGCAGAAACTGTTAAAGCTTATTTAAATGATACAACTGCTGAAAAAGTGTAATTGGACTTGTTATTTTCAAAACAAAATCTTACTGATATTTTCACAACTAAGCCTTTACAAAACATTTTTGAGCATGGGTCACTGAAAATTGCAGGGCTGCTTCTTGCTTTCTAATAAACTCGAGAAACCATCCAGACTTGCTGCAAATGTAAACAAGCACCAGGAATTCATGTAGAAGTGGGAAGGACCCATCATCCAGTTTTCATTTCCTGAATAAACAGGCTGTGTGAAAACCAGGGTAAAATTTTAGGGGTGGCAGCCATTCTCCTCTCCATGGGCCTGACTGAACACATTTTAATAAGAAAATGCCAGTTCACTGAAACTGATTAATTCCACATGTTTTCTTGTTTCCTGCTCATCATGTTCACCTTCGGGGGTTCCCACCCAGACTTCAACTGAGAATAGAGACATAGCCTGGGCTCATGTGGCAACCAAAGGCCCGCGTTGCGCCACCGCATTGGGTGTCACTGAACCTGGCTGCCCCTCGAGGACCAGTGGATTCTAGCAGGCGTAAGTTGCTCATCAGCTCCAGAGCTGCATGATGATGTCCCCTGCCCATCGCTGGCAGATACAGACATTTTGAAAACTTCCTGCTTTCCTCCTGCATCCCTTGATGTGCCGTTCCAATAGGCAGATACTTCTGATTTTACAAACATCTGCTAGTTTCTAGTTTCTCCAGATCCACCTTTGAATCACTAGGCTCAATTTGCCTCTTTACTTGATTACAGGTCCTGATGGATTCAAATATTTTCTCCCACTGCAGTCAATTATAGACCAGGATCAAGTTCCTTCTCTATTTACTCTCCAATATACAAAAGCTGTATAAGACTTTCTAAGGTCATATGGCTGGATCTTACTCTGAGAGTGAAAAGCATGCATTTAAATAACTTTACTCTTGGGTACATTAGGAGTTTAAAATACAAAAAATGCAGAAAAATTAAGACACTACTTCTTTTTAAGACTCCTGTTTGCAGCTCAAGTCACTGTATTCTATAAATACCCAGGAAGAGGGCACAGTTATTATAGGGTGCAATTCATATAATTGGATATCTATTCATTTAATGATCTATTTTATGAGCATATGTGTACTCAATGAGTACTCAGTAAAATTGCAACAGGAAAGAAAGTTCTAAAAATTATTTATTGTTTGCCTAAGAATCAACACCAAAAAAAATTAGGAACAAACGAACTTCTAACACTGAAAAAGCTATTTATATTAGACTGGCTAACTTTAAAGCAAAAAAAACCCTGGTCTAAAGTCAGAACAGAAATAGTTTAGCAATAGCTTGAAATGTAACAAGTTTTGGTGTCAGAAGGAGTATCTTAAAACACTAGTGATTCTGGGCAAGGGTGTTCCTTCTGTGTTGAAAACAGCTTTCCAGAATATTGTTGTATTTCTTTTAAGTGAGTATAAGATTCATTGACTCAGGAACAGTTGTGCCCCTCTGTTCTGTGCACAGCATAACTAAATGAAGTGAGAGATTTTGCAGCCAACAGCTGTCCAGTGTAAGGAAGGCAGCAGCAAGGGAATATTCGTGAGCAGTGAGTGGATGGTGGGAAGGAGGAAAAGAGCAATAGCATTGGATTTTTGACAAAATTGTTTGAAGTAGAGGCCTGTCTACCTAAAATTAGTGAAGATTCTCAGTACCATCAGCCAAAATTGGCATTATAGGAGGACTGTCCCCGAAGCTTTGCGATGCCCTCAGGTACACAGAAGAACAGGGTGATTTCCCAAAGGTGTTGTCGGAGGACGTGACACCCTTCTGCTGGACGGACACCCAAAAAGTCACTTCATCTTCCTGTTCCCCTTGTCCAGCAAGCTTTTGGAGGCTCCCCGAGGCAGAGATGGCCACTACCCGCATGAGCTCAGCTGCGGTCCCCAGGGGCCCTTCTGGGCGAAATACAGCATTAACCCCTCCTCAGCCCCCAGGGAGGACAGAGCGGTCCCTGAACCGGCGGTAGCCGCGTCCCCAGCGGCCGTGCTTTGGCAGAACGAGCAGCTTTGGCCCCTAAACGCCCCTCTTGCGCCCGGCTGCTGCCGCGCTGCCCGCGGAGCCGCCGTCCCTGCGGCCGGCCGGGGAGCCGGGGCCGGGCGGCCGCGGCGGGCGCTGCGGCCAGAGGCTGGGCTGGGAGGCCCTGACCTCTTGTGGCGGAGGGAGAGAGCCCGTACCGCTTCCCCGGGGGTCGGAAGGGGGGAAAAGGGAACGGGTGTGTTAACGCCGGTGCAGTTCTGGCTAAATTCTGGCCGCTTGCCTGAGCCCTTCGCGGGGGAAGATCGTGTTGGGCGCTGAAACAGCCGCGTAGGGCTTCCGTGGGCAAACAGCAGCTCCACTGGCTGCTTTTCCACAGATTAATTACTTCGGGTGCGTGACCTGGCAGGACTCATTCTGCAAGAGGTATCCCTTTTCTGCTGCAGACAGCTTTGTCGAACTTTAAGTGTTGGGCTGCAGTTTTCCATGCCATGGACCTTACCTCGCCCTGGACCATTTTTACTCCTAGAAGTCTCTCTCTGAGGAAAACTGTTTTGAGCGTATTCAGAAATAATTGTGCTGTGACTGAAATGTTCACTGGAAAGGTTTAAACTCTGGAAACTCTGGAAAGGTAGGAAGAACATCACTTGCATTTTTCCTGAGGTAAGGCAACAATGCTTTGCATGAAGTCTGTGACTTTTTGGTAAAGATACAGACCTTTCAAATCTACAGTTTTCACATGCCTGGTAGCTCCTCACATGTCTCAGCACCTTTCCTTCTGAAGATTTTGCCCACTACCATGCATGGTCTAGCCTGAAGCTCTGCAGGCTTTTGCTTGTGGTCTTAACCCCAGCTTCCCTGGGTAATATCAAGTCTCTAAGTCCAGCCTCGGTAGCTGGGTATTCAAGGGCTGGATACAGAAATTGGCAAGGTGAGGGAAGGAAGTTGAAAACAAGTGAAGAGTGACAACAAAGAAGGGTCACATTGGGAAGGAACGGTGTGTGCTCATGTCCCTTCCCTTCCAGGGCCAGAGCCAAAATTGGGACTCCTCACACCCCCATGGCTAATGGTCAGCACTGGGCAAGGCATTGCTGGTCAGTGTCCCTCCTCCAGAACCTGTCCTACACCAAGCAGCCAAGGATGAAAAAGTGTCTCTGGGGATTTGGGCTAGCCTAGCTAGAGTGAAAATGTTCTGTACACTGAAAAGAGTTCCAGCTTTGAGGCAGGGAATGATAACCAGTACTGCTGACCAGTACTGCAGCAGCTCACATAGCAGAGGCCAGGCCATGAGACTTATGTTACCTACCCTGGCAGTTTGTGCCAGTAGTGTCATGCTGGACGACGGTATTTCTACATACTTTTTTTTTTTTTTTTCCTTGTTTGTTTTCTGAGATGCCCAAACAGCCTATGAGACCTTAAATCCTCTTCTTCCCAAACCCCACCTCATCACAGGATTGAGCCCTTGACTACTGATAATATACAGTTTACTCACAGGACACCCGCCCACTTGGGCTCAGCTCTGGGGTCAGTCTGGAAAAACGCCTTTTTCCTTGTCTCTGCCATAGAGTCAAAGTGCTTTAACTTAACATCTTCCAGATGGTCTGATTTTCAGTGCCTGGCTTGAGACTTTCAGACCCAGTTGGAATAAATGCTGAGTATTCACAGCTGTATTGTTATTGCTGCTGCTTTTAGCACTGTGTAAAGCTGAACACAGGAAGAAAGCACATCTTTAGTGCCTCAAAACTGGGACTCCACAGTAGTGGTCAGTCTTCATTCCAGCTTGTGAGTGTTACACCTACAACCTTCTTCCTCTTTCAACACTTGGAAAAGACACTTTGTTTCTGCAAGTAAAGAAGGGTTATGGAACTATAAAATGACAAAGTCTTTGTACATTATTTAAGAATAGAGATCCAGCAAAGATATCAGCTTGGCTTTTAGTTCTGCTGCAAGATATTATGGATTTGAGGTTAATGAAAAATAATCTGTGATAAGATTTCAGTTGTGATAAACAAAGGAAAGCACAGTTTGTCCTGACCTCCTCTAGCATAAATGAATCCATATCTAGCTGATCAGCCCTTTTTATGTGGTGGACAGACTGAATAGCCCAAAATATACATGAGATATATCTACTGAGTTCATATTTAAGAAAAGTGTAGTGTAGAGAATTGCCCATACATGGAGATCAAAGTTAATATATTGGACAAAAAGATAAAGGAAATTATCTCTATCTCATGTTCAGCCAAGCCACTAGACTCAAGTGCTCTGTTGTGTCAATAGTGCTTGATTTGAAAGACTTCATTATTAAGAAGTTAATGCTCAACAGCAGTAGATACTGGTACAATGAATTCTGCTACTTTCCAAAGCCTACATCCTACAAAGCTTCCGTAAGTTACTTGTATTCCTAAATAATCCTTTAGGGACCTAAACAAAGCCAACGAATCAAACCAGACTACAACCAACCCCACAAGAAGAAATTATTTCTAGATTAAAATAAACACCTTCCTGTACAGTAATGGTGTGCAATGTGCATGCATCTGTATGCGTTGCAGTGTGCAATGCATGCTCAAATAGTACATGAGGAAAGATATATACTAAAACATTTTAAAGGATTGACTGATTGTATATCCCCAAACTGACAATCTGGCTGAATTTTCTTTCTGGACAGGCTCCT
Source organism: Aviceda cuculoides (assembly GCA_035590195.1). NCBI lineage: Eukaryota > Metazoa > Chordata > Aves > Accipitriformes > Accipitridae > Aviceda > Aviceda cuculoides. Next base: position 62,958,627 of record JAVJGG010000074.1, read on the forward strand.
AGACTTAGAAAGGTGGATATATTTTCATTGTGTAAAAGACATAAACCAATATCCTGAGGAATTTGTGCTTGCCTTGTGTTGATTATAGAACAGAAGAGCTAATTGTTCTGTAAGGCCTATACGAAACTATATGTTCAAGAACTTCTCTACTTGTGGAAGCCCAGCTACCATGTTTGTGTATACAAATATGCACACTGTTCACCAAACATCTACACATCTCAAAAAATTTAATTAGCAAATGTTCACGCAGAGTCATAACTCATTCAATGTCGTCATGAGTAGGTTTGACGTGTGATGTTGCATTTCTTCTCCCTCTCCAGGCTGATTTACAAACTCAGGTAGTCACCCTAGGCCTTCAGACATTGCAGCCCTCTCCTGACAATCTTGGAGCATCCCGTGTCTGTGTTTTAAGTTATTCTCAGACAGCCTTGGAGCTTTCCTTATCTGCACATGAAATGGTACCAGTGCAGCTGGGATTCCAGCAATTTGTTGATGACTAGAGTCAATCATCTCCTGAACCTATAAGCAGCAGCACTAAGTGAGGCCCTTTGGGCTCTCCTGGACTGCAGTGGGCTATGACCAGCATCTCCCTCTGAGTGGGAAGCCTCTTGCAAACTTTCCTGTTTGTGAAAATCAGAGGTCTGTTGCCAAAAGCTAAAGGGACCTGGTCTGATACTCTCCACTCCTTGAGTATTGGCCCTTCGCCTGTTGAGAAAGATGCCAAAGCATTTGATGCAAATAGTTTCACTGACCTTTAGGGGAATTTTTAACAGGTACACTTCTTTTTTTCTCTGTCACTCTCTTATAAGTATACCTCAGTGTCTCTATGTATGCATGTGTACTAACCTGAATAGTCTGTAGTAAGTATATTACAGCAAGTATATTTTAAGTTATTACTTTCAAATTTATACTTAAATTACTGTCGTGAATTTTATTTAACTGTGATTGAATTTTAGGCTGCTATTATACTCATAATCCCTTTAGATATAAACCACTGACCAAGTCTGGGACTAGGAGTTGATCCAGCCGCACCTAGACTCCGACAGGAGTTTAGAAAGCAAGTGGGTCTTCTCTGAACTTTGTGACTCAGCGGAAGGGTCTACCCTACTTTTCCACATTCCTGATCTTTGCTCAAATCACAAAAAATTAATTCTAACTCGATTTTTCTTTGTAATATTTCCTTTTACACTATTACATTTTCGGTCTCCATATACATAAGTTTAGTCTGATTCTAACTTAATTTTTCTGAGTGCATTTCACCCACATACTAAGTGAACCTTGCCATCAAGTTCTATGAAGTTGCACTTTTACATAAATTTCTATTAAATCATTTTTCTGTTGTTAATACAATTGGAGGTGATTTTTTACGTGATCCAAACCAGTCTTCCATGCCCCCACAACAACTTGTCCTGCATGAATCTCTGCCTTTCATGTTGAAAATGTAGCCAATAGTGTCCTTCAAATATGGTGCTTAAATTCTAAATAAGGAAGCAGAATTGAGCCCTTGACATTATTTAGATCATAAGTTGTATGTAGGGAGAAATCTTTACAACATTTTACTGCATATGGATAATGCTTAGAGTCAGTTGAGGGCTATGTGCGACATGATTCCCAGCAATGAAATACCCCTGAGAGAAGGTTACAATTAATCATCAACTTTTGTGTTACCACCCAGCAAGATTTTTATTTTTTCATGCTGAGAGACTTCAGGGAGAGAAAGCAGAGTTTGAAAAGACTATGTCCAGACATACTTGCTTAATTTGGCTTTGAATTTGCTCGTGCTTCAAAAATTATTCTGAACATCTGGCTTCTTTATTAATCAGAGAGAGTACGTTTTATTCCCTTGACTTTTTGGTAAGAAAAAATGAGTGTATTGTAGTCCGACATATGATGAGAATCCACTGTAACAGCAACAGTTTGCAGGAACTGAACATGACATCATATTACTCGTGATATGCTTGTGTGTGCACATGTGAGTGATGACCACAATAGCAGTTATTTTCCCAAAGGATTTGAAACCACACACAGGAACCCCACCACTATGGGCAGCCAGGACTGCAGCACCGGCTTAGCACTGCGATGGCCAACTCAATCCAGCCAGGGACTTACAGGTAGGAAGTGTTTTACCCAAATGAGAAATAATTCTTCTCTTCAGCGACGTTCAGAAGAGCTTAAAGATCAGCGGTGATCAAGACTTTGTTCCTGAGACGTCAACCTCTGCTTCATTGCCATCTAAATAGTCGTCCTCAGGTTTGGCTGCCTTGATTTCCTCCCCGTGGTATATACAGACATTTGTTACAGTGGAGGGACAAGTTTGAAGCCCCGTGGAGACTTTAGGGCAGTTCAGCTGACCAGTGAACAGTTCACCTCCAGGTTTGCAGAGAGATCGAACACTTCTCCGTGCTCCCTTCATACTCTTCAGAGATGTCTACATCACCACCTTTTCTGTCATGGTCAAATTTAAGAAGGAGAACAAAATGTAGCTGCCTTTTATGACACCCAGCTGGAGCAGTGGCTCCTGGTAAGTGACTGCAGACAAGAAATAGAGCAAAATCAGGACCTTTTGTTTCACATTACCAGCTCCAGTGTCAGATCAGGGATCTGCTGCTTCTCCCTCTCAGATGAGGGTGGAGAACAGCTTCACCAGACCACAGACACTAAATCATTAGCACCATTGCAGTGAGGAAAACAAGCCATGATACAAGGGCCCTCTGTGCATCAGACAGTCGATCTGCAGATAAGGATTTGGGGCTTGGCTTTTAAGGAGTTTCATTAAATACATATTAAAATGCAGTAACAGAGGACACTAAACTTTTGCTGTTTACTCAAAATAGTGGGAAGTAGATTTTGTCAAAAACCCTCTCACTCACTACTTTCTCACAGAATCTAAGCAAATTATAATAGCGGGTAAGGTAGATAGTCTAAAATAGAGACTAAAATGGTTTGTGGAACAGCACTTCAGAAATGTATCTATTTTACAATCAATAGTATCTATAGGAAAAGACTTTAAATAGGGCTGCTTTGATTTTATACCACACACATAAAAGCAGTACTCCGGCAGACTCTCAGAGTAAGGTGAAACAGCCCTTGAGGGACAGAGATGCCGGGGCTGCCACTCCTCACTCATTAGTGATGAATAAAAGACCTTTAATGATCACCCACATTGGATAGAATCCTTTACTGTGGAAGAGAACAAAAATACCACACTCCTGTCAAAACACTTCTGGTTTCTGCTGACCTCCTCCATTGGGGAGTTGCCCCCCTCTGACAAGCACCAGGGCTTGGTCCCACAGCCCTCCCAGTTCCTCGCCCACAGACAGCACCAGCGGCAGGACCCTGTGCAAACCCTGCAGCCGAGCGTAGCTCAGGGCTGCAGGGACTGGGGAGGCATCTTCTGACCATCACTTCTCCCTGCTGCCAAGGACGTTCTGGCAGCAAGCCTCAAGGCTGTGCTCGCAGCACCTGCCCCACTGGTGCTGGGAGCAGGATGCCTGGGATGGAGAGAGGACAAAGGGGGAGAGGGGAGGGAGAAGCGGCAGAGCAGGACTGGCACTGTCTTGCAAAAGGCTGAGAGAGCATCCAACAAGCTCCCTCTTGGGCTGTCATTGCAATGGTCTTGGCTCTTCCACACTGTTCCTGCTCGGTTTCATTTTGATTTCACAGACTTCATGGTCCTTTCTGTGCAATTTATGTTTTGTATACATGCATGGGCACACACGAGCACATGTGTGACCTGCCTCACTTCTTCTGCATGGGGTCACTCATAAGAAACACTTAGGTGATCTGAGATATCACCTAGACAGTGCAAGGACCATGAAGCCTGCAAATGACTATGGGGAGGAGGGAATTTCCTCCGCCGGGACACCTGAGTTTCCCCAGCCAAAGCGACCCTCCCTGAAGCAAGCCGACTTTCCGAACGCACGCTGACCAAACGAGCCGCTGCTACGAACAGAGGCGACTGTCACCGTGTGCCAAATGTGTCAGCGAGGCTCAGGGGCAAGCTGGGCTGTGTGAATGGCAGCCCTTCCTCGCAGCTCCTGGCACTTGAGCAGGGCTCCCTTCACCTCCACCCACAGCCACCCCACGCGGGCCAGGGCCCGGCCGGCCGGGGAGGGCTGCAGCGGCCACGGGCAGCCTCCCGCAGGAATGCGTCGCGGAGAGGACGGGCTCCGCGCAGCCAAGGGCTGGTGCTAGTTTCCAGAAGCCCACGGAGGAGCCATTTACGATTGTTTTTCCCCTACCGTCAGCATCAGCTGCACGGGTTCGACAGTTGACCTGGGTGGATCTCGGTGGACCTGAGCAACTTCCTCCAGCAATCTCTGCTAACAAAAGGCCTCTGTAAAGCCATCTAAAGCAGAGAGCTGGCACTGCAGTGGGCTAGCGCACTACAATTAAGGAATTAGCACAAAGAGAAAATGTTTTCTGCACCAAACTGCAGCAATGTCTGGGACAGCAAGAGAGAGACCAGCTTCTACCTGTGCAAAGCTCTGCTGATGTTCACAGGCAGTCTCTGTCTCCTCCTGTTTTCTGTGTAAAACTTGGTCATTGGAGGCAGGGAGGGGGTGCAGTCAATATAGGCATAATTAAATATATTTGCTAGTGATCTTTAAACTCGGCATTTGGAATAGTCCTGAACGTAAAGATGTAGCTTTACTGGATTTAGGATGTAGTAAAATTTTAAATGGGCACATGCTTTTCTGGGGTAAACTAGTGTAAAAGAAGTTACATGAGATTATATCAGTTGAGGTTCAGTTCTAAATTTTACCCTTCTGGGTTTTTCCAAATAATAATATTAGATGAAGTCTTGAATGCTGATAAGAATGACTGTGAGACCAGACAAGAAAGGACGCGAGTGGTTTGCAACCTTGTCAAAACTCTGACTGAGTTGTCAGATTTTAGTCAAACACAGAGTTTTGAGTTATTCACAATGGCAACTCAGAGGCTGAATCTATTTTTAAATGGTCATATTTCAAACTTCACTCTGCTTTTAAATCAAAGAGGAGACCTAACCTATTTCCAGACATTTCTCTGATTAGTTTCTCAGCAACAACATCTAACTGTATTAACACAGCTGTCAGAAGGGGCTTGCTTAATAAAATGTAGCCTTTGTCAAGGGGGAAGAAAAGAAAATTTTATTAGTTTGTTGACCAGGGCATTTCTACAGATTGAATCTGCTTCTCTGGTTTATGTTGTTTCTCAGATCCGCCTCTTGTCACTGTACCATTTGTCTAGTTTAATTTCTCTAATATGAGTTATCTGAAGTGATTATGGAGAGATATTAAACTGGAAGCTTATATGAAAGATCTTATTAAACAGTGTGCCTGCATTATCTAAAACAGATGTAGTACTGTAAGACAAAAAAAGCATTTATTAAGCCTCCAAAGCTGTCTTCGTCCATCTGCATAAATTGGCAGGTTGCATGAAGACCTTTTTGTTATTTATAAATAGAGTCATGCCCGAAATATAACTGCACATCCAAACAGCCTCTAATTTAGGAAGGGTTAAAATCCTGGGTCTTGATATCCATCTTGCAGCTAAAGCCTGTCATTATTATCAGAGGTTTTACTGCTTGCTTCCTCTGGTTCTTGCTGTTACTTTTTTTACAAGCCACGCTCCTGTTAACTCTGACTGTTTCATTCATGTCATCAGCATCTTGCATGTGTTATACCAGATAAATGCAGGCACTCTCATCCTCCTGCTTGGGTGTCCAATACCTCCAAAATACCACAATGTCCTCCCTGAAATTGCCATTTGCAAGACAAAATTCCTAAGGCTAAACCCTGCACCTAGGTACTTTTTTGAATCAGGTGGATGCTCTGACTGCAGGTCTGTTACCTCTGGTAAGTCCAAAAGCAGCAACGCTACACAGACAAAGTCGTCATAAAAGCATACCAAAACCACATCCAAAGCCTACACGGTTCAGCAAGTCTGCAAGTGCCTGTCTGTTTGCACTACACAGTGCGGGGGCTGGATGGCTGCACTTGGGTACCCACGTCGACCTGCTCCCAGCCTGCACCCACTGCACCAGCTCTGCTCACACCGTCACTCCAGGCGCCCACCACCCAAGAAAGACATACCATTTTTATGCAGATGTCTCAAAACAGGGATCTGAGAGGTCAGTGTAGGGCCAAAGCTAAGAGTTTTTACAAGTTTTCAGAAGCTATAAAATTAAAAGGGATGTAGCCCAGTCCAGTCAAGATTTACTATAGTTGCAGCTGAAACATCTTTTTTTCCACTTGCTGAGTGGTTTGTAAAAATTGAGCCCTTAACCCCAGGATCTTGTTAGAGCACCGTGTTCAGTGACCGTGTGCTGCCTGTGATGAAGCCCTTTCCCCAAAGTACATGCAAGGTGCCTTCTCCCTGTTTCACTGTGAAACACAGCCACCTCAGCTCCCCATACACTTGCAGGAAGGTGAGACCATGCACATGCACCCTCCCTGTCAAGAAGCAGAGACTCACTATCCTGTGGTAATGTCTTCGTGTGTCAAAGCCTGAAAAAATTTTTCTTTAAAAAGTACTTTCAGTTTATAAAATACTGTGTGAGTCAGCCACTAGCCTGATTTTAGTATGTGGATTGTGACAGCATGTAGATCTGTAGGGAAAAAAAAAATGTGCAGAAACAAAATTGTAGTGCTTCCTATTCCTGGAGCAGTAGCAAGGACATCCCTGGCTCCCTTAACCTAAATAGCATTGAAAGGAAGGTAAACAGCATCACTCTCTTTCTAACTTGATTTCAGGGCATTACCATGATTTGGAGACTTAGTCTCTGTTAACTTCTTAATTACTTAGGCATCTTTTAATTATAAAGCAGAGGCTCCACAATTGTATCTGCCTTCATCAACAAGAGCAGAGGAGATGGGTGCATGCGTGCAGCCCAGGAATGAGCACAGGGTGGGAAGGGCTGGAATAACAAAATGCCACGCTTATCAGAAACCCCTGGTTTTCATCTTTAGATTCCCAGTTAAAGCCACTTCAGTTTCACCATAGTCACAGAGCAGAGCGTGACATTGTGCCATTTAAATGCTGTTTACCTCTCTTCCATAGAAAAAAAAGTAGCAGTGAAGTTTCCTCAGCTGGTGTTTAACAGCTGTCAGCAGGCAAGAAGCGTGACTTACGGTGGTGGCTGGAGATACCTCCACTTAACACAAAACAGCACAGGCAGTCCTTACCCAGAGGCATCACTGCTGTTAATGACCCAGTTCATTAAACTGGTAAAGCTGCTCATACACATCAACAGTCCCTGCTGGTGGGAAGGGGATTGGCTCTGGCACTTCTACTCGAGATCAATATAACTCATGACCTTCTAACACCTGATGCCAACTGCCCAGAAAAGTTAGCTAGTGTCGGTAAAAAATTAAGCTGTTATCACTGCCACACTTAGGAAATGTTGTGCTTTACAGTGACTGTATTTTCTTAAGCAATATGAGGAAATGGCTGAGAACCTCAGATCTGCGTGTTACTTCTCCTTCTTCAAACCATGTCCAGATCAAATCAAACATCTTTTATGGTTACACAGACTTTTTAACAGTACATTTCTCTGATTGAGCTAGTCTGGTGAGAAACTGTTCAGTTCCACAAAGGCAAGTCATTAATGTTTTCTGGAAGGTTTTTCTAATTAATGCTTGGCTTACATTATTTCTTTGTGGTGTATGCATGCATGCTAGAAAATCAGGGGCAGATGTTCTCTTTAAAAAAAAGGCACGGAATTACATTCTTTAAATATGACTTTAACGCTGCAGGGTTAAAATAAAGACTTTCTTGTACCTTAGGACACAGTACCTTAGTACTTGCATGACTGAGGCTTTCAATGACCTCTCCATGGCCAGGTCTACAGGCATCTGTTCACTCCCTTCTTCCTCAGTTCTGCTGTTAGTCATACTCCCTTCTACAAAAAGTGACCAGTCTCCGTTGCTTTTCTCTCCACCTTCTCATTTCTATTCTCCATCTGTCATTACAACTGCCTTTGTTGGGGTGTCTACATTGCTTTTTTGAGACTTCGGACTCTTTATCAAGCTGCTCTGCACTTCTCCTTGGATAGCTTGATCTATCCATAGTTCCAAACCTCCTCTTAGTCCCAGTTCCCAGAATTGTCTTGCTGCTCCTGATCTTTCTCCTTCCATCCTGTTCCATCTTTATTTTTATTTTTTTCCTGACCTCTAGGAGATGTTTTGCTGGCATCTTAACCTGAACATGGCTAAATCATAATCCCCTACAGAATTACCAGTGGATAAAGCTGTAAGAGGTGGCAAGATATCTTCCTCCACTAATGTAAATAAATGTTTACCTATCATGTTCTTAACATTTTCCAGTACTTTCATCGCACCCTTAGACAGCTTCCTCTAATATCTGACCATGGTAACACTTATAAAGTTTTCCTATTCCACTACACTCTTTCCTGCTGCAATGTAAGGCAATTTCTTCCTGTCCCTCCCCCCGCTGCCACGGGATTCAAGTGTTCATCACACTTCTACCTACCACACTGGAATGGTGTTACCATGAGCATCCTCTCTTCCTCCCCAGTCTTCTCTTTGTTTCGAACTAAGCAAATCCAACTCTGCTCCTAGCAAGTTATGTTTTCCAGGCCTGCTGTCATTTCATTCTCTTTTCTCTGGTCTCCTGAAAAAATATTTACATCTACAAACACAAGGCCTGAAAAGCAAACTTCCTAAGAGGCTTCTCAGGACCAAGCAGAGTCATATTATCTAGCCTTCCACATGGCTCTCCTGGTTTCATTTCTCTCAGCTTCCCTCTCTTCCCATTTTGTGCTACTAAGCATGCTACTACTATAACTTACCAGCCTGGTGCAGAGCATTTACTGACAAATCCAAAGCTACAAGAATACATGAGATGGCTTCTTGTACCTTTGTTGAGAGGATGAGAAAATATACACTATTCTCCTTGTTCTGCAGACCTTCCCTGTGAAAAGAGTGAAGTTTTCCAAGGTTACCCTAAGGCTACAGTTATGCTTGCAGCCTGTAAATCTAATTTATAAACTCATTGACCATCTCAATTCTCATTACTGTAAGTGCAAAACAAAACAATCCCCACTGGACACAATTTTCTCCTCCCCTTGGCATTATTTATAAATGAGCTTGCCTGAAGGGAAGTATTAAATTGCTGCCTGTTATGGATTCCCTCCTATACAGTTAGTACTTTGAAACTCCAGTGCTTCTCCTTGAATCTTGTTTTTCTTCTATCATCACCTAAACAACTGACAGTTCTAATTATTGTTCTCATAGACAAGGACTTAATTAACCTAATCAGCCTGCCATGGAGCTGACAGGTATGCTTTTCTGTCAGAGTTAGGTCAAAACATGTAATCTACAATGAATAGGAGCTCTTTTTCAGCTGCTCTGGCAGTAGTTCAGTGCATCTATGCCTCTCCTCAGGCCACTGAGTCGTGTGACCTTGCAGTTCACAATGAAGTGTGATGATTATAAAGCGTATGTCAAAAAGCTAGTCTTCTCTGACCCAGTTTCCAGACACAACATGATGGATAAATGCCAGCGAAGCAGCAGCCTGTGTTACTGAACAGTAACAGGCCCAAAGCAGAGGGGATCCTTGCTTCAGTACTGCCCAGAAATGATCGCTGTCAGCACAGAGCAGCACGGAGCAGCATGGAGAGCTTTGATTTTCGGGGTATGATTAGGAGGCACAAGGTGAGACCACACAGAGACGCCATCCTGAGCACTCCCAAGGATCTGTGCCTGTACTAACTTACCACCCTGACCACTTTCTGGCCATCCCTAAAGGCAGCAACAACACAAGTCCTTCTGCAAGCTGTGACTGCTGTGTATTGTTGGGAATGGGTTGCTACTGTATGCCTGGTAGACTCCCTTGCTGATCCACTATCACAAGGCCAGGGAGGGAGGTAATGGCTGGAGAAAACTGTGATAAACAGTTTGCATCTGTTCCTCTTCCCCAGCCTTCTCTGAAACTGGAACTGCTGCATGCCAGAGCAGGAAGCCCAGAGTGATTCTTATTAACTTGGTGGCTTACCCTGGACTAAAAATAATACAACATAACTACACATCCTGACAAAGCCTTATGAATAACACAGCTGATCTAAAATTAACCAAGCTAGGCCGTTACCTATAAATCAAGATATATAAAAAAGCATTTATATAAATAGACCATTTAATGCTTTCTATTTTTTTTTCAGTTACTTGATTTCTGTGAGTTCTTCACTTCCTTATTTCTAAAGCAGTTTCAATACAGCAAAAAACCCCTAGAGGCTTTTCCCTTGTATTTTGCGTATCTAAGAACATTTTAGCTGTTCCTGACAAGTCCCAAAATAGCAAAAAGTATGGTTTGCATAATTTCTCCCTTTTTGAGAGGGGTAGTTGAAATCCTAGCTCGCAGATCAATATTAATGACTTATACCAAAAGACTAACTCAGGGAACACAAAACAGCCAAGGCTGACCCTGCATGTCCTGTTGTTCTCTACTGGCTGCTGTGTTTGGTCTTCCTGTGTCACCTTTGGTAGCTTCAGCCCAGGAAAGGTCTCTTTTAGCTCAGCTAGGAGGAAAATGCCTTTTGCCAATCAACTTCCTGGATTTTTCTATTTCTGAATGGCAAGGTGCTGGGATAGCTAGTTTGCTTTCAGACCCAACCTGTTCTCTTTTTCGCCGGCATCAATTGCTTTGATACATTTAAATCATACAGCATTAGCAAGTGGAAAATCAGACTTCTCCATGTAGGCTTTGTACGCAGTGAAGGCATGAAGTCATAAACTTAAGCACGGGTTCACTTTGGCTTTGCACTGCACCTGGCTGCTTCCAAAGAGCCTCCTCTTCATCCCAGAAGAGATGAGCCAATATAAAGCCAACAAAAAGATCAAGGTCGATTGTAGTATAACACCTAAGTTTATAAACATATACATGGCTTTTATGTGAGTGCAAATGCTTTTTTACATGGGCAACGCATGAGTGGGGAGGATTTTCCGGGGCCCTCCTCCCTCTCCTTGAGGAATGAACCTCTCTCCCAGCATTTACTAGTTTCTGCTCCCCTTGTGAGGATCTAACCATCTCCCTCCTCACATCTCAGTTTCCTTTCACCAATGTCACCAAGACAGTTGCTCTCCTCAGGCAGAATCTTTTCCCGCTTGCTTGACTGCTTAAAGCTTTGGCTTTATCACCGCTCTAAGATCTTAACTGTGTGTCCTGGTTTCAGCTGGGATAGAGTTAATTGTCTTCCTAGTAGCTGATACGCTGCTGTGTTTTTAGTTCAGTATGTGAAGAATGTTGATAACACCCTGATGTTTTCAGTTGTTGCTCAGTAGTGTTTAGTCTAAAATCAAG
>JAVJGG010000074.1:62970027-63010794 GCA_035590195.1 Aviceda cuculoides
GTGGTGAGCAATTGCACTGCGCATCATTTGTACATTCCAATCTTTTCATTATTACTGTTGTCATTTTATTAGTGTTACCATTATCGTTATTAGTTTCTTCTTTTCTTTTCTATTAAACTGTTCTTATCTCAACCCACAAGTTTTACTTCTTTTCCTGATTTCCTCCCCCATCCCACTGGAGGAGGGGGGTAGTGAGCGGCTGCGTGGTGCTTAGTTGATGGCTGGGGTTAAACCACGACACTGTGCAAGGGCTGGAGCAGCTGCAGTGTTGTTGGCAGACCATCTAGGACTCCCTCTTTCTCCATTTCCTCTGAGCCTCTCAACATACTCACTTCCTTTGACAGTTTCCTATCCTATGAAGTATCCCCTTGGTGAAAAATCAATGAACACAGAGAAAGGTGTTTCCCCATTAGCAGCTTCCTGCCTCCCATCAGGGAAGTCAGCTGCCAGCAGCAGTGACAAATTTGTAACAGAAAAAAATCAAAGAGAAATTTGAAACTAAGCCAAAGACTGGGAGAACATCACAAAAAGCTGGTGTTTGCCACTGTCTTTATGTGAAGTCTGTCTGTCCTTGGGGCACCGTAGGGAGGAAAGTGCTTGAAATAAACTTGCATAGACGTTACTCATTAATGAGATTGGATCCTTATCCATCATGTCTCAGATACCGTACTGCAAGAGCCAGTCACACAGTTGTTATCCTGGAGTTCAACCTTTGCAGGTGATTAACAGGCATCTGTTTCCAAGCACTGGACTTCCCTCCTCCAGCGTCATACCAAAAGGAGGGAAAGAAGGCTGACACACCAATCCCATTCAGATGATAATGCCTGTTTCACTAATCCATGTGTGAATTTATTTAAACATAGCCTTACTTCAAACCACCTCAGTCCTGTTCCTCTCAAAATATTAAGGGAAACCTGGAATTTACATCTGCTTAGATGATACCAAAGTCTGTTACATTGTAAACCAGGTTTCACATATCCTCAAAAGCCAGGTGTGGTTATGTTAAGCAGCTAGATTATGGATCACTAACTGCATAGAACTCTAGCCCCCCACACCTGAGGGCTGGAGAGAACAAACGTGCAGAAGAGCAGACAGCTAGAAACAAACAGTCCAAATGGTGATCTGGATTTTAGTATTACAGCCAAACCAAATGTGGGACCACTGCAGGCTGAGCAAGGGCTTGGCTTTGCAAGCGGAGTTGAGACAAGAAATTGAAGCAACAAACTGAACTGTATTGCCTAGAGCATTTTTATAAGATGCACACTGAAGGACAGCTAAAGCGTTAGCAAACTCTGAAGAGTCACGGGATCCCTTATAGCCATTGGACCTTTATTGGTTTTGAAGTGTAGGAAATAGGGATTAAAATGAGAAGATCAGCCTGTTGAAGCAATATAGAGTCCTAGGAGGCTCTTAAATTTATTCTGATTTTACTTAGGAACAACTTCAGTTTTAAGCACACATGCTCAAACATTGTGGCTATTAAGCAATTCACAGTTTAACTGCTGCTTACTTGTGTTTATAGCCTCAGTAACATATCAGCTGCAGTGTAGTTACGCAGATTGACACATCTGAGAAAGAACCGAGTCTTACGTGTCCTAACCTTTAAAAGCCTTTTAAAACATTGTATGTAAGACACATATTAAACTAATATTACTGCCTAATGCCTAAATTGGTAGACTAGATAGGTAAGGTTTCCAAAAAACAGTCAGTTCCCATGTGCCTGTTTGCACTGCACTCAGGGGAAAGAAAGCGATGTCCTGAAGGGTTCGGCAGTGTGAATCCCAAAACGGGTTCTCTCTGGACAATAGCTTTCCATCAGCCTGGGGACAGGATGCCTCTGATCACAAATATTGTGGAGACGCTCTTTTCAGGACTATTTCTACTCAGATTTTCTCACGCAGAGTAAGTAGAGCAGGGAAACAGCTTTCAGTGGAAAAGCAAGCAAACAACAAAATAAAACAAATCCTTCTAAGTAAGGGTATATTAAGAGTCTGGGAATCTTTTGATCCCTTGGACTCAGCCGTCCTCCAGCAGAACAGAGAAGAGCTGACTGAGGAAAAATAATGCCAAATAACTGGATTTCTGGAGGAGAAAAGATAAATGAGGCTAGGAGTGAATGGGAAAATGTGTTTGTCAGTGAAGCTGGCTGGGTGAAATCCTAGCATTGCCACAATCAAACAGGAGCTTTGGTTTTGGCGGGGGCAGGGGGGGCAGGCTTTAACCACTGAGTTCAGTGAAGACATACACTTTATAAACAGCATTCACTCTGGGAGTTAAAAAATTCATCATAAAAACATTTTGAAAAATCATTATTTGGATGAACTATAAAGAAGTATAAGTATAAAGAAAGTATTACAAAGAAATTAAGAAACCTTATTTCCATCTGAGGTAAACAACTATAACGGGCATTAATGAGAGATATATTAAGATTGTTACTGCTAAAGTTCAGATACAACTGCCAAATTGTCAGTAAGGTACACTTCACCTTTGACAAAACCTGCCCATGTGGGCTTCAAAAGTAATGAAGCCTTGTGTTCATTAATATCATAGTAACATATAGAGAGTGTACATGTGTTATACATCTATATGCATGTTTATACACAGAGCAAAACTCATTGAGTGAGATTATTTTTGTCTAGGGACCAGAATACCTGTGTTTGAAATATGCTGGTTTACCAACCCTTGGATTATAAACACTGTATTGTTGGCCTGTACCTCAGCTCCCACTCAAATCAAGAGAGTAAAATTTCTGACAAGGATAGTTTTTTATCTGAAATCGTCAGCTTGCATAAATGCAAAAGTTTCAACAACATGGTGTGATTTTGGTAGATTTTTTTCCTGATTTCTCCTCATCTGTCTGCCTGGGTCAAAGGCTGACCAAGGACCCAGGAGTTCTGGCTTCCCAGCTGACGAGCTCTTTGCAGTTTCCAGGCTTTGTTAAATCCTCAGGTCTCAGATCAGCTGCCTTCAGCTTAAGACTATGGTGCTGCTGTGGCCTGTGGTGCCACTGTGGCCTACAGCTCAGAAACTATATATGCTATAAACCAGGCACATATATGCTACAAGCCAGGATCTCCCCTTTTTTCAGAGTGTACTTTTTAACTCCTGGTTTTGTCAGAGATCAGAACAAGATTAATTTTTTTAATATTGATGTCTTCCACAAATTGGAAGTGCTTTTTCCACCCAGTTCTGTTCACTTTCTTAAGCATGAAATGTCCATTTTTGCAGCTGGAAGCTGAAAATTTTTGTGATCTCACCTGGCACTATTCCTCAATGTTAACCACGGGCCAGTCTGTGCATTGCAAACCATTGCTGGCAACTGGGTTAGTTCAAACTCCAGACCTACTTCCCAGAATTCAAAATGAACATTTTTATCTTGAAAAAAACACTTGAAGAAGGGTCCCCTTAAGCATCTTAAGTTAACTGGGAATCAGCTAACACAAGGACATAAACATCCAGGATAGGTACATGCATGTAGAAATTAAAGCATGTAAAAACTCCAATTCCTTCCTGGGGTCTGTGACTGCCCAAAGGCTTAATGTTCAGTGTGAAAGAGGCACTTGAGCATAGACAGAAACCCGTGAGTACTCCCCTTTCCTGGAGCCTGTTGGGCTCTACTTAAATGCTGCCCCAGAAGAAATATACTGTCTTCCAAGGACAGCAGCTGTCCTTTGAATCACAGGAACCTGTCAAACTCATTGCAATCCATTTATATGTATATAAATATACATCCTGTACTATGACAATAATAACAATGAAGAAATATGATTCTCATGCAAATAATGGCACTACTTTCAAATGAAACAGAAAAAAAGCTAGTGAAAAAAAACCAACAGGTTTTAAACAGATTTATTGATAAACTGACTTCAGATCTCCATTTACTAACAATGAGCCTTTTTCCTAAGCAAGCCAATATTGATCCATGGGGCAAGGGAGAAAACATAAAATATTTCCTCATTCATAGAATAACAGTAAGCAAAATTTTTGCTAGATAGTCAGACATCTGCACAGGATGCTAGGAGTACATGGGGAGTAGTCTATTAACAGAGCTGTTCTGCATATTTTGTGTAGGTTACTCCTCATGTTTTGAGCTTCTCCTGAAAGGCCAAGATTTACTGCCTGGAACAGAGGCGGGTGTTCATTCATCCAACAAAAATTAGTCTCTGGTGCAGGTTTAAGGCAACCGACAGTACAGGCCTTAACTCGATGAACCTGGAAAGGCCCACACCTCCCACACCACTGCCTTTCAAATGAGAAATTCCTCGGCACAAAAGGCTCAGCCCACAGGACTTCTCCAGACAAACAATCAGCCTGCAGTGCTTCACTGGGCATAAGGGTCTTGGCAAGGTGCCATTCACTATCATTAAAAGTGTTTATAAAAAAAAATGTTCATTTTTGGCCAGCTTTTTTTCCAAGGCCAGTCCTCCACCCCCACATCTTCAGTGGAATGTGTTAATAATTTGCTTTGTGGAGATGAAAGGCTCTTTGATAGGAGCAGCATAAACACATCTCACTGTGCTCAAAGGTCTTTGTCCCACAATAGAAGCATAGTTTCTGTACAGTGGCTTGAATGGAAAGAACAGACACATTTCTGAATCACTTTTCACTTTTTTCCCTGCCTTTTTTCCCCCCATTTATCTCTTCCTTTATTTCTTACAGTCTCTTGTAAATCCTTGTGTGGAATACAAACAGGCAAGTGGTTCTGGACAAGAAATCCTCACTGATAGCAGCAGCAGATGGATTAAAAATACCAGCCAGTCCTCACAGTCTGCCATGTCAGAAATCAAAAGTCACACCAAAACACGAGTCTGTCCCAGAGTATGTGACTGAGCGCAACCTGGAGCAGCGTGTAGTGTGGGAGGAGGAAAGAAACTGGTAGCTATCATCGTCTGATCTTCTCTTCTATAGCAGTTTGCAGGGCCTACTGAATAAATACAAATGGGAGATTATGATTTATCTGGAGAAAAAAACATGTTATAATTACCTCAAAATGCAGTGTGCACTAGCAAGCGCTGCCTAAATGTTGTCTCCTGGCTATAGTGCATCCCCTTCGCTATCCAGTTTGAGCCATGGCATACATCTCCTCTATACCAACATCATCCCTTTGAAAGCCGAGCTTAATAGTGTTGAACCATAGCATCAGTCTTGAGTTCCATTTTAATCAGATACAAAAGGGATAAAGACATAACTGAGATGTGGCCCGTACTCCTTTCCTGGTTTAAATGTCAACACAAGTTTTAATCACCAACCTGTAATGGGGTATTAGCGCTTCAGGACATTTCAAGATGTGCTTTGTGTAGGCTTGTTTTCTCTCTTCTTTGCCTGACCTTTTGATAAAAATTATGCCTCTTTCCATGTGTAGGCTTGTTTTGTCTCCTTTTTGTCCATTCTTTTGATAAAAATGATGCCTCTTTCCTTGGTACGCTGTCTCACCTTTACCTGTGTCTTTGTTTACCTAAAGTGTTCACTGTTCTCAATCTATGCCTCTATTTACTGTTGACAGACTATTTTTGTTCTATTCATGACAGCACTATCTAAAGAAAAATCAAATCATTTTACAGACATGTCACCAAATGCTTCTCAAGCATCATCACTGTCTTTAGGATGGTCAGATATGCTTGAAGCAACTTGAGAGCCTATACTACATTTTTAAAGGTAATTTAGACACTAAAGGCATTTAACCACTGCTCCATGCAGTGTTAAGCTCTTTATGTTGTGGACTATGACTACATGTTTGGGAATGGACAGCTGCCCATCAGCTCTGTTTGCACCCTGCAGTGAAGCAGCTTCCGTCTAGACGCGAGCAGCCACCTACTTCTTTCTGGAAGAGACAATGCTCCTTCTGCTCAGGGCTCTGCCAATGCTTTTGACATGTATGTCCTGTTTTCAAAAGGATTTTAAATCCTTACTTAACCCAGAGTGTTGCTGTTGAAAAGAGGGGTTGAGGTTTGTTACCAAAATTGTAAGGATTTAGGAAAAATACAATGTAATTTAAATGTAAGTTTGCCCCAGTGCCAGCAAAGCACATAGTCTCTGAGCTCACCTAAGGTGACAAGAGTGGATAGTTTTAAGTCAAGTCTCCAACAGCCAAGTTTGTATTGCAGGTAGAGAGGGGAGATTGAGCAGCTTTGAGCTACAGCAGCTCAGCAAGAGTTAATCCGGTCACTCTGTGCTGCTAATCTTGTTCTTTTCTATAATCATTGTTTCCAGCCCTGGTGTTGCAGCACACTTAATCGCAGCTTGTCATCTGCAACATTTCCTCCCATGTAATACTCGCTGATAACATTAATGTCAAGCCTGAATTTCGCCTGTGGCCCCAGTCCTGCCCTAAGAAGGAGGATGGCTGACACTGCAAAAGGTGTTTGGACTGACAGGAGTGAAGGGGAGTCAGGACCTCACCTGATGGTTTCGTATCTTTAAGCTAAATGGTGAGGGATGAAAAAGCGTATGTCTTGAAAATACAGCTGAGTGATTATGGACAGCATGTATTTTTGCTCATCCTAATGCATGAGAGCTCTGGATCCACCATTCAGTGTAAAGTGGCCCTTGATACCAGTCTGCCAAAATGTCACTGCCCTTTTTAGCTTTTCTAAATATACCTTTCCACAGTCCTCTGTGAAATAGCGCCCATGTATTTTGACAAGGTTTCAATGCAAAACCACGTGAAGAATGACAGTTTCACTTGAGCTTGTTTTGAGCGTTTTGGGCCCATTCAAAGC
Organism: Aviceda cuculoides; assembly: GCA_035590195.1. Taxonomy (NCBI): domain Eukaryota; kingdom Metazoa; phylum Chordata; class Aves; order Accipitriformes; family Accipitridae; genus Aviceda; species Aviceda cuculoides. The sequence goes on from JAVJGG010000074.1 coordinate 62,976,747, forward strand.
AGAAACTTTGGGAGTGCCGTGATACTATGGAGCAAAGCAAATATTTGCACAACCCCTGGAGACCTGGGAGCACCGAGTTTAAAGCAGACCTATAGTGTGCTGCCACCTGCAGCCAGCATCTGTGTATTTGTGGTAGGCATAAGCAGGTTAGACCTTCTATATGTCTCTCCTGTCCTAGTCGCAACCTCTGCCAGAGAAGTGGAGCAGACAGTTTTGGTGGGCCGAGGGGAACGATAATATTTTAAAGTGTAATGGAAAATTCACGAGAGTTTCTCTGCATGCACCGGATTCAAAACATCTCTGACTCAAAGTCGTTTTTAAGGGAAAGATGTTTTCCTGCAACAGAGGTATAGTGCTGAGGGGAGGTTCCTGAAAGAAAGGATCTTCTGCTTGGCAGTTTGACTTCTGCCGCCTTGTTGGAGATGTTTAAATACAATGACCTACATTGCAAAACACCCAAGTTCCTCTTAGCTGATTTTACATTCACTTGCAGGCTGATTTGCAAAGCCAGCTACATCTCCTGCTGCCTGGAAGATGGACAGGACAACGTGCTGGTAAAAGGGGTTAATATCCTGCAATGAAGATTCGCTTTGCTCTACATGTGATGTCTGGAATTGGCTCACAATCATTCCCCTTAGCAAACATTTCTGTTTTCCCTTGCATACTCTGAGTTACGTGGCACAGTGATGGAGCTGCCTGCTCCCTGTGAAGAGGAAGCCCCACTCTGACCAGCTTCCCTACACCATACCTATCCCCTGTCTAGAAAGAACCCGTAAAACTGGAGCAGACAGATGCAAGACCAGGGCTGATCTGAAGCTGATTTTGTGGCAAGACCAGTCCTGACCAGTAATAGTGAAAATGTAGGTGTGACAGGGTCTGCCCATACAGGAGAGATTACAGAACTGAACAGGAGGATTTGGCTTAACGGCTGGTACAGAGACTGTCAAAGCAGGTAACAGGTATAATGGGGTGGCACCAGCCCTGCTCCTGCAGGAGGGAGCTGGAGAAAGAAGGAACTGGAAATATGACTGGGATGTCTGAGGTATAAAGCTAGGCATTTATTATTTGCTTCCAGATGATGGGCAAAGCTGTGGTCACACATTTTTGTCCTGTTCTTTCTCTTGTATAAAAACACAGGGAGCGTTGCCAATCCTCTCCTGATCATCTTCCTGTTTCCTTAAAGAAAAAATCTCTGTTTCCATGTTCCCAAGGAGTCTGAGGACATACAAGCACAGGAGGACTGGAGCACAGCTAGAAGTAGGAACATGCTTTTGGGCTGAAAGATCTAGACAGAGTTTTCTTTATTTTAGAAAGAAAAACATAACAAATGAATAGTTATGACAACCTGGGAGAGAACAATCTTTCACTGTTTGTCTTTATGTAATTTGGATGATACTATGAATAGCTAATAACAAGCCACTGCTGGAAGGTACAGATAAAATGCAAACTCTCTTTTCATTCATGTGAAGGGTCCCTGCTCACACAAGAACCAGTCCTTACAGCCTTTGCTCATGTGAGAGGTGTTTACTCACAACAGAGTTTGCAAGGACTAAAGGATTAAGCATACCACAATAATTATGACTTTTTAGTGTACTCGAAGAAAGAAAATTGAGGTATTTCATATTTTTGATGCAGGGTGAAAGTAACAACTTTTTAAAATTATGAAATGTAAGAGAAACATGGCATTTCCAGGCAGGGAGGACAGTGAGAGCTGCTGTCCTGCCCAGTCCTGTGTGCTGCCGCTGGAGCTCTGCTTGTGCCACAACACACTCCCTGTGCTCCCTCAACAATAACACTCTGCCACTAATATTAGCGTTAGCTATAGTACAAAGTAATTCAAGGCATCCACAGTGTATTTCATGAGGACAGTATTTCTCTTTTGCTTATATAGTTCCCAGGCTGCAGTGCCATTCTGTTCACCAATCTTAAACAAACACCGCCCTTGAGATTTCCTAAATAGTTCAAAGTGGTGTCTAGGGAAACATTAGAAACACATATGGAAAGCCTGAGTACGCTTCAGATGAACCCACTTTGAATGTCCATTTTTGTGCAAGTTTTGGGCTGGAAGATAGTATAAAGCAAGAGTTTTTAAGATAAACTTGTCAGGAATGATGCTATAATAGCAAAGTTTTCTAAATATTTGTTCCTGATAAGCTGTTCACAAGCCCTCTTCCTTGGCTCATCACTTCATTCAATTTTTAATGCAAGAAATGTTTGAGGAGGAAGAATTAACGGTCATGAACTCAGCAGTCCCCTTGCAGTCCTGACCAGAATGTTTTTTATATGTTGCTTCCATGCTTATTTATTACAGGGAGTGCATATAGATACAGTCACTGCAGGAGCCAATGTACAACAGGCACTACTCCAAAAGTCAGTGTTTGACAGCAGAGGCCACAGTTACTATAGTTATTTTCTATTCTAAGTACAGGGAGGAACTGCAGTAACTGAGACATGCTAGTTTGCAAAACACTGACTAATACCATCTCATTAATGGATAATCGCTGTTTACAGGTGCTGAAAATCAGCACCTATGAACACCTATAACATCTGAACCCTTCTTTGAGGAAATATATGAAGTCAACTCATATTTTTGAAAACAGCAGCAGCAAAAGACACTAGCATGAAAAGACCTCCTGATTTCCACTCCTCATTCTTCTTTTTGGAAAGTCTTGGGACATTTTCTGGCCTTTATTCATCACTGTCACCACCCACCCCTAGTTTCAGGAATGCCACAGGTCACAATCAAAATAGCTGCCACTTTCCCAACCCTATTGTGATATATTTTTGCAATGTGGCATTAAACCATGTCTCCTGTGGATGGAAGGCAGCACAAGGGAGCTCTGACCTTCTCCCTCTTCCTTAATGCACACCCCTAGCTGCCACACCGCATGCTGGAAGCTGGAGGAACATTTTTAGAAATTATTACCACAGATCTGGTTTTGTTCTTATTCTCTTCCTAGCATATTCACTGTAGGCCACTGTTGCAGAGAGGGCACTTGGCTAGAAGAAACTTTGGATTGATCTGGTTTGGTTAATCTTACTTTTTTATGACGCTCACCACAAAGTCAGCACGATCACAGTCAGTCCTGCACCCAGGACATCTGGGCAATTCTCCTGTGTCCCTTTCTGTGATCCCTGTAGCTTGGGAGAGATGCTAGACACAGAGAAAGAGATTCATATTGGTTCTATTCAATGTGCTCAAAGGTACCAAACATTCTCCAGCCCTTAACCAACAAACGCCTACTGAAATCCATTGGAACATCCACCAGCCCCAGCCAATTTTAGCCCAAAAACTGAATCACAGACCACATCTGGCCAGTGCAACCCTTTACCAGGCAACAGCCAGGACATTAAGCTTGCAGCAGGCCACACAGATGTAATACGTGTCTATCTCCTATACAAGTGTAGCCTACTAGTTGCTTCAGAACACTCAATTTACAAGGAAATCTTGTCCCAAATATGGATGTTTTGGCCCAATGGTTAGGTTGCCAGGGAGGGGGTTGATCTGAGGAGGCTGGTGCTTAGCTGGCAGGTTACAACCAGCTTGTCTTGTCGGCACATGGACAAGATCAAAATGTGGTCAGAGAAGATCAAGAAAGCAAAAAGTCTGCAATACCTGGGGAATGGAGGCTAGGACAAGAAGCAGGTCTGTCCTGTCCCTGCCTCCCAAGCTTGTCCCCTGTCTCCTCTTCTCTCCCCGTCCTGGTCCCAGCACCTAGTTGACTTCCAACCACATCTCAGGTCCGCCTGCTCCCTTAACCATCTCCAATCTGCTATTACTAATGCTTTTTTTGGCCAAAGACCTAAAGCCTGGCTCCCGACCACGCTGCTGCTGCCTTGCCTTGTGGTCTGCCCTTTCCTTCCTCGGCTCCATTTCTCAGGCTCCTTCGCCAGGGCAGCAGTGGAGGTAGAGGGCTCCCTGCCCTGCCCGCAGCCTCAGGGGGCTGTGCTGGGGGACAGGGGGGGATGGCTCCCAGCCAGCATCCCCAGGGCAGCGTGGGCAGCCAGGCAGACAGGGTATGACGGGGAGAGCTCAGCGTGGGCAGCGGAGCAGAGACTGCAGCCAAGAGGCAAAACGCCAAACTTGAGTGGTGGCAGGAGGAAAGGGACTTCCTCAGCATCCAGAGGGGACGGAGCAGTCTACTGCCGTCCAGAAAAACATCACTAGACCAAAAGTAGGCCTGAGGCAGGTGTTTCAGCCTGTGTTCTGCTACTTTGTTTCTGACACATTCTGTCTTCTCTAATTAAAGTAACTGGTGGTCCTACCAAGCTGACCCTGTTATAGGGGCTTTAACAAGGGCCATAGATATTTCTTCACAGGAAGAAAATTATACAAAGGTTTTTGAAATAAGTCCAGCGCCTGAGGGAGTCTGCTAAACAGAAAACAGAAGGGGCCCGCCCATACAGTTTAGTGTTTGTTGGGTGTTTTTCACAGGTGAAAAGCCATTTGAACACACCTTTTAGAGGAAGAGTCATCCTCCTGCCTTGACTGTTGACCACAACCACCAAGCACAGAGACTGCTGGCATCTAGACTGAATTTATTTTGAGTTCCTCTGGCCCAGAAAACTTCTGGATGTCAGTGAACACCCTGGCAGCTCCACACATGCAGCCTCATGCCAAGCGTACTGCTTGTCCCTCCAATGAGTATGTTTTGGAAGACAGTACATAAACTGAAAACCGTCCTAATACAAATGATTTAATTTACTAGTAGAAAAACGACTTGCAAGCAGCTAGCTATCTGACACAAGGAAGTTCTCTAGACTCCTCCAGTATAAATAACAACAAATTCTAAGGTTTATACAGTCATTCAATTCATGATTAGATCACATAAATTAATATAAACCTATATTTTATATATTAAACACTTACAGGATACAAATCAGTCTCCAGGCATCTGGCTCCATCTCAAAAGTGTAACGGCTAGATTAGTGACTGTATTGTTTCTCTCTCAGTTGGGTGACCAGACTAAAATTTTCCTTTTGCCATTTACTTTATTTATTAGTTAGTCTGCAGTCATGGTTCCTGCTTTTGCTATGTTGAGCTGAGCAAAACATTTCCTATCTGCCAAGAGAATGAAGGCCCTAGCTGCCAGTTCTTGTGCCTGAGTATGTGTGTGCATGATAAGTGTATGTGTACACACATATATATATGATGTATGCATTCATCGTGTGTGTTGTAGAGGAAGAAGCAGGAACAAACACTCAATCACACATGTCGATCTTTGCAAGGAGTGAATGAGCAAAGAAAGGCTGAGCAACAGCCATGCAGTGGTCACGCAGTCAGGGAGCTGGCTGGGGAGTCCAGGGCTCTGCTTTCTGCTCTGCCCTTCTGTAAAAATACAGAAACAATCCACGCACCAGGCTCCAAGGCCCGAGTTTGTTCTTCCAGAGTGCTCCAGCTACCAGACTAAAGGGCTATTCCTTCTTTGACCTAGTTAATCTTTAAAGATGTCCTTCAGAAGTTAGCAGAAGAGCAGTCTTCAGCCTGGGCTTCAGGGCACCTTCCTCAGGCGGGCAGTATGTCATTCAGTGGCTTAGGGCAGAGGGAATTAAAATGTCATCCTTCACATGTCCAATATTGGTTCTAGCCACTGCACAGCTGTATGAAAGGAACATGCTCTTTCATAGCTCCTCCTGTCTTTTTATTTTAAATAAAAGCACTTTCTCCCACTGTCTTTTACGCAGAGCCTAATCTTGTGGATATGCGCTGCATGTGCTCTGAAGCTATTTTCCAGTAACAGCAGATGAACACCCTGTTTGTGCAACCCAATGGCAAGTTAGCGGAATACATGGATTAGACTCCCTGAGTCTGGGATGTTTTGAGACTGCTGCAGAAAGGGAAGTTACGGATCCCTGGGAACATAAGATTTCCCATCTTGAACTTAAGGCCCCCATAGATTTAGGCAGGTACTGAGGCAAGGCTTTTGAAGCTCACAGATCTCAGGTGCATAATGCCCAGTGGTATGTACAGTTTAAGGTTAATATGGCCTTACCAACTGCCTGTCTCACACCCCTGTAAGTTAGAAGGTCCATGACATACAGGTGTAAACACCAGGACTTAGCAAATAGTCGACATAAATAAGGAGACCGAAAAAATCTTCACATGAAAATATGGTGGAAGAGAAAACAGAAGTTTTGAAATCAAAGCAAATCCCTTTATCTTCTTGTTTCTGCTTTTAAGAAGAACTGAAAGTGTTGCAACAACTGCCATGAAGAAGGCTGCTACCACTGTTGTACTTAGCATCAGAAGTTAATGAAATCTCCTACAAGCCTGCCATGAAGCACCCAAAGCCAGGGGCTACAGAAAAGGCTGAAGGCCGGCTTCCTGGAGAAGGACCTGTGTCCTTACAAGTCAACCTGCTGTTTTGCAGTACTCGGATATGTTACGGATATAGCACACACAGCATGCTTGCATATAAATTGCATATGAAAGATTGCTTTTGAACAGGAAGTTTCCCCGCTATAGGAAGCATCTGGAACTATGTCTGTATTGTAGTCTAAATAATTATGACTTATAACACTACACACAAGAACTGAACGCAAAGGTTTCTGCAAGTAGGCTAGAAGAAATCTAGAGCTCCACAATCGGCCAAGCGGGAAAAAATACAAGTCCTAAACTCAAAAGATCTCAGTCATTTGGCAGCTATGTCTTTTGATCAAATAAATGTGGATCTAGAGTACACAACAGACTGACTTTTTCCCCCCCAAAGAGGGTACAAGAAATGAAGTGCGTAGGATCACGGGAAATTAAGATCAGCCAGCAGCAGCTCTGTGCTGGTCTGTATGGCCGTCAGTGGCCATATGTGGACATAGGCCCAGATGCACGGACCTGCCCCACCACTGTTTCATGACCAGGAGAATTGGCTAGTGGGAGGATGGTGTGCATAATGCTCATGTACTCCGTTTCTTTTCCTACCCTTTCCTCTCTCAGTTGAGTCAAAGGAATGTTCTTTAACGTTTCTTCAGACATTGAAAAAGTAAAAGGGACCACTGACTCAGTTTGTAGCATGTTATTGAATACATGACTATGAATGCAGTGCAGCTAACAGTACAAAAGCCTTAAATATCACATAAACAGAAGAACTACATCATAAAGAAGCCTTATGTATCACTTTTTTCAGCATAACACTATGTTTTACTTCCTACATAATAAAAACAAAAAGCAGAAGACTTGCGGCAGAAACTTTCCAAGCTGTGGTGCTGCTGTGATGCTGCTCTGGGATGTATTATCTAAGATATGTGTGCAGAGAAGGGTAGCCAAGGGATGCAAATATCTCTCCACACATTGTGAAGGCTCTGAGTAATCACTTGTCAAATGTTAACACTATATGGAATACTTTAAAAATCAATGAAGAAGCCAGAACATACTAGATCCATTTATAGCACAGCCTAATCAACCAAGTAAGCTCAGATCATTAAACTAATTATGAGTGGCTGAAATAATTAAGGATTCCCTTCTCACGTGATATTGTTGGAATTCTCTGTTACAGAACAACTGCATGGTCATTAGTAAACACTATGCATGTGCCCAGACATTTGGTGGATTTGATAAACAACCCTTGTTCTTGAGAAACTTTGGTGGCCTTTGTGAGCAACAGTCAGTGACAAATAAGTAAGAACAAGCGGCATATGTTCGGGGAGGTTTTCTCGGGAAGATCACTTTTGGGGGGAAGGGGCGGGCAGCAGGAAAAAAGAGAAAATTATAACCGACACATAAAAGTGCCTCTATAAAATTGTGGGGTACACTGCCAGACAAATGTTCTCTCTGTCCTGTTTGCACAGAGTAAAAGTAACCCCTGATGACTGATTACACTAACTGGATATCTTCATTCCACAGATCTTTCCTGAGGTTTTATACCATACCAGGTCATTTCTCATATTTATGGTTAATCTAGAATAAAGTCAGAAAACAACTTGTCTTCTTCTGACAAACATCCAACAAATTCTATAGTGGTACCAGTTTCACCTTTCTGAGTAAATTGATCCTCATTCATCATAAATGCGTACATAGATGTAGATACTTATATCTTTGTGTTCACAACCAATGTGGACATTAATACGCAAACTTACTCCAGACTGAAATTAAGCATGTTAAATTCTTCATTGTAAGCACAGTATTTGCTTTTTATATTTAAAACACAGTTCTGATTTCACCTCATCAATTGTTTTCTGTTGTAGAGATCCAGTTGATAAGTTTTACACATTATGAGTGACATTCTTTTTTTTTCTTACAGCACAGCATAAAGATTTAGATCCAACCTATACGGAATTAAAAGTGGGTGCAGGTGGAAGACTTTGGCCAGGCCCTAGTCTCAATCCATAAACTGTCTGCTAGCATTCTTGACATATTAATTAAGGTTTAAATTTTGGAAAAGCCACGGGAATCTCTAACCTGAACTTAAGTGGTTTCCATCCCAAACCATTCTATGATTCTATGATTCTATATAAATCTGACCTAACAGTACTATGGACAGGGTAAAAAAAACAGTCCAAATATCAGGGCCATGGCATGGTACTTCAAACATATAGAATATGGTTTTGCTGAGGAAAATACTACAAGTTTAAAATGGCTGAGAAGAGAATGTTTCAGATGTGGCTAAAGCATCCTCTTAAGTGGAGGGCTGCCCACACAGATGACAGGGCTACATCCCACGGTCCCAAACAACGTTATATCAGCTAAGCCTGAGTCCTCCGTAGTGTCTTAACATCATTTTCACAAGGGTCAGTAACCTCTGTGGGAATGATTGAAGTTAATCTTTTCCCTTCCTTTCCCCAATTATTGTCCAGCTAATGATTAAAGCAACCCCTGGGAAACAGGGGGAAGATGAGGATTTCAACCCCTCGGGACTGAGGTGAGCCTCCAACCCTTCCCTGGGTAGTGCCACTTTACCAGGGATGAAAACGGTGGATTTGCAGGAGCAAACATGAAGTTCTTTTTGGTTTTGATACTGCATTTTTATTAACTGCACATAACAGACTAAGACAGAAATATTTTAAATACAGAAAATACTGACACAACAACGATTTTCGACCATTTTTCTCTGGGGGTGGTGATGTTTGATACAGAAGAGCAAGGTGCTGTGGGTATAAAGCATACCAGATATCATGATCAGAAAAAATCTGAATTCAGGAATGAAGAGGTTAAAATGTGAGCAGTGTTTCTTGAAATTAGAGGCCTGCTTCATACATCAGTGAAAGGACCACATTTCACATTTTACAGTTTATTGCAAATATTATTTCTTTTTTTTTCTTCTGAAAAAATGACCTGACAGGAAATATAAACAAGCCTTTCCAGAACTGCTTTAAAAACACTCTCTATCTTTCATCATATTTTCTAGCAGCTATGTTTTATTATAAACAGTATAAGCAGAGTTGGGGAAACAATATAGGAAGAGGAGCATGAACCCATGAAAGATTGATGCAAAGTCCTGTGAGGAACTCTTACAGGAGACTTTGACCTTTTTTTTCTTTTGCCGTCTTCTGCACATATGTGCGTTTTTCTTTCCAGTTGTGCTCTGACAAGTAAACCAGTCTACAATTCTGAAAAAAATACTTAATTTTTACATTTTGCATATTTGTTTACAATGGAATTCTTACCACTTTAGACTAACACCTACAAGCATCCTTAATAAGTTTCCACATCCACACAAATGCTACAGAAATTAGACATCAGGCTTAGGACTCTGTGGGAAGTGGAAAAAAAAACTGAGAAAAAATGGAATAAGCAAATAAGTGTATTGTCATTTAATTTCTTGGGATTCCTAGCTTTCTGCTGTAAAACAGTATCTAATTCCACACATGTATGTGCATATATATGTACATATACTTATACAGTATGCCTAAAGAGAGAGAAAGCTGTATTTATTCCTGGTGCAAATTCTCCTGGCAGGCCTATTTCTACAGAGTAAGCAGATGTGCATGTGAGGCTTTAACAGATGAGCAAGACAAACCATAGTTGAAGGTTATTCAACAGAGATGTCATGGAGACTTGCCAATTACATTTCACTTATAACTGACCAATTCCTTCTCCCTTGCTCTCTCTCTACCTGTCATCTCTATTTATCTGCCAGATCTCTTTCATTGCCTCCACTTCAGCTTGGATGCTGGCCTATTTCAGACAGTTTTTAAGAATTTCTCACATATAAGGCTTTTATATATTTTCAACATCCATCCAGCATGACAAAATAAGAGATGCTTTATATTTTTGGTATCTCACAAATGGTTTTGATTATTTTTATATGATTTGACCCTACAAACAATTCAAGGAATTACCAATGTATCATCTTTAGTACAGTCAAAATATTTCGAAAGCATGTGCAGTTCATATGTGTGATATCAAGATATATTTCTTGACCTACATAGACTTAGCCCAGAACTGACACTAAAATAATTTAAAGTAATTTAAAACTAAAGTTTCAGATTCTGCTCTATTATTCTGGTTTCAGTTGGAAAAAAATTCTACTCTGATTAAAAAGTATATATTTTTTGAGGCAATATGACAGTTATGATATTCTGTCTTGTAAGCCCAAATAGTTCAGTGTGTAAGACAGCAAAGATAAAAGCACTAGCACTAAATACTGAACCATCTGGATTCAGTGGTCAGTTGGAAGCATCTTGAAGATGTGATCCTTAAAGTCTGACTGTCTTCAGTCTGCATGCATATAATTTACTGGCACTAATGCTAGCCTGCAATAGGTTGAGGAATGTGTTGCTCATTGTTTTCTTAAACATTTATTTGTTGACACATACTGCTAGGTCAGAGAGGCAACCATGGGGCAATCTGTCCCAGATCCTGCTGAAGCTGAATAGCCCTGGAGGAGAGATTCTCCCAGCCAGAGGATGGAGCTGCCTCCTGGCCGGTGGAATTTGCCATTCTCATTACTGATTGCTCAGACCAGAAAAACTGTAGCAATGGACAAGATGTCAGCAGTGTGGGCTGTCACAAACTAACCTGACAGTAGAGAAGAGTGGAGAGATCTGCACTTTCTGAAATTGCAGGAAGGTTTTTTTTGCTTTTGGTGGCTTTGCTGTGGGCACTGAGTACTTTACTTTCTCTCTGAAGGGCATTTTTGCTTTCTTTCTGAACATACAGTGACATGCGGGTTGGTCACTTAACTATATCCATTGAGCTTCAGTAATGGCCCCATTGTATGAAAAATTTCTGCTTCCAGGGGAAGAGGCATGCTTTGCAGGCTGCACACATTCTTCTTTACCCTCAGTCCTCCCTCGTGGCAGCATAAAATAATGCTCTTAACCCAGTCCACTTTCAATAATACACACTCCCTCCGGCAGATGCTGTTGTGAACAAAATGGGAGAGCAACGTAGCTGCAACCCCACCATGCTGTGTGAAGCAGGGGGCTGCACCGCACCACCAGTGCTGGTGGAAAGGCTACAGTCCCATAGCCACTCACTTCTGGTCAACCTCCAGCTCGAAGAGGCTTCTAGTGGCTGCAAGGATTCCCACGTTTGACCCTATGCTGGGAGTAAATGCAGCACAACTCTTTAAAAATGTGCACATGCATGAGCAGAAAGTGCAGAAAGAGCTTGAAAAACAAAGAAGATGGAGGTCTGCTCAGCTGTGGGCGTCCCACTGCCTACAGGCCAAGAAAGAGCAATGAGCAAGAAGAAATATCTACTGGGAAAACTTTGATTTTATAGAACAGTGAACACAACGTGAGAAGAGAGATGAATGCAGATTTTGACAGAAATGTTCACGTGGTTTAGAAAAGCAGGTTGTAAAGATGCAGGTACAGTCCCAGCTGCTTGCAAATTCAGGAGAGACCTGTGCTAGCGGGCTGGCCTGGCTGGACAGGCTGGGAGCTGTGACTTGTGGCAGAGTCCTTCGGGAGGTTTGGATGTCAAGACACAAGTTTTTCTCACATGGCACTGCCAGAAGACCCTGTTTTGGAGCGGCATGGGCAAACTTAGATGAAAGAGTAAAAATAATGGTTTCTTGTTTGGCAACCAGAACTGACTAATAACAGTGCATTCCTTTCAGATAGAAAGCTCTATTTTGGGGCTAAACCTGTCAGGACAGAAGGAAAAGTAGTAAGTTGAGGTTCTTTTTCTAAATTAAATCAATATTTATGAGGCAGTATAAAAGCTAAATTATTACTTCTACGGCCAGCACAATGCATGTATTCACAAAGCCTCCAAGAGAAAAGGAGCACAGTAGAAGGCAACATCTACATCACTGCACTAGTAATCCATTAGGCAGCATGGTCAACACTGTAGAGGGTTTGGCTTTCTCCACCCTACCTTCTCCTCCTCCACTATCCCAGCCACCTTTGTATCCTCACCTCGGTTTCATACTGGTGATGTCACTGGTACTTTGCAAAACAGTGATCACATTGTCTCAGATACCTTGAGCTGAAAACCCAAAAAAGCACCATCCTCTAACTCTGCTTTATTTGCAATATAGACATAGCCTGACAAGAGGCCAAGCCAAATCAGACCTGCTAAGCCACTGACACCAACTCTAGGCAAGCATTGGGAAAAGGTTACATGGAAGTATTAATAAATGAAGAAGGATATCAGGCACAAACTGGGCAGCTTTACAATGATGGTGATGATGACAGTGATGATGCAGTCCAGCAGTGCCAGACAAAGAAATTACATGGCATTATCTCAAGTAATCTCTTTACGCTTAATCCATTGTTGTTTACAAAAGGTGAAAAAGAGGTAAGTGGCTGATTGGGAACTAAAACAATTTTTTTATTTATCTGTTTAATATGCTGTTTTCCAGCTGTATCAAATATAGTACAGTCTGTGCAAAAGCCATAGCCATTTTATTTTTCTTATCTCTGGTATGCTGTGTCTTTATCAGTAGAAACATTTAGATAAAGAACCTATATCAAATGGAACTTTAGGTAAAATATGGCATCTGTTTTATGTCAAAGTTAGCTGATTTTATATCTTTGATCTTTCAGCTAGGGCATCAAAGCCAGCATTTTTAATAACTCACACTAGTCAGAATAAAGTCTGCCTCTGAGAAAACAGGAAAGATGTCATTAATTTGTTTCTAAAAACTGAGTTATAACAGCTCTTTAATGTGAAGATGGTAGATCCTGAGCTGGAATGAAGCACCTAAGTGCCAGCTAAGTTCAGTGAAGAGTGAATAGTGTGTATAACATACAATTTATGGTGACATTGCTATTTTGTGATCTACAAGAAGACATTCGTTGTGTTGGAAGTACTTGAGAGAGACAGTTATTTGTGATCAACTGGTGCATTTGCTATATGTCCTTCTCTTTTGAAAGACCGACACTTTTTTTAAAATTTCTTTATCTACTTAGTTATTTCATTGTCTTTTCAGGAACTTCAGCCTATTAATTAAAAGCAGATAGGCTATCTTTCAGTACTGAAATCACTAGAGTATTTTAGAATACACACTGGACCATGCATACCACCAGCCTGTGTTTATGAATGCAAATGTGCAAGCTGTTAATGCCTGAGTAAATCCAGAAGTTACTGTGATTGAGGAGAATATCTTGAGGTGAAGATTGAAAATAGCAGTTTTATGGGCTTGGTAGGCATTTCAGGGTTTGCCCAACCATTACTAGATAAACTAAGTGTTTTCTTTCATGATGACTTCCATGGAATTCTTTCAAGACAGTAAAAGAGCAGCAGTTCATGATAATCAAAAGAGGATACTTAGAGGAAGACATACCAGTAAAACACAAAAAAAATCCTGTTAAAAGTTGCAGAATTACGTATAAGTAATTCCAACGCTTTGCTACCAAAAACATTACAATAACATAAAAACCATTATCATAAGACAACTAAAGAAATGAAGAAATTAAAAAAAAAGAGCAAGAAGTCTTCTTATACTAAAGGAGAATCAAAATGTTTGGTAACTTGGTGGTATGTTAGTACAAGGCATTAGTTGGGTCTGTCGCCAAAGCCAATGACCAAATGAAGTATAACATCTGGACCGACGAGCTTTTAAACATTCTGCAAGTAGCATGCATCATATCTCAGTTGCAATACCAAGCCACAGTAGGCACTGTAAAACCAGGTAGAAGCAAATTTCAAGGGATATAATCATGAGGCATTCCAATTTATAAAGTTCTTGCCAAAAAAAAAGCACCCAAAGAACTGAAGTCACTTTCAGATCTAGGGTATCTAATGAACTAAAGGTATACTTTCAAATTAGCTTTATTGGCCTTCAGAGCTGACGACTTTAGCTCCATTTTAGCAAGTTTCTCCCTCTTTATGTTCTGAAAAGCCAAATCACAGATGAAGTTGCTGTAGTTGCAGCTGGTATGCTTTGTTTTGTAAGTGCTCCAAATTGAAACCCAATTAACTTATCGAGCCAGTGAGCACCAAACTATATATTCAGTGAACTTACAGATACGGTTAGTTTCAGCACCCTCAAAATCTGGGAAGGACAGAAAGCACAAATTAAGATGTATGGACCTTGGAGGAAAAACAGCAATACAAACATCTTATATGGACACATTGAAGTTCTTGGTATTATCTGGCAAAATCCAGTTCAATAAAGGTTTGGATAAAGTAAATTGCAAGCATAATACACAGAAGAATTAAGAAATATTTGTGTATGCTAATGACAGTACATCACAACGAGCTTGCTAGCAGACCTACCAGTAATACAGAAGCAAGAGTTCTAGTTTTGGCATGCCCTCAGCTGATAAAAACAAATTGAGGAATCAGATATCATAGTTGGGTGAAAAGCACAATAATGTATTTATAAACAGAAAATTTATTATAATTACTAAAAACATATACCAAAATGTGAAAAAAAAAATGCAACCAAACACATAAGAAGCTACCAGATATTTACTGGCATCAGCCAAGGCTACCCCTGGAAAGATGAGTTTCACATAACAACAAATAGCCTATTGACATTGTGGAAGTTGTCTTCACAATGTCTTCATTGTCTTCAGATATTGAGATCCTTGAACTTAATGAATTCATGACAAACTGAAAAGGTGAAGTATATATGGAAGTGTGAAAAGCAATACGTCCAGAGACATAGGGTTATCTTGGCTTGGACTGTAAGCTAAATGTAAGATAACATTTATCAAGCTGTTCTGGAAATTCACAAAGACTTTCCAGGAGCTGCTTGTATTTCACATGTGATTTCAATGATAACAGATAACATGCCTTCAAGTGTATTAGTCTTTCCAGTAATCTTAGCTCAACTGACTTAACCTGATCGAAAGTCAAACCTGTATGACCCATCAGCATGGATCTTTTAGTCACTGAAACTGGAACAACAGCACATGATTGAAATAAGTTTAAGCAAAAGTGTGTGTAAATGGGAGGTCATTTTTTATTTCAGTGGACCTGGATAACATCGCTGTAATTGGACAGCATCTTTGAAATAACAAAAAAAAAAAAAAAAAAAAAAAGGGTTAATGACATCACACCAATGTCAGTTCTTAACAATGGGAATTTCCACAGAAGTTCATAGGATCCATGTCTTAGTGCAAAAGTGTGTGGAGACATCAAAACTGAAGACCAGGGGTCCCTGGAGGACCACAAATGTTTTAGTGTTGATAGTTCAGAAGGACTTGATTTCATTTCACTTTGAAGTCATGCAAGACAAGCACATAAACTCCTTCCTGTTTCTCCAAGTGTAATTCTGTTTCATGTATGTCTCATGTGTCCTACATATTAAGGATGCCATTCATCTGACTTGCTTTTCACATTTTCTTTAGGATGAGATTAGTTGTGTGCTAGCAGCATCTATTTTTCTCTTGACTCTAAAGGACTCTAGAGTCACTAGCTCAGAAACTGATATCTACAGTGCAAATAAATATCCATTGCATAGTTTAGTCAGACAAATCCCATCTATGGAATTCTAAGCACAACATGCTTGATTTGCAAATGCATACTTATCCTGAAATAAAGAGGATTACAAGCCATGCAATGCAATCTCTTCCTTCTAGGATCTCAGCCCAACACCAATGCTTGTTTCCAGGAGAGAAACTCTGCCTCAGGAATTTACCCTGGTCAGGAAAGATAACAAAAAGTAACTTGTCCAGCTACCTTCTCCAGGAAAGTAAAACGCCTTCTATTGCAGCAGTGGCTGGATGTTTTCTTGCATCATAATTATTAATGGGAGTCAGTCATTTTTTCTGACAAGAATCTCAGAGAGAGAGTAAATTAGCTGAGCTCTACATTTGTATGTCTGCACAGTGACATACAACATCAGCACTCACCAACAAGCAACCTTCATTAAATCCAACATGGCTCTCTTAAAATAGCATGTTACAGCCATTTTTGAGGTAAATAAAATAGAGACTCTGGAAGAATACCACCTGACAATCCTTTCATGGCTTTCCTATTTTATATATGTACATACTAGATATTGTTTAACAGTCTAGTCTGTGCAGAATATTTTATTTGGAGCTATAATATATGGAGGGAAAATATTTTTTTCCCATAAAGGATTTGTAAAATGATCAGAAATAACAAACCCCATGGTCTAAAGAGACTTACCCTGAGCAGATAGTGAAACTTGTTGTTTTAATCTTTCTTGATACTAAAGTATTTCCCTGTCTATGTAAGATATTCTACCATTTCACAGACCATGTCATGTATTGGGAATCCATAAACCAGACAATAACTGCTTTCTGTTGGAACTGAAATTCTCATGCCAAATTTCTTGTGAACACATTTCTTAATTTATTGATCAAAACTTGTTTGAGCTGTCTCCAGCAATCAGATACTTGGATCAGCTAACAAGGAATCAGACAATGTGTACTGAAAATCTAGCAGATGCCCTGCAAGCATGTCACACTATCCTGACCCTGTGCCCCTTTTTTTTTCTCATTGCTATTTAGTAATGTGGATTTCTTTGGCAGGATTGCTACCCTTTTTCTTATGTGCTCAGGAGGCAGTCACAACTGCCTGCAGACAGCCTGTTCCTTTTCAGGCTGTTACTAGGTCCAGAAGTCAAGGGCACATTTCACCCACAAACGGCTGTGTGCCAAACACAGGGTGCTTAGGGGTTAGCCCAGCTTTTCTTTTGGGGTAAAATGGTGTCAGTGGTGCTATGCTGGTCTGCAGCATCTGAGGACCTGCCCTGCTCTGCTGCCACTGTTTGGTCAGGAGGAACGAAAAAATGTATATGCCCTTGAAATAAAATCAATCTATCTGATGACCTTCACAACTCACTAAACCAGGTCTATCAGGAGGACCAGACTGACATCTTGCCATTTATTAGTTTCAGCCATGGATCTATATTTGCCCTACAGGAACTATCAGTGGGGGAGCCTGATTTAGTAGAACATTTTAATTACAACACTAGTCTGGTCCACTAAGCTGATCTTTCTTTCTGTGACTACCTCAGGAAGCAGCTGGGCTATGACTCCAGTCTCCTCCTGTGGGCCATGGTAACGTCAGGCACGTCCTCAGCAGCTATTGGAAAAGACACTCAGCCAGGAAGAGCCTTCAGGTAGGTATCAGAAGATGTTTTAAGAGAGGGCTGTACAAAAGAGGTCTTTTTATTAAAACTAATGTAAACATGGGGTTGTTTCATAAACACATTTTTGGCAGTCTTTTCTTTCAGGAACGGTGGCTTACAGTGCCTTCAATATCTGGAGTCATGGAGGGAAAAACTTCCATGAAAACTTTCAGTTTTGGAAGAGACGCGGTAGCCAGGTAACGTATTTGTGCTGATATGCAAGTGTTCGTTCTCTCCTAGATGAGCACACAAGAGAAATGACTCAGGGAACAGAGTTACTACTGCCCTGTGGCTTGCAGTGTGCTCACGCTCACTGTGCTGCAACTGGTGTGTGGGCGAAGCACCAAGCAAATACCATGTCCCTCCATCCGCCTTGAGCTGGGCAGTGAGTCTCCCTCCCTCCTTCTCCCTGCTCCACTAAACAAACTGTGAAAAGGCATATATAAAAGCTGTGGCAGAGATAATAAGAACTGAAGAAGTTGTAGCAGGTGTTGAGCATTACAGTACCATCTGGGGCTGTCTAAATCCAGCCAAAACAATCTCCTCCGCAACTGCTCAGAAGGGTGGGATAGCATAGTTACTTAAGGTCAAGCAGGCAGAAAGGAAGGCAGAAGCTCTGGCTCAAGCTTGCAGATTGTTACGGGAGCCAGCAAGATTGTTGCTATGCTATTAATTACTAGGCAGCATCAATGCAAGTGCCAGCTCGCATTCTTTCTCTAATTACTTTTGCTGATGTATCATGACATCTTGAGATTGCCCTTGACTCTGACTATGTGAGCCAGATTCCAGAAATGTGGCGCAAACCACATCAGCAAACACAGGAAAAGTATTGCCCCTCCCTATCTGAGATTAAATTAAGCTAAAATATTCCTGACCTTCCTCAGAAAAAAGCTGAAAAAAACCTGAGGCTACCAGCACGTACTGAAACTCAAGCACCTCTCAAAGTCTACAGCATGAGGTTCAGCAGGTTATAATCAACCTTTTGAAAGGCTTCCAAGAAACACATGCAACTCAGTCCAGGCTTCACATCTGCAATGTTGTTTGTCAAGTGTCCCTTGAGTCTGGCATTATTAACTTATCTGCATTCTCTATCAGGTGCAACTTCTAAGGCAAGTTAGAGAGTCTCCACTCTAAAATATGGCAAGTGCTAAATCTTTCTTGTGCAATGATCAACTGAAGTGCACACATTTTGTGGCTGGCTATGCTGTGACATCGACTAGCAAAAACACCTGTAAGTCCCATTAATGTATGATGTATTTGATTCTGGAGCTACTCTTTTACTGGAAAAGTAAGAACAAATAAACAAATCATTTTTAAGGTATTTCACATATTCAAATTAAAATATAGTGAAGATGTAAATTCAGACTTTCAATAACTGGGAGATGATGAGGCTCACTCTTTTCTGTCTCAGTTGTTTTTAGCAATGTAGTTGTGTAGTTTTTCTTAGGTAAATAAATGTGTGCAGACAGTGCAATGCTAACCAACCACTTTGCACTTCTAACTCACAAAGTTGAAAATAAAGTATTGTGACTCCAAATGAAATACCCAGATAAATATGAGAACGGTTAGCCTGTTTCAGAAAGTAACTTGTGACTCATGCCATTGAGTCATACAGCAGAGGATTTATCCAGAACAGATGACGGGTGCCATGACCCCAGTAAATGCCTGGCCTGGCAGCACCACTGGTCATTCCTACCATCTCCTCAGGAGTCCAGAGCTGATATTTCAGAAATAAAGATATGCATTACCCATGTGCCATGAGTGAGACTTTAAAAACATGTTGTATAACTGCCTCTTAAATAAATGTACAATTTATACTGATATCAGTGGGAGAAGAGAGACTTCCAAATGCAAATAGCCAAAATTGCATCTAAGTTTCTCAGCCTTCTATTTCATGTTGGGTAGATGTTTCTGAAGAGCCGAAGCCAACAAATAGGAAGCAGTAGGCAAGGACTTTGGTGGACTTCAGGCTTACACAGCTGGCTGAATGTGGGCTGAGTGCTTGGAAGAATATACCCTGTTACTGTACTACCTCCTTCCACTGCAAATACATAGCCTGGAAGTTTTCGTTTCTTTGAATGGCTGAGGTTATGTTTAATCATCAGTTCTACTTCGTCCTCCCTTGAATAGATTTTACAGAATCACTTAGTTTTAGGGAAGACAAATGTACTTTAATTATGTTCTCCTCATACATGCTATGTTTTATTTAAAAAAAAAAAAGAAAAGAATCAACGTAAAGAGTGTAAGGGAAGTTTTGTGTAGTTTCCTGCAGTAGATACTACCTTAGGTATTTGTAATTGCCATGTTTGTAAGGCTGAGGAGGCAATATTGCTCTAATGTTATAAGCACAAAAGCTACAAGGCTGTTACATATTCTCATGTGTGTTGTACATTCAGGCCAGCAGCTAACAGTATGATTACACTCATCATGCAGTAGCCAGAGGCCATACCTTTTGCTGTAAGTGCTTGGTGTTAATTCTTATGACACTAGAAAAAGGTACATGTGCTGTCTCATAACTGTAGAAAGGATAAAACTCCAGTGCTACAAAATCTTTTTTCCATATATTCTGAAACCATAGCATTCTCTGCAAGATCCACATGCAGGTTTGGAAGCTTTGGGTTCAGTTATCAGTATCACAAAGGCAATACCCTGTTATTTCTAATCATTATGATTTTTGTTATGGTAATACACAGCAGACAACCACAAATGGAGCAGTGTAAGACTAACTTCTATACAGATGTGGGCTCCTAGGCCACCCTTGCTTTTTCAAGCACGGTCTGTCGATTCAACACAGTAACTTCTCAGCTCCTCTTGCATCATGTCTTAAGAGTTTTGGAAAGGTTCCCTGTGACCGATTCTGTATACTTCTTTAAACTAGATCCAAATGTCAGTGCCTAGACTTAAAAATATTGGACCCTCTCCACGGAAGTATGCTTTATCACAGATTATAGACATTAGAAAATAAATTATGGAAAAAACCTATGATACCATCTTGTCTCTCCCCAGGAGTGTAGGGTTGTTCTCTGCAGTATATGTCAGGCAGTTTTGTTCTTTCTAGTTTAAATGATGCTCAGGCTTTCATCAGACTCTTTTACAGTCTAATTTATCTTACTGCCATGACATCTACCCAGATATTCAGCCTACATTTTCCTATGCTGTCTTTCAGCCCACAATTTTGAATTGTTGTCCTTCCTTCTAAGTAAAGAATTTGATCTCTTTGTGTTCTGTGTTCTTGGGAAGTGCAAAAAATACTGGACTTAGGTAGACAGACGATGTAAGTGGGTCTCAAGTGGATCCAGCTGAAACTTCCTCAAACAGTTATGGTGCCCAGCAGAAAGCAAATATCTCCAATTCAAAACTATTCAGAGCAAGAAATTAGTTAGCTAGTTTCTAATAGTTTCTTTAAAATGAGCTTTCTTGTTGTAATTTTCTGTTTGTTTGGGGTTTTTTACTGTACTCTGTGCACATAATCTCTTCATATTCAATAGATACATTTGAATATCATTTGAATAGTAGTTGAATAGACATGATCACTCCTATAAAAGCATGTCTGTTGTGGTTTTTTTCTGCCAGTGCCTTTTCAATCCACTGGGTTAAAAAGCACTTCCATGTTAACATTCACGTTTGCACTCTCATATACCCCGCAGCATCCTATCTCTGACCGTGGTATCCCACAGTCACTTGTCCTCCAAATCATTCTGCTTCATGCATTTTTGTAGTTTAACCCAGCAGGCAGCTAAATGCCACACAGCCACTCGCTCACTCCCCCCACAGTGGGATATGGGAGAGAATCGAAAGAGTAAAAGAGAAAACTCGTGGCTTGAGATAAAGACAGTTTAACAGGAAGGGAAAATAATAATAATGATAAAAGAATATACAAAACAAGTGATGCACAATGCAATTGCTCACCACCTGCTGACCAATGCCCAGCCAGTCACCCAGCAGTGGGGCCCCAGCCCCCAGCCAACTTCCCCCAGTTGTATGGTTTAGCATGACATCATATGGTATGGAATACCCCTTTGACCAGTTTGGGTCAGCTGTCCTGGCTGTGTCCCCTCTCAGCTCCTTGTGCACCCCCAGCCTCCTTGCTGGCAGGGCAGCATAAGAAGCTGAAAAGCCCCTGACTTAGCATAAGAACTGCTCAGCAACAACTGAAAACATCGGTGTGTTACCAACATTATTCTCATCCTAAATCCAAAACACAGCACTGTACCAGCTACTAGGAAGAAAATTAACTCTATCCCAGCCACAACCAGGACATGCACCCACATGCCCTTCCGAAAAAGCCTAGTGGACTTCCACCCTAATTAACAAGAAGTGTTGTCTAACTAATCTCATTAGACACCATAATCCTGATTAAAATGTCCAGGCAACCACAATTTAATGGGATGAGTAAAAACATGGATCCAAAGAAAATCTGCATTTTTAATTGTCCTCAAATAGTAAAATACTGCTTTTTACTTCCAAAGGGTGTTCAAAAATAGCATTACCTAAAAAGAAACAGGAGACTTCACAACAGTTTTTAGGCAACTGCACCATCTTGTATGTCCTCAGTAGCATTTCAGTTAAGCTGTATGTATTAGACAGATATCAATTGTACATATATGTTAGGTTGGCCACCATATACGGGTGTGTAAATGTGTATCGGGAGGGGTGTGTATACATATATTCCTACATACGTATATGTAGGCTGGCTGTTGTGTTTATGAGATGCTTAGCACCCAAGAGACAGAAATATTGACGGGAACACCAAATTGCATCTTTTGTGCAACTAGAAGAATCAAAGCTTGAAGAGTGCTGTATCCCGTGGTACAACTGCTGTACCCTATACCCTTCACCTCTTGCCACTTTGGTTCTACTTGTGTTTGCATTGTGAACACACACTTTCTCCTACACAGTGTGTGGCCCAGTGACTCCTGGGGGTATATTTTCTCCACCACCTATAACAGTTCTGTGAAATACTGTTTTCCCTGCTCAAAGCAAAGTGTGGCAGCAGATTGCACTGAAATGGCCTTACTGTAAGCTAGAGTTTGCCAGTGTTTGCTAAGCAATTTTAAGTATGCTAAGCTTTCTAGCCTCTTTACCGTCTAAGAAAGAACTTTATCTTCTGTTTTCTCTTGAGTACCCTCCTACTAGAAGAAAAGCAAACCTGCTCTAAGATACTTCAGAAGCCTCTCTGGCATCATGACAGATACTAAGGGCAGCTATTTTGTATTATAACCTCTGGCTGCTATTTTTCATTTGTTTTGGTAATTACTGGCCTAAATTCATCACTGCCAGAACTCCACTGATTCAGCAGCAGACCCTCCTAGATAAATCTATCCCCCAAGTTTAAGTAGCTGCTGTTCCTGCTCTGGCTCAGCTCTACATTGACAATGTGGTCCTGAGAAAATGCTCATAGAAATATCTGTACCCCATTCCCTCTGCCTACACAGGTATTTATTTCAGGAAGGTCTTTTTATAACTTCCTTCAGTTTATCTCATTTCATGGTTCTCAGCTGTAAAAATTTGACAGAGAAAATGTACTTGTTTCTACTGGAAGAAATTGCCATTTTGCTGTTCTTCACTGTTGCAGACACCCACCAAACTCAAAACATCTGCTCTAGTTGCTGGCTTAAGCAGCATATGTGTAAAGGGAGCCAGACCCAGAACCTCAGAGGAAGGTAGGTCCCTGAGCACTGCTGATAGACATCTGTAAAATAAGGAATAGTGGAGAGAACAACCACCACTGTTTCTGAAAGTGCAAGATTACTGGGCACAAGAAATTTGACCATGTAATTTAGGATGATGTAGAAGCCAAAAGCGTATGCAAGTCTAATAACACAACAGACAGACTGATGAGCAACAGATCCACTGACTACAGTTATCTGTGATGATCTGGACACAACTTCCACCACAGGCAGTCTCTAAAGCAGTAATTGCTGGAAAGTAGAAAGGCATACTAGAGAAAGGTTTTTTCTGTATCTGGTCAGTTCCTACACTTGTAAGCACCTGCTGCTTCACTGTTGCTGGAGAAGACACTAAAGCAGATGGCTTGCTAGTCTCATAAATACTGTAGATCCTGTAGTATCTCTGAAGATAAAGTCCCCCAGTGCCTTTGTCATCAGGTAGTACAGATCAGACCTTTGACAAGATGTCGTTCCAGACAGGTACACAGCCTCTCAGCAGTTTTATTAATTAACGCAAGGATGCATGCTTGTGTTCTTGGTCTTAATTTTGGACAATTGTTCCTGGATGTAGAGTTTTGATGGAGCGATTTCACATGGCCCTCCCTGGGGAGTTATAAAGCTGCCGTGGACTAGGCAGAGATGACTACAGCCGTGGGTTGGACTGGAGAGGCTTTACAGCTGCACCCCTTGCACGTGACACAAAGCATGTGCCACACAGGAGGAGCAGAGACTGTCTCCTGCCCCCTCCCCACCATCCAACAGCAAATCTCTGCCTGGATTAAGGAAGAGCAGTAAAAGGTTGTCTGTTATCTGGCTTTATTTCATACAGATCTCTTTTTTTTTTTTTTTCCTGCG
This sequence comes from Aviceda cuculoides, assembly GCA_035590195.1. NCBI lineage: Eukaryota > Metazoa > Chordata > Aves > Accipitriformes > Accipitridae > Aviceda > Aviceda cuculoides. Next base: position 63,000,706 of record JAVJGG010000074.1, read on the forward strand.
TCTGAGCCCACTGCAATATCTCTTTTGGTGAACTTCTATAATCTGCCTTAGCTTCCAGTTAAAGATTAGTAAAGGCCCTACTGTGTGTTTGTGTGCAAATACAATGTGTGTGTCTATGATTTTGCAAATCTCAGTAGGCAAATGACTATAAACTGTTTGTTGTTCATCTTGTTTGAGTGGTCACTTAAGGGCATTATATATAACAAAACTTACTTGCTAAAAGGCTTCCTGGAAATGGTAAAGCTCCAGCCTTGCTTGCATAAATTTAAATCCCTGCACAGTCAGAGTTGTCCTAGAAGATTTATGTGTACTTATCACTTTTGGAAAAAAAAGTATAAGAAAACTCAGAAAAGTAGATAATAACTGATATTTTAGAATAGCAGAATAATAAAGACCAGCTAAAATTCTCATTCATCCATAGAGATGTATGACATTTTCATGATTTGCAGACATGACAAATCCATATTCATGCAGCTGTTAAGACAGTTGTGGATTATAACCAACCTCACAATTCACAGCAAACCAATTTCAAAATAGAAAAAAATATTTGCAAAGGACTTTCTTTACTATTAAGCCAACTCGAATGTTAACACAAACAAATCAAAGATACCTTTTCACATACTTAAAAATATCTTGGCCTATTCCATAAGACTCACTTTTTCTAAAAATTAAGGTACTTGTTATATTTACTTCTATGCAACGCTATCCATTCCCGATAATGTTATAACAAATAGTTTAGGACTTAACAGACTGCCAAAGTGACTCCAGTTAGGAATGAAGAAGCTATACAACATGTAAAAGTGCTATAATTTCAAAATAATTCAAGAACAGAAACATGCTCAAAAACCTTTAAAACGCTTCTGCCTTTCATCAGTCACACAGCAAATCACAAAGCCATTTTCAGAGTCTCGCATGGATTTTTCAAGGTTGCTCAAGTTGTTTTGTCAAGCATCCATGACGGATGAAGGGGCAGGTCTGTAGGTTGTTTATTTTTAGTGCCTAAGTTAGTGAGAAAACAGCCATCACTGCCTTAGTGCACTTCCCTCTAGGCACTGCCTTTCTGCTGCTGGATACGGCAGCACTGCCCAAAGCTGGCCGGTGACACCGGGCTGCATCCAGCAGGTGCTTCCAGGCGGCCAGGACAGCGTGTGGTACGGAGCCCACCGGCAGGCTGGGGACGTGCTCTTGTCCCCATATCCCACCCACCAGCCAACATGCACAGCAGGCGACCAGAGGAGTGAGCGAGCATCCAAAACAAGAGGCGCACAGTCTGATAGACAGGAAAAAGAGAATTAGTGGGGGCACGGGCAACGCTCGCTTTCCTCCATATACTCCCCTGCTGTCCTGAAGATGCTGTAGACATGTCAGCTAGGTAAAGTGTCTGTGCAGGCATACAAACGTGTGTGATTCAATAGCTCCTTCGTACAAAAAATCACGCTTCAGCACAGCCCCAGGCTGATGCTCAGGATGGGGCCAAGCCTGCAGGCGTGGGAGCTTGCTGGGAACTTGCTGGCAGCTTGCTGGGAGCCCGGGCTGGCTGAGGAGCCGCGCTCACTTCAGGACGGCTCATGGCCGTGGTGCTGCCCGCAGGACCAGACCGGACCGTCCCTGACACCAGCCGGCTGCCTGTGCACCTGCAGCCACCGGCTTGCTCAGGCCAGGCTGGGCCTGCAGACATGGCATTGCCACCACTGGCAGCTTCTGCCATGAAAGCCATCTTCTCAGCCAGGTGAGACACAGCAACGTCCCTACCAGCTACGTCTCCAACGAAGCTATGCACGTTCACCTTTTGCTTAGCTAATACCTGTTTTCACTCTTTGCCAGGATTTTTTTTTTTACTTTAAGCCTGCCTAACCAGTGTGAAAAACATTTCCCTCTCCCTGAAAAAAATCTGAAGCGGGGTGATTTTGCCAGGAAGGTCTGTGCTCGTTTAACCTTTGGGGAGGCACACCTAGCGTGGGCTCTGCAGGGCGGGGAGGAAGCCATGGGGTTTTTTTCCATCACCTCTTGTGCCACGGAAAACCCAACACAATGCACAGCACTGCGCTGCAGCCCAGGCCCCGTGCCACAGCCTTGCAGAGCAGCCCAGGGGCTGCGTCCCGTTCAGCTGCGGTTGCTTGAGGTACCCTCGGCACCTCCTCTCGTCTGCTCTCCTGTTCTTATTCCTGCACATCTATGTGCGTAACCCATTAATTGCTTCTGACCAACGTATCTGGAGGTTTCAATTACATTTGTAGAGTAAAAGTTCCTCCTTGTGCTTATTTTTTCCATGTATATATGTGGGATATACTGGACAGACACTCCAAGCTGAAAAATGTGTGATTGCATTAGTACAATGCTGAGCTTGAGCTAACAAACCAGGCTTGTCTTTGTGTCAGAGCACAAACTGAGCAAGTTTATGCCTGCCCATCACATGCAGAATAAACACACACAGAGTTTTGAAGTGGTCCCAAAGAGCTTCCAGTTTCTCTTGCCAGTTAAAGTATCCACACTTTGACCCACTTGGATGGTTTTGTAGTCTCAGGAAAGGTCCTCTGAAGTTCAAAAATTACTTCATATGAAAGCCACTTGTCAGCAGCAAAATATGTTCTCTACGTTTCTGTTGCACACTGACTCTAGAGATCACAGTAAGAAACGGGCGAACTTTACAACAGCCCTCCTGCAAACATCCACTCAAGCATTCAAAACCACATCAGTTCTGTGTACAAATCCTTTGCTTTCTATGAATAACTGATGAATATTATTACAATATTATTATTTCCAGTAAACTGGAACAGCAGATCCTATGAGAGCAGACTGCAGCAGAACACAGCAATCTCCCAATTTAGTATTTTACCAGTAAGGCAACCCTTGCTGCCACAGCCAGGATACCAAGCGACCCAGCACTAGGCTGCCACAGCCATGTGGAAGCCCTTTGCTAGTCCCAGGACCGCTAGCCGAGTGTGTGACCCTGCTCTGGCCTTCCAAGTGACCTCTACAGTGTTCTTCACCTTGGCCACTTTTCCTAATGTTTTCATGTCTTGTCTAGGTAGACTGAAAAATCTTGGGACCTCAAAAGAGTTTCAGATGGGGTTTCAGCCCTGCATGACACTAGGGGTGCAACAGTGCTTGCTTGGCCCTCCCACTACCACCATAATTTCACAATAATTGCAGTAGTTATTGTACAGGTGGAGGGAGCATCCATAAACATGTCTTTGAAGTCTGGGAACTATCCTGGCTACGTCAAAGCAATTGGGAATAATAACACTGCTGCAATTGGGAATCCTGCTGGGTTGCATATTTGATGCACCTTCAGCAGCTGTAACAGTGTAAGTCTTCAAAAGAATAGCATCGCTTTGTCCAGTGTGCTCGGCTTTCTTCTGAACCTACCTCTGATGCTGGGGCCTACTTAGCTGCTTAACTTCAAATTCTGACACTGAGTGCACTACATGTATTGAGATACCAGTTAAATGTTCGCATTTTTGTTTAAGTTTAATTGGCACACTGTTAAATTGCCACTTCTGTGTAAGTATAATAATATCAAACCACAGACTTGTGTGCTCCATTACTCCTAATACACTTGTCACCTTCCAAACCTGAAGTAAAGTTCATAATCTGGGATGACATATCAACAGGAGTCCCAGGTACACAAGAAATGCAGGACTAAACCCTTTGTGCCGCAATTTATGGTTTGCATGTTAGACACCTTTTTTTTTCTCCCCACATCTGGGGCTTCAACATACCTTGGCAATGAAACGTAAAATATTGCTGATCAAAGAATTCAATGGACATATACTTTCAATTACCCCAAATACAGAAAAGACAGACATCATCAGCTCATTCACGCCATATTACACTCCTCACTGTAATCACGCTGAAGAAAGTCAGAGGAGCAGCTTTTGATGCAATGTTATGCAGCTGCATTATTTACCTATTTACATCTGGGCTACCCTGGTCATTGCTAAAGCTGCACAAGTAACAATCTGGCACGTGTCATTGCATTGTACTTACTTTTGCTTGCACATGCTGGAGATAATGTACAGTAGAAAATGCCAGTAGAAAAATGATCAGCAGCTTAAAAGGTAAACTGGTTCCAGGCTGTAGTTGTAAATAGAAAAATTCCATAAGACAATAACAAGACATGAATGGAGGAAGCAAAAAGTTATTCTCCTGGCACCATGTAAATTCTGATGCTCAACTTTGTAACGACATCTGCCATGGCAAGGTGGCCCCATCAAAATGCTTTTGTTCATGTTGTTACTATTTTTTCCAGCAACCCCTTTTCTTACGTATGAATCTAATTTGTCACTGACAGTAGCTGTGCCTTGACGACTTCCTCACTATGCCAGCCAGCTTCCCTGAAGCGTGCTACGTCCCCAGCCAGGCGGTGAGATACCAGGGTAAGGGCCATAAGCAATTTCTGAGTTTTCACAGGTTAGACGGGAGGGGGGCCAGCATCCCAAAGACAGGCACTTACTCTGGCACAGAAACACCAACTATTATATGAAACTGAAATTGTTAGAAAGAACATGATGTCAAGATACGGGTGTGGGATTTAATCTTGTTATTGCCCTCTGATTTCTGCATTAAGAGACAGAGATAGACATTCAGAGAAACAGGACTAGAAAGAAGGCATATGCTTCCACAGCTTGCTGCAGAAAAAACATGAAGCATGGTTTGCTGGTATCAGTATATTGTAAGCATTAATGAGGAACAGAGGAGATCTGTGTGATATAATAATACTATGACACAATAAATAGATTCCTGTTGTTTCTACAACCAACGCTAATTTGACTGGATGCTTTATATTTGCCTTTCATATAATATAAAAGTCCTCAGAACTAGTTTCTTTTTTAAAGTAGTTCCTCTAAAAACTGACTTCTCACTTGAATTTCCTGCTTTGTGTCTAGTTGTGCCCGCTTGGATTTGTTACACCGCCAGTGTCACCCATGTGTCCCGTTGCAGAGTCTGGACACAACCACTGCTATGGCAGGGAGCACTCACAAAGCAGCTGACACTCCCTCACTAGCCCAGCGTTGGGTGTCTCACAGAAAAACTGCTACAGCAATCACACAAAAGCAGAATGGTGCAAAATAGCCTTAAAAAGACATTCACACATCCATCAGGTATTATTACTACAAATCCAGTACAAAGATTAGTTGACCGAGCTGTCCCAGCAAGTCAGTGGCACAGTGAGACTGGGGTATCATAGAATCATCGAATCATTTATGTGTACGTCCATACAATGTGTACATCCCCATCCACTGGGGAAGAGGCAGCTGTCCTCTCCTGATTCAGTGCTGCAAGGGGTGATTTTCCCCCTTCACCTTTTAACTATACAGAGATACACCAGTCAGTCTGTTTTGTCTTTTTTATCTACTCTTCTCAATGTGGTTTTCAGCCCACCTGTAATTTGCTATCTACCTTTAAACAACTAACTGTTCTTGTTTAAGATAGAGCATTTTGGAGTCAAAGAGGTAAAAACACACGTTAAGCTTTTCCTGTATTTTACCACTGCAAATTTACTATCACAAAGGTTTACAGCAAGGTTCTCAAAGTTTACCATTCATAGATGATTAGTCATGCCCTGTACTGTTATTTGATATCTGGAGTGGGACTTCGTTAATTTGCAAGCATTCTTAATGCACGGCATAATGTCAGAGATTACCAGTTTCCCACAAATGAACTTTTCTTCCTTCGCTGAAAAGGATTTAATAGAAAAACAATGTAAGTGTCTCTATTTAAGACCAGCTTGTGCCGCGCAAAGAGCCAAGTGCTGATCCCACCGCACCATCTACTGGAACTCTGCAGAATCACAGGACTGCCTTAGAGACTTCGCTCTGCAGGCCACGATCTGAAAAAGGCTGGAGACGAGGGGAGTGCTCAGAGGAAATATCACTACACACTCGTCCTGCAGATCACCACACAGCTGCTGGCGAGTGCTATTTAGACACTGCAGTTAGGAGGCTCGGTGAACTTCCGATCTGACCTTGAACAGGCACTCTTTTTTTCCTTATGTTAATCTTGTAGAACAAACAGTAACAGAATAAATTAAAAAAAAAAAACAAAACCAAAACCAAAAACACCCCTAAAAAGCAGAGGTTTGCACTTGACATGTCCCAGCGCCGGCTCCCTGGTGTCGCAGACAGGGGTGTGTGTACCCAGGACAGACACACTTGCACCTTGACTCTCCTGACTCAGCAGGTCTCCACACCCACACCAGCTGCTCCTCCACACGCATATCTGGCTTTCCCACTCCACCAGGCTCTTCAGACCAGCCTTACACCATGCCAGAGGCACTGAATGCAGTTTTAGACCTGAAAATGTCATGAGGAAGTCTTTGGAGGGTAATGAGAGAAAGCTACAGCATGGTAAGGGTGATAATTGCAGTGGGAGACTCCCCACTCCTGGAGTGGGCACAACAATCAGTCAGAAAAAATTTAAATTTGGTTTAGTTAATTACAAAGTGATTATCATTTGGGAAAACAATACCCACAAAACCAGTTACTGTTTAACAGCACTACTCTGATTACAGAGTGGACTCTCAGGTGTGATTGGCTTGTTACTAAATGTCTCTCACAGGACACTAGTAATATCCCAATAAATCGTACGATGAGAGATGTCCTGACCCCATTGAAGTCTAGGGCAAAAAGTCATATTGACTTAGCAGAGGATGCATTTAGCCTTATAAAGTGGGAGCAGATTAGAACAGATCCTCCCTCTGCCTTACATTTCATCTGAGAACCTCTAAGATGTAGCTGTGACTTTACTCTCTTTTCTCTAGTCACTGTTTATCTGCTAACATTTCAACAGAGGTTTTGGGTTGGATCAGTCCCCACCAGAGAGCACAGCTGACTCCTGCCTGGCTAGGGTTCTGACTTCTCCACACACATCTGAGCTTGGTGCTAACACTCCCAACATTGAGCACGGAGCTCCAAATCCAGTCATGAGTTAGTTTATATACAGCCTGGTATTTGAAATACTTCAAAACCATGACAGTAATCAAATTATTATTACTGGATTTCATTAGGAATGGAAAGTGCAAGCTGATGGTATCCCTTTGTTCATTTTTACTCCCATTCACTAGATTACATGCTTACCAAGAAACACTGAGGGTATAAACATTCAGGCTTGTGATACATCCATGAAGAACGCAGGGAATCACTTCACCCCTGGAGCCGCTAACTCTGCAGTGCTGGTTGCTGGCAGTGCTCCTTCCAGATGGGGGGACTGCTGCTCCACGCGCTTTGCAAAGGCAGAAGATTGTCCTTCCTCTAAAGCGCTGACTGTGTCAGGGTGAAAATAGAAGCAGGACCCTTGCCCACTTGCCAATGTCCTCTGCAGGGGCAGCAGTAGAGTAGATATGTAAGCCGAGTCTATGCTCATGATGGCAGTGTGGCACAGAGCAGGTGCTGTCAGCTGTAAGCACCAATGATCTCTCAGTCTCTGCAATGTCAGTCTTCAGCCCTGCTCTGCACCCCAGTAAATAACATTTACATAGCATTTGAATGTATGTTTCGACCACTCTCTGTGGTCTCACCACAACTTTTACATTCACCTAATGAACAACAGTTAGAAGGAGGAGGAGAGTTAACTACCCTACATTCATCCAAATGCTAATGCACAGGCAAATGTGGACAAGCAAACACGCAAAAAAAGCTCTGTGTTTCTGCTAATCTCTTTTCATCAGTTTTGAGTACCAGGGCTTTCTTCCACTAAAAAAAAAAACCCACCCTCAAAAAATCCAACTACCACTGACAGCACAAAAAGTCAGGAACACTTTGCTTAAATTAAAGAATAATTTAAATTGATAATATTAAAGCTATCATATTTATCTGCTGCCTAGACAAGGCTCTACCTCTTTTGTGGCTTTGCTGTCCTTAGCCAGAATTGCTTTCACAGCCACTGAACACAGGTGGCCCTGAGGAATTTGGAGACATTTCCTTCAAGTCTTCTAAAGAAGCAATAAAAAGATACCTACAGAGAAGTCAGCGACTCAGGCCCAACTCCTAAATCTCAGGTTTTCTGTCAGCTTCTGAGCTGTGATATGTCTACTATAGCTGAGACACAGAAGTGTGTACACCTGGTGCTCGTGTCTACATGGGGAAAGGTGTTTTGCTAAAGCCTTGCTTTAGCAAAGAGAAGAGTTGCTTCTCTTCCGATGCAGAGGGCAGGAGCTGCAGGCCCTCAAACACATCCTGTCCCTGGGGGCTGTGGACACCTATCTCAGGGGAGGCACCTGGCTTTCCCACAGCTGAAGGCAAGCTGAGCCCCTGGCAAGTGTTCACAGTGACATAAGGAATATTGTGCCCCACAAGGAATGAGCTGCCAGGTATTTCTCCCCCAAATTCCCTGGCTGCATATCTCCAATGCACCTAATTCACAGGCTAATGCACCGCAGGAGTGAGACCAGACCACTAATCTCCAGAGCCCATTGCTTCCATGTTGGGAGCAGAATGGAAGGACAGAGACCTAGTAACAGTAAATAGGCAGGTAAAACTGTGAGGTTTTAATTGATCAGATTAGGTAGAGGATGGTGGAGCGGCCAGCTAACTGTGTAATCTGCACTGCATCAGTGCCCAGAGTCAGAAATCCTGTGTACACAGAGGTCAGAGGGCCTCTTGTCTCACACAAAGGCCACTCTGGGGGTCTTTCGAAGATCACCAGGGGTGATAATTTGCAGTTCAAAATGCCTGACCACAGACATGTCTCGGCTCCAGTTCCTCCTCCATGAAGTCAGCAGCCATGGCAGCATTTTGAGCAGAGCCAGCGTGTTAAACTCGACGGACTGGACTGTCACCTGCTGGTGACACCATGTGAGCCACCCTTCTGGAAAGGAGATGCCAGGTAGGAGCTGACCGTCTGCGTAACTAATACTCTGCTCCCAGATTGCATAGACAACACTTGCCACACGGTGGATCCCTCCTCCATAAAAAAAAAAGGAAAGGAGGAAAAAAAAAAAAAAAAAGGCCCGGGATAAACCAAAGCACAAACCAGCCAGCAGCAGAGAAAAGAAACAGAGCCAATCTCTGGCTCCACAGTCCTACCACATGCCTCTCCACAGTTAAGGACCCTTGAGCAGATCACACTGCCACATTTCAGCGAATTCCAGCTCTGGCCTTTTGTTTCAAGCTGTATTACTTCCTGAACCATACTACCTTTTTCCAAACACGTAGTTTGGATTTAGGTTCAGAAGCAGATGCTTGGGATGTGAATCATCTCCTGATACAACTCCTACGGTGTCCATAAGTATGTTACATCTCTAGCATCCATTATAGTCACGGGAATCGGTCCAAACACCAGAATAAATACAGTGAATAAAGTCTAGGGGCATCTTAGGTTGACCAAAGGTAGGCATAGCTTTAGTGTAGGTCCTGTCTGCACTTATGGGCCAAGTGTAGGTCCTGTCTGCACTTTGGGGCCAAAAGTGTCCTACCATTCCTAAGTTTCGTATATTAGCTTGCCTTATTCAGCAGTGATGGTGTGTCTCTTCCCGTGCATCGGTACTCAGCGAACTTGTTCTATCCCTCCCATCCACCAGCCCCTAGGCGCTGCTGGTATCTACCGCTGTAGGTAAATTCCAAGTCAGTGCGTTTCATTGTTATTTCTTCCGTGGAAACAACCCAGAAGAAAAAAAAAAAAAAGCAAAGCTCGCAGGGCCACCCTTTGCATTACTGACTCTGAGTTCCCCCAACCCAGGGAGGCAGAGGCCTAGTCAAAAAAACAGCGTGCAGCCGCGGGTCTGCCGCCGGTTTGGCCAGCCCGGGGTCTGGAGCACCCGCTGCCAGTCAGGGTGCTGCCGGAGCCGCCGCTGTGCGCTCCAGCCGCGGTGAGGTGCCCTCGCTTATCACCCTTCATTAACCATCGTACCTGAACTGACCGTAACCGGGTAGGGCTGAACCAAGGCGGGAAGGGCTCGCTCAGTTGTGCTGCCCCTGCAGCAGTTACATGCGGAAAGGGGTGCTCTCTGAAAACCTCACCCCTCGGGCCGCCCCGAGAGAGGCGCTGACGGCGGCGCGGTACGGCCAGCCCGCCCGCCGGGCTGCCTTCCTTCCCCGCCGGTATCCCGGCCCGGCCCGGCCCGGCAGCGCCGCGCATGCGCCGCCCGCC
>JAVJGG010000074.1:63010894-63042047 GCA_035590195.1 Aviceda cuculoides
CTCTGGCGGGAACGGGCACGTTGAGACCTCCCGCCTGTGGGAAAGCCCGCAGCCCCACTCCTCTTGCGCCTGTGAATCGCCGGGCCGGGGCCGGTGGAGCGCGGCTCCCGGCTGCCCCTGGGCAGTTTCACTGGCTGAAGCTCAGGCGGCTGTCAGTCAAGGTTCCGGGGATGCCGTTTTAGGAGGGCCGGTGACAGGCAGGATATACCGTCCCCATCGGGCTAGGGATAACGTCCTTGCCTTGACAAGAACCTGCAGCCGTAAAGCGAGTTTAATTCCCTGACAAGAAGACAGGTGAAAGCTACCGTGGCATTGTTTACTGTGATATATGGGATCCTTCCCTGAAAACCCTGGAGGTGGCATTTGTCTGGTCGTAAATGATGAGACAGACCGCAATGGATTTCAGCTCCTCGTCGGTGTTTGATCAGCACAAAGGTAAGGCGCCTGCTACTAATTTCAAAATCCTCTGGTCCTCCCATGCCTCCCATGGAAATCTACTAAGATTACTTGACAGAATGAACAACAGGATTTTTGGAAAAGATCGCGTCTCCTAGAGACTCATTTTGGTTACACGTGAATGAATTTCTTCCATCGGTTTTAGATGCGGATATTTCAGCCTATTGCTACAGTGAATTTTAGAAATAAAATTTTTCAGCAGAATAGCAACAGCACCTTGCATAAGATTGCTCTTACACTTAGCATTGAGAGATGTATTTATATATTTATTGTTTATATTATATACTGGTCCTCATGGAGGTATATATGTATACACAATTGCAATATTGGCAAACAAAGCAGCTTAAAATGGAGTAAAAATTTAGGAAACGCTGATTTTCATAATTCTACTAGTTTGTATACATTAAAACGACTAGATGATGACAAGTGATCGACTTTTCTTCGGCAAATCTTAACTGTATATGTAAAGTATTATCGTAACTGTGAATTTAAGGCGTCTTTAAAAGCACCAACATGAAGATTTTCTATGTGGTAGGGTTGCTGTGGAAATACAAATGTGTCTTTGTTGTCTGTTTTTAAGTTAAATGGTTGCATTTCCTGTCTTTATTTGCCAATACAAGATTTTATGTCTTACGGCTTAAATCCGCTATAAGGTGTGTAGCAGCATTCCTTTTACATTCCCAAAGCAGGAAGCTGTCATTGTTTGATTATCCATGTTGCAACAAATTTCTCTTTAAGTCAGCTTGCCAAATAATTCATGTGCAGTGGCCACAGTGTCCAGTGCATGCCTGCAAAGTGTCCACGCTAACACAGCCGTGCTGGCCCCACAACGAAGGTGCTGACTGTAGAAAAAAGATGAAGGGCAGAAGGAAGACAGAAACTGCGGTGCCTTTGGAGCAGCTGGGTCCCACACGTTGTACTTTTGTGCTTGCCTATGCTTCTTCGGTGATCCCACAGTAAAGACATTCCATGTAAAGCAGTGGACTTAGGGCCGCCTTTCAGCCACAGTAGCGGTCAAAGCCTGAAGCAAGTCTTGAGAGTACTGGTCTACACCAGGGCAGCCGGCACCCCACCCTGAGCAGGTGGGGAAGAGTGGGAGGCCATCAGGCAAAACTGAGTGACAAGAGACAGAAAATACTACCAGCAAGGATAAAGGAGGAGGGGAGGAGGGGGATCTGTACTGCAGGAATAGAGACAGGTGCTCCGAGGTCATGTACGAATGACGTAAGGAGCATTTTCCCCAACAGGACAGAGATGTGGGGCTGACTGAGCTTCTGCAGCTCCGAACAGACATCCTCAAGCTCTCCTGCAGGCACTACGAGTATGGCCTGTGCCACACGCTGACCCAGCAGTGCTCAGACTGGGGAGGGAGAGGGGAAACCCTGCCGTGCTCAGTGCCGTGGGGATAGCTGCCAGGGAGCCGATGGAAGTGGTGCCAGGAATGTGGCTGGAATATGACCAGGGCTGGGGAATGAGAAGTCAAGTCTCCAGATGGAGAAAGGGGCAGACAGCAATGCAGGAGACCACTGGCCCAAACCACCTTATCTGGGTACAAGTGAGGGAGTTGGGAGGCAACATCTGCCTCTACCTCCCATTGCTCCTAATCTGCAGCCCCTCCTCCTGCCAGGCCACTCTCCACACTGACCCATCCTTATTCCTGTCCAGCATCATCTCCAGACCCATGTCACACTCCAGTGACAGCACCTCCCCAGCAAGAGAGTCCCCTCCAGATAAATTTATCACCTCTTCACCACCACTGCAGGGATGCTGGCTCATTAGGTGGTTTGTGACTTACTGTTTGCCTAGCTGCGTGGGAGGCGGATGGGGAGCAGAAGCAGGCAACACACAGTAATGGGACGCCGAACCCCTTGGTTGTTAGGCAAAGAAAGCTCTATTCAAAATTTACAATTTATGGTGGATTTTATCTGAATAGCGTGTTAATGTCTTGGCACATTACTGGTTTAAGCAGGCATAATTTTTTTTAGTAAGAAGGGGAATATCTTTCATTAGAGCAATTTATAACGAAGAATACAGAGTAGCTTTCAAACACACCAGATCAATATCTGTTGGTCCAATAAAATAATCCAACCCTCCCTACAAACTCTTTTTCCACCCCACGCATCAGAAAAATATCCCAGCTACAGATCAATAAAACAGCATTTCAGGCTTGAAAATCATACTGTCTCTTTGCAACACGTCCTACGATACTTCTCATTAACATCTTACCAATATACTGCAGCAGCAGTAGCAATGTGGGACTTAAAGAAGCCAACCAACATGAGAAACCCCTCCCCTCCTAATATTGCTTGATGCCATTTGAATGTGTGCTGTACCTGGCTTCAGATGTTTAGCATTTAAACAAAGAAGCTAGACAAAGGCCTGGACTGGTACATTAACAGCCAGGCACACACAGGGATTATTACTTTGTTAAGGAATCGATAAATCCATAATATTAAAGAGCGAGTTACAATTTCCAAAAACTGCACTCATCCACCTCCCCCTGACCCTTGACACTGACATGCTGAAATCAAATAAACTGCCTAGTCCTGTGTCCTGCTGACAAGCTGTGGGAAATCTCTTAAGGCATTTGACTACTGGTGGAGACGAGAGGGTTTATAGGAAAGAGGGAAGTAAATTATATACATAAATATTTATTCTTCACAATGAACATAAATTATCCTGTTATCCAGCTTTCAGTTTTCAAAACTTAGTGTTTTAGCAAGGTCTAAATCAGTCATTGTCAAGACCACATACAATAAGCTGCAGCAAATTTATTTAGACCTTAAAAATCCAATGCAGGAGAAAGCATGCGCTTACATGCATCTAGCATGCGATTTGTAAAACAACACATCAGCCAACATCGCATATCGTGTAAAACATGCATTCTTCATAGGAGTCAGAGGAGGACTAATGTCACAAGCAGTGTAATTTCATTGCTCTGAATCCTGTGATCATTCTGCATGTTTCTTTATATAACCCCATTTCCGACCAAAAGCCAATTACTTTGTCTTAAAGAAATGACATGCTTTTTCAACACTGCAGCTTATTTCAGATAGATTGGCTTTTAACTTTGATTCTTTCTGAGAATTTTAGCTACAAAAGAAGATGTCACAACCCTGTATGTCATTTGGTCTTTGCTCACTAAGATTCTTCCAGACCCTTCTACGCCACTGTTATGCCAGCCTGCAGTTCCTCCTTACCCTTGCTCCATACGCAGGCTCTTAGTTGGACCTTCTGCCTTCCCAAAGCTGACTGGCAGCTTCCTTTCACCAGTAGCACAGCAATTTTCCAAAATAAAATGTAAAATGGCACAAGTACTCACTGGCATTTACAGAACTGCAGGATAATAAATGAAGTGACGCTAAGGCATTCGAAGATGGACGGTGAGGCGTTTGGCTGTTCACAATCCCTTTATCCCACGTGGTGCTGGTGCCCCAGCCGCAGCCGAGCTTCCCAGCAGGGTGAGCTCACAGAGCGGGACACAAGCGCTCAGTACCTCACTGCAAAATGCCCACTCTCCAAACTGTGCCTCTTCTGCCCAGGAAGGTGTCTGCAAAAAGAAGTGGCCTACAAGCTTTGCGCCCATGCCACCTCATTGCTTGATAGGGTAAGCTGGAGGAAGATGAGGTGGGAGATGTTGTGTCCCCTGGAGCTGACTGCATCCAGCATACATGACATCCAGAGCCCTCCTGGCATTTCCTGCTCCCCGTCATGTGAAGCATCAGAGGACTACGCGTCTGTCTTCCTCCTTGTCCCCCACCCAAAGCCACACAGGCCATGGTAAAGACACCCCACTTGAAATCACATCGCCCTACACAAATGGAATTAGTGTCAGTCTACTTTATGTCAGATGCACAACGTGGGCACTCATCAATTCCTCCTGGCCCAGTCTCCCTCGCCAGCAGGGTGACAGCCCGGTCCACCTGCCTCTCCTTGCCCTGACAGCTAGGACTCATGCGTGGGGAAGCGTGACTCTTAGATGTGGCTTCATGCCATTGTCCCTTAAGAGGAGTGGAGCCCACGTTCTGCAAGAGCAGGTGGGGGAAGACTTTGTTCATTCATCCATCCATCCATTCATTCAGAGTTTTGCTTCCTCTCCTCATACAGGAGGATAATAGCTCTGCGGAAAGCGGCTTCAGGCCACCACAAGCAAAGGCACAGGGGAGAAGGTGTTTTGGTTTTAATTAGGTGAAAAAAGGCAGAGGGAGTCAGGGACCCACATGCAGGTGTCCATCCATCTTCCTGCCATCCTGCCCTCTGGGTAAGCAAATGCTCTCCTCTGGAGATGGAGACTTTCCTTTTATGTCTGGATTACTCTGCTCCTGACTCACAGCAGGAAAATATAACAGTACTTTCAAGGCCAAACAGCAAAAGGTAAAGAATTGACATGTGTCATGCATGAAGGAGGTGATGGTCCCCTTGATCCACTGTCTGTCTCAGAACATCTAATGGTTTCTTTCCCAATGTCAGCAGCAACTTCCCTGTAACATTCCCGTATAATAACCACCACATCCAGCTGTGAGAGGAGCTATGTCGGTGCTTGTGGCTGGCACCTTCTGTGTACCTCCAGAGCCTGGGAAAGAGGAGCAACACAAGTGATGAACCTCTGCCTTGTCTCCTTGCCTTCCGCCCAGCCCATGCTACACCCCTCTTTGAGTAAGGGACTAGCTCAGACTTGAGCTTGTTATTAACATGTCTTCGCTGAGCTTACCAATTGTGAGAGCAGTCTGCAGATCTGGCATGATAAGGAAATTTGATTAATGGACCCTGTGGTAAAGTCACTTCTTTTTTCATATAGTAGTCACTGGTGATGACTCTGCAGAGGCAATGACTCTTAGTCTCTCCTGAACTCCCAGGCACACAGGTCAAAGCTTCTGAGCCAAATGAACAGTTCCCTCAGCAATAGACTACCCAATAGAATAAAAGGCAAGTTAACATTTTTAATGTAAAAGTTTTATCAAATGTGTAATTTAAAAGACCAGCTAGAAAGAAGAAAAGAAATTAAATTCTCTTCAGTTGGGTAGTGACGGAATCAGCACTGGTGAAGATTTAACATCAGCTTTCTAGTTTTCCCAAGCCCACAACCAGAGCTCCAGCTTTGACAGACTAACCTTTCCCAGGGTAAAAGCTGATTGCGTTTCCATGGCAGCCAAGTTTTGAAGTTGAGAGTGATGATCGCATCCCAGGGAGGAGAGATCACATGTGGGGAATTATGCTGGACTGTAAACCCCAGTGTGGAGCTCATACGAGTTCAGCTGCAACATCTGATCACAACATGAATAGAGGGGCTAATGCTTTAAAAGATCTTAAATTTAAAAGATCTTTATCACTCAATAATATATATGACAATGTTTAAAATATAATTTATATCAATGTGTTAATGTATTATTTGATTATAAAAAAGACTTTACTAACTTTTCAAATTCTCTTTAAACTATCCCCCTTTTTTCTGCACAGCTCACATAGTTATGCTATCTCCAGAAGATAAGTCAGCAGCCACTTAATCTGTCTTTCTTTTGATCAATTCTCTAGTGTGATTTAGGAGTCAGTTTTACTTTCTCCTGCTAACAAGGTAGTGCAGTGTCAGGATAAATGTTATGCTCCATAGCTCTCACCCTTATCCACAGTGAACAGCAACACAGCTCACTGCAGCTGTACTTCTTTTTGAATGAATAGAGATTAGAAACTCTTTTTAAAATTAGACATGAGACTGTGGCTGACCAACAATACACATCTAGGGCATTTTACCATTGCATCAGATTTGACCTTGCACCAAAAAATCAACTCTTTTGATGCCTGGAGTTAATAGTCCACTTGAAGCCAAAGGAGGTGTAGGCATGTGGAGCATGGGATGACCAGTCTGGAAGGAAGTTACAAGCGAGGAAGCAAAGAGAGAATCATCCTATTAATTTCTCTAGAAAGAAAAATCTGAGGAGTGTTCAGGAACAGGTCCTGAAAGTCATCTGCTTTAAATAATAACTCATAGTGTAATTGCCAAACAAAATAAACCTCTCCTGGGTTCCAAGCAATAGTCCACCTTTCCTTTTTGCAGGAATTATTAACACAAACCATTGCTGCCAGAAATTCACTCTCCTGAGAAGAGAATTCCCCTGGACACCACAGGGACAGGAGGTGGAAAGCCTTGGTCTTCTGACTGGTGCAAGGATAACACCGAAACTGAAAACACCTGTGTCCTGATTTCATCCTATCTCACAAGTGTAGCCAGCAACATTATGAGCTAGTTCAGTTATTACTTCACTTTCTCAAGTCATGTAACATTAATGTTAGTGTGGTTTCTTATAGAAGGTGGAAACTTTCCATAAGTTTTCTTACATCTTCTCAGTGTCTATGTCTGACAGTTTCTGGAAGAAGTTGTGATGAAAAACAAGTTTCAGATGACTAACAAAAGCCACAGTGCAGTTTAGATATACTTTGTTCCACCTCGAGTTATATACTCATAAAAACTCAGTGAAATAAGTGTCATTATTTTCAGTGTTAATCATTTGTACTTGCTCTCTGCTTACTCACGGACATACTCCTCCCCTGCAGGTGATGCAGCAGAAGAGATTGACTTGACTGTGGTTTACCAAGCAGCTGCTAATGGTGATGTGAACACACTAACAGCAGTGATTCGAGAAGACCCTTCCATCCTGGAGTGCTGCGACAGCGAGGGTAAATAAAGGCTGAGCTTGCTCTCACAGGATTAGTTGCTTCAGCTTGCAATTAAATTTTCCATTTTTTATCCTGATTTTTGTGTTCAGCAAATTATGTTTAGTAATAAATGGAAATTATTTATTTCCTGAATAATTTATTTCCTGAGCACAGGAAATAAATAGCACTGGAAATGCTCAGTTTGGAAGCTTCTTTCCCCCTGTAATTGTAGATTTTTTTATATGGATACAGTTAAGTTGTTTTGCTAGAGTCAGACAGTACTTTATCGTAAACCTATTTTATCTTCTTTAGGGAGATGCTGAGAAATTGTCATTTCAGGGAAGGGAAAAGAACATTTTTTATCAAAGCCAAATGCTGTACAGTCTGCACATCTCTCAAGTAGAGGGTTCCAGTCTTTTGCACTTAAAAAGTATGTGTACAGAAACAGCTTGAAGGATTTTGTAATTGTTTGCCAAAGGGTTGGTCGTACAGTGTGTAATGATCTAAATAACTTGTTTTATCTGTGAGACTGTGGTCCTTTTCATTTTGTGTTCAGGTTACTATTTAATGTTATTACAAAGTGTTGTCCATTGGCTGGGTTTTATATGCATCTATTTCCCAAGTGTATTAGAGCCACAGATTCTTTTAAAGGACCTATATGAACACTGTCTAGTCTAATCTTTACCAGCTTTTACCAAGTTACCAATTTTTCCTACACTTTAAACCAGACATCCTAACTGTTACCTTTAGAACATCTGTTAGTCAGTAGAGAAAATGATTAATCAAGCTAAAATGTTCTCAGTCCAGACCTTTAATGGGAGAGGGATTAGATATGAAGGGCAGTGGGTGGAGATAGAGTGATCAGCAAACAGAAGTATTTCAGCTCCAGAAGAAACTTGTTTACTAGGTTGTACATACAAAAGTAGCTAAAGACCACTCTTGCAAGACAAAACATATGGCTCATATCCTGCACATATGGCAGAGTCTGCATAACCTCAGGTTGAGTAGCACGCATTTGCTCAGCAGTCTCATTGAATCCAGTAAGAATAATGATTCTTCAGTTATGTCTGAAGTTTCAGTAGTCTTATAGTTTCTAGTATTCATGTTTATTCCCAGCTTAGTCATTTTAAATTGCTTTGAGAGATTCTGCAGGAAAATCTCTTCCTGTTATTCAGGAGTTAACAGAATGGATGGAAGAGGAAGCAATTCAAAGATATCATAATATTTCGTTATGAAATTTGAGTATTACATTTGAGTGTAGGTTTCAGGTTTTTTCCATCACAGAAATTGTTTGCAGAATATAAAAAAAAGTTCTTGTGACAACAGAAAAGAAAATATTCTAGAGCAAATCCAGTCTTTAAAATAAGTTATTGTCTACGTAAAGCATCAACTCACACACATACACCTTTGGACAGGACAGGGCTTGATTTCATAAATCTTTTGAATACACAGAGACAGAACGAAGCTGGGGTTTGAGAAAATTAGCCAATCACCATCTGGATACTAGTCACTCTGAAGAATATCAGCCTCCAAAATGGTGTACAAAGCCAGCAGTTCATATTGGGAGCTTGTCAACAGAAAAACATTTTTCCCTCCAGAAGCAGAGTTAATGAGCCAAGGCTTTTGCTGATGAAGTCATGCTCTTTTTAAAATCAGTGGTCAGTAACTGGCATAGCAGTTACTTCCTGCCTACAAAAACCTGAGTACAACTGTTGGACAGTTGTCAGAGAAAGGATTTGTTAATTTGCCAGTGCTAACATTAGCAAATAAGAAAATATCTCTATCTTACGGCTTTGACAAAATAAAAATTTTAAAAGAACGTTTGACTTTCTTCCCCAGGTTGCACACCTTTGATGCATGCTGTGTCAGGACGCCAGGTTGATACAGTGAAGCTTCTGTTGAAGATGGGAGCCAATATTAATATTCAAGATGCTTGTGGACGCACCAGTTTATCTCTGGCAACTTATCTGGTACTAAGACTTGGGGGAAAAGGATGGAAAGATAGATGGAGTGAAGGTAGTAAATGTGCAGACTCTATGAGATTTCTTCTTATACTACAGAAAGAAAAAAAGTACACACACTTCTAGACAATAGTGAAATTGTAAACTTTACTATAATGCAAAGCTGGAAGCAATGATTATTATAAAAGGATCAGGACTCCTGTCAGAGTGTCCTTTCTCTTTCAGGTTGTAAAATCAGTGCATGGTATGAGGATCTCACTAGGTCCAGGGTCCTCTGTGTGGTTTCAAGAAAGCCACTTGTTTCTGTGCACTGGAAAGTCCCCTCTTGTTCTTAATACGCAGATTAACTTCTCCCCTCCCACTGTCAGCATCAAATATTTATGCTCCAGAGAGGGCATTCCTATCTCAGATTCTGGTGGTCAGCAGGCATGTTTTCCTGCACACCACATGAGTCAGGGCATTGGATTTTTTTACTGTAGTGCTGGACCTTGGATGGCCAGGTTAAGAACTTGAGTTCAAGGTGCTGCAGGAGCCAGTGCATGTACTCAGTTCATAAGCAACCCAATCCTCCAATCAACTCACATGCAAGTGATAGTAGGGGCAGACATCCCTCTGAGAAGTTTGGGAAGGGAGATGTGGTGCTCTCTGTCTGAAGCACACAGGGATGGTCCTCTTCTCCTTAGTCTTCTACTCCTCAGTGGAGGGCATTCAGGGTTCAGAGAAAGGATGGGGACCAAGTTAGTTGGGCAGAGGGGTTGACCATGGGCTTCCGTTATTAGCTGGACAGAAAGGAGGAAGGAATGTTCACCCATGCTGCATAGTATGAGTTATGGCTGGAGAACCGCCAGTTCATTTAAACAGATACTGTGGCAGCCTAATCAAATCACATCCCTTGCATCTAGTTTCTTCCTGCAAATTCAGGACAAAAACAATGCTTCTGCTCAGCTGTGCAATATTCAGCCAGAAAATAAGTGTAGAAAATAGCAAAACAGGCAATCTCATTCAGTGCAAGGAGCATGTCCCACTTACTTGAGAATAAACATTTCCTCTGCCAGATATTTTCAAAAAATCCCACAATTAGTGTCATGCTCCTTTTTTCCTTCCTCTTTTCCCAGAGGGGAAATAATATTCTTTGGAAAAAAAGAAATGGCTGGAAAAGATTTAAACCACCCAGGCTTCGAAGTTTCCATTTCTGTTTCTGTGATGGATATAATCGGAGGTCTGGAGAGCATTTGGCTGTGATGTCTGTCCAGAGAACTGAATTCGGCAGAGCTCTACAGTCACAATCGCATGCAAGATTCAGTGGTCTTGTACTTCTGCTGGGACCTGCAACATGAATGTTCTGATTCCGTCATTCCATACCTTTTCCCTATAAGTGCTGGTAATGCCAATCTGACGTAGCTCACACAGGAGGGAACAATCTTTATCAATTGCCCATGGAAGTTTGAACAAAACACTTAAACACATGGTTGATTTCCCTTGGACTTAAGTATACACTGAAAGATTTATGCAGTCACAACAAAATTGCTTACTTGCATTTTGTTGAGGTGATCAATAGAAGGTTTTAGTCCAAGAACTGATTCATCCCATGTGTTTTGGTGCTGTTTTCAGTCTAACATTGCCACTAATTTGAACTTCTGCAGCAATGTTTGTAAGACCACACTCTAAGGCTTTTTACTATTGATTTGCCATCCCTGCTAAAATCTCATAAAGGACATGAGATTAAGCACTCATGTTCTTGCTTTAACCTAGCATAATTAAATCCACATGCAGGAATATGTGTAGCATTTGCTAGTGATACAGGAATTAGCAGGTTTTTTATCACTGTTTACTCAGTAGGTACTTGCCACAGCTGCAGAAGAAACAAAATGCTGTGTAAAGAAAACATTTTATCACAGAAATGAATGACCAAGGTGGTCTGAGACTCAGACTCCAAAGGGGAACCACTCAGTGCTGAGAGACCTCCACTGGGGAAACAAAAGATCAGTTCCTCTGCTGGCAGAAACAGCTACAGTCACACACAGATGCCAGAACCACCAAGCAAAGATCTGGCCCAATGCATTTCGTTTTCCTCTTTGACATGCTCTAATTTCTTTTTTAGGGGTGGCTGGAAGGCTGTGTCAGCCTGCTCAGAAATGGTGCTAAGCAAAACATACCTGACAAAAACGGGAGGTTGCCACTACATGCTGCTACCGCAGAGCCTGATGTGAGGTATGTCCCAGGCTCCAACAGCATTTGCTAGTTGAATTTGAACAGGTAGTCACTAACACAGGCTACCCAGCCCAAAGGGGAGTCCGAGTCAGGAAGGTTAGCTGTGTCGGTTACACTTGTGATGTGCCACTTTGTTTAGTGGTTATCGTAAAGGGGGTAGAGAGGAGGAAAAGCATTGTACACTTGTGTAACAGAGATACATGGCCAAGTAAGGTAAGGAGCTTGGTTTAAGATCACAACAGCAGGAGGGAGAAAAACTGTATAATAGAGGTTGAAACCCTGGGTTTCCCCTGACAAATTACCTTTCTGACACCTGCCCACAAGAAATATTACAAGAAGCTCCTTCTCTGGACTTCTCCAAGTAGCAGGGCAAATGTGAGAAAAGTTTTCCACATGACAACCTCTCTGAGAGCCCCTACTGTAAAGGGGAAGCTGAGGTTTGGTGGACTGGCTCATTTTTAATTACTTTTACTGAAGGTGAAGTAAAAACTACAAAGTGTCTTCACAAGAAGTTTTAAAAAGATCCTATTTGTCTCATTCCAGCCTGTGATAATAGGAAAGTTTAAGAAATTTTGATTTGTACATCTGAATAAATTCACTCAAAAAACTGTCCTAAGTAAATCATGCCTGGAGGAATAGGAAGACATTAGAGACAGGTAAAACATTCAGTACATCCAAAATGTTCGTGTGACTTAATCACTGAGTTTATAGTGTTGCTGCTGTCACCATATCAGACCAGCCCAGACCTATGTGCGTTTCTGCTGATCTTGCTCTCCAGCCTTTTTTAACAGCTTTATTCATTTTCCATGTTATCATTGCTTTTCATGCATCACTTGGAGAGAATAGTTTGAGGTTTCTGCAGAAGTACGGGTCACTATCATTAAACAAAGCCTCCACAGAAAGAAGGCAATGTTTGTACAACACTGCACGTGCTGCTACTTGAAAGGGAACAGTAATCTGCTTTACCAGCAGCACGCAGGGTTCCGTGAACATTTTTCACATTCTCCATGGCTACGGGCAGACGTTTGCTCTGCACAGGAGTTTACCAGTTGCTCAATTCCTTTGCCTCTGTCTTCTCACTGGGTTTGTCTCATGCCCAGAAGACATGCCTGGAGCACTGAGGAGGAGGCTTTTCCATCACTGTCATTGTCACTATTGAATCCCATGCTGTTGCCAAAAGGGTTTATGTAGTGGTCAGCCATGAAATGCTTTTTCAGCGAAGTTTGAAAGCCGGCAGCCGGCTGCTACAACCCCATGTGCTGGAGGCAGCACATGGACCACATGGAAAGACAGAGATAGTGATCAGCCAGTTTATCTATTGGTTTGATAATTGATTTACGTGCTTCAGTACATTCCACAGAGCCTAAGGGGAAAGGCAGAAAGAGAATCCATGGGCTTTCTGATCTATGCCTTTAAGAGTGGATATCAGAGAAATCTCAGCTGCATGGCTGAATATCTACATATTTGAGTGATAGCACTTACGTTGCCATAATTGTCTAAGGATGTAAGTGAGCCAAAGTTTGTTGTTTATAGAGGTTTTACACTCAAAGAGTGAGATTTCCTTCACATACATCGGTTTCATTGATGATATATGGGGTTAAACTACATTATATCTGGGGTTAAACTACAGAACCATGTATCAGATTACGAAGCTATGTGATAAATGGGTTTTACAAGTATATTATGGTTATCTCGTTTTCTTTCTACTCACTAGTCCATTTTTACCCAGACTTGTTTTCAGATACTGGATTTCTGAGATTCTGAGTCCTCGTGCCAAATGATCACAAAATGTCTTCCCTTTTACAAATTTTTGCTGAACTAATCACAGCAATCCTAAAATGTCATCCTTTTCAGAGTTCCTGTAGTATGACTCCATTATGCCATTGGTTGTGTGATTCAGAAAAGGAGGTGTAACACCCCTTTTCTACAAGTAGTTGTATCCATTTACAAATTTGAAGTCCCAGCAAAGCACTGGGATCTTCCCAGACTTCACCCTTTAGGGATATTCTAGTTAGAAAAAAATTAAATTTGAACTTCTGGCATCTGAAATGGCACTACCAACAGATAGACTTTTCACCTGCAGAATTGCCCGAATCATCCCTAAGCAACTCTAAATGTCTTTCTTTTGAATAATTTACATTATCTAGTTGTTTATTACTGGGGACGGGGGGGGGGGACTTGGGGGGGACACACGACACTGTCATGCAACATTCTCAACTTGATGTGATCCACACACCTAAGCATAGTTCAATCCAGAAAACATACTGAAAGTTGTTGAAGATTGTCCTGATGAAAAGCAGCAGATTTTCATTCAGTCTCCTATGCATGGGAATAAATGCATGGTTGTATGCATTTATTTCTGCATTATTTGTACATTTATCAGAGTTCCCTCCTTGACACTTCATCATCTTTTAATTTCCTTACAAAACAGCATGTCTTAAAATGTCCATGTTTTGAAGGTTACTAGCAAATTCACACCTTCAGATGAGCTGCAAATTTGCATTATGATCTTAATCTAGAGATACACTAAGGATATATCTTTCCTTTTGCTAGAATCATAAGAACTGTACATCCATGTTAGGATCTGTACTATTTGGCTTTGTTAGAGCCTGTGACAGTGTGGTCCTTTTCATTTCCATGATCCATCCATGTACATGATCCAAAAACTTAGCATCCTACTAAAAAATGCAACCATCTTTGCCAAACCTGTAGTGATTTCAGACATCTTCATAGGATACCAGAAGGAAAGAAAAGCAAAATCCATGCAGTGTTAAAAATATTATTGCACTTGAATAATATTTCATGTAACTGTTTTACTGTAACTGTTCCCTCCACCAGAGGGGAGTGTTTGTA
The DNA here is from genome assembly GCA_035590195.1 of Aviceda cuculoides. Lineage (NCBI taxonomy): Eukaryota > Metazoa > Chordata > Aves > Accipitriformes > Accipitridae > Aviceda > Aviceda cuculoides. The sequence continues at coordinate 63,025,027 of JAVJGG010000074.1, forward strand.
GTCTGATATTCTATAAAATGTGAACCAATGCATGACTATATTTTATAAGATAGCAATGGCCCTGTCCCAGCAGACACACTGTAAGGCCTTGTAAAATACTGTCAGTTTGTGTGTGTATAAATATGTAGTATGCATGCGTACACACACACACACACAAATATGTACACAACATCATATTAATCCAAGAGTTAAGGAGAGTGAAAAATCCTTTTAGAAACGGGTCATTTGCATTTCTGTTTGTTTAAAACTTTATAAAATAGGATGAAAATGAATCGCTAAGCTACCAAAAACTGCACACACATATACTATCACACACTCTGATTCTAGTCTAGCAATCAGCACAAGAATTCTTCCTAGTGGATCTACTTTTAATTCCCAGCACTAAACTTCTGTTGTTACAGTAAGTTATAAAGTCCTATTTGTTTTTCTAGTTTGACAAACTTTAGACCTAAGATTCTGACCTATGCCCATCACTAATACTGATTTTTCTTGAAATTGCATGTTTTGTTTCTCAAAAAATGTCAGTTTTTCAGGTTTAATCAGGAGTACAGCACACTGATTATGTCATTGCTTCCGCAGGCTTCTGAACGTGCTTCTGCAGCAGTCAAATCTTAGTGAAATTAATCATCAGGACAATGAGGTGAGTGAGCTTGTGCTACAAGTCAAAGTCGCAGGCTGTGGGGGCATACAAGTTATGCTGTTCAGAAAGAGTCCACTGTACTATCAATTTTATCATGAGACTATGCACTAGTCAAAAATTTCTATAATGCTTTTGCTGAACTCTGCAAAGCATTACCTCCGTTTTCCTAGTATATGTGATGCACCTTCAGGCTAATAAACCTTTTCCATATACTGCCAGCTATAAGATACCTTGAATCAGTCTCTTCATTCACTTGCCAAGACATTAATTGCTTTTGATTCTTCTGAAGTTAGACATTGGACTAAATCTAACTAAACTAAATCCTCACCTTTACCAATCATCCCATTATTAAAGTACTCTTCTCAGGAAAAATATCGTAAAGCTGGTATTACACAGAACAGCCATGGAGCTACAAAAAATTATGCTATCCTGTGATCCTTAAAGAATTGTGCCTTGCATATATATATATATATATAATATATATGGTGTACACAGGAGAGTGTTAACTTCCCAAATGTGTTCTTCTCCAAATAGAGAAGCCTGGCACAAGAGAGACGTGTTGATATGTTTCTCTTCACTTTAATAATTGTTGAAGGATGCATCTCTTCTCCACAGTGCCAGAATCACCACAGGGTTGTTAGTTTTCTCTCTTCCCATGAACATTTCCTATCCACTGGATAGTTTGCAGACCCTGCTTACAAGAAACTAAACCAGACATATGCTTTATCTTGGTGTAGAATTATGTTGCTAATGAATTGCATGGAACCATGGATCATAATTTCAAGCCGTAATGTTTTGCTGTAATGCATTGCTATATGCAATCTGGAACTTTTAGTCCAGCTCACTGTCATTTGGCACTGAGAAGATATTTGTTCAAGTGTCAGTACTGAGCCCTGAATATTCATGTCTTCTGAAAAACATGGATCCTCACAAATGATTGCAACTAATAGAGCTGTTCCTTTGGCATAAGTAAAACACTTCAGTTTTCCCATCTTACACTTGAGAAAAACACCCCAATGAATGCATGAACGCGTAAACAGTAAGAAATACATCTGGAGGTTTCATAGTTTCCACAACTGTGGCTTTCTGTGGGTATACTTATGAAGCCTGTGAGATGACAATGTGAAGAAACATTCCCTGAAAAAGCCTCGAATCTGAGCAAAACAAATGTCACGCTCTACTTCCCACAGCCATTTCTTGGGTTTTTTTTCTCCTTTTATGTCCCCTATTACTCTTTATTTTTTATAAATGCACAATGGTTTGGCTGTCTCACCTCTAATATTATATTCTGCTGGATCTTCGGCTTTAACAGTTCTGATATCACTCTTATGCTTCCTCTCAGAAGCAGTAGTCTATCTACAGATGCCACTCAAGGCTGGTATCACCATGCATAAATCAGACGGGTGCAGGCTAGAGAGCCATTGCCCACTGCAGCAGGCCCACATGTGTGAGCTGCCACTGCAACCAGCTCAATGCTCTTTGCTCAGCTGGGTGCTCCGAAAGGGCACGTGAGATGTACAAATTATTAGAAAAGAAATAGAGAACAAAACAGGAAGCAGTATTATGCTCTGTCTTAATCCTTGGTACATCCACATCATGTCAGCTGCAAGAGTAATCTGAAAAAGGATATGCAAGAAAAGGAACAGAAAAGGACTACAAAGATGGTAATAGTTACAGAGTAGCTTCCTTTCATGGGCAGGCTAGCAACTAGAACAAACTAACTACAGTAGGACTTTCAGCTTGGCAACTATGTCAGAGGGATGACGTAAGACAAGTCCATGCATCATAAATTGCATGGAGAAGATGAAAAGGAGAATTCTGTTCACTGGTTTTTACATCTAAAATGATGGGAACACCTACAGAAATTGTCAGGCAGCAGTTTTAAAGAAAATGAAGATAATTACTTTTTCTGAAAATGCATCATTACCCTGTGGAGGTCTGGATGTTGTAGGAAGTCTTTAGACTGATTATGAAATGCTAGGTTACTGTATATCAAGCCTCGTTTCTTAAATTTTCTCCCTAAGCATCTGCTACTGACCTCTATGAGCTGTGTCCTTGTACTGGAGAGGTCTTTGATCTCTACCTATAGTTCTCACACTCTTATGTTACAGCTGACTGCTGGTTGCTACAGTAGAAACAGAGAGAAAGTTGATTTTTCAAGGATTTTTTGTCCATATCAACTGATGGAAAGCAGATGACAGAAAACTGGCCTGGTACACTGTAGCTTCTCCTCTTTCAGTGATTTTTCCAGCTCTCCAGAACTAGGAGTGAGGACCCATTTCCCAGCTGGAAATCACTGCACTGAAGCCTCACTTCACAGCACTCACAGATACTGAGTGTCCATCAACAGTGCTAAGTCCCTTGTGTCAAAACCTTGGTCCAATGACGTCAATAGCAGAGCTCCCATTAATTTCAGTTAGGGCAGGATTTTACCCTCATTTCTGGTTTTACAAAACCAAAATCCCTATGATTAAGCTTTGCAAACCCTAACTAAAACCAAAACTGCTCTTGTTCGACTCCTGTATTTTGTCTTCGCCTACACTTAAGCCATCCGGGGACTTGAAAAACCTTAAAAGATATCTGATGAGTAAGAGAAATTGTTAGAGCATTCAAGCTTTCAGTTAGAAGATCACTGCTAACAACTTCCACTGTTAAGGCACTGATAAGCTGTCTGCATCAGTGTTTTATAGCTCACATTTTATCTGAATTGTTGCCAGTTGGCTTTATGGGGTTCTCTGTCAAGTTTTAATTTCTTTTACACTCTATATTTTTTGCCTTTTATCATTTTGGAATCCAGGTAAGGCTCTTGAAATGCATTTTCCCTGATAAGGGACAGTAAACAACACCTGCCTAAAGTAACATATTACCCCATCTGAACACACTACCAATTTTTAAGAAACACATTGAATGAGTAATTTCATGCAGAAAATCTCTAATGTTATGGTTGTAGAGTAAAATATAGGTGTGTATAACAATGCTGATGAAGGTGCAAATACAGGCCATGAATTCTCTGATCTGCCACGACTGACTGAACACAGCTAAGATGGAATGAAAATGCAGGTCAATAGCTTACCATTTGCTTTGTTTTCTCCCTAAACAGTAAACATAAGATGTTTATATTATGACTTTTTTGTTGACATCACTGGGCCACTTCCTTTGCTTGCTGATTAGGGCCAGCTAGAATACTAGCTTATAATATTTATTTTGGATTCAAGATAAGACTTAATATAAACATCACACTGTGTCATGTCAAAGCACCAGTCCAAAACAGGCTTTTCCCACAGGATCCAAACTGAGCAGTGAGGAACCATCCCGCAGCTGTGGTGGTCCTGTCCACGCATTATTTGGAACAGGCTATAGTCACATACCAAAGAAGTGTTTGCATTTGTATCCATTTTCTGTAATTACTCCAAAAAGCTACTTGCTTGGTTCCCCCTTACGACGCCACTAATTCAGAAGCTGTTACTAATTATGCCAAAACAAGAGGGAGAGTTTGAACGGTTTCAGAACTGTCTAGCTTATCTAGAGAGGCTTGAAAGGTGCTCCTGTGAGTGATGACTATTTGCTCTCCGGGTTTGTGGATTTCAGGGAATGACTTCACTCCACTGGGCTGCTTTCCACAACAGGCCCCAGCACACCCAGACTCTGCTGCACAAGGGAGCAGACCCGACTCTGGTGGACAAAGACTTCAAAACAGCTCTGCACTGGGCAGTACAGGTGAGCCATGGCCGCTGTTGCACCAGGCAGTTGCTTGAGCTGAGCTGGCTGTTGTAGTGTCCTAAATACTCCAAAAGCAATTATTTTGTCTGTGGAGTGAGGAAAATGGATGCTAAGAATGCCCACTAACAGCCCCAGCATTTTGCCAGAGGGTATGGATCAGGGATCTAACATCTTCTTTGGAGAGGAAGGCATACTTAGCACAGGCTCACCGCTGTTGCCCTAAACAAGGTTATCATTTATCTCAATGGGACTATGTGTGTGCTTCATGTTGAACTCATGCTTAAATTTTTTCACTAAATCAGTGTTGCAGAAATCAGCAGCTCAGTCTTGCCAAAGGCCTTTGGGAATAAAATAATGTAAACATAAGCTAAAACATATTTAAAAAACTATGGTTCTGGAATAATTAGCTGAAGGGTTGAGGCCCTCCTTCTCTGGAGACTAAGGAAGACAAGGGGCCAAACACATTTCCTGCTGAGCTGTATGTTAATATCTCCTATCCAAAAAAAAAGTGTCAAATCACTAAAAATTACTCAGGCCACCATTAGCGAAGAAAAACACACAGGTTTAATGTGGCATTAAACGGTGTATTATGCAATTGGTAGTTAGTAGTCTAAAATATAGCATAATTTACTAAGTTATGCCAAAACTTTACTGCAGAAAACTTCCCAGATGAAATTATATAAATATATTTTTACATGCTCACTTGCCATAGCAAGTTCCGGTATCAATGTTAAAAACACCTGCACACCAGATAAGCAGAAATAGAACTTGCACAAAAATCCAGTAACATTTTCCTACAATGACTAAATATTTGCATCCTCACCTTTTGGTCTAAGTTCAGTCATCTTAAAAAATGTGTCAACAAAGAAATTCAAAAGCTCTGAAGTGCCACATAACTATATTTGTAAATGAGTAGGGACATCAAGAACCAATAATCTGTTTCCTTCAACCACAACCACCCACAGATGGTTCATGTACAATAGGCTCAACTTTTATTTTTCTGAAGCAGAGGTATATTTTCACCTCTGCAGCTGGTATTATTTCAACACTAGTTTTGTTCTTCTTTAATCCTAATCAGACAGAAATTTGGCTGCATCCCTAGCTATTTTGCCTTAGAAGAGTAAAGGTATCTACTCAAAAACCTGTTGTGCATTTTCACCAGGCTTACTCCAATGCAGGCTGCTTCCAGTGGGAAATCTCTGAAACTCATGCAAGCTCTTGCAGGCTAGGCAGTGGTCTGGATCATATCTCTGGGATCAAGCTGTCTCCCAAACAGAAAGACAAAAGGGAATCCCCTTCATATCAGGACCCTCAGTTCCCCTCATACCTTTCCCTGGTTCTGTATTTTGTAAATTTTATTATCTAATTCACTGTTAACACCCATCTCCACCTTTCTTTAACAAACATGCAAAATAACTCTTGAGAAAGGGAGAAATTAAAACTGCACAAAACCCACTTGCCCTCACGTGGAGGCAAATCACAAATCCCTCTTTTTTCTCCCTTTAAGCTGCTCCCAGAAAACAGAGGAAACGTGCAGGATGAACGCCCTTTTTTAATTTTGAGAGATTCCTGCTACAAAACCTTACAAGCTTCTTCCATCCACATACTTCTCCATATTCTAGGTCCAGAAGGTGTAGTTGAAATACCACACCATGGAATAGATCTGTTAATATTTCTCTTATTCAAGCTTGGACAAGAAAAAATACTTTCAGCCAGTACTCTCTGATGCCCTGTTAGGCCCAGGAGAAACAGATACTGTGGACAGGCATGACTGTCTCTGCTATGACAGAGAGCAGAACAACAGCTCTGCTGGGTGGGATTATCGTTACATCTAATAGCCTCCTCTGTGGCTGCTGGAAAGGTGATATTTTTCCTTTAAGAATTGTATTAATATCTTCAGAGTACAAGAGACTCACAGAGCTCAGGCAGTACCAGCTGCAGGGGTTGTTTTCAGCTGAATAGGGCCCTGTATTTAATTTCATTTTTAAAAAATGCAGCAAGGGGAAGAGCAGGCACTGCCCAGAAACTTGTTTCAGAAGTTGCAGGAAAGAGGCAGCTTGTGCATGCTGGGCTGAAACACAGAGCAGGACCACATAAAAACCATTGCCTGCCATTTGAAACCAAATTCTCAGGCATGTTTCATATGAAATAAGTCTTCCACACTGGCTGTTTCAATGACTGCATGGTCTCCTATCCGACAAACGGTGGCTGTGGAGTCCCAGCCATGTAACTAAACAGACTTTGCCCACACCAAGGTCTGCTCAAACCTTCTGTGGCTCAAGTTCACGCCTTCAGTGCAAATGCATTACATCGGTGTCAAAAACACAGATCATTCTTGTTTGAAGCGAGAATATCTCATGTCAATTTTTTTACATATGCAATAATTTTAAGAGCTGGTGCAGATAGGGCTATATTAGAAGTGTCTCAGGAAGGATTTCTCTCCATTCATTGCAGCCAGCAATAATTGCTCTGATGAAAATGAAACACATCTTTGTAACAAAAAACTATTAACTGATATTGGAACAAAGTGTAAAGCTGTTCTAACAATTCTAGATAATGATGTCATTGAAATCCTAGTAAAATATAGTATCTACTATACAGTATACACTATCATACTGCATGCTACCATATCATAATAGTACTAGTAGCACTTTGGAAATAGCCTGGGAAGATTTGGAGTCTTCCTGGATTGCCTTGCCAGTTGTCATGATTTTTACCAGAAGTTTCTTTGTCTCTTTCTCAAAACACTGGCTGCCAAAGTCATATGATTATGTAAAAATATCAGCTTTCATTTAGAGAGTAAACAAACAATCAAACAAAGATCTCTTCTAAAGTGAAGAAATGCAAACCTCCAGGGATAAAAAGAAGGCAACAAAAAAGAAGCCATTAAAAATAATATTCTGCCATGTGGTGCTGCGCTTATAGTTTTTTTATAGGTTGATTCAGAGTGCAAAGTTTTAAAAAATTACGAGCCTGCATATTTGCTCCATAGCAACAATGCAATTATTTCATTCCCCCGTTTCCTGAGAGCAGAGCAAAATACCTGTATATCTTAAATACATTGTAAAAGCAAAGCATAGGCAATTATTCATTTGTGTTTGGCTTAGCAAGCATGGCAGCCTCTCTGTAATTTCTTGGAAGGTGAGAGCACACTTAAATTTCAGGATTTGTAGGAACGAATCTCTCTGTTGCTGCAGGGCATCTTGAGGACACAGCTGGCCACCCAGCCAGTGCAGAGGAAAGGGCCAGGGAAGGCAGCAGTGGCTCAGGGCCAGGGTCTCTCCCCAGGGATCACTGCACTCCTTCTCTCTGCCCAGCACCCCATTTTTTTTCTGTGGGCTGCCTGTGGTGGAAAAATTCGGAGAGACTTCCAAAGACTTCTTAAAACTTAGCAGGTATTTCTCCATGGCAGACATTTTTGCTGTTGGATTAGGCCAGAAGAGGTGTATTTGCTAGGCATGGTTCACAGCCTGGTTGGTTTCAGGCAGAATTGTACTTGTTTGCTCCTTGTTTCATGCAGTTTTCTAGGTAGCTAGAAAGGGAGAACAGTGATTTCTTTTTTTATGTCACTAAGCTTTAGAGACAGTTTTGACTGTTAGCAAACGAATGAAAAACAGATTCAATCTGCATTTTTAAAGCATACCCTTAAGAAATCCCTCTCCTGTGTAAATATTCTCATTCCAGCAAAGGTACAGCTGTTGTTCATGGAGGCTGGAACGTCGCATAGCAGCAGGGCTCTTCAGAGTGAGCCATCAAGTTGCAAAACAAGGAGGAAGAAAGTTTGCAAATAGTTTTGAGTAAGAAATAAACTTCCTCCAATACCATCAGAAGTTTTTTCCAAAAAGCGCCCTAAACATTTGTGACAATGTCTGCAATAGCAAATTGAATGTGCTTGAGTCTTAGCACTGACACCAAGGCGAACTATCACAGGACAGCCTGTGTCCCTACTGCTGAATTCTCTTATTCTCTAAAACAGGATGGTTGTATGCAGACCGCTTACTGAGAATGGTCTGTGGCCCATGCTAGCTCCTGAACTATGTCCAGGAACTGGTGCGGAAAGTGTTAACTGACCCAAGCCAAAACCATGCCAGGGAGGATTTTAAAAATTTTATGGCACAGGATTTTAAAAATTTTACAGTATAGACAACTGAGTTCTGATGCTCAGGGATGTTCCCTAGTGCTACTTAGCTTTTTTATATACATGTAACCTATTTCCCCACTTTCATTTATTTCGGTTCATAAGTCAAAGCCCCTTTTGTGGCTTGTACACCGTACAGCAGGATTGATATACAAACTCATCAGTACAAGCAGATCATCAGAAAAAACTACCTTTACCTGAAATAATTGACTGTAAACCAGGAAGTCCTTCAAGTATAAATATGCTGTTGACAATGTAATTACTCATGCCAATCAAATTTCCAAGAAAATCAATTGCAGAACTCCCACTAAGCTTAGTAGGAATTTGTCTCGGGCAAAACCTGTAGGTAAGTACAGGATAATTGCCAGACCTCTTCCCAGCACACAGCCTATGTGTAACTCCCCAAGTGGATGCCAGAACATGAGTAATGTACATGCACCACACTTTTTGCATATCTATAAATGTCCTGATCTCCTATGCCTGACTGGAAGACAAATGTTTCCATTTGTCTGGTAGTAGTAAGGAATAAATCCTTATTCTACTGTGGAAGAAAAGATGACCTCTTTTTCAAAGCACATAAACAGCTCATCCAGAGAAATCAGTCCTCACAACAATGTACTAGCAGGGGAAGGCTGCCAAGTAATTTTAGTCATAGCCATAGTCATTTACACAGTAAATCATATGCACTTATTATAGCAGACTCCAAGCGAAAATAAATTCTCAGAGAGACTTGGCCAGTATTTCATGCAGTTTTTTGAGCAAAGAGAGGGTAAGACAGGCAGGGACATATGATAGCCATAGAGATATGCCTCCATGACTGCCTTTGTCATTTGGTAGCTTTTTCCAACACCCATTAAGGCTGCTGAGAGGATAAATATTTTAAAAACACTGTGTCCCCTAGTTGTATCAGAGGCAGCAGTGCTCTAAGGGCCACAGGACAAAGTATCCTGTACAACACCACCACCTTCTCTTTCCAAGAGCACCACAAAGTCAAGCCAAGTTGAGTCACTATGAGTCTGCAAGAGACACTGTGTCAGTGCGTGTCTGAGGCAGAAGCACTAGGGTTAGGAGAAGCCAAATGAGCTTCTCTCTGAGATGACTGCATGTCACCAATGTAACTACAGCAGCCTCAGTAGAGTTGTTGTTAATTTATATTGGTTTGCCATCAGAAACACACCCTGTGAAATGCCTGGGCTGCATCCGGGCAACTTCTGGCAAAGTTTCCTTGGCAGGAGGAAAGCTGAAGAGGGATTGTGTTACGGATTGTTCCTTTCCTCAGCACAGGGCCCAGTTGTCTCTGACCCCTGAGGGCAGAGAAACCACAGGGTGCTCTGAATTTTTGCACTGGTTCTCCACTGCCAACACAGCCATCTGGCAGCCAGGGCATAGCAGCAGTGGAGGTAGAGTGAATGTGCTTCCATTCCTCAGCCTTCCCTCATTTGGGATACAGAGGGGGGATGCTGGAAGTCCTGAACAATGGGAGAAAGCTCCTGTGTGTGCAAGCGAAAAAAAGATATTTGCTTTTTTTTCTTTTCAATGGCCCTGTTGGTGCTACAGTCAATTTCATATTATAATATGCTATGTGTGTCTGTTTGTGAAGGATAAGAGGAAACATAAAAGGGTTGGGAGACCAGCCAGCATTCTGTAACGTAAAACCCAAACAGCACCCAATGATGCACAAAGATGGTTTCCATGAGGAAGCCAGAAGTACTGATGCAGATTTTATTTAATCCATAGTAATTTACGGTGCTTCTTTATAAACGTAAAAGTCATCTCCCAGAGTGCTGCAATGGCAATAGTATTTGCTTGTTGCTGCAGAAAGGAGTAAAATAATGGTTAAAATTTCAAGCCATTCAGGGTCAGAGCAGAAGGACATCAAAGAGAAAGCCAAAGCTCTGGATTCACAGGTGGGGAACTGAAAGAGGAGGGAATGTAGAGGAAGAGGAAACACAGACAGCCCTGAAGTGCAACACTAATGATAAGAAGCAACACCAAGAGCTGCTAGTGGGGAATTTCCATCCAGAAAAGCTGGCCATAGCTATAGGAAGGCTTTATACTGCACACTAATACAAAGAGACAGAAATTATAGGAGAACTAATACAACCCAACCACATAATCTCCAGAGGCATTCACTTGGAAGAAAAATACTTTGTCAGGGTTTCCTGAAAGCAGTTAAGAAGTGGTCCATAGCTTGTCCCTCTCCCCCTCCCGCCTCTACATTACTGGTAGCCACAAGCCAGCTTAGCAGACTCCCTTCACATGATTCTTCTCTGACATCGAATATCTAGTTCACTAGAGTATTCTGACAAAGGAAAAAATTAACCCTCTATACAGTGCAGTGAACAAGGAAAACATTGTAGTATGTACAACTGAAGACCTAGCAGAATAAAATGCAATGTTATGGTAGAATATTACTTAAGTGACAATAAACTTCGAAGTAAAATTATTGTTCTGCATATCAGTCAGACATACAAAGGGCTGAAGTATAAGAACAATGGGTGTAGTAAAAATAAGGATATATTGAGTAGACATAGGTAAAAAAAGTGTCAAAACCAGAAAAGTGTCCCAAACTTGTGGGATTCTCTTCATGGTATGTGATTCAATGGATACTTCCTGAAGAATTATTTTCTTATTTTGAAAGCACTGAGAGACACAACTATCAGAAGGTTGGCTTTTTATTAACCAACCTAAAGAAAATGGAGTTGTGATAAACTGAAAGTGAGAGCTGACAACCCCATTAGTGAATTTGTTGTTTGCCACTGTCTGGAGATGACATAAATCTCAGACAAAAAACTTGTATAATGCACAATGAGAATTCACCTTGCAAGGGCTCCTGGATCAAGGCTTGAGGACATTTCTTCATGAAGTAAGTTTAATTTAGATGAGTGGTCCAAGAAAGAAAAGTTCACTGAGGTGAATGAATAATGGATGGAAGCAGATAGAGGTGTGAGATGGCACAAAAGTATAAAGAAAACTGGGGGGGGGGCCAGCAGAATTATATTGAAACACATAGCAGAAATAACTAATAATCTCTGAGAATGTTGCTGAAAAAAAATTGAATACAAAAAGGGAAAATGAAATTTAGGGATACATACAGTAAGGTTACAAAACCATGTAATTTTCCTATGGTAAATTTACCACTGAACATCCTGGTCTAACAATAGTGCTGTGGTTCATAGTAAATTTACCACAGGAAGACGACATTTTTGGTGACCTCAGCTCAAAGCTATCAATCTAAGAATAAAGGCAGTGTAAGCGTTTTAGGAGAATTTTGTGTGCAACTTAAATAAGCCAAGATGAATGTAAAGATAAGAAGGCATTCCTAAGAAGAGAGAGCTGGAAAACCACAAAGCAGTTGGCCAGAGATATCTTTCAGCAGAAGGTTCAAAATATTAGGAAATATCCTTTGATTATTTAGAAAAAGTAATTAACAATTTGATTGAATTGTTAGGACAGAAATTTCATAGCCATCTTCAAAGCATTTATTGCTTCCTCAGGTAAGAAGCTACTGAATATAGTATGTTTGAATGTCAATTAATCAGTTTAATACCATGTAGTAAAACAGAGAAATACTGGAAAAGTGCCAATAAAATAAAGTTCATTACATGGCACAGAAAGCTTGTTAAGCAGGTGGTGAATAGGGCAATCATAAGAAGTCCAATTCTTTGCCCCTTTCTGGTTTGAGCAGTACATGCAATTTTAATCACACTGAATGATGTCAACAGAACAATTTGTATAAGCACAACCTGCTATAATGGACCCAGAATTCAGTCCAAAGATAGGATGTCCCAGTGGGGAAGAATAAGGAGTAATGCAATCAAAATCAACCCAGGGACTTTTGTCAGCCACATTCAGGACAGTTCAAATAATCTTTGGTGGACATCTTACAGACAGTCCAACCAGTGATTTATCATAAGAATGTTTTTATTTGTTCCATAATGAGGTGACAAAATACAGAACACATATATAAGCCACAGCTAGAACCAAATTAGAGAGAGGGACACCAAGCACTTCATGGGTCAAGATGAAATTCAAAATTATTTTGATAAATTGTAGGAATGAACTGAGATTAATAAAATAGCACTGTATACAGAACTGTGAAAAATTAAAGCTGTTTGCACAAAATGGAGAGTAGTAGACTAGTAGACTAGTGGATTACAAAGTGAGTAGCAGTTTAAATTATGGTGTTGATACAAAACAAACATCATTCTGGGACGTATTAACAGAAGTGTGATACATGTGGGCTACAGGAAGTAGCAATGTCATGTTCAATGTCAGGAGAGAAGCCTCAGCTGGATAATTATGTTGTCTGGGGTGCCACGGTTGAAGGAAGCTGTAGACAAACTGGAAAGAGGCCAAAAGCAAGCACTAAGTATGATAAGTGGGTTGAAAAACTTAACCCACGAAGAGAGGTTGAAATGGTTTGTTTAGTCTAGAAAATGGAAGATGGGTGGGAGACAGGACAGTCTGCAAATGTATAAAATGCCAGTAAGAACAGTGGGAAATTTCTTATGCAAATACTAAGAGTTGTGCAAGAACACTGAGGGACTGAAACTGTAGGTGCATGATGTGAAAATGGGACTTAGCAAGACAGTCTAAAATTAGAGGAATAGTAGCATCACTTGAACGCAAATGCAGAAATAGCGAGATACTGTACATTAATAATTTTTTGTATCAAAACTGACCTGGCGAAGGATGGTAATAGATAGATGTGCATTGTGGTAGTACTAGAAGTATATAATAGACTTCCATATTCAGTGAGCCCTGAATGTGACTGAATTTCTCTGATGCTAGTGACCAAAAAATATAACAGATAATTATGCCAGTATGGAGGACATTGATGTTTGGCATAGGGACTGGAGAATAAAACCAGCCATTATTCACAGGACCTCGGTATTGCTGAATATGAAGATCAACATTCTTTTTTTCATTAGATATTCTGACAACTATAAATTAATAACAATGTAATATGGTTAGTGAGGACATTATAAAATGCCTGGTCATAGAAAATAAGCTTGGATGGCATGATCATGAGTAGACTCTAAATTAAACAGGTGAGTATACAAAGTACATACAAAACAAAATTCCTGATTTCAGAGGGACACATTTGGTAAATTAGGGGAATTCTCAGCTGGACTGAGAAGCTCTGGGACCAGCAGATTCCAGGATCCTGCAATGTATCCTGTCAATGGTGCAAAATGTAGCAGGAATATGTATCCCAAGAGCAGAGAAAAAAAGTGTGTAGAAGAGGCTTGAGATATAACGGATGACTATCCATCTTTAAAAGATATATTTAGAATAAGTAGAGATCTTACAAAATAATAGGCAAAAGTATGGAGAAGCAAAAGAAGTTGTATCTCAAATTCAAGAAGTGAAGAGTAGTAATTAAAAGTTGAATAGAGGCTGGAAGGAAATTACTTTCAAGGATAAGGCTTGAAATCAATCTTGCTTAGTATTTTCATAACTTGGCACAAAACACAGGGGCTTTCTGATGAAATCTGCCAATAACAAAAACTGGAAGACATTAACAGAAAAGAGTGGAGGTATCATACAGGGGAAGCTGGATCACCTTCAAGTCTAGAGTAATACAAATAGGACAAAATTGAATAGGATAAAACGTTTAAGTCATGCACTTGGGTGCTAACAACAGCAGGTCCTCCCAGAAACTGGAAACTGTGTTTGGAAATTACTATAGAAGATAAGTACTAAGGCAAATAGGGTTATTCAAAAATAACTAGGAGCTTCTAATGAGACACAGCTGTGAATAAGGCAAATGCTGTTCTGTGACATACCAAAAGCGGTATTTCTAACACAAATAGGGAAGAGCTAGTGTCACTGTACAAAGACCTGGCAAAAAGGTCTGTGTATGGCTAGGTACAATTTTAATAACCCCTCTCCAAGGATACACAACTAAAACACAAAAGAAGAAGGTTTAGTAGGTTGATGAGAGAAATAGAAAGCCTATTTTACAAGGAAAACTTAAAAGATCTTGATTGATTAAAGCAGCAAGAGAACAACTCAGAAGGGATATGATGATTGCCTATAAATACATCTGAAGAACAAATACCAGTTAGAAGAAAGAAGTATTTAATCTAAATAATAATGCTGGCACAGAAACAAAGGGACATAAATCAGACGTAAGTATGAATAGAAATTAGAGATACTAATCATTAAAGCAAACAAGTTCTTGAACTGCCTGGCTTTGGGAGTAATGGGGACAAAAAAACTAATTGCTTTTAATGGACAGAGTAAGTTTATGAAAGGGATGATGTAACATAGCTGCAAGTGATTGCAGGGATTGAATCTGATGATCTAGAAAGACCTTCCCAGCCTTGTGTTTCTGTGTTGTTATTAAGAAATCATGAATTCTTTTTCTCTGTTTCCACCAAGTTTGGATACAAAATGTTCAGTTTCGTTTGCAGGTTAGAGAACGTCAACCTTCTATTAAGATACTGAAGCACTAGAGCAAACGAGCTAAGAAAGTTGTCAAGAGCCACCTTGAGCAAATATTTGACATGGCTTTTCTAGATGTACTTGGACAGGCTTACAAAAGTGGGTTGGTCTTTTGAGGTCCTTTCCAACCCTAAATTTCTATGAGAAAATATAGGCTCATATCTTTCTGGACTCTGGCTTAGCAAAACAGCAAAAAACCCAAGTTATTTCTGAGAAGACTGTTGAGTAATTTACACTCTGTAACTTTTGGAGATATTTGCAATGGTACATTATTTATTATTTTTCCAGTGTTCAAAGTGTTCTAGGAAATTCATAAAGCAAACCCAATTCCCAGCAGGAGATTGGAAGCTTTTGGCTTTCATACCTGGGGAGTCTGGTACACGAAAACCAAAATACCATTATTGTATTTAGCCTTCTCTAGCAGAGAAAATGCAGTTTGGTGTGAGCTCCATTGTAAAATGTTTTTCTTCTCTGAACTTTCTCCCAGAGTGGCAACAGGATTCTGTGTTCCATCATTCTGGACCACTACCAGGGACCATCAATAATAAACTATGATGACGAGAATGGCAAAACATGTATGCACATTGCTGCTGCTGCAGGCTACAGTGATATTATCAGTGAGCTGGCTAAAGTCCCGGAGTGCAACCTGCAGGCCCTTGATGTGGATGACAGGTAACCATGGAAACTCTGAAACTGAAATTGCTGCTTCCTTTCTATTAACCTGAGACTAGCTCTGTTTACTGTGTAATCATGTTTCCTGTTTCACAGGCCATGGCCTAGTTAATGAACTGCACTTACAGAGAACCGTGCTTGCTCAGACACACTGCAAAGCAGTCCAGCTCACGTGTATCATATCTAGTATAATAACTGACTAGTAGGAATGTTATTTAACTTTTGTGTTTCTGGTAGGAAATGATAAGATTATGTGTGAAAGGACTTTGTCACCACCTGACTTAACTTCTTTCAATCAAAACTGAACATTCTTTTCAAAACAATAGAACAGGATCCTACAACCTGAAGCTGGGATCCTGCTGCTATTTGTATTTAAGAAATGGCAATGTTCCCTTGTTGCATTTAAGATACTAACACAGTATTCCTGTAGGACCAGGGGACCTTCATCTTCCATTCTGACAAGGCATTTGATTCCTTCCAGGATGAAATCCCTATATGTTAAGTGCAGAAGAGTCATCTTCTTTCCTCTTTTCACCCCATACCTCCCTCCCTTGGAACCTTACTCGTAAATTTAATTCATACAGAACTAACCAGCTGCTTGCATTGATTATCTGGTTCAGTGGAGCAAAAGCCAAGATTTTCTTGGAGTAGGCCTTCACGTACTTAAAATAATAGCATTCTTCATGGAAAAGCGCAATAAAATGAAACAGAAATAAAACCAACAGGGTTCTGGAGAAGTTTCTAAACAGCAGTAAAATGTAGTTGAGAAGGCTGTGTTTCTATGGAAAGAAGAGCGAAGGGAGGAGTTTAACTACACTTAAGAGCTCAATAAGACACAACCTCCTATTACACATTCCCAGATATTTCCATAGAAAGTATTATACTTGAAGGGCGGAAAAGATAAGCTGTTCACTATAAAAACATAGTAGATTTCCATTCTATTGTGTTTCTGGCTGCACCTGTTCAAAATCACTGGGATTGCAAAGAACCAGGCAGAGAAAAGTCAATTTTGGTCTTTATTCTTGCACAGTTTTCTTATGGTGTTTTCTGCGCTTTCAGATTTTTCACAAGAACAAAATCTAACCATTTGGAAACTGGACAAAAGTTTCCAAAGACAAGACACAAATCTTCTGCCAAGCAGAAAGTCTGATTCTCCTACACAGATTCAAGACAATTACATCTGCTCCAGTCTGTGCCCATCAAAGAATGGAGAAACTGGCAAAGGGGCGATGACAGTCTGGTAGATGTGCCCAATCCTTCTCATTCATCTCAGGGAGGCTTCCTCTTCTACTACCTTCACGGAGAGCCCTGAGCCAACCATTACCCTCAGCAAGTTTGCAGATGACACCAAGTTGGGAGGCAGGGTGGATCTGCTTGAGGGTAGGGAGGCTCTGCAGA
>JAVJGG010000074.1:63042147-63060066 GCA_035590195.1 Aviceda cuculoides
GGGATGATGGTTGGACTTGATGATCTTGTAGGTCCTTTCCAACCTAAATGATTCTATGATTCTATGATTCTATGATTGCTAATTGTGTTTGGTGTAAAGATGGGAAGAGCTTGTCCCTATGCAGTGGACACTAGAAATACTTTTTTCAAATTCTGCTCTGAAAACTTCAGGCACTCCTCCCCATCTGCAACTACAGCAGCAGAAGAGATGCTATTATATAGCACGTATAGGCATTCTGCAGCCCTATATCTACTTTCTCTACAGCTAAATAGATGCACATAGATAGATGCCAGTCTATGGCCTTATTACTGCCACTGGCAGCTACATCAATGTGGGATAAGTTGCTGGAGAATTCTTTAAAACTGATGTCATGAATCTGGATAAGTAGCATAGGAGCACACCTCATTATGTCATTAATAGTTTTGGTAGTAAATTTACTCATCTATTTTAATGATACTCCCCCTTTTCCTTAGGACGCCTCTGCACTGGGCTGCAGCAGCAGGGAAAGCTGACTGTGTGCAGACACTGCTAGAACTGGGGATAGATAGCAGTCCTCGAGACATCAATGAAAACACTCCTCTGACATATGCAATGTACTGTGGGCACACAGCATGCATCAAGCTGCTGTCTCAGGAGAGCAGGTAAAGCAGAAGTTCACATCTTGCTCACGTTGCCACTGACTAGAATACAAATTTATTGCTTTTTGTATGCTACTGAAGGGTTTGAGCCCTGGGTGATGTCTCCTCAATTCATATGCAATACTCAGTTCAAGTTTTCCACCAAAATAGCAATGTTAGAATTAGTCATCTACTGAAGACTCATCACTGCGGTTACAGTGCTAGTCTGTCGATCAGCAGAGGGTTCTGAACCAAGATGATGTAAGTATAGCTCTTGCTCAGTCACCTTCATGCAGAAAGTTTGTTTTACAGAGTAATTTCAGCCCTCAGATACATGCCTTCCACTTTTTTGAAATCTCTATCCACTATCTGTGTGTTCATGTAATCAGACAGAAGGGTAGACTGAACACAAAGGCATCTTTGCCAGACAGATAATAAAATAAATCTCAAGTTTCAATCCTCAGGGTAAGGGTTTGGGAGTGTTTTCCTAGCCTTCTTTTGTTCTCTACCTTGATTGTCTCTTCTTATTCTGAGTTTTTTTATGTTAAAAAGTATAATCCTTTTACCATTGCTTGTGATCTTCCTCTCTCTTTGTATTTCTCATGTTTCAGCATCTGTCATTTAATTAATTTCAGTTCTTCAACTGTGGTAAATGAGCATGCACTTACAAAGACATTTATCATCACATTTCTTAGTGCTTTCCCCTCCTTTCCAGTCAGCAGTTAGTATTATTTCCTGTGTTACAAATTGTGAGACATGGGTAACGTTACCTCTCCTCCTCCTCCTCCTCCTCCTCCTCCTCCTCCTCCTCCTCCTGCTGTGCTCTGCCTGTCAGAGTAGGTCTGAAATGTTGATTAGCCAAAATCTCATCTAAAAACCACTACAGCAACACCACTGTTGGTAATTATCTTGATAGATCTTCTGAAAGTGTGCTGGGCCTCTTTAGTACGGGCAATGCAAGGCAAGGGAAAGCAAGGGAAGAGGAAGGGGTAAGGGGAAGGGAAAAGGAAAAGTGAAAGGCAAAGGCAAAAGCAAAGGCAAAGGGAGGGAAGGAATGGTGAACTAGTGCCTTCATTACAACGTCAGCAATGACTGTGCTGTTGGAATTACCATTTTCCAAATATGACGTAATACAAAGACCCCTTGGTTTGAAAGATCTCAGGATGATGATGATGATGTTGTTGTTGTTGTTGTTGTTGTTGGATCTTGCCTCACCATTAATAATAATGATTTTGCAGCTGGTAGCTGCCGAAGCCAGAGAAGTTTTGATTTTTTCCTGATAGCTGCACTGAGCCTACATTACGATGAGTATAAGGCAATGAACTCCATAACAAAGAGTAGTAACATTTTGCTACTAGTAACACAGTATCATTTTCAGTCTTTGTTAATTACAAATTTGGAGTCCTAATTTTCTGCCTCCTTGAACCACCCCTGCAAGTGTATCTGAACAGTATATACCCCATTGCATGGGCAGTATTTCACATTCATATTTCACAGGCAGTATTTTTTTCATTATTTGGCAATAATGACATCACCTTTTGTTTTGTACTTCCAGTAGATCTGAGCCAGTTCATCAGTTTTCCTCCCAGAACAACAGATTCCTAAAGAAAGAAGGACGATTCAGTATGCTGAACCACATCTTCTCCTGCAAAAAGAAGAAAGATGATCAGAAAACTAGTCAGAAGGAGAGAAGCAGAGACGGATATCCTACAGAAGAGACCTCAGAAGTAGATGACATCATCACCACTTTTGACTGCATTATGGACACAAATTGCAAAGACATTCCAGATGAGTGTGTGACCACCGCTGACTTTAAAAGAAGGAGCACAGACACAAAGTACCTTATACCAGAAAAGAAGCAACCAGAGTGTCGGGGACTTCTGCCCATCAGAACCCAGAGCCTCCCCCCAATCACTGCAGGCAATTCCTTCCTAACTGCTTCCCAGAGCACAACTTCAAGCTTCTCCTCCAGCACCAGCACCCACCACTTTGCACACAAGTCTCAAAAAAGTAGGAGTGAACACAACTTGCTGGACCACAGAAGCAGCTGCCAGGCTTTGTTGGATGATCCCTGGAACACAGACTCTAACCAACTACTCTCCTACAAAGTCTGTACTCAGACTCCTTCAGACAAACTGATAAATGACTTAAACTCTGATAGATCTCACCATGTGCTTTTGTGCTCTCCCCGCCTTCCCTCACTTCCCAGTTCTCCATCAGGTAATTTATTTCTTCTCTATCTCCCAAAACGTATAATCTCTACTGATGTGGCAAGCTGAGGCCGAAAAAATAGGTAAGTCTGACCCATGACAGTTCTATTTCTTTAATATCTTTTTCAGCTTCTTCTCCTTGTATGTAGTAGCAATTGCAGATAGCATATGGATAGGACATCAGCTGACAGCTGAAGCAAGGTGCTTAGGTGTAGGAAATAAGAGATTTAAGTAGGTCTGATAAGCAAGCAAAAATGCAGGTAGTCAGGAAGCATGTAAGGTACCTGAGCAAGGTAAGTGCCTCCAGATTATATATGTGCTTTGTGAATTGCACCCACTGCCATGCCTGCTGCCTTGTGTCCACATTTAGTCCTAGAACTAGATGTGCAAGGGAACAGTACTGCACTCAAATCTCTAACTGTGCTGAGAGCTGCTTCTGGATCCAACCAGGCAAGTCCACGTGTGCCATGCTGCATGGCTCTGCACTATGCCACTTTCCCCTTACAGACATATTCCGACTCCAGGCTGTAGTGTCAGCCCTTCCCACTCCTCCCACCCTGAATGCCAGCTCTTTGGTCTAATGTGCTGTTCTTATGGTTTCTCCAAAGCTGAATTCAGGTTGCTAAATTTATAGAGACAGAGTAAATGCTTTTATGTTGTGGTTTGGAAATTCTAATGCAACAGTAATGAAGCAGAGCATCAGAATTCTGAAGTAAACTCAAAATGAGGGTTTGGCAGGATTTGGGATTGAGTACTTTGTTTGACTCACATCCATGTTTAAATGAATCTGGCTGGCTGGCCGGAATGCTGGAGTTTACTTCAACATATCAGTGTCTCCAACTTCATCTCCTTTGGGATTAGTCCCATGCCAAAATAAAACACATCTAGCATGCCTTCCAACCACTGTAATATCCAACTGAAAATGAAGCAAGCAAAAGCAATCCCCAAACTTACCAGTACAACATTACGAGGAGTAAACATTACACAATAAATTAATCTACCCCCACCCCAACAGACATGAGCCATTATCCTCCAGTGGAAAGAGGAGTGAACAGAAACCCTGTCAGAGAAGAACCCTCAGTTAGCTCAGGTAACTATCTAAGCTTGCATAATAGTGCAAACTGTACTGACTCCTAAGCGAAGGGATCTATAAAATAGCAAATCTTTTTTCACATGTCTAATAATGAGAGTAGAGATGGCAATTTCAGAATGACAGGTCATTCTAAGTTGTGCAAATAAAGGCTGGAAATAGTTTTTCAGGGCAAAATGGAGCTATTAAAAAAGTTCCACTTCCTGAACATCAGGCCACATTCCTGAAAGCCTGATAGACCTGGTCTATAGGTGTCACTGCTTTTTTACTGTGCACCCTTCAGCTATTCACTCAACCATACAAAACCCAAACTCCACATGGCTAGCAAGGATTGCTCCAGCATGACTCTTTCCGCACTGAAGTCTGCAAGGTTCAGCTCACATGTGGAAGACAAGAAGACCTGCAGGCCTTCCTTAAAACCTAAATATAATAGGAAACAGTGAGGCTGAGATATTTGAGTTCATTCATGTTGACAGTAGTAGGAGGAATGAACCCAAACTGCATAAACGAGGCCTGAGGACAGCTATGGGGAAATATTTCTTGGTGGAATTAGCTAGACTATGAATACATTTGATGTGAAAGTAACTACCGTGTTATTTAAAATGCGATTATAGATTTTTCTTAAGACTGTAGAATACTGTATGGTTAAATCCTTGATTGCTCTGCACAGAAGGACAGGTGGTTTTCTATGAACATCTTATGACAAAGAGCTGCAACCACCTGAATCAGGACAGACCCTGTGCATCCACGCAGGGCTCCATGATCTCCACAGGGACTCAGCATAGCACCAGCAGTCTACATGCACGAATGAGAGCGAAATCATATCAATTATGGGAAATCTTCTAATTGTTACAATGGGAGCTATCTTTGCATGTCCAAAGGAAGAGTAAGTCATTTTATCTCTGACAGTTTATTACCTCCCTCAGAGAAAAAAAAGCCCAAGTCTGCTTAAAGCCCAGTTCTCTGTGTACCAGCTCCCTTTAACAAAAGTTTCCAACAATAAAAAGATTCCTGTAGCTGGCAAAACGGACTTCCGTTGAAGCATGTGAGTTAAAAGCTTGTAAGGAGGCAGAGAGTGTCTGACAGGAATACATTGCACAACCCAGATACTGTCTAACACTTCTTCACGATAAAAAGATCTGCTTATCCCTCTTCATGCCTATGTGTGTGGTTTAAATCTGTCTGCCCCTGTAATTAAAGCCACCTGACTTGCTGTGAATTAGAACTGCATTTACTGTATGAGCTCCAGGGCTTCCAGGTCTCCAGTGCACTGAGCCTGCAGGACTTACAGGGATCAGAAGCGAAGTAAGCCTGGCTCCAGCCCAGCCAGCAGCACTCTGCAGGCAGCTCTCTCTGAGGAAAGATATTTCCTCGTTGTTTTTTTTTCTGCACAAGGCCTGGCTGTGGGAAAAAACAGCATCTGGTCTTTGAAGGACACTGAAGTGTTAATACTCCATTGTATTGTGGGGGCATGACTGTGGGGGCTACGTGTTATTTCCTAATCACTGAATATCCAGAGCAGGGTTATGGGTATCAATAACCTAGGGGAACTCAATTTGAAAATTATTTTCTCAGATGACACACCGTGTTGATTGTCTTTCATGACCGTGCCTTTTGTTAAAGTCAGAGCTAATTTTTGTATTCACTGCTACTAAGGTAGCGGGCACATAGATGGGGATTTTTGGAGGTTTTTTTGTTCTGTTTTCTGTGCTCCTGGAAATGAAAGATGAGTCAGTTTACTAGCTGAGCCTTAGAAGTTACACAAAGGGGAGAGTTTGCTGTGGGTAGCAATGAGACTTACCTTACTCTCATGCCACTGGTTTCTCTCAGAATAACTACTTTGTCTTGCCCTCCACTGGGGAGAACAAAGACTATACCAAAAACTACTGTCAATATTGCAAGAGTGCTTGCCAGCCACAGTGCTGAGCTGGCATCAACAATCTGAAGCATTTTGTATTTATAAGCTTTGCAATCATCTCTTTTTGCAAAATGTACTGCCATCTACTTTCCACAGGGAAAATGGTGTAAGTAGAGAAATTCCAAGTGATATGGGTAAAAGGAAGCCTGTCTCAAATGTAAGGCAGCCCTTAGCACTCCCTAACCAGCTGGAACCTCCTTCTATCACCCACTCATCTCTTACATTACTAACCTTCCAGGTCTGAGGCAATACTTTATTACAGGTTGTATTGCAGCAGCCCACTACTTCTATTTCCTTGAACCGGTAATGTAAAAAATAGGCTGTTATTAAGCTTATGTTGGCACAAGCAGTATGGTATAGTCCAACAGTAATCACTTCTTGGCCAGGAAAGAGTAGAGCAAAGCTGATAAGCGTGGCTGTTTCTTTCTCAAACTGAAGGAGTGATTTACAGTGGGAGATTCATCATATTTACAACTTTTCCACAATACACACCACAGTGTGGTTCACCTACGTAAATGCAAAGGAGAACCAAAGAACCACCTGTAGAAAAGGTCTGTAAACAAAATGAAATGCAGAACAGTCCTGCATTTTATAATAATGAAATTGCCTCATTTCCATTCAAAAATAAATGCCATCATAAATATGCTCTTGCGTATGACAAAGATGATGTCTTAAAGAAAGAAAAACTTTTTTCTCTGATGTAATGTGGAATAGGTAGAAAGGAAGAGCAGAAGAATACTTCCAGTTGATGCCAGAACTTTTAGACATGGATTCTTTTCCAAGCATTCACATCAGCCTTGCAAACATGGTTATGCTTTGTACTGTTGTTTTGCTGCCAGATATCCCCATTTATGAAATAAACATATCTATTGATAGAAAAAACAACCTCCCATCATCAAAGCTGTAATGGTATATATATAATAAGCCTTTAGTTCTCAGCAAAAGCATCACTGAAACCAATATAACTCCAATTGGCCTGATGGGAGCAGCAGGCTTGATGCTCTGCTGTTTTGGAATCGATATATTTATTTCTTTGTGCACACTGGATGTGATGTCTATAGAAGAAATTTACCAACTTTTGCACCCACTTTTTGATCACCCTGGAGAAGCATTAAAGACTAAATAAAGAGTAAAACATGGGAAAAGGAAACCAAAGCCTGTTCTTATTAGACACAGCTCATCCCTAAGAGACTC
The DNA here is from genome assembly GCA_035590195.1 of Aviceda cuculoides. NCBI lineage: Eukaryota > Metazoa > Chordata > Aves > Accipitriformes > Accipitridae > Aviceda > Aviceda cuculoides. The sequence continues at coordinate 63,049,177 of JAVJGG010000074.1, forward strand.
TTCATGCTTTAGCCCAATATGCATCAGCTTTACCAATGGGATCCAGTAGATTGATCCAATGTCTATCAACTGGCATGGTCTTTGGACCAGAATCTTGCTCCATCTGGAGCTGAAGCCTGCACTATAGCATGGGGTTCTGTCTGATGAACACCACTTTAGCTCCTTTCACACAGAAGCCATTTAGTCAGTAACATAGTACAGCAGTCTTTAAAACTACTTCAGTGCATCTCTACAAAACTGTTCTACAACTATTTTTCTATAGCTTTATCTTGCACAGCCCAGTAATACATAGGTATTTTCATAAATTTTTCATAAAAAAGCCACAAAGGCAATTTATATCATTCCATTTCTTCCTATTGCTTAAGATGTCCTACTACATCCAGCCCGTGTCTCCCCTCATCTCTGCATGTTGACAGAGCATATGCTTGCTCTGCAATGAGCTATATTGCAGTGCCGTGCTGGATGAGCAGCTGTTTGGCAAGACAACTCAAGACTCCTCACAAGGCTCGTCTCAGATCTGGGGATAACAAAAAAGAAAAATTTGAGGGAGTCAAACATCACAGAATAAGATCAACTCAGGAAAAGGATCTTGGGAAAATGCTGATTTGGTGCTTTAGTTTCTACTTTTTTAATAGTATTTGATGTGTCTTTTATGTAGTGAAATGCATTACATCTTCTAACATATTGTCTTTTTTAATAGTACTGTACCAAAGTCAACTTTAATCTTAGCCAGTGAAATGAATGCCACACTTAGCCAATTAACCTTTCATTTTCCAGTATCTGTTTTTCTTGGTAAAAATGAAATTGCCATAAACATAGTTTAATAAGAATCAGTATCAGTTTATATCAGGTCTGCTATGTTTTCATCTGCAGCAAAACCCTCTCAAAGCACATCTTTACTGCTGATAGACTTCCATCAGTCTTATTGTCCAACCGGCAGTTGAACTCCATTTGTGTTCTAGTACTTAGAAAGGCTCTGACCCTATTAGGAAAGTGTGCAAACTAAAGCTTTGATTCTGAAATCAAATCCATCTAGTTGAATATTTCTACAAATTTAGTGCCCAAATATTCTTACATAGACCTAGCTCCTGGACCGTGCCTGTCTTAAGACCAATTACTGTATTATATGAGAGGAAGTGATAACGGTACATGTGAAGGTTATATTAAATCAGTCACTCTAATGAATGTAAAGAGAATTAAGCAACAGCTTTTTTTCAGGCAGTGGTTTCTTGTTATTACATGTTTCTGACAATTACTAAGTAAGTCTTCTTTTCTTCTAGAAGCCAGAGATCTGCAGTGCACTGTATTATTTACAATTACTTTCATATGGTAACAGATTATCTTTTTCTTTCACAGGTAAAAATTTTCAACAGATGTCTGTAGACCAACCCAAAATAAAAAATCTTACTCCTGTACGGAACAGCCTAGCTCCCATACCCAACTACTATGCTCACAAAAGTAAGTACAGGCAAGTCTCAGTTACAGTATCATACTGTGTGCCTCCATCACTGGCACCTGAGAGCTTGAGAGAATTTTCATACTCCTTTCTCACAGCATCATAGAATGGCTGAGGTTGGAAGGCATCTTTGGAGATTGTGTAGACCAACCACCCTGTCCATGGAGAGATCACCTGTAGCAGGTTGCTCAGGATCACATCCAGTTAGGTTTTAAATACCTCTAGGATGGGGACTACACAGCTTCTCTGGGCAGCCTGTTCCAGTGTTCGACCACCCTCAGAGTAAAAAAGTTTCTTATTTATTTGTGGCCATTGACTCATTTCCCTTCATAGGACACCACTGAGAAGAGTCTGGCTCCCTCTTCATTACTCCCGCCCAGTCAGGCATTTATACACACTAACAAGATCCCCTGAGCTGCCTTCTCTTCTCAAGGCTGAACAGCCCCAGCTCTTTCAGCCTCCCCTTTGAGGCTGGACACTCAAATCCCTTAATCATCTCCATTGCCCTTCATTGGACTTGCTCCAGTATGTCGCATGTCTCTCTCATACTGAGGGCCCCAGAACTGGACACAGCACTCCAGAGGTGTCTCACCCGTGCTGAATAGAGGGGAAGGATCACCTCCCACAGTCTGCTGGCAACCTGTTTGCTAATGCAGCCCCGGATGCTGTTGGCCGTCTTTGCCGCAAGGGCATGTTGCTGGCTCATGTTCAGCTTGTTGTCTATCAGGGCCCCCAGGTGCCTTTCTGACAAGCTCTTTTTCAGCTGTTTGATCCTCAGCATGTATTGGTGCAGGGCTTCTCCCCAGGTGCAGGACTTTACATTTCCCTTTGTAAGAGTCTTGTCCATCCATTTCTCCAGCCTGTCAAGGTCTCTCTGAATGGCAGCACACCCATCTGCTGTATCAGCCACTCCTCCCAGTTTCCTGCCACTTGCAAACCTGCAGAAGGTGCACTCTGCCCCATCATCCAGGTCACTAATGAAGATGTTAAATAGTATTAGCCCCAGTATCAACTCCTGGGGTATTCCACTAGTGACCAGCCCACCTCCAGCTGGACTTTGTGCTGCGGATCACAACCCTTTTCTCCAATGAGTTTCACAGCATTGGCCTAGTAGAAGCGATGTACATCAATACAGGGAGTTTGGTTCTGCATTTGTTTTCCAGAGCAAAGCTGGCTAGAATTTTCACAGACACAGGATTTTTCAGCCTCAGTTTCACTCTCGATTGCACATGCCTGTATGACCCTGGTAGGTTTTCATAGGAGGCAGGACATGATGTAACATGGTGACTTAGAGGATGTAAAGAGATGGATGACAACACCCTAATGACTGCATGGCAGAGAAGGGTTGTGTATGTGAGATGAAAGCCAGGATAAGGAATGACTTTTCTGCAGACAGCATGAAAAATATCATTACACTGATTTTTGTGTCCTTTTGCTAGCAAAAATTCAAGGAAAGAGTATTAGAATAAGATCATCAAGTTTTCAAAATCTTTGTCATTTTCTGCATGTTACATAGGTGAAAAGATGTTTCTCTCTCTCTGTCTTAAGAACAGTGGATAGACTAGCTTTTACATGAGGATGGGAATCATTCATTTCTCTCATTCTAACAGCAACTGGTTTGGGTAGCTTCTATAACACAGGAGCTAAAATAAAGGGATTGAGAAAGCAGCAGCCTTTTTTTCCTCTGCAGTTTCAGTCAGGTGCTCATTCCCAAGATAGTAAGAAGCAAGATCCTGAAAAGCAGAGAAAGCTTTACGCAATTTCCACAGCCCTGGCAGAGTGTCAAGACTTAGTGAGTGTCCCAGGCTGCATCCAGACAGGGGCTGGGGTGTTCTTCACATACAAACACTAGCCCTGCTCCCAGCAGCGTCCTGCCCTCACATTCTTGTGCTCCACTAAGTGCATATCCCCCAGTGTATTTTGGATGAGGATTGCAGTTTACTATTTGTAACCCTGCAGATCAGCCAGGTCCTAAAGCATTCACATTTCAGAGCTAAATTTAAGATTCATTGCCTCTTATGATCTGAGTTTCAGAAGCAATTCTGCAGCTATAACAATATTACTAAAAACGAAACAGCAGAGGTAGCTTTATAGGGAACATCAGGTTGGGTAGGGGAAATACAGAATCCTGCACTGCTGCTGCACAGTAAGAGAGGAAGAAGAAAAGTAGAGATATGTGGAATATTGAGAAGGTATTCTCTGTCTGCTCAAAAGAAAATAATCTAACTGCTTTCAAAAACCCAGCTCCAAGTCTTCTATTTTTAAGCTTTCTACTAATGTTCCTTGTGTCTTCTAGTTAAAATATAATTGTAAGCAAAATCCTAAAAAAAATTATTTCATAGTCACTGGTGTTCTTGCAGTAATTCCTACATACAGCCAGGATTTTAGTTCTAGTCTTATGCAAAAACCTGTGTTTTACAAATAAGGTACAATTATCACAGTTAATAATCATGGTTTAATTAACTAACACAGCACATTTATCCAGATGCCATTACTGCTTGAACATCAGTTCAAGCCAATAACAGAAAAGCAAAGTTATTTGCAAAACAGATTTCATTTCTTCTTTGTTAACAAAAATGACACGTTTGACCCTCACGTTTTGAGCTTTCCAAATAACTGTTTCAGAGCCAAGATTTCGCTCATTCTCCATCCAGCCCTAAAAATATTACTGTTCTGGACACAGCCTTTATTCAGGCAAATGGCTCCACCAGTGAAGTTTGAATATAAACATTTGTGTTTCTGTAATATTTTCATTACATAAAATGTGTGTTAAAAACAGGCAACAAAGCCAGTAGGGGAAAAAAAAAAAAAAAGGCAACCAGGGAGCTAGAACAATAAAATAAGCATAAATTAGAAAGAGAACTGAAACTACTCAGAGATTAACAGAAAGAAGAAACATCTCCCCCAAAATAGGAAGGGCAATGAAAAAAAGGAAGAGATGCTTTAATCTCTAAGCAAAAACATTTAAAAATACAAGTTAGAAAGAGGATAATAGGAATGAAACAGCAGCCTATGCAAAGAGTACTTGAGTGACTTTAAACCATAGTTTATACACTTGCATCCTCCAGATGTTCCCAGGGCCAGAGGTCTCTCACATGGCTTCCTGAGTAGGCTCAGCACAGCCTGGCATCCCTGTTATTCTGCATGCTGCTGCTTCTCTCCCAGCATACTCTTTCTATCTCATCACGCAACTCTCCCAAGGACCCCTGGAAAACAGGCTTACAACTATGACACACTGCTCACACAATGCCAGAAGAAATTTCCAAACAAATATGGGACTTCTAGAGAACTGCTGCTTTCACTTCTTCATGTGGCTTAGAAGGTCTGAAGCCATAGTGAGGTTGTGACTTGTTGGGGAAAAAAAAAAAAAGATCTATTCTGCAGGTCATTTAACTATTTTCTGGGCATCAGTGGTTGTTTTTGCTGTTATTCACCATGATTTGAAGTTTCTTGTTTCCCGAGTTAACAGCATAGGATTCCACAAAGCTCCCTCCTCTATGCAGAGGGCCACCATGGTCCACTGCTTGCAAAAGGAAGAGTCTAAGAGCCATCCTTTCTGCTGGAGTACATACTCCTTGGGCAATGCCTCCCTGAACAGCCTTATTCTTGCCTCTGCCGTTTTTAATAGCAGCCACTAGAGTCACTGCTGAGTGGAAAAGGCTCCCCAAATTAGTAGCTCTTATTATATCACTAGGTCTTTGGTAGCTGACTCTGCCTTCTGAATGTGAATAATTACTGGTGCTTTTGCTGTATGTAGCTTCTGGATGTATTGCAAACAGCCTTAAGGGTTCTGTCTCTTACACACTCCAGTGCTGGGTCCAGGCTCGTGTGTTTCAATACAAATACTAATACCAGTCATTATATGTATTATTTCAATGCCATCCACGTACCAGTCCTGAAATCCTTATCAAATATCCTAAACCAGGTACAGTATGTAGGACTAGGTGGAAAGCATTGATGTTTGGATGCTGTTTTTTACTTCTTTGAATAAGCATGGGTTTGTGATGGCTACCTGGTCATGGGGGTGAAGTTAAACTGCACTGCTTTTGCCCTACTCAAACCCATCATTAAGGGCTTATCTAGTACTTGAAGTGTTCTGGAGATACTTTACACAGGCGTAAACTTTGAATGCGTGAACATATGCCTATGCTTTAAAGAGGGAAACAAGTGAGCCTCTCAATATACATTTGGTTTACACACCAAAATTTCAATGAACTCAAAGCATTCTATCATGTGCCAGAAAACAAATGGGCTCATTTATTGTATTTAGCCCTGCCTGATTCACACAAATTCAATATAAACTAAAACAAAGTATTAATTGGTTTTTTTTTTTTTCATGGAAAGGAGAACTAAGTGATTTCCTGCACTTCTGAACATGAACAAACCTTGAATATGACCTATGAATTACACTACATTGCCAAAGGCCAGGCAGCTCTAGTAAACACTGCCAGCTCAGGCCATCACAACTTGGATTGTACTGAAATTAGCATGGGGAAAAAAAAAAAAACAACTACCCATTTTTTAAATCCTCTCTATAAAGATTCTGCTTTGCCCCAGATAGATACCTGGGGAGTTTTAGAGAATTACTGCTCCTGATAAATAAAGAATGATGAAATGAGTATATGGCATATAGTACAGGGGAATATGGCAAGGAGAACTTCAGCCTCTTTTGCAAATGTATATAGTAGAAAAATACATAGATACAAAGCTCTTTCCATGCTCACTGCAGACATTAGAGGGGTAGCATTTGTTTTCAACAGGGTAAACTTCTGACTTATTAATTATATACTATGTAAATCTACAGACACAGAAGGGCTTCAATGACAACAGTGGTGTTCTGCTTTGCTAAGGCATGGAAGCTGCAGGGTTTCTGCTTGAACTTCTTCAGTATATTTCTGACTTGGGCACAGTCTGTGTCCCCAGTTACCTGCAGGACTGTTACTCCCTTAGCCAGTTATTGCCCATCTTACCTTTGGACTTTTGGTGGTTTGGGATTTCTTTGTCTGTTTGTTTTCCCTAGTGTAGTGGTTTGCATTTGCTTTTGCTGAGTTTTGCTACCTGAATTTCTTACTGTTTCTCCAATACATCAAGGTCATTTTGCATTGTAAACCTGTTCTCTGGGAAATTACACCTTGCGTGCCTTTTTTTAATCAGGTGTGTGTCCACATTACAGTAATGGATCTATCTTTTTTTTTAAATGAAAATCTGTGACAAAGTTAATAATCCTCCCTTATTAAAACTACATAATTTCTCACTTCTACATCCACTCCACCAGTGTCCCAGATGTTCTTTTTGATGTTGCTTGATAAGCAGTGAGAAGGCAGACTTCATAGGTTCAAAGATTCACTTCTGAGAAACACCAAGTGTGGGCAGGATTTTAGGTATTTAGGATTTTTTAGGTTAGGTTAACTGACTTGAAACTCCTCAAGTCCTCTTTTCCTGTCTTTTTATTCTACAGCCCTCAAGAAACTCCATCCACTATTCTACCTATGAGTTCCTCAAGTGTGCTGAATGTTTAGTTTGGTTTGGGGATTTTTTTTAAGATCAGAAGTGACTTCTAAGTTGCAGATTGTCACAGGTGCATTGACTGCAGTAGTTACTCAGGTTCATACCAGCTGATTATGTGGTCTATTATGCCTAATAAAAAATAGTTCATTTATCAGTTTATCCTCTGTTAAAATGGTCCAAATCTAGATTAACTTCAGATGTTTCTCTGGAATTACATAAAATTTTCATTGTGTTAAGAGACAATACTCTTCTCCTTTCCTCATTTCTGCAGAATTTCCCTGAACCTGCACCATGAAAATTTCTGTCAGAGGTTATGGAAAGGGAATACCCAAAGGGGCCGCCAGGAAAAATGCAAACATGAACACTCAGGTTTTAATTGGAGCTCACCAGGAAATGGAATGATAATGACAGGCTGAGATGGTCACCTTTTGAGCAGAGCGCTTTACAGCAGGATTCTTCCTGCATGTAAAGAACCAGGACATAAGCATGATACCAATCTGCGGAGAAGCGGTTGGCTCAAAGCATGGTTAATACCTGACCGCTAGGAAGCATTTGTGGTTAGTTTTAAAGGATGAAGCCAGAGAAATAGACAGAGAATCTGAATAACCTTCTGGAGGCTGCCGTGAGTAGTAAGATGAAACTCAAACTAGAACATCTCAGGGGAAAATGTTAATAGCCTCTCATATATTCATCACAACAGATGCAGATGGAAGGAAATCACAGATGGAATGAGAATGCAACCAAGGAAAAAGTAATGTGAAACATTGCAGGGAAGATTCTCTAGCCAAAATAGAGATGGCGTTATCTCCAATAGAGAACCCTTCATATGGTTAAACAGAAAAACATGAACTGTTTGTATACAAAGAACTTGTGAATGAAATGGAGATTTAAATGAAAAGAAACTAATGCAATTCACAATAAATTCCAAGGCAGAAAAAAACAGGTCTACAATTAAGGTTTTGAATTCTCCTTTTAAAAAATCAGGAAATCAGTTAGTGCGTTGCCTGAATGAAGGAGCTTGAGGATTTCAATTTAGAGAAGATATAGAACTATATTAACTTTAAAGCACAAACAATGTTACACTGCTGAGTGTGAGGTGGAGATTAAGAGTGATCTAACTCCACAGTTTCTTACAAGACTGCTGACACACGAGACATAGAACAGCTGTGGCTCTTGTGTTTCAGTGTGGGTCTTTTAGTGGGATACTTTTGTGGCTTGTGACTTCCAGAGCACGTGTGGACCTATCTTCATGATTGACTGTGCCTAGAACAACCCAGACACAGTGTCACATATTCTTCCATTTCACCTTCCTAAGATTTTGATCAGAATTTACCCTGGTTAATATAGCATCCTCCCACAAGGATTTTGTTAAAAATAATATATTCCCATGGAACATTTCTGTTTCAGGCAGCCTGTGGTTTTTGATGAAAAAGTGTCTTATGGAAATCTCTCCACAGACCAAGTCTCCTTCAGACAAACTACAGATTCTCTGTTTATCAAAAGTAAACCTTTGAACTTATCAAGTCTTATTGATCACCAAACATGAAGCAAATCGCTTAACACTGGAGTTGTTTTCTTCAGTTGAATATTAGCCCTACCAGGCTTTAGTGGTATTTGTACTCATATTTTGATCAAATTTTTCAAATGCAGGTTTGAGTACACACAACACAAGAAAAACAAACAGCAGTTCAAAGAAAGCAGCAAATTAATTTGTAAAAATGTCATGCTTTTCACTTTCTATGCACTCTCTCTCTTTTTCTTTTTCCTCCAGTCCAGCTACCATCTCAGGGTGCTAAGAAGTTTAAGTCACTGCCTTTAAATTCCCTAAGGACTGGTGCAGTTACTCTCCCACCAGCCCCAACCTCCAGATCCCAGAAAAGGGGACAGTCTCAGAGTCATTTGCTCTATTCTCTCTTGCCTGGTCTATCAGGAGAGCCTCTGAAACCAAGCTGTGTCCTACCTGCTATCCCAAGCCAGAAGAAATCTAACCCTGCAGAAGAGCTTGAGAAATGTCTCACCAAACCAGACACTGAAAATTAACTCATTACACTGGCCTCACTCAGTTGAAATATATCTAAGAGCTTGTTACAAGGTAACTGTACAGTAAAATCTCATTAATTTTGCACTAACGATGCTCTTGTGAACTGGAGGGTAAATGAACAAAAAACAAGAAAGGGTAGCACATCACAAAAGCTGCACTATGTATTTATATAGGCATTTCCACTATAGTTTTTGTTTATGATGAAGTAACTAAATCAGTATTTCACAGTGCTGTAAATCTATTTTGTGAATGGAATCCTCATACTGTGCAGTCTTGTTGCAGCAATGTGCTGTTAAGCCTTTCACAGAAAACAGGAACAAAGAGTAAGATTTTCTGCATGATTTAAAAGGCGGAATAAGGGAAACAAATTGACAGCGATTCTCTGTAGTTTGTAAATGCAAAGGTGCTGATTCTGAGGCTGTGTGCCATGAAAAACACCTTTTTAAGATTATAACAATAAGCTCAGAATAAAAGACAGTTTTAGCAAGTGAGGGGATTTGGCTCTGTTTTTCACATATTTTCTACCTTGTAAGCTTGTGGGGTTTGTGAATTCAGCAAGCTAAAAAAATACAATGAAACACTAATCTCTGTGGGACAGACAGGGCTATAGCACACACTGTTCAAAACTGTTCATTGCACTGACAGATTTATGTCTTTCATTTAATTCTTCATGTTCCTCAGTGACAGAAACGCAATTGTGTATTGTAATTTTCATAAAACAAGGACTGAATGGTCCTGAGTTATTAGGCATTATTTCACCACTTTGATCACTGAACTGAAGAAGGAAATCTAACTGGAGTGCTGTTCAGTCAAGAGCCTTGGCAAGTGCTGTAAGTCTTTGACTAAACATTTCACAAGACTGTCCTTTCCTAGAGGCCAACAAAGACACCAGCCTCTGCTTGCTTCAGGATTCTTACCTAAATCTTGCTGCTCTTATTCTAGAGGCTTTCCCACTTCTGATTAGAGAGGGGCTGTGGGCTTTACTGTTGGGGGAGGGGGGGGAATAGTCCCCTTTTGTCACCCCTTCTGTAACACCATTGCTAATAAACCTGTCTTACAGTAGCTCTACATCAGCAGTTCATTCAACCAGGACATGGTATTTCTGTTTATCTCTAAATGTTTTATTAGCTGTACAAACATTTATTTTGCTGTGTCACAGTAAAAGACAAACCTGACATGAAAGAGAAGGTAATCATGTCCCAGTAGCTGCAGTTTCCAATTTCCTTGTGGTAATGACTGTAAATAGGACGGCTAGTGCCTGTCACAGACAGTCTCAGAAAGAAAAAAGCAGAGCACACCAACAGCTGCTCTGATGCAACACAGGGAAGAGGGAACTTTTGCACACAAATAAAAGGATAGTTTATTTTTAAACATCTAATCCAAATGTCAGGGTATAAAGCTCAAATTCAACAAGAGATGTAAACCTCTAGCTTCTTGAAGAAATCTGTGAGAGTAAAAAGCTCATGAGCTTGGGCCTGTGTCGTGGTTTAACCCCAGCCAGCAACTAAGCACCACGCAGCCGCTCACTCACTTCCCCTCCAACCCAGCGGGATGGGGGAGAAAATCGGGAAAAGAAGTAAAACTTGTGGGTTGAGGTAAGAACAGTTTAATAGAACAGAAAAGAAGACACTAATAACAATAATGGTAACACTAATAAAATGACAACAGTAATAATAAAAGCGTTGAAATTTACAAATGATGTGCAGTACAATTGCTCACCACCCGCTGATCAACACCCAGTAAGTCCCCGAGCAGTGAATAACTCCCCGCCCCCACTCCCCCCAGTTTATGTGATGTCCCGTGGTATAGAATACCCTGTTGGCCAGTTTGGGTCAGCTGTCCTGGCTGTGTCCTGTGCCAGCTTCTTGTGCCCCTCCAGCTTTCT
>JAVJGG010000074.1:63060158-63077360 GCA_035590195.1 Aviceda cuculoides
TCGCATACTGAACTCAAAACACAGCACATACCAGCTACTAGGAAGACAATTAACTCTATCCCAGCTGAAACCAGGACTGCCTGACAGGCAGCCTAGTCCCTGAGGCTAGACAGAACAAATACTGCACGACAGAAGCATGCTCTGTTAAAGGAAAAATCAATTCTGTCATGCTCTGTCTTTGCACCTGACCAGTCCTGCCTAGTCCAGCCTCACTAAAAAGTCCAGAGTCCTTCCTATAGTGTATCAGACTGGCTTTTGGTCCATGGACTCACTGTCTGAGCTGCTCTTCTCTCCAGAGCCCCTAAGGTTGTCTGCCCTGGAACTCCAGCAGTTGCAACCCCCAGATTCTCTGTTCTGACTCCAGCCCTTTTGTACCATTCCCTGTGGCCTTACACAAGAGGCAAGTGGTTCATAAGTCAGTTCCTAGAAATATTCAAGCTTCAGGGCAGACGTTAAGCCACTATCAAATGGTACACAGTGATGGTTTTGGTGAAGACTGCACAGAAGAGAAGGAAAAACTAGTTCATATGGCTCTGGCCAGCAGCAAATAACTTCTATGTTAACTGTGTCAGTGTAGACATTAGGAGAGTGAGGTTTGTCTTTGCAGAGTGAGAGCCCAAAGTAACCACTCTGGCAGAGATTATTATCTTTAGTTTAACACACTGCTTGGGAATGGGTATAGTGTGTGGAAGGAAGAGAAGACCAAATGTCACAGCAAGGAAATCCCAGTGAGGTCAAATGTTTGTAACTTCATCGCCACTCTAGCCATTTTGAGTTGGTAAGAAAACCAAGCTTTTTGCTATCAACTGGGACACCTCAAAAGAGGCAAGTCATGTGCTGCAACTCCATTTTTTTTCCTGATTAGAAGGGAGTACCCATTGCTATCATTGGCTTTGAGAGAGGGGGCGAATCTCTCTCATCTCTTGTGTTACCCTGCCTGTCCAGGGACCGGGAGAGTCCTGGGCTCCCTAGTGGCAATCACGTAAAAGCTGTGGTGATGCCCATTTCTTTGCCAGCTGCGGTTCCATGCTGGAGACAAAGATACAGGGGCAGTCTGTGTTGGCTTCCCATAGAGGCTTGAACAAATTTCAAATGTTTCCAGTATTACAGCAAGAGAGAAAGGGAGAGACATTCCCCCATGCCTTAGGCTAGACACTTCCATTCCCAGAAAGGAAGTAATCAGCTTTCTGGTTTTCCTATTCAGCAGTGCTTTGTTAACACAGCATGGGCAAACAAAGCTGAATAATGAACATTTTTTGAACAAAGATAACACTGTCTTTCACATGAATTTCACTCAAAAATGCAGAATTTCAGGTGCAGTCACTTGAAGCCAGAAACACACATTACCACTGCCTCCTCTCTATACAAGCTGTTTGTGAGACAGGAGACATCTGCTAGCTGAGTTTTTTCCTATCATTTCCCCCTTTTTTCCTCATCTTTTTCTAGGAAGGAATGTTTTTTTCCTTGGGTCTCCAACACAGCAAATAGACTTTTTCAGGAAAGGAATGCAAATCTAATTGCCTGTTCAAAAGTAAGCATAGAATACAGTACTTACCTGAACAGAGACAGTCTTAAATACATGGTAATCTGAACTAAGATCCAGGTCACTTTCCTAATGTGTTTCTTCTGTAGACTGTCAATAAAGATGTAGTTCACAATTTACCAAATATATATCTTTTAAAAATTAATGCTCATAGAACCACTAAAAATTATTCTCAGAAATGTTCCCACAAGGAACTAGTCTTATCTTTGGGGTCTGATATCCAAATTCTACATTAAATAAACAAGTCAAATTAAGTTGAAGTCTTTCACCTTCAGAGGAGAGCAGACTGTTGACTGCAGCATACTGCACGAAACATAACAAATGAACCAATACCTACTTAAGCTACGCTAACCTCTTGCTCTGACCCTTCCTGGAAGATAATGGCAGGAGAGACAATAAAAGACTAGCACAGTTGATTAGCAATTGCCAAGAAATGTCTGGTCAGTAGGGCATGACAGAGATTTTTTTTTTTTTTACTCTGTCTAGTGATTAAATATCTCTGGCACATTCTTCTGTGGCACTAGTTGAGTGTTAAGTCACAGAGTGTTGCAGAGTACTTAGGTGTCTGGGGAGTTTGGCTTGGCACAGAGAGCTAAGAAAATATGCATACATACAGGATACATTTTCTGACCAAAAGACAATATACTTCCTCACTGAAACATGATCTACATTCCATATACAATTCTTATGAACAGAATTTGAAAATGCTTTTAAAAATGGTGCAGCCTTTATTCCAGAGCACCATTTACTTACACATTGATACCAAATGGAGTGGTCCACTCTTCCAGTAAACTCTGCAGGAGGTTAGCACTAGTCCATTATTTAAGAGAGAAAAATGTTCATATGTAAAACAAAGGATCATCCACTATTATAGGAATCTTTCAAAGGCTATTCTATTGATGAGCAGAGTGTCTGATAAGCAGGCTAATTTTCTTGTATAAATACCTAAAGAGGAAGCTATATCCTCTAAAATTCAGCCCTAATAAAGCATTTTGAACACCCCTACCACTGCCAAAGGTGGAGATCTCCGACCCTTCACCCGAAATACACTGCATTCTTTTACCATCAGCAAAGAGGAGTCTGCACGATCCATATATCTTTCCACTATAAAACACCACAAGCATCACAGTTATGACTTCAGAATATAAAACATTTCAAACAATTCTAATAGGTCTATAAGAGCTCATCTGATCATACTACCATCACGAGTCATCAGACCTGTTACTCTGCAACTGCATTATAATAATGATTTAGAAGAAGGCAGAAGTATTGAAAGTATACTTTATTTGCCTTTGTATTTTAAAAGTGGAATTTTTCTCTCATTATTTTCATAGGGTTTTCCTATGTTCCTTAGTTTCAGAGAAAGTGAAGATTTTCCTGCGCTGTCCCTATTAGTGGAAAAGCTCAGCATTAGGAATGAGACAGTTTAGACCAGAGGTTGTCAGGTGTCCAGTATCAAAGCCACCTCTAACCAAGGGCAGCGGGTAGTACTTGATCTGAAGCACTTGACACAGAGCCAAGAAATAAACTTCAGGCCCATCGGGATCCTAAAGTCCAAATGTTCCCTCCCTGCCAGACAACACTGTCAAAGGGCTGCCTTCTGCTGCTACTGCTGAGCCCTGTAAGATCTGCAGACCCCTACATGGTACAGCCCTCTGCAGTAGCTTTCCATTCCCCACCTGTCTGTGGTGCTCTAGGCTACTGGGCATCATGGTGTGACCTTCTGCTGCTCTGCAAACACCAGGAAGCACCTGCAGAGTCAAGGTGGTGTTCATACCTGTCCAAGAGGAATACTTGACTCCAAGGACATGTGCCTTCCTGCACCTTTGTGAATGTTTCTGGCTTAGCATGTGGGATCCCATCCTTTGGAAGAAGGCTGTGGGGGAGTTCTTGTGTCACACAGGAGCAGGCTGGAACTGTCTAAATACATCAATGCACTAAGGCTCAGTCCAGCCCTCCCAATGTGTCTCTGTAGCCATCATCACCACCACAAAAGACCCCATAGTCATAGCCTGCCCTGTCAAGATTACATCAGGAAGATTAGTTTGGTAAAAGGACAAGTGAGGAGAAGGAGCCAGAGGCAGATCCCATGCTCACACAGTGCCACAAACTTCAGCTATAATTTCAGCTTGTCAGCTGAGCTGAAAGTAGCTTTGCACATCTACTGAAAATTATGAAGGGAGACCTTCCCACAGTGCATGAATAGCTGGCTGCACTTAATGATGGAGAATAAATGGGAATGTTTCTTTCATACACAGAAGTTGAGGGTAAATATCATCCAACAAAGGAAAAAATATAAGGTCTAACCAGAAAGGCTATACTAAATATATAGCTGTAAAGACTACATTTTCAGTTTCTGAAATTTGCCAATCCTGTCCTGTTTCTGAAGTGACTATTTGTGGTAGACTCTTGGAAATAAGGCAGAGATGTATCAATAAGAACAGCTAAACCAAACTGTCAAAAGATAACTTAAACCAGAAGAAGGCTCTGCCTCCCATTCTGTCCAGCTGTAGCACCAGACAGATGTACTTCTTTCTGATCTGGAGGTCTGGAGCTTCTTAAAGGTTCATTCACCCTCCAGCTGTTGATCCAGGAGACATCCTGTGCAGGGAATTTATCAGAAAGGGATTGGATGCTTTTGAAAATCTAATACTTGAAACTCTAAAAATATTTTTGTGCTTTGGCCTCTCCTGTCTAGTGTTTCTTCCACCATTCACTATGTTGTGACCTTACAGAGATTTTCCTCCCGTTGTTGATTTGGGCATTTTTTTCAGAATGTCCTAGAAACTACAGACTGAAGCCACCTGAAGTTCGTCATTGTCCCTGTGGTCTTCCTCTCAGCTAAATATTTTTAAAAGACTGAATTTCCTGTAAATAGATTTGCCATCTTATTTTGATTGTGGGTTCCAAGATTTATCTTGGGAAAGCTGCTTCTGATTTGCCATTGCTTAAGTTTCTTCATGAGACACAAAATCATGCCCACTAACAGAGTTCATGATAATTAATGTGCATGGAAATTTCTACTCAGAGATGTAGTGACTTGCCAGTGGCACAGGCCATGAGAAGCAATTTGTGCCCTTGCTGTCCTTCAACTTCCTTCTGTTCTGTTGGGGTTTTTTTATGCCTGATAAATTTACATCAGGATTTTACTGGTTTCACTTTTATATACATGCCTACTGTACATTTAACCAAATCCTGCATTTTTAGGCACTTTAAAAGCAGAGCTCAAGCCTCTCCTACACTGCTCCTGATGCAGAGCTCATACTAGTTTCAGAAATGCAAAAATCAGTGTGTCAGAACTTTCAGCTATATTATACCTTTCCTTGGAGCAGTCATTAAGAATTCAGATACCACCTTCTTAACCGCGGTAATTGTGAGGTCCTAAGTCTCTTGGTTCACAACAGCAAGAAATACTTTTCCGAATTCTTTTTCATGAAGAAAATTTTGACATCAATACCATCAGATACATCAACATCAGTTTTCAATGTTATTTTTGCACATGTAAGATCAGCACATGTCAGACAAGTGTCAAAAACAGACTGTAAAGCTGTGGCAGGAACCAAGCTCTTTATCTAAATGGAAAAAAGCAAGCACTGGTTTTTGCACGCTTCTTGTGCTCTCTAATAAGGTGGTAAACAGGAAGATAGTCTGCTTTCACAGAGGTTTTATTCTCCTTTCAGCTTTTATGTGAGGATAGCACCTGGTTACTAAAATCCACAGAGATCTTGTAGCAAACTGGAGGATATTTTTACAAGTTCTAATGAAATTTATCACTTAACAAAAAGTAATCACTCAATCACTGAAACCTTCCCAGTAGGCTAGTAAAGAATATTATCCCAATGTCACACATGAAGAAACTAAGGCAGAAAGATTAGACACTAAATTTCCAATAGTGCCTTCTCAGAACAGGGGTTGGGGCTATCTTCAGTGCTCAAGTGTTAAACCTCCAAAACGCAGCTTCTGTTTTCCCTCCTTACGGGAACTTCCTTATGAGCGTGCAGTACTTATGACAATCAGGTGGAGAAAAGCAGGAAGAAAATTAAGGGCTGAAAAGGAAAGATTATAAATGGGTCTCCTCAGGGCACAGTGCAAAGAGTCAGAGTCTGACAGCAGATCCTGGCCACTGGCCTAAGCTTATTCTTGGCCAAAAGCCACCTTGGCCGGCTCAGCTGCAAAGCTCCTGCTGGGGAGTGTGTAGTAGTCACAGCGCTATCACTGACAGTCTGAAAAGCAGCATTACCCATGGCTATGGACAGTTCATGCAGGATGCTGGGGATCTTGGCCAGGAACCGCAGCCGCAGAGCAGTAGTAAAGGACTGAGAAAGAGCCTTTATCTTCAGGAAAATTAAGTGACGACCTTCTTCATGGCAGTTACTTTGTGTGATTACTGTCTGGGCTCGGAAAGGCATAGAATTGCATTGGATAAATTACCTGCCAGCTGAGATTAGCTCTTCCTTCATCTCCTTGATCCTCCTTGTCCTCTCATCTCCTCAATCTCCTTAGAGGACGGAAGAGATTTTGGAGTCACAGTACCACTCTGCCATTCCAAACAACTGAAAAGAGTTTAAACAAGCTAATATGTAAAGAGCATGTTCCAGCTGCTCTCCTGACATGTTTTGTGAATTCTAACTGAACTCATCATAAAATACCTATAGCAGGTTTTCTGTAATACTCACTGAACAATGACTGTTACCACATAGGAGAGCTGCAGCCGTTCTCACAGAGAACGGCTTTGTTTCACATCCTCTAGCTGATCCAAATCGAAATGCTGCTGCCCTGTAGTACTGCCCATGGAGGGACACCAAAAATGGTACATGAGGTCAGCACAACCTTTCTTGGGTAGCATCGGTTGTTAAGCACCTTGGCACATCATTTTCACCCAAACAAGATGCGGGGTGACCAGCACTTGGGAATGCAGAGCTGTATTTACAGGTTAACCATAGGAAAGTGCTGAGGAGGTGGAGAGTTGTCGTGTTCTCCATTTGCAACAAGCGGAAAACTCTTGCAGTACAATTCAAATCACAAGTTTCTTTGTTCTTTTCTCGGACTTACCTTTAAGGTTTAAAAGGCCAGTGCTAACAGTGCTTACAACTGCCTTCTGTGAGCTGAACCAAAATCATCAACTCAAACCATGGAGGCCACTGGAAAGCTGTAGGATGAGTTCAGTTCTCTACTGACACACTCTGTTTCAGCCAGCAGTCTACTCTGAAAAGTTTCTTGTATTAGTGTGCCACCCAGATACACACAGCCATGGAAATAAAATCCACATTAGCATAAATCCCTTGTTTAATGTTCTAAACTCCATAATCCTAATTTACTAACCCAAATGTTGGGCAAAATTCAACAGCTGGGCCAGTACCAATTGTTTCAAGTGATGACTTAAATTATCCTAATTTAAAATGTGAATAAAGCCTGTAGACTGCACTAACCTTCACTGTTTATGGTTTTCTTTGAATATGCCATTACATAAGCAGAAGCTTTACTTACCCTCTGGCCCATCTCCTCTACTCCATCAGAACATCAAGCTAATTCTCACATTTATGTGCATTTCTGCAAGTTTACAATCTGCAAGAGCGTGACAAATTCTGCATTCCACACAACAGAGTTTGGGGGCGGGGGGTGGGTGGGGTGTTCTGTTGGTTGCTATGCATAACCACATTATATTATTTAAGTATGTAACAGTATTACATTGACAGTCAAGTTGATTTTTCTATTCCAAACATTCTTCAAGAAAAATTTTAATTCCTCAGCTGCCTGAAGCTGAGAGACAGCAGAGATCTGTGTCAAAATGTTCTCTAAATAGAGACCTTCAAAGAAATGCCACCACAGGTGTGAACTACTTCCTTTCAAGCACATCTACAACAATCTCAATCCTAGAGTTAGTCTGAGAAACCAACTCTCAACCTATTTTTAAATATATTTTCATAACAGAAATTGTATCTCACCTCAAGAGAGAATTTTTAGGGAGAATACCCTGGTGACATTTTTTATTTGGCAGCCATCTAGACTTCTTCAAGAGTCTGAATTCTGCTGGGGAGTATTCCTTTCTTCTTTCTCGGGAGATCGCAGGAAGTAGTCAGCACTGACCCTCCAGCTGTTGAAAAGTTATACGCATGGTAGGATGAACAGTGTTAACTCCTTAGCGTTAACTCCTCAATGCCATCAACACACAGTAATGTGATGCTTTATTGGAAACACACATTATACGAACTCTCAAACAGCCATGTCACAACATCAAATGGCTGTAATTAGTTCCAGTACATCAGGGTATGGTGTACTACCTCAGTGTAATGACATGTATTTGTTCAGGCATTTTTTGTTTTGGCTTTTGTTTTGTTTTGTTTTACTAAAACTGTCAGTCTGTCATTTTTAAACGGATTACCCAATCTTCCTGGGCAGGTCTTCCACAGTATGTAGTCTTGTCTGTACAGTGAATAAGAAAACATTGAATAAGAATATTTGATGATGCAGGGTGGTTGGGTGGGTTTTTGTTTTGTTTTTAATGGTAAAGGAGTGTCACCTGAATGTTGAAATTCTAGGAAAACAAAAACAGTTCATTTCCACGGTGTACTCTGGAAAAAATGTCGCTTTCTTAAAAAAAATGGTATGTTACCTTCACTTATTTCAGTGGTGTTCTCAATGGATTAGTAAGATACACTATTTTTAAATCAGAACTTGCTTCCTGAGGCTTACACTTGCCACCCCAACCCTCTGCAAAGAGGAAATGGTAGTGCCTAGTTCGGCACAACAGAGCAGCATAGCAACAAAATGGAAGGAAAGATGACAATGTATTGAGCTCTGAGTCCCATGTGCCCATACAGAGACACTCTGGAAAACTGTTGCCAAGGGGGAATGAAGGAACTGAGGAACAACCATAAGATGCCACATTTCCAAGGTGAAGCTCACAATGTGATCCGAGCTAAATCAAGAGCTTCAAGGAGGTATTCACAGTAGTTGTGAAAGCAACTATTGCCACTGGATCCTAAGTGACTAGCAAATAAATCAAAATAAGACATTCATGAGAGGTAGCAGCATGGTGTCTGACTTGATCTGATTATTTTTCAAGAATATCTGCAGGACTATGCTTCCCACATACACAGAAACAAACACCAGAAAACAGTTCCAGTTTCTGCATTCAAAAATGGGAACCTGCTTTCCAGGCAGAGGAGCTTACTCCTTCTCTTCCCATTGTCATCCTAACAGTGACTCTCCCTTTTCTTGTGGATTCCTGGTGACCTTCTGCTGTGAACACACACTGATTTTCACACCACCCATTCATACTGGCCAGCACCAACATAGCTAGGTCAGGCACCACCTCAGGAATGTGTTCTGTATACATGCAAACTGTTCAGCATTGTACAGCAGTGCCATATAGTGCTAGGACTGTGCTAACAGTTTTGACTTTATGGGAATACTTATCCAATTTAAATTAAGATCTTACTGGCAAGTACTCTTAATAGCCTCTAGCAAGAGTTTAAGAAAGTAACCAAGAAATACGTTTATGAGAGAGTGGAATGTCACTGAGCAGCGGGGCACGTGACAGTAAGTTGTACTGCGATTTATAAAAGAGAAACCATTTAGGGTGTGATTTGTGTGGTTGGCTTAAACAGCAAAAAAAAATGCAAATCCCATTATGCAAAACACTCTTTCACTTTGCAGTAAGCATAACTGGAAATACAGCTTGTGGCAGAAGACAGCATTGCCTCAGACTGCATCCGTCCTCTCCCAAGCTGCAGGCAAATCTTTTGCTATTCATTCTTGTTCCATTAGACTCTAATTGCACTCAAGTCCATCTTTTATACATAAGATATGACTACTTATTTAACTGTTTGTAATTGATTTACTTATATCAAAGCAGCACCTGAACATTCCAGTGAAGACTTAAATCTCATTGTGCTTCTTACTGTGTAAATACATTACAAGAAGTAGACCCTGTAATTGCAAAATTTAGAACTGAAATAAGCAGGCTACACATACAGTAGCAAGAGTAACAGCAGTGGTGAAATGAAACAATTTGGTCAAGGTAAAACAGCAAAGATGTCTTAGTTGATTTCTTGATTCAGCCATACTTATTGTTAGTACCTTTCTGAAATTGAAAATATGGTGCCCGTTTGCAGTTAATGACTGAAAATGGTGGTATTCTCATGTCATTCTCCATTAATATCAGCTACTCTGGTTATCAACATGGCTTAACAGGAAATGAAGCTTACAGATTAGCAGGGAGTAGTTTTTCCTTTTATCTCCTTAATTCAGATCCTCCAGCTGTAAAAGACAGATATGTTATTTGGAGAAAGCAAGGCTCAGCTTATCCATTTCTGACATCCATGAATGAGAAAGAACATTTGCTGATAGCATGTTGTAAAATTTGCCTGTTTCTCCATAGAACTATGGTAAGAAAATTATAAAAGTCATGAACTTCATTCCCCATTGTGTTTTTCTTTATGTGAGCTCTGTGAAACAACATTCAGGAATGAAATAAATGATGCTTTACATGACACTTTGATGAAACCATTCAAGTGTGAAAGGTCTGCTTTCTCTTTCTTACACCTCTGGTGGTTGTTTTCCCTGTAGCACTACTCTCTTGGGGGCTTTTAATTCTCAAATAGATTGAAACTCTTCATATTGTCATTGCAACGCAACAGGGTCTTCCAAATAAGACTAATGTCCTTGCTATTTGATTTTCATAAGCTTACATTGTCATATTCTCACTTTATCTGAATGTGGGTTTTATCAGTGTTTTACAGTCATTGCATATGCACTGCCTGTCCTTCCTAGTTATGCACTGTGCATAGAACTTCACCTTTCTCACTGTCATATGACAGGATGGATTTATTAACACAGATACATACAACCCTTGTAGTGCTGATAAGCCCTTTTTAACAGTCACTGTGTTCCACCCTAGGGAGGGGCTGCATTTTAGCCATGGATAGAATATAGTCATCACATATGCATAATTCCTTAGGCTTTCTCTAAGTATTAGATATTTTAAAATTCATGATAACAGTCTGTGCTCCTCCAAACATGTCAGCAACGTATATAAACTAGGAAGTCCACATTCTTTCAACAGTTACATAGCTTCACTCTTTTGAAGGATCTTTTACACAGAGTGGTCTTTAATCCTCCTGCACACCATCTCTCACCCCTTACCTCATTCCCACTACTATTTTTAGAAGCCAGAGATTTAAATGTATTCTCTAAAATGGAAGATTGGATATGGTGTAGGACAGATACAAAAAGGCCAGCTGAAAAATACATCTGCTTGGATTCTTGCATATGTTAGTGTGAAATCACTGTAGAGTCACATTGGGCCAGTCAGAACCAAGTAAGTGATTTAGCTTCAAATGTTCCAGTCGGTTTTAAAATAACATTTGTAGAGCTCTGGGATGCTGTTGCACTGCAAAACATACCAGCAGATAAGGGCAGCACGGCTTTCAGAACACTTTTTGTTTCATGTCACAACAGCCTCCAGATATATTTAATATAAATACTTGATGTTTTCTTAGTATTATAAAGCATTTAAAGCATTTTTATAAATAGTTGAGCTTTTTAGAATTTTAAAACTCTCTTTTTAGACTCATTTACAATCCTGAAGTGAAAAGAAAAAAGAAATACAACAGACCCATTTGCAACAACGCTTACATGAGTGTATTAGAGAAGAGCATTACAAGAAGAGGAAATAGTATAATCAGCACCCACAAGCTTTGAATGATTTAATGTAGAAAGTGAAAATAGAAAGACAAACATATTTTTGCTCATATATTTCTCATCATCTTTAGGACAAACTCCAGTTTGTATCAGAACAATAGTTCCAATGTAGTTCAAGTGTTTATATTTTTTTAAAAAAATTTATATACATATATATATATATTTCATGTTCCCTGGTGCTTTTAGAGAAAAAGTTTCTCCATCACAAACTTTGAAGCTTAAGGCCTCAAACTGCTAGAAAATGTGGCAGCTGCTCAACAACTATTTGAGGTGAACTGTAGACACAGGTACTTTTATACACGGACGTTGACCCCTCCTTTTCAAACCAGAAAAACAGGCAAGATGCCAGGAGCTACAGGCTATGAGCATGTTTGTGAAGGCAGAATTCATCTGCCAAATCATGAGTTCTCTGAGGACTGCACAACCTTCCACATCCTCTCTCCCAGAACATACTCTGAAACTGCTTCTGCCTCTGCTGCAGCACAGAAAGATTAGAAACCATGACCTATTCCCATGGTCCTTCCTTGGACTTTCCCTACTAATGTTATTTAAGCATATTCTGTGTCCTGCATAATAATTCTCTATGCACATACAGAGCAGCCTATCATATAGCTACACTACCCACAGCCTCTCTTACCATTGAACCATTCTGAACCACTGAAAAGGTCCAGAAACCCCTAAGACACTTTCTAAACTATACTGAATTCAGCCTATTCAGAACTGATAAAAGACCTAATCTGGATGAATCAGATGATGAAAAAAATGGGAAGCCAGACTTCCTGCTATCAATAATTATTTAACCACAAAGTTTAGATTAATGTTTCTATTTTCTTCTTATCTGTACTTCCTAGGCTTAGAACAGAATTGTTTCACTGCAAATGTAGTAATCTGGCTGCTGAGAAGACTCCTCAAAATAATCTTACCTATGTACAACTTGCAAGTGGGCCGCAAAACATGTAGTGGAAACCAGCAGTTTTTCTTCTTTCTGACATTACATTACAAAGGTAAAGTACAGCACCATCCTCATCACCCTTAACAGTAAACCACTTCAATGTAACATAACTTCCACATAGCTTCACTGGTTTCACAACACTGTTAAGTTCATGGAAAGTTTGTGCTTTCCAGCCTTGCAATGGTATTGATTCATATATTTATAATATAAATCCTGTATATTGTAGGCAAAGGGTGTGGAAGCCAGGTCACTGACACAAAGCACTACTAAAAATGTAGAGTTAGTCTTTATAATTTAAAACTTCTACAAGTCCCCACAGCATGCAAATTTGGCACTCTTCCAAACCAGGGGAAAAACAGCAGATAACAATGTTTTGCTTTGCCTTTTTTAACAATTCTTATTATCTTGGAATTCAGCATTTATTTTGCTCTTCCTGTAAGCTGGAGCAGTTGTTTGTTTTCTAAATTGTAATTGTTGGACATGGTTAGCATGGTTTTCATGAATGCAGTGCTGTAAGACACAGTAGAGAAGACCTGGAGCACTTCTTCAGAGCAGACTGGCTCTCCAGACTACGACTCTGCTTTTATGGCATAGTCAAAGCAACACAAGATAAGATGATGAACAGTGGCAACTAAGAGATCTTTGCAATCATCAGGAAGTGCAACCATCAAAGAAACGCCTTATGAAACATATTATTCCTGTGGTATCTTGTTCTACTATAGCCCAAAAAAGGAAATCAGCATTCTTTGGAAATGTGCTGAATGTGAGGAAAATGGAACATTCCTCCCCATCTGCTGGAAATACTCTAAAGTAAATAAGGATGCTAAGTACTGGGCAGAAATACTGGAAGTAATTTTTTAAAATAACAAAAAAGCAGACGCCAATGGAGGCCCCTAGTCGTCCTCCTAGGCTTAGCACTGGAAAGAAATTATGGTTTGGGAAACTAAATCTACAGATAGCTGCCAGATGGTTAATCATGGTTAGTGGAGAACACAAAGGGCTTTGCTTGGTGATCGGGCTTAGCAAAATAACAGATGTCCCAAAAACCTGAAATTTTACAGATTCTGAAAGGTCTGGAGTCAGTAAATTTATACAGTCTGGCTCATGACCTAGGAAATATAGGCTGTAAGGAAAAGCCTTAACAAACTTGTATCTGAGGGTAACTGTGCAGGGTTTGACTCTACTACTAGTATACCACAACTAACATTAGACTAAGGTGATAAAATTACCAAATCTCTTCTTGTGTTATTAGTTGCTGGGCTAGGAGGCATTTCCCATACCAACATTAGACAACACAACATTTGCTGTACCTGCTATCGTCACCTCAGGTCTTTACATACTCTTCAAAAGTAGACAAGTACTATCATCAGCAAAAAGAAGTGACCTAGGAAATATAACGTATTAACAAGAATTAGTGAAACACATTTGTTTTTCACAGAGGAGTGAGTTGTATGCCCATTTTACAAATGTAATCAAAAACTGCCAGAAACCCCAGAGATTTTAGTGCAAGAAATAGAGAAGACTGAAATGTTGAAATTTGGCGGGGTTTTAAAGCAATCTATTGCTCAAAGCAGTTTATTTTAAGCAATTTATAATTCTTTGTGTAAGGTAAATAATAAAGAAATTTTTTCTTTTTCTTGCAGAAGCTAAAATTTATACACTACCCAAAATATGGTTGACAGAGCCACAATGTGCTCTGTATCTCTTCCATAAACTTCTTACTTGCCTTTTCCTCCTTTTTAGCTTGACAATATGGGGCCCTTTTCAGACAACTTACTTTGCTGTTACTATCCCTAGTTCTTTTTTTAGCACTAGGGTTTGACTCGAATAGGAAGTGGATTTGCTGTGTTTCCTTTCCTTTCAAGCTGTGTGTATGTCAGTCTGTCAGTCAAGCAGTAAGCATCCTGTCCTTGTTTTCTTGTTTTTCCATTTCACTTCTCCATTACACTGGAGCTTCATTTCATACAGGAATTGTCACTAATGCTGTTTCAAAAATCAAGATACGTTTCAAAAATCTACAGTAGCTGAAAATATATGCACTGTAAAAGAAGTACTGTTAAAGGCTCAAAATGTAGAAGACCTCTGTTACCATGACTTTTCTTTACATTTTTGGTTAGATCTCACTTACTCACATAGGTAGCCTATACTTGGAAAACTGAAGATGAAAACTGACCGTATAAAAGACAATGGAAACTTAACTTTAGTGAGATCAGAATTTCCCTCTCCTTCTTCTTTTATACATTAAGGTTTTCCGAGGAAACTTTGTTTTTCAGTCTCCATTTGTACATGGGCAACTTTCTCAAAACATTATTTGGTCATTACGTATTTTGTGCACACAACAGATTAAATTCCCCTGCAGAAAAAGAATTCTGTCTGCCAGAGGGATGTCATTTTTTTTGTCTGCATTTTAGACTCATCTGCAAAAAAATTAGTTGTACAAAACTAGCACATATAGATCAACCTCAACCTCATTTAACACAGATACATTAACAGTAAAAAGTCTCATAAAGGATAAGACGGTTGCTGCTGAAGTAAGGATTTATTTTACCAGATATAGGCTTTATACATCCTAGAACAATTTTTCTCCTCAGTTAACTTTAACAACAAAATGGAAAAAACCCAAAAAGGATACTGCTGGATCTTGGAATTACTTCACTTTTGTATAGCAGTATTTTATAAAGTTTCTGAATAGTTCAAGATACTTTCACAATGATCCCATATGTCTGCAGGTAATTCAAAATGTCTTGCCTGTTATAATTGCAAGTAAGTATTTTCTTCTTATTAAATTCTGAGCAGCAGTCTTAAGAGCATAGCGACAGGTTTATTTCCACTCCTTCATGAGTCTGAGTTTCATCCTTCCTGAAGCCTTCCTGAAGTGAAGGGGATACCAACTTCACTTTAAGTATGGGCTATAACCTCTAAAATCTTTTAACTGGTGTGTTAAGTCAAGTTGTAAGTTAAAGATGAAATAAGATAATTTTTATGACAATCCACATTCTTGAGCATTTTCCTGTAAATCATTACAAATTCATGGTACTGATCGCTTAGGTTCCATATAAACAAGAGGGGTTAATAGAGGTCAGCAGAACCCTACAGAATTTGACAACAGGAGCCCAGTCCAACTGTAATTTAACTCAACAGCAAATTCCTATTGATTTAAATGAAATCAGAATTAGCATTAATACACGTTCATGCTCATGCTTAACTTTCTAATAGTGGCTGAAGATTTAATTCATCGGAGAACATCCTTACCTTACAGTGTCAATAATAAAACACTCGTCAGCTTTGCTGGTCTAGAATTTTATCAGTAAGTTTCACTTCACAGTTCAGGAACCAAATCAGCTAGCCCTTAATATGATGAAAACCTATCTGTGATTCTTCATTATATTCATACCATCAAGATGACTTCATGTTACTACCAATGAGAACACTGAAAACATACTGGTCCTTGTGACTCTTACTAGTTTTGAGGGAAAAAAACCCCAGTTGTAAGGTTATTACCAACAAAATTTTTTCATCTAAGAGGCAGCATCCATGATAACAAAAAGGCATTCTGAAATCCTGTATCATGACCTGAAAAACTTCTACTTAAATTTGTTTTTGTAGTAACCATTGGAGTATTATGTTAGGTTACATTCTTTTTCTCAAGAAAAGCATAATTGATTAATGAGCAGGCAAAAAGTTGTTTCTTTAGCTGGCTGGAAAAGTACCTTCTTATAGTATAGCATATACTCACAAATGATATTAAAAAAAAAAAAAAAGTCAGTTACCACTTCAGAGCTATCAAGCTTACAGTGTGTGAGCCAATAAGACTAATCTTGATATGGATCCAGCTTTGGATAATTAACTTCTTCCTGCCTGCAAAATCCCCCAACAGAATCAGCTGGATATAATTTCAGGCTTCACATTATTAAACAATTGTTACATTCACCCCAGACACAGCTGAATTCAATCATCTGTAAAAGGGACTTCTTACACACAGAAATGAGACTGAACTTTCTGTCTTCAACCCAGACTTTTTTTTTTTTTCTTTTTAAGGCTGTTGACAAAGAATTACTGCTTCTAGAGAAAAGAACTATGTGAACACTGAGAATAGTTTCCTCTCATCCCTCAGATACAAGGGTCAGCAACTTGTCAAGGATTATATGTCAAATTGTATTTTTCTTTTCTAAGTCAGTGGTCGAACTTTCTGGAAGGAACTTAGCAGAAGCCAGGAACTGCTGCTTCCCAAGGGGCAAGATCCCATCACCATACAGTCAACAGGTCATCTTTATGTAAGGTACTAGTTTCTGGCTGCTACCAGGTCCTAACTCAGGCAGTGAGGGCAGTAGCTGGCTAATCACATCTTCCTTTTCTTCCCTGTATTTATCTGCTCCTAGTACTTCTGCCTGTGGCAAGGGTTCCCATAGATCACAGGCTGTGATACCAGCCCATGTTATCAAATTTGCCTCCTGACACCGAGACATGCTCTGGACAACACTAAATAAAGACAGATGAAAAGTCAGCAGAAGGAAATGTAGTGGAACAAGCAAGGAAAAAATAAAATTAAAAAGCTCTAAAGAAAGAAAAGGCAGGAAAAGGAGAGCTTGACACCCAAAATACTGCAAGAGAGCAGACAGCAACTACCAGGTCATTCCTGAAAACAGTGAATGGCCTAAGAAACACTGAGCTACAAATAACCTGCAAAGCAACTTTAGACCATAACTTACACAACATTTGAGGAGCTTTCCCAGGGGCCAGAGTGGTACGCAAAGGCACTATAGGTCAGCTTTTTTCAAAACAAGATATGGAATACATCTTTACACCAAACATGTAATCACTCCAAAGTAGACGGGTTGTAGTGGGGTGAGTGCTGGTCTCTTCTGTCGGGTGGTTGGAGATAGGACAAGAGGAAATGGCCTCAAGTTGCAGCAGGGGAGGTTTACGTTAGATATTAGGAAAAATTTCTTTACTGAGAGGGTTGTCAAACATTGGAATAGGCTGCCCAGGGAAGTGGTTGAGT
>JAVJGG010000074.1:63083774-63112188 GCA_035590195.1 Aviceda cuculoides
TTTTTTAAACATGGGGAGGAGGCTGCGTCCCTCAGCGTCCCAGACCAGATAACGTATTTTTGGTGTGCAGGTATCCAAAATCCGACGGCGTGCAGGAGGACGGAGCGTATCACTGCAGGTGTCACTGGCAGAGGAATCGGCAGCAAAGTCCGCTTGATGCTCTCCGTCTCCGGCCGCTGCTTCCAGCGCTGAGGGCCTCGCCAGGCATTAATCTTGCGGTGCAAACTTTGACATTCTAGGTGGTTCCCTCGGGCTGGTTTTATTTCAGCCAACGCGTGTCATCCGTTTGGCATAATGAGGTTAGAGGAAAAGACATTGCTTTGCCCTTGTTAAAAAAACCAACAAAACAACAACACACAACCACAACTAGCATCCTTTTGTCTGATAAGCTTCACGGTTGCCTTGTGTGGAGAATCTGAACCCCCTAGGAAGCGTTCTTCAGAGCAAGGGGTATGCCTTCTGCCATCCCTGAGGAAAAACAAACCAGACCCAGGCTTCTCCAGCCTGTGGAAGACTGCTGTTGGCATGTAAACAGGATTTGCTAGCTGAGCCCCAAGACTGTGCAAGAGTTTGGCTCACGTTAGGTAGACCCCAAGCTGGGATGGCAGAGGGTGGAAAATAAGAGGAAAAAAAATTAAATGATTGCTCTTCCCTTGCAGTTGGAGCCCTTAGCTGCTGTGGGCTAAGCCATGAGACAGGCAGGACCAGGAGCCAGAATATCATCTCCCTGTGCTCTCAGTGGGAATCATAGGGTGCCCCTGCATTAACCCTTTATTTCCTATCAGGAATTCACTTTTACAAGGGAGTTTCTGATTTCTCATTGCCACGTGGAATATGAGGACACAAGAACCACACTGCAGGATCAGAAAAAAGGTCCATCTGTGCTGGACAGCAGCACTGGTGGATGCCATTTAGAGAGAACATACAAATCAGGCCCCTTTTCTGCATGGGCACTGCCTTTGGCTGGCACTCCCCTGGCCCAGGACAGTGGCCTGGCCCTGCTCACCTCCTCGGGGTGAGCTACCCAAACCTCAGCTGCCAGCTCAGTCAGGCTCCACCGCTGGCTCTCCCCACTGAGAAGCAGCAAGCAATCCCCACACCAACAATCCTGGCATGCAGAAACTTGTTGGATGCAGGTAAGCCACGGGATGCATCCCAGAAACGCATCCCCTGTGCAGCCTAATGGGACCAGACCAGCACCAGCCCAAAGTAAAACCTCCAAAACATCTCTTACTCTTCAGGTTTGCTCCCACAGCATTGCGCTGCCTGCTCGAGCAGGCACAGCCAGAAACACTGTGTACATTTGATTGAGGAAGGCATCTCAAGAGAGGAGAGCTAGAAACACCCAGGTGAACTCAGGCAGTGTGCTGTGGAACCCTTGTAAGCTATAGGTCAGTCTCACCCAAGCAAGTATTAGCGTGAAGCCAAACAGCAACTTTTAAAATAATTTGAAAATTATACACAGGAGCTGTGCAAAACAAGTGTGAAACAGTGTGAACCGCTTGTTATGAAACTTTCCTTTAAGGCTGCCAAAAAAACCCCTTAATTACTGCTTTAATATATAGCATGAGTTTTTAATTACATTTCCTATGCTACTTTCCCAGGGATATCTGGCACAGGACCAACAGCGCTCTCCTAATGAGAGCACTGGGGTTTCTTCTCTGCTCCTGCATCGACCTGCCCCATGCACCGCACCTTGCTCGGACTTTTCTCTGAGGTAAAAAAACCTCTGCATTTCCTCATTTTTCTTCCTCATCACTGCACGAGCCCTTCCCGAGCACTGGGGTATTTCCACGGCCTCCTTCAGGAGCTTTTACCTTGGCACGGGGCAGCCAGAGAGCCGGGCACTGCCCCTTCGGTTTACCAGGAGCGTCAGCTTCTTGGAGGAGACGTTTTTCGGGACGCGGGGTGCTCCGCGGGCACTCGGAGCGCCGCGCCTGCTCCCTGCGAAAGCCTTCCGTGGGGAGTTTAACGGCTGTCACGCCCCACTTAGCCTGTGAGAAGGGGGAAACCCCACGCCCGCTGCTCGCTGGGCGAGCGGAACGGCGGCTGTGGCCACCCGCGGGCTTTCCCGCCTCGGGCGCGTGCGGGCGGGGCAGTGCGCAGGCGCGGGGTCCGCCCGCCGCCTGGGCGTCACGCGGGGAGGGGTGGGGCCATGCGGCGCAGACCACCCCCCGCCCTTTCTTCCTGGCTGTACCGGCGGCCGTTGCCAGTAGCGGCGGCACGAGGGGCGCCGGAAGCGGAAGTGGGGGGAGCGCGGCGCACGTCCGGCGGTGGGCGGTATGGCGTCAGTGGTGCTGAGTGAGGCAGAGAAGCTCTACATCGTACATGGCATTCAGGTAGTCGGCGGCGGACCCCTTGTGGGAGGTCCTGCTAGCCTGGGGCGGCATGGAGGCGGCAGCCTCCGCCCCGGAGCGCGGGAAGTTATTCGGGCCAGCGCGGACCGGCTTGGCCGTGCCTGCGGCTGGTGGTAGCGTTGTCCTGTGAGGCGTGCGGCAGGGCCCCTCCCCGCCCCTCTGGGCTTGCTTCCTCTGGGGCTGGAGGGGCGGGGGGGGGAACGGGTTACAGTGTAGGTTGGGGAGGAGGGAGGGAGCTTTCCGTTACTTCGTGTCTCGGGGGGGAAATCTCCGAGGTAATAATCATCCAAGCACACTGAGAGCAGAGCGTCAGAAGAGAAAGCAGGCTGGGAACAGGACGTGGGTGTGTTTTTTAATTGCTTGACCTCTTCTTTCCCCCTCTTCCGTTGCCCTTTCTCAAGTTTTTGCCGTTGCATAGAGTTTCAGCCTGTCACTAAGCTCAGGAAGAGTGAGTGAACCGAGGAGGAGTGAAGGACGTGTGGGGAGAAATGCCAAAGATAAAAGACTGTACTTTCTGCAGAATACAGAAACTATCTTACTGCAGAGAAAACTACCTTTATGGGGCTGAACTGTGTATAGTATCTGAGGGTGTATAATACCTGGTTTTGAAATACAAACAGATGAAAGCATTTGGGAAGCTGGTGGGTTATTTTTGTCTGCTGGGTCCTAATTACATATATAAAAGCATAGAACTTGAGTACCCTGAGGAAGACCTGTGTTGTATTAGGTAAAATACCTTTCAAAGCCAGGACCTCTACACTTTTGCAGTCTGAAGCTTTCTTTTGGAATTGAGGGGACTTAGTGTAGGAGTTCATGTCTGTCTGCAGAGAGCTTGTAATCTCTAGGTAAATGAGAAGTAAATGGGAAAGCACAGTTGGTTCTGTTGTACTCTTAGGTGAAAGTGATGAAACTATGAGCTGTTGGTTTTTATCCTTTTTACTGCTGTGTTTGGCATAGGAAAAGGAAATTTTAGCATCGTAGATTTTTTTTTTCTTTTCTTACTTTTCATTACTGATTCCCTTAAGCACAATATATTGATTTTCGTACTTAGGAGGACCTTCGTGTAGATGGTCGTGGCTGTGAAGACTACAGATGTGCAGAAGTAGAAACAGATGTTGTATCAAACACAAGTGGATCTGCAAGAGTAAAGCTGGTAGGTAAATTTCTTAGGGATTGTATACTTTGCTGATGAAATTTCTGGTTTATGTGACTGGTTTTAAGATAAGCTGAGGCTATTTGTAGATGGGTTTGTGTGTTTGTGTAATAACACGTGTGTGTGTATAGCACTAACTGAAACTATGCATTAAGGAAATAATGACAGGATGTATAATTCATTCAGGCTGGCTTAACCTGCTTGATCTAGACGTACTGTGAAGTACCTGGACAGCCTTCAATCTGAACTAATCTAACATTTAATATTGGAAACTGAAATTGCTGTTGTGCTTAATACTTGGAAAAAATAATTCCATTCCTTTAGAGTGAAGCAAAACTACTTCTGGCATGTGTTGACTGTGAAGAAGATAAATATACTGTGCAGTATTATAAAGGTTCTGTGGAAATAGCTGTTTTCAGAACCAACATGATAGAAGTAGTCATTAAAAGTGTCTTTTTAACCTAGAGAAAGCTAATATGAATGGTAATTATTTGAAGAATCTTCTTGGGTTTAACATTGTTCTTCTAAAGCCTTTCCTTTTTTTAAAAAAAAGCTAAGGTTAGTTTAAGTTCACTCTGATAGAATGAAACTGAAAGGTAGAAATGTCAGCTTACTGTAGGCATTTGAACTAAATGAGTAGTTCTGTGACTATAATTCCAGTTGTGCAAT
Source organism: Aviceda cuculoides (assembly GCA_035590195.1). Taxonomy (NCBI): domain Eukaryota; kingdom Metazoa; phylum Chordata; class Aves; order Accipitriformes; family Accipitridae; genus Aviceda; species Aviceda cuculoides. The sequence goes on from JAVJGG010000074.1 coordinate 63,087,954, forward strand.
ATGTTTTTGTTTTAACAGGGACACACTGATATCTTGATAGGTGTAAAAGCTGAAATGGGGACACCGAAGTTAGAGAAACCAGATGAAGGTTACCTGGAATTCTTTGTTGACTGGTTAGTATACTAGAAGAGAAGGAAATAGATGTAATATTTGGAATAAATGACTAATCAGATCTCATGATTCTTCTGAACTTTATACCTTCATTCCACTAACCTCCTGTAACTGTCTGAGTAATAGAAACAAGTTATTTTACTGTTTCAATAGTGGTGAATGTTCAGAAACTTTCTGCTGGTTCTGCAGACCCAAAATAAGCAAAACAATAGGAGTTAAAGAATGCAAACACATTAAATAAAACAATCCCAAATTGCATAGCATCACTGCAGCTGGAGGAGAGTAATGGTTCGATTACACATGCATTTAACATGACTTCATGACTACAATGTCAGTTGTCTTTTTTTACAATGATAAAATAGAGAAAATCTCTTTCAAAAATTAAGTATTCTGTAAGAAAGGAATTGACTGATACAGACTGTACTTTAACTGTACTTAAAGATTTGCTTACTTTCTCTGTGAAAGCAGTGGAAAAAGTTTGAAGTGTGTTTTGTACAAATCTGTTTAGAAGAAGAAGAATCCTCACTGTAAACTTCAGATGCAAAAATTAATTAGAAAATTTAGTTATATCTTTCAGTGAATCACTACTTAATTAACTAAAATGGTATTTGTTTTTAATCATATTCCTGGCTTTGTGCTACAAATGGACTATTGTTTAGCCTTACAGTCTTTGTAGTGCTTGAATTATGAAGGAAGCTGGGAGGAAACCGAGAGCTCTTTTTTTCAGGTTGCTCTGAGATAGCATAGTGACATCTCTGTTATTCCAGACTGTCTGCTGTCTGAAACCACAGTACCCCTGTCTTGCAGACTTCCTAAAACTGTTCTTTATGAAATAACATGCTTTGGGAACCTCTCATAAAAGCCTTGGTACTGTCAAGTTAGCTGTTTTGCACGTGACCTTTATTTTTATTTAAAACAAAAAATATTGCTACTCTCACATTAAACCAATATACCATTAGTAAAGCTAAGGTATGAGAGCTACTGAGTAAGTGTCTATCCGATAATCCTTCTGACCTAACTGACTATATCTGCCTTAATGTTTGTATCTCTCTCGCATTATACAGCCTTATCTAAGACTGCCTCTATACATCACAATGTACTAGTTAACTGTGGAAACTTACGGTTTGTAGATGGAAGGACTCACCTATGGAATAATGGTTTGTCTATGATTACTGTTCAAAAAATGTCAGACAGGAAGATGATCTTTTCAAATGGGGTCCTGCCATTAGAGGGGATCTGAGCTTGACTGCTTTACTAAACTTGTGTATGAAATACCCTAAATAGTACCCACTTGGTTCTGGTGGCTTCTGTATGAAGAAATTCCACTGATGGCATGGACGTTTCTTTACCAAAACAAGTGAGGATGTCGCAATTCTTTGGCACTTTTTTTGTGCATAAATAAATGTTAGAAAAACTTCCACTCATTAGTGTTAGGTTGTATTTTCTATTAATCTCTGCTTCATAAAGAAGATGGGAGGGAGATGTGCAGCAATATTGTGCAAGGTGGATCTTGTCAGTTCTAGAAATAGGTCATCCTTACTTTCTGTGACAACGCAGACCAAAAGCCTAACTTTTAGAGAAGGATTGTCACTTCACATGCTTGTGCCACCAGGGACAGGTGACCTCTCGCCTCCAGAAAGATCCAAAAAAACAGAATAAGTGGAGGCAGCTTGTCCTGTGTAAAGGGAAATGAGATACTGTCGGTATTCTGATACTTTTCCAGGCTGCCACTGGGTGGTGGTAACTGAGGGTATTTGGATACACTGCACCTCCTGATGAAGTTCCTGTATGTTCCATCTTGCCTTTATACTGTTGAAACTAATAATAAAAACTCAGGCTGCAGTGTTTGCTATCTTAAAATGCTTATTTCTTGAAACTTTCGTAGCTTCTTTTACTGCTGAAAATAACGACTTGCTGGATCATGTATATAATTCTCTGCCCCAAAATTTCGTTTCTCTTCATTCTGCTCAGAGTCCTTAACCTAAAATCTGAGAAGCGCATTTAGTCCCATTTTTGAGGCAGACTTCAATGTGAAGCTCTGGAAGAGGTGATTTTGGGGGCACTGATTTGTGATACTAGAAATTAATTATGATAGACCAAGTCCATGTTCTATGTGATGTCCTTACTGCCCATCAGCACTGGAGAAGACAGTCATCTTGGCCACTGATGTTGAAAGACTGCTGTGTCTGCTTTTCTCATGTTTGAGTTTTGGGGCTGTTGTAATACTGACTTGTTAGGGGTTGTTTTTGGTTTTTTGACTGAAGCAAAGATCTATCATCTTAAGAGTGTAAGAAATAATAATAATAAAAAAGCAGACGTCTGAATTCGTTGAATGCATTAGGTTTTGTGGAATTAGGGAAGCAAGGAATAGATTTGCCCAAGTCTGGCCATCTGTTCCTCCACTTTGAAGGCCAGACATGCTTTTGTTCCAGTTGGGAGAGTGGGCCTATTTTTGATGCCTGCATAGGAGTCTGGATCAGATAGGATCTTACATTTTATAGATGGAAAGCGGTTCTCCAAATTATAAGAGATGACAGTATTGCAAAACAGCCACATCAGCATGCTCTTAGGTGATCCTCAGATATTGTTCCATTGTGTTTTGTGGGGAAAATGTTAACTTAAAATTCAGTGCAGTCACTGAAGGTATCACTTGAATGGTGGCTGCAAGAAAGGAACCTTTCCTCCTCTTCACTCTCCTACCATAACCCATTATCATGGCAACTCTTCTTTGCAGAAGCAAGAGGCAAACTGAGTAGTTTTGAAAGAATGAAATGCCTTTACGTTTTTTTAGGGTACTTCTGCCATTAAAGATGTATTGTCTGTACTGGATGGGATTGAGCTCAGTTTTCAGAGAGAAACACTATCTAATGCGTGAGTAAAACTGTTTCGAACTCTATGAAGAGATGTTCTTTCGAATGGGAAGTGTGGTAACAGTGCCTGACCGGGCAAAGACCTGAATCAGTAAATTTGTGTTGGTAGAATTACCAGTTTGACTATACTAAATTCAAACCCTCGTTAGCCCAATTCTTTATAGGGTCATGAGCTTGAATATCATCATAATCATATTAACACAGTTAGACAGCATCTGGACCTGAATTCAGGTCTATCTGTTTCTGGGACTGCCTTGGCAGTCCTGACATGTCATAAATATGTTGTCTCCTGGCTGCTTTCCGGAAGAGTGGAATATTAGTGAGGTGGTTAACTTACTGCTGATTCTAAAGCAGTGAATCTGTCTTCTTGTTTTAAATGATTGTATGTTTCCTTTGGTGCAAGAATAGAGATCTGGTATTGGTTGCTTGAAGTTAATACAGCTTTAAGTGAAGAATATCCTCTGTGTAAGGAAGTCCTTGTATATCAGGAAAATAGCTGTAAGCTTTTGTTCAATTAACTGTTTTATCACTGTTATACCATAATCTACAATGTAATTATATTAATGGCCTGAGCAATGGATGGGAAGTACTTAACTACTGTGAGAGAAAAGTTTTGGGTGGTAACAGCAAGGGTTTTGAAATCAAGTAGAAATCTGTGGTAGAAGCATCATTATGCTTTAGGAGGAGTCTTGATCGTTAGGTGATCTGATGCTGAAATGGTTTTGAATGTCTTTAAAATTCCTTTCTGTTTGGGAGCAGAAATTCTGTGCTGTGCCTGGCCACTACTAAGTTCTTTCTGTGCTCCATAAAACAGGGTTTTTGGCATTTTTCACTTACTAGTGTGCCAGACAACCCCTTTTCAGATTTTACCAGTGTAAATTACTGCAGTAGTCTGTGAGCACTAGGTGGCAGTATTTACCATATAGTTATTATAATAGTACCCTGCCTTACTACTTTATTTCACTTCAATTGTAAGGAACTGAAGTGTTAAAATAATAATGAAATTAAGGTGCAGTGAAACTTGCAATGGTATCTCAGTTGAGTCTTGTGTTCTTCCTACTCGCTGTCAAAGAAAGTGTCCATTTATAATTTAAAATATGACATTTGATAAAACTTGTGTTTAGAAATTATAACGAGGTATAGAATGAGGTTTGTATAACTCTTTTCAGCTTACCATAAGAATCGTAGTGCTTGGGTAACTGTACTTTAAACAGAATGGTTTAAACAGAATGATCTAGTTAACTTGCGCAAAAGGTACTTCCATGGATGAGTGCTTGTGTAATACAACCTGAAGACCTGACTCAGCATGTTTCCAGGATTAGGACCATATCTAAATATAACTTATCTTATAAAATTGGTGTCTAGTATTAACACAACTGTGAATAATATTGTGTGTCACGCTTGCAGTGCCTATTCGTGTGGCAAACATAGTCTGGAAGCATAGGTCAGTGCTTTATTGGCAGTAATTAATTTTTTTTTTTTTTGAGCATGTATAGTGCTGTTTGTATATAGTAGCAGCAAATAACTTCTATAAAATCCAGTAGGTCTTCCTGGCATTCTGAGTTTTCATCAGTTCTGCAAAAGAACAAGTTGGGAGAATTGCTGTGAGGTAATTCTTATAGGTAAGAATAATAATAGGTGAGCTTATATAGACTCTGCAGTCTTGTTGATAGAGCTGACTTGATGGTTTAAGTCATGCCTAGATAATGTGGATCTTTAGTTGTTGGTTTTTTGATGTTGAAGGGATTATATTCCAAGACTCTTTCTGCAGTATGTTTATATTCCTGTGGTGTGCCTGTTGGAAGAGTTAAGATCTTGTATCATCATATAAACACAAAACATACATGAGGCATTGGCACTGGGAGGTGCCCAGCCAGAAGAATACAAGGCTTTGCTATTACAGATTTTGAATATATTGAAACTACTTCTGTGGAACCACCTCCTTTCCTGTGCTCTGCAACGAGAAATTAATTTGGGGAAGGTGTGACTAAGTTACTTAAAAACAAGATCTGCAATCTGTGCTACAGGTCCACTGCTTGAGAATGCTCTTGCCCTTGCTATAAACCAGAGGTAGGGTTCAGAATATTTGTTTATTATTTTGCTATATATGCATCCCTGGACATGTCTGCTCTATTTAAATGTGACTTGGAGGTGGGGGATTTCAGGGGTGGGTGTTTACTTTTTGTAGGCCTTTTTTCCTTTATTGTTAGAATTTTGTTCTTGGCTGTGTACAAGGCCCCAGCACCCAAGGACTTTTGCATGACTGGTCATAAACATAGTTTGTTATATTGGAATCAGGGAGTGAAGACCACACACTTCTGTCAGATCCCTTCTGGAAAAAATGTTCTTTAGTTGCTGCTCTCCATAAGCTGCAGTTGCTGAAAATAATAATAGAATCTTAGAATCATTTAGGTTGGAAAAGAAGACCTTCAAGATCATCAAGTCCAACCATCATCCATGACCACTAAATCATGTCCTGAAGTGCCTTGTCTACGTGCTTTTTGAACACCTCCAGGGATGGTAACTCAACCACTTCCCTGGGCAGCCTATTCCAATGTCTGACAACCCTCTCAGTAAATAAATTTTTCCTAATATCTAACCTAAATCTCCCTTGCCTCAAGTTGAGGCCATTTCCTCTCGTCCTATCTCCAGCCACCTGACAGAAGAGACCAGCACCCACCTCACTACACCTCCTTTCAGGTAGTTGTAGAGAGTGATAAGGTCTCCCCTCAGCCTCCTCTTCTCCAGACTAAACAGCCCCAGCTCCCTCAGCTGCTCCTCGTAAGACTTGTGCTCCAGGCCCCTCACCAACTTGGTTGGATTCAGTAGATCTTGCGCTGACTGCAGACTTCGTCACAAATTGTTACAAAACTGCTGAAATGATCCATAAAAAGTGGTACAAGTTTGTTCCTAGGCAATCTCTAACAGCATCTCTAAAAATATCTCTGCTCCCACAGTCAAGCAGCTACCCGGAAACCTTTGTCAATCACTGAATGTTTTCCAAGTGTTATTGCCCATCTCCATATTCCCAGGCTATCATCTTCTTCCTGGGGTTGAAAAAACAGAGGGTGGGAAGGCATGCTCCACCTACTTATATCCTAGCTGTGGAAGATGGGAGTTTGGAAATGTCCTATATAGCCCTGATCTGAGCGCTGTGTTGAACACAAATTGCAGTGTGCAGAGATAGGTAAGTCATCTCAAAGACCTTCCAACTCCTGACAATTAACTTCCTTTTATTCTTGCCTCATATATTTAGTGAATTCAGTAGACCAACTTATTTCATATAATGCTTAATTCAATGTGCATATTAAAATGCTGGTTTGCAAAACATTTTTAAAATGCAGCCAGAATTTTGAATGTCTCTGAGCAGCTGAAACTTTAAATTACTGGTGTTCATACTACCTATACATCAGTGCTGTACTGCATACACAGTACAGTATACAGCAGTGTAATGTGTATCAGTAGGGAAGAATATAATGCAGTAAATCAAACTAAAGTCTTTCAGCAAATTGTCCATGTGCAGAAAAGGCACTTCACAACATGCTTGAAGGACTTAATTGTTTTCTTTACCTGGGATCCCAGACATCCCAATTCTATCAAATGGCAGTGATAATGCTATTAACTTGCACCAGAAAATGTCTAGTGATGGTGTAAAATGTCAGATTTTTGGTGTGTCATTGAAAGTACAGTCTGTGTATTTTAAAAGGCCACAGTCGAAACAATTTATTTTATACTCCAAGCTACAAGATCCCATGCCAGAATGTAAGCATTTACAGCTCCCATGGACCATGTTTACGCCAGCAGAGGTTTTGGCCCAGTGTTTGTGACCACAGTTGAGTTTCACCTTCACCAACAAGATTCAAAATGAAGCATTTATTACTAGAGAAGATGCTGACACAGAACTAGAAATCACTGTAACATGAACAATCCTCCTGTCAGATTAAAACCCTAGGTTTCATAAGAATAAAAACAAAACTCAGCCTGATGTATGAAGTAACGTAATTGTCCAAAACATTCAGTCCTGCCTGTGAAAGAAGGAAAAGATTAACACAAACCACATTTGGGGTAAATGGTGATCATTTAAGAAAAATATATCTTACCACATTTAACTCCACTTACTTCCATTTGCAACACAGATGTCAAACTATTTCCTCTGAGTAGCATAAGGCAAGCCAAACAGCAGCCCTGACTGCAAATTACTGGACTAACAGGATCAACAAGATCAACTAAGTGATCAACAGGGGCTATTACAACTGTCTTCAGGTCACCCACAATGACAGTGGCTACCCCACCAACCATGCTACCATTGCAGCTAGGACTGGTGGAAAATAGAGGAGTGACTTGTACCTGCTGGCTGATACCATAGAGAAATGGGACTCAGTCTGTCCATAAGGCTATTTCTTTACACGTCTGAGGTATCTTTCCATGCACCTAGAGTTTGCAAAAGGTTCTGAAGCGGAGATAAGGTATATAGGCAAGCATGTTATCATAACTTTCCAAACCTACAAAAAATCTTTGGGAAAGCCAATCATCTTAGAAGGACAGTTCACACAATACTGAATACAGTGACTAAACTGTTACTATAGTAATGATATTTTGTGCCAACACGGAAAAATTAACTGCAATTGCAAATAAATTGTTTTGTTCTTCTGTGGAACTTCAGCTATGTGGAAATAGTTTTACATTGAGTCTTAAATAGTCTGTGAAATACAAGAGCTCTTGCTTATGTCAAGAGTTACGATACATGTCATATGTAACTGAGGCCTGAGACGGGATTGGTTTTGAAGGAGGGGGTGTTGTTCTACAAGTTCTGGCAATAAACCAGGAATCGCTTTAGGCTATCAGATTTCGGAATGAGAATGTCACAAGAGGCTTTCTGTTGGCTGGGGGAAGGGGGGGAAGAGTTGAGCGTCTACTCCTGGAATGTCTGTTTAGCAGCAGAACACTAATGATCTTACAGAGCACAGAGGATACGCTAAAACACGAGAAAATAAAAATTATTTTTGCAGTCCCTCTAGTTGGAGCCTGCTTCCACTTAACTTTTTGTTGCCAAACACAGATTTTTTTGAGGATACTGAAGCAGGGTTAAATCTACCAACTGTACATGATTCTCAGACTGTAATCTTACATCAACATTAAGAACAAACACACCAACCATAATCTGAAGAGAAAGCAAATGAGACAAATTGTAATGCTGAAATACTTTTTTTCATAATGAAAAAACTGTGAAACTTATTCCCCAGATGTCAGTTGTCCTGATATATTAAGAAGGATTTGAACATGAAAAACCCCATGAAGGAAGATGGAGAGGACTGGGTCTATTAAATGGAGAAACCACCAACGGGAGAAACAGCAACACAACACACATCTAAGGTTGCTAGAAGGAGCATCAGCTGTAAGTAGGGACATGAAGTAATAAATTTAATCTGCAGGTTAGATAAATATCTGTCAGAAACTATTTAAGTATTAAATTATTAAGATTTTGTCTTGAGGAAAGCAGAGGAAATGACCTCTGAAGTGCCCATCCAGATTTACTGTTACGTATAAAATATACAATACATTCTCAGAGCAACAACAGTATTTTTGTTGGGGATATTAAGCCACCTCAGAGAGTAAACCAAACATAATCAGAGACTGGTACTAAACATGTAAGAAACAGGTTATCGTCCACTATCTTTTTCCAAAGTTCTTAGTCTTTTCTCACTAGCAGCTCATGCTAGCCTGTGTTTGAAACAGGATATTGGACTAGATGCCCTACTTGTGTAGCCAATCTGCCTATTCCTCTAAAAATGTAACTCAAAATATAATGTAGCTCATATACTACTCAAGCCCAAAGATAATCTAAGAAGTAAACGGGCAAAAGCATAAAGCATATGGCAGGAAGCAACTCGGGCACGCATCACTGATGTCTGGTACTTTCCTGACTAGAAACAGCCTACTTTGACACTCTCAGCACAGTGCAAGTTAGTGGATGTGGCACTGAAATGTGCTCCTTCTCACTCGTGAGCTGGAAAAAATTAATCTGGAATGAAGAGCACATTTTAGAGCACATGACTGCGTCTCATTTACAAAAGTCATTTTTCAGGGTTACCGAATGAAGAAACATATGAGCATAACCATGGAGGGAACCCAAAGGCTTCCCTTGATCCTGATCACATGAACGATCTATATTAAGGACCATTTCCTAGCAGCCCAGCCTTCCACAAACACCTTTTCTAGGGAACTGCTCTCGGTAACAGCGTTTTGCTAACACCGCTGTTGTTGGTAATATTCTCCAGCCGCCCTTGCTCCCAGGGGAGCCTTGCGAAACGCTGGGAAGGCTGCTCGCTCCTCAGGCCTGCCCGGGAGGACACCCCCGCCGCACAGCCGGCGCAGGCCCGGCCGCCTGACGGCCGGCAGAAGCTTCCAGAGGCCTCGCCAACGGCGGCCCGGGAAGGGGCCGGCTCGCCTCAGCTAGGGGTCGCGCGGCTGCCGCGCACCTCGCAGGTAAGAGCCGCAGGGGGCGACGGAGGCGACTGCACTCCCGCCCCCCTCCCCGGGAAGCGGGGCTTCTCCAACTCGTCCTCTGTTCTTACACACCCTGCAACACACCTTGAGGGGAAAACCCTGCGGGAAGCGTTTCTCCCAGGAGAGGAGGGCGAGGAGCGCCGGGCGGACGGGGGGGGGGGGAAGCACCCGCCTCCCCTCACAGACCGCCGCCGCCCTTCCCGCCCACCGCCGGCCGCGCGCACCCCTCACGCCCGGGATCCTGGCACCGGTCGGCTCGTTACGGGAAGCTCCGCCCCCCCGCCCCCTTTCGGCGACGTCACGCCCCCCACGCGCCAATGGCGGCGTGAGTCGAGGAGGGAAGGGCGCGGGGTGGGGGGGAGCGTGACGGGGCGTGGGGCCGCGCGTGCGGGACGGCGGCGCGATGGCGCGGTGCGGCGGAGCCGTTATTTAGGGGCTTGTCGGCGGGGCGCCGCCGTGAGGCGGCGGCGGGGCGGCGGCAGCGCCAGCGCCGCAGCGGCAGGTAAGGGCTGGGAGGCCGACCGCCGTAGGCGGTTTTCCCCTTCGCGTGAGGCCCGCCCCTCAGCTTCCTTGCCGCCTCTGTGCGCCCCTCTCTCTCCGCCCCCCCGCCCGCCCCCGAGGGGCGGCTGCCGCCCGTTCTTGGCCCGTTTTTCCCCCGCGGGTCGTAGTCGGGCTCGACAGGCCGGGCCGTGCGCCGCGGGCGGGGACGCCGGGGCGGGCGGGTGGGCGCTCGGCCAGGGCTGGCTGGGAGACGGAGAGGAGGACGCCAGCCCTGCGCCACTCGCTTCCCCAGCCGACCCCTCGCCTTCCCGGCGGGGGCGTCCGACGGTAGTCTTCCCCGCCCGCGGCCGGGAGCGGTCCTCCCCGAGCGGGGCCCGGCGGGCTGGGAGAGGGCGCGGGTGCCGCCGCCCGCTCCCCGCGGCGGCGTCTCGCCTCCCCTCGGCGGGCACTGACGGAGCTGGCCCGGCTGTGGCGCTTAAAATGCAATATGGCCTCGCCCGCTGCCGGGCCGCCCGGCGCCTCCTCGGTATGGGGGCCTGAGGGGCCGTCCAGGCCCTTTCCTTGCCGGTGTGCGTGGTACCAGCTGCTGAAGGAGCCCCCTCCGCAACCCTTCCCCGTCTTGGTGCGGTTTTACTGACCTGCTGTCGTGGCGCGGAGGGTAAGACTGAAGAGTATCCGGGTTTTTCTCTAGTGCGGTGGCTGTTAATGCCGGTAGTTTTAACTAATAAAGGTGCTGAGATCCTCACAGCACTCGTGTCTTTCGGGCTTTTTCAACTCTCCGGTAAGCTCGGCCGTACTGTTGGCAGGCGTTTTCTTGTTGGAAAGCGTTGCGTTTTGTTGCCTTCACCACAAGTGGTGGTCTGTTCTTGTTGTCTGTACACCAAGAAGGTAGAAGACTGCTGGCCTTGAAAGAAAGGCACCCTTTGTTTTACACCTGATCCTACTACCGGGGGGGTTCCGTGAGGAATTAGGGAGGAGCAGGTACAGTAAGCAGTCTGGGTTGTCTGCTAACTTCTGATATGCTCCTGAGCTCCAGTCCTCCTTGCAGTGGGTCTCTGATGCTCTTCCTAGAGAAAAATGGTGTCATTATTTTCGTCTTGCAGATGATGAAACTGAGGCACAAAGGAAAGCGGTCTGCCAAGTGTGCTGGCAGTGCAGAGGAGAATAAATCCCAGTCTCAGTTTTCATCCCTGTTTTAGGCTGATTAGGTGACGGCCAGCTGGTGGCTGCTTGTTACTTCTGAGGCATTTCTGAAAGAGAAACCTGGTAATAGAATTATGTAGGGTTATAGTTTTGTCAGTAGTGACCTGTGCTGTCACTGAGAAGGGGAGAAGAGAAAGGGTCCACAACCTAAAGAGGTCAGATACTTTGGGGAGTTATGGGCTTTTTTCTTACACCTTCTTTTACCTTATTGAAAATTAGACTTCCTAAATACTGTTACTTTCAGAGGAATAACAGTATGTAAAAGGTGTCTGTTGAAAGCATGTAACTTCTGAACTTAAACTTTAATATATATGTTGATGTATCACCATAGGAGAGTAGAAAAGGGTGATGAAAATTTGAGATTACTTCCTAGATGTTAAGCATTAAAAATAAATACTTGGTTCTTCTTTACATGTCTAGAAATGTGATTTCTTCAAGTAAAGCCTATATATACATTTTTGGGGTGTGTGAGTAAGATACATGCACATTTGTAATTCTGTGTACAAAATGGAGACACACAGTCTCCCATGCTGCTTCTCTGGAGGATTAGCACTAGCACAGTTGTATGAAAATAAATAAACCTCTTGGCCATTTTTTTTTTTTAGAATGATTCTTAGATTAGCAAGAACTGTCTAAATTAAAGAACCAGCATTGGTGGTTGTCAGTCTTGAAGGTTTGACTTCAAGCTGAGAACGTGGAATGCTAAGATATTATTTTATATAAATTCACTTGCTTTTTAGACTAAAGCTACTTGCTAGCTGCAAAAAAAAAAAAATCTGAAGTATTTCAGAGAAAGTGATTGGCAATTTAAGAAGGTACCAGAAAGGAGAATTTAATTCTTGCAAGCAAATATTTGGTGCTCGTAATGCGGTATTTCGATCATTTTAATCTGTGGCCCTATGTTTGGGTTTTTTATTCTGAGTGCTGTACTAAAACCCCAGAGGCAGGGAGAAGCCTCCTTCTAGAGGCAAAAGAATGAGTAATGTGGAGAAATTACTTACCTATTTGGTGAGAGGGATAGAGGTATCATTTGTGTATAGCTATTTTAAATATGAAAAATTTTCAGAATATTCTGTGCATATAATGTTATATAAGATTTTAAAAGTTATTTTCTTAGAGGTGTTTGGGGGGTTTCTGAGTCTCAGATATTTCCAAGAAGGAAGGAAGCTTGGAGGAAGGAAGCTTGCAGATCAAATAGGCCTAATTAGAAAGCACTTACAGTGTGAGTAATCAAAATTCCTTGAGGATTATTACAGCTTTTAGATGGGCTTTAAGTACTACCTGGCTTGTTATAAAACCTCAAGCAGTAGCTGCTATGTGCAGTATCACTTGCTCTGTCTGCCTGAGCTATGTGGATTATTAGTAAGAGATTACCATTTGAAGCTGTAAGCTTAGCTCTTATTTTTTTGAGGAATTTCTGGAAAACAATTTGCCAGCAACCTTTGGGGTTTCATAATTGATGTGATGATGAGCCTTAATAGACCTAACACTTTCCTGTGGTGGTCATGATGTTACCTATACTTATTGACTTGCAAGCTGGCTTTGCTGGCAAGAACATGCTATTTTGGCTGTAATGTCTTGACCTACAAATGACAACTTCAGTTTACTTGGACCTGAAATGGAGAGGTGATAATTCATCATATGACATATACCTGTATTCATTTTAGGGTAGTTCTCATGATTTGTGAAATAAGATTAATTTGTAAGACTTCTCTCTGTTGCTCAGAATAAGTAGTGAGTGCCATTTTGCATGAATGCCTGACATTTCTTCAAAAACTGTTATTCACACAGTAGTCATAAAACTCAATGCTGTTGCTACTTTGTGATTATAAAACTTGACTTTAGAGTTGTTATTAGTTTTTCATAGGACACTGTCTGAAGCATTGGTTGAAGGTTCAGGCATAAAGACTTAGTGCTTTCCTTTCAAAATGGCAGCAGGATATGAAGAATAATAGAAGTCCCATATGATTTAGAGATTCAGTAGGGTGATCTTATGACATATAAGTTTCATATGTCTGTCTTTACTGAAGTAATCATAGCATTTTAACAGTTTTTTACTCTTTAAGATAACTTACGTTCTCCCAGCTAAGGACTGTCAACAGCAACGGTTCTAAATTGACCATGTTGTTTTTACTATGTAGTATTTAGCTGGACTTTGATCCTTTGCACTGTGGCAAACTTAACTATGGACATAACCTGACAAAATTCTAATATCAGTTTCTTTCTCTGTCTCCTTTTCCTCTTCACTTAGTGGTCCACAACAAATACACAGTATAGATAAAATGTTGATTTGGCTTTATTTGAAAAAAAAAAAAGCTTCTGTACTGACTAGCTGCTTCAATGTTAGTTCAATATCAGGTTGAACTTTCACCTTAGATTCCTAATACACTACACCAGTCTGTAAAACAGAAGATTTTGGGCTCTGCTGCATAATCACAGAAACTATCAAATTTTCTGTTGTCCAGACTTGCAACTTAGTCTGACTTAAAGTTGTTAATGGTGAATAACTGGTGTTTAGTAGCATTTCTTTTGAATGATAGCACTATGTTTTAAAGTTTTGGTATAGCTTTTATGCAGGGTTTCTGCACTGTCTGCACCTCAGCATCTTTATATGCTCAGATTAGAAAATGCTAGTTTCCATTGAAGTATCTTCCTTGCTCTGATCTGAACTATGGCTCCCTGTTTTGTCAGTTATAAGCCCCACCATATTTTTTTCTTTTTTTATAGCTTTTATGGAGGTGCTTAGTGTAATTCTGATTCTTTCCCCTAGAATTAAATTTCAGTTAAGAATCAGTCTTGTAAAAGGCAGAGAGACTGATGTTTTAAAAAATAGCACACATTAGAAGGGATTGCAATAGCCCCTTTGTGGGTTCAGAGGTGTGTGTAGCTTCAGCCTTCTTCAAACTGCATTGATTAGTGGGGGGGGCAAAGTAAAATACATCAGAACAGTCTAAAAGCAGATATATGCTGAACTGTAGCATGATTTTGACACTACAGTCACAACTGCTTGTATACCGTACTGTAGGTGAGTGGGCTTTCCCACTTAACTTTCTGTTGCAGGTGATGGAGCATGAGTCTCAGTTCTCTTGCCTTTCAGTAGCTGAGTGTGGTGGAACAAGTACTATAAACTGTGGAGGGTTTCTTTGCTCCCTCAAAACAGCTATTAAACTTTCCAAAGTGCAAAGTAGTAGAGATTTGGACCTCAGCTTCCCTTGTGTAAATGAATCTGCTCAGGACAACTAAAATGTTGTATTCCAGGTCTGGAAGACAGTTGAATACAAAAATGGCATTTATTTAAAAAGGTGGAGTCAACTTATTTTGATTTCTTACCAGCAAAATATGTGATAATTCTGTATTATTGTTTACTTCTGTTGAGTTCATTATTGCTTTTTAAGTGTTGGCTTTTGTATTCTTTCAGGTGCTTCACGGTATTTTTTTTGTTAACCTGAGCCATACTTAATTACTTTAACACCAGCAGTTCTTGAGTAGTTTTGTGGAAATATTGTTTGACCTGAAATAAATCATTACCAAAAAGAAAACTAATAACTTTGTAATGATGTAATACTTATCTTAGCTGACATTGCCATTATACTAATGTTGCACCAATTGTGATACAAAATGGGAGAGAAATGCTACATTGAACATTCTTTTTAAAAACTTTACTTTTTGCCTTTTTACATCTGCTTCACTCTTTCCTCTTCAGTGTGGAAGCTGTTTCTGCTACTGTTCTGCAGCTTTTGGCAATAAGCAGGGAAGTGGAGCTGCTGGTTCTTTCCACCTAGCTAGTAGTTGCCCTCAGGGTTCTCAGGTGTTTCGGATCTTCTGCAATGCAAGTTGTTCAACTAAAATAGATTTAAATGAATCTTGCTTAAAATAACACACCTTAAGGTCTATCCTTAATAGAGCACAACAAGCTTTAGGTAGCAAGCAGTATTCCTGATAAATGTTAGTAAGTCAAGATACTAAAATAGATTCCTATATGCTGATTTTATTCAGTGTTTAAAGACCTAAATCAAAAGAGAATATTCTTCTGAATTTGGTTGTATTCACTGTGTGAATTTATTAAAATTTGTGAAACCAGCTGAGGCTTTTAAAATGCAGAAAGGCATGGGTGGGTAGAAACCTTATTTTTCAGATATTGGAAGACCTTATATCCATAATAAGCAAAAATCAATTTGTTTAGTTACTGTATACTTGTAATAAATATCTAAAGATGTATCAGACTTAAAACTCTATAATGGTTTTCATATCTAGCCCAGTGAGAGTACTTTAGTGTAACATAGAAAAAATGAATGGCTTTTTGATTCTCAACTCCATACAACTACAGTCTGATTATAAATGTCTCATATGTAAAAAAAAAACCAACCTCTAGTGACAAATATAAATACCTGTTAATATAATTGTCAAGTCTCCTAATCAGCAGTATTTCTAGTACAAAATTTCTATATAGGAAATTTCGGTGGGCTTTGAGTAATGAACTTGTGAGTATAGATACAAATAAAGATACTGCTGAGTGATTCTGATGGCTATTATTTTAGTCCAAACCGAAACACATTTACATTGGTGAGCCCTACAGGGACTCAAAATTGTCAAAACGGAGAACAAGTGACCTCTGCTGCAATACAGAAATGTTAAGATGTTAAAAAAAAACTCTCCAATTTTTGAGGAATTACAAGCTCCCTTGTAAGGTTTTGAAGAATTAGTTAATGCTTTTTCTGTAGTAGCCCAACAGTTCTTGATATGGAAGTGGAGTGCTTCGTAATTCTTAAATGTATTCTAAGTTACTCCTGTGATTGAGACATGTTTTTGTGGTGAGTTGTTCTAAACCTTGTGCAAAGCACTTATCAGTGCCCTTGAAAGCTAGGTAAGTATGGTAACCATAATCAGATTCATAGGGTTCTGTTTTAAACCTGAACCACCATGTTATGTTCTCTGTTCTAACTGAACCTCCCACAGAAGTACCAGTGAAATTTCTTTCCATATACACATGAAAACCTTAAGCTGTTGCATTTCTCAAATTTGTAACTAAAGAGGCTTTAAACTGCATCAGTTGTCTGGAGTAGACATTGGATTTTGTTACAGCAGTGAGTAAAATGGAAACAACATGGCAGTTCTTTCTCTGGCGTGGGAAGATGCTGTTTCAGAAAAGTAAATGTGCGTGCCTGGGAAATTGTCATGGATCAAATGCAAATTTGAATTTGACAGTGATCTAAAGTGAAGAGTCATAGTTTAAATTTAAAAAAAAATTAAAAATCTTTCTCTGTTACAGGAATTCTGTGCAGCATGTTTTCTGGGTGGAACTGGGTGGCCCGTTGCTTGTATCTGCTCTTGAATATTTGTTCTCTTGAAGGTAAGACTTCTGTGTCTCAAACACAAGAGACTTGTACAACTATTTTAATCCGATGCTCGAACTACATACTTGCTTTTTGTCTAGATACTTATGGGGTGGGGGCAGGAGGCAAGGTGTAGTAGGATAGAGAGACCTAGTCTATGCTTTTTATACTATGGTAAAATAATGTGCGTTAAACCAATACTAACTTCTGCTTCTATTCATTGCTCATCTGTGTACAGAGATAGTGAAGAGTTACTTTGGTCAGTAGAAGTTCGCTTTGCTTCCACTGACATTACTGGAGCTGGTCACTGTAGCAAACTGAAGTTTAACTTCATGTATGCCAAATTGTATCTAAATGAAAGCATGTCTTAGACTACATGCTGTTAAAGCAATAAGCTACCAGTGAACTAGTGTAGTGGGCTTTGTGATCAAGTTACAGCTGTGGGCCACTGCTGTTGTGTAGCAAATGATCATCTTCAAGATGTTTAGTATGGCTATTGATTCAAGGCAGTATTTCAGTCACCTGTTTCTTCTTTAACACTTGACACTTTTCTCTTTATGTGCCTCTATAGTGATAGTCACAGTTTCATTGTTGTGTTGAAGTTCCTTTGTAATAAAAAAAAATACTGTCAAAGGTGCAGAGTTCAATATAGTTCCTAAATATGCTTATAGTATACACACTGAGGCGTTTGAAATGGGTAATTCAAGTATTCAACTGTTTGCATGCAATTCTTCTAAAACTAGTCCACCACAACAAAGGTGCACACTTTTCTCAATTTTTTTGTTAACTTTCTCTACAGAAAATACATTTTAAATGCAAAAGTAACCTCAAGTATATTACCTTCTTCCTTCAAAACATGCTAAACATTCAGTCCTTGACTGTACTCTCTCTGTAAAGGCCCCTGCTGTTAATAGAGCTTTTCTTGCTTGGTAAAATGCTTTCACAAAGCCTGGGGAGCACTACACTGATTTTGCCCCTTAAATCTGCTTGGTGGTCCACTAATGCATTTCAGTTTTGTAACTGTCAAGTAACTAATTCATTTGCTGCTTAGACACATATAGTATTTTTAACATTACACTAGTATTGACTCAGCAATATTGATTATGGAATGTTCTGTAGCTTTTAGTAAAGATGCAATTCTTTTTCTTTTTAGTTTCAGGTGGACTTGTGCAGTCATGTGGTCACATCATCCCAGAGTCTCCTGTATTGGCCCTTGGTTCCAATTTCACAGCATTATGCATTTTGAATGAGAGTTGTCTTGACTTTGGCAATATCTATGCTAATCAAATCATCTGGAAAATTAAAAATAAAGTGGTACCTAAAGAACAGTACCGTGAAATAAACAGAACAGTTTCCAGTGTCACATTTAATGACACTTCTTCACTAGCTACTCCTCTGACATGCAACATTTTAGCAGATGGACAGATTGAGCAGAACATTTATGGAATTACAGTTACGATAGGCTGTAAGTACCATTCTTCTTGCCTTTTATTCTGGTCCTAAGAAAATTGCTTCTGAGAAACAGGGAGGAGAATACAAACAATGGGAAGTGTGCATATCTTGAAACACTTATTTCCATTCCCTCCCTGGATAACCGTATAAAAATATTGTTAAATTACATGCCGTCAGAGCTGGTAAATATGCACAGAATAAGGTTTTCTAAAAAACAGAAAATACTCTGGAGTATTTCAGTGTTGAAATGGGAAGAAAGTAGAAAACAATAGAAAAATGTTGAAGCAGGAAGATTTAAATTACAGAAAATGTGAATTCAACTGACATAGATCCTAGGAAATAAACTAACTTTTCCTTACTTCTTGCTTCTGTTCAGTGTTTAAGGAAATACCACAAGGTCGTATGTCCTGCTTTCATAATAACACTATGAAATTAATGTTTTCTTCATTAATGGATTGAGAAATACTTAGTCCATCTGTATCACTAAAGCTAACCTGAACTGCCTTGAGGATAGAACATACTGTTTGGATTACTCTACCACTATATATAAGAAAATACTTTTAACTAATTATAAACTTCCCTTGTTCAAGCATGATAGCACTTGCATAGTTCTGAACAAGTGCACTTTGAGACAAGACTGAGGTTTTGAGAAAGTAATATGAATAACTAAATATACAGCTTCTTAATTAGTTGGTGGACTGTTCATAAAAGTCTTCCAATGGCTGATGAATTATGTTGCCTCCTAGTGTTCGCAAAAGGCATTGCAGTTGTTGCAAGGTCTGTGTACAAAAGGCTGGCTTGAGTTCACCATTTAAACTAATGTGGTTCTAGCATGAATTACAAAATGTGTTGACAGAAAAACTATCTTTTCTATTTCAACTTCTGAGGAGTAAATTTTTTATCAGAAAAGACAGGCAAAATATATGGAAAGGTGAGGACAGATAGAATATCCTGAGATGATAAACTGGATGACAGTACAGATAATATTTTACAGCTGTAATTCACATATGGATCTTGTGATGCATTTGTATTTAAACATACTGTATTTTCATACTGTCAGTTAAAGGAAAATTCTGTAAACAGTGAGAGTAGCAACAGGTTTAAGAAGAACACAGCTATTCAAGAAAAAAAACTATAAGGTTCATGACATAGTTCTGTTGAAAATAGCATTCTGCTTGAAAGGAAATAAGATTCTCCAAGTGCATTATACTCTTTTAAATAGTGGCATTCTAAAAGCTAGAAACAAACTCTTTGTGTGCTGTCACTTCAATTTAAGGAGGAAAAAAAATAGTTCAGCTGCACTCTGAAAAAGTTTCTTTTACACTAATGTGCATTGATGAAGATCCTTTATCTTTCTTATAGGTGTTTGCAGCTAAATTATCCTTCTTCTGTAGCTCAGGTGGGGGAGACTAGACCTATCACAGTTGCCTTAGAGCTCAAGTTATTGGCAAAGTCAACATATGCCAATCCACCTCAGTGCTCATTAGCAATTTTTTTCTGTGTAAATTAAAATAGATTAGATGAGAGATTGTTGATACCAGGTTTTCTGCCTCAAAGAATGAGAAATATTCTGTGCTGTTCCTTACTGTCAGGTGCTTGTTCCTTATACAGCCTACTGTTTCTCAGAACAGCTTGTTAAGTGTCTTAACTTCCATTACTGGATGGCATCCAGCACTTTTTGCCCCCTCCTTTAGAAGTATATCTGACTTTAAATACTTCTGATGTTCACTGAAATTGCTCTCATGGGACACTTAGCATGATTCTTACTGGATTGAAATGTGTATATAGATTAATTATTGCTAACTTTTTCTGTACAGTGCCCCCAGAGAAGCCCAAGAACTTAAGTTGCATTGTGCATCAGGTGTCAAAACTCACATATCCTATGACTTGTACCTGGAACCCTGGCAGGCATACGTTCTTGGATACTCACTTTAGGTTGAAATACAGATGGTAAGTAGTCCTTTGTAGAATATCTAAATAATTTTGAAGAATATTTGTAGGCTTGAAATTCCTTGATACTTTGGAAGAGTTCTTCACTAAAATCCAGTTTCCTAGAGTATTGCTCTCTATTTTGAGGGGGAAGGGAAGAGTTAAAGAAGTTCACATTTAAAGTAATTCTAAGTCAGACTTGAAATTTTGTTGCTGCACTTGTTTTGGAGTAACAGCTATCTAGTATTTTTCCATTCTTTGAATACATGAGTAGTGTGGCATGAGTACAATACACCTAATCATTAACTGGCTGGACCCAAATTATAGATTTCACTTTTTTGTGGTGAATGTTCTATCCCATTCTAAACAGGTAGATGATGTCCCTGCTCATTGCAGGAGGGTTGGACTAGATGACCTTTAAAGTTCCTTTCCAACCCAAACTATACTATGATTCTAAGTAGAGAAACCAACATATAGTGACTGGATTTTGTACAGGTATTATCTACTCTGTACTCTTGAAGAACTCAGAATGGTGTTTGTCCACAATTAGTCCTAACATGAAAGCTTTGGAAAAAGTATTTCTCCTGTAAAAGCAAATCAACGTAAGTATTCTTCAAACTCTTCAAATGGTCTCTCGTTGTTTAAAATGGAGCAGATAGAATTGTTGCTCTGCTCTGGAGACAGGAATGACTTGCCAACAGCTTTCCATCTACCCCATTCTGCTAAACTGTTTTGGTAACAAGTGTAGCAGAAAGTATGGAAAGATAGGAAACCTTAATGCTTTGCAAATCTCCTGATGCCCCTAGAACTATCTGCTGTTAGTGTAGTAGAAGATGGTGAACAGAAGTGATGTGTTGCAGCTGTAATACTGTACTCGTGAAGGGTGTGCAGGTAATACTGACTACATCTTTTACTGCATGAATATGCTTCTAGTTACTAGCCATAGTGCTTTTTGATTAAAAGTATCAATTCTTGATCTTTATTTTTTAAGTTAAGTTAGGGTTTTGTACAACTTTATAAGTACAATACTATGGCATGTGGTTTTGAAGATATGTGACTTGAAGTCAAGAGATTTTATTCTGGTTTCTATTCTAATGCAAACATGCATCCGTGGCTGAACAAGCTATGTAATCTCTTCACTTTTTCTTCCCATGCTTCTGCTTACAAAGATAATGGCAGAGGGGAAACATGAGCTAAACTGATTGATCACTCTGACTTACTTAAAAAGATTCTCTAAAAAAACCCAAACTTACTGCTTCGTACCTTGTTTTTTTCTTTTATTTAGGCCACAAGAGAACTTTCCTGACTGTATACCAAAAGATGTAAACAATTCTTGTACGATTGCTGATGTTCAGTTCTTTGTGAACCTGGAGGTCTGGGTAGAAGCAGCAAATGCTCTTGGGAAGGCTGAATCTGATCCTCTTGTTATTGATCCCATTGAGATTGGTAACTATATGCCTCTTAATAAAGCTTTAGTAGTACATAACTGCTGCTTCTGTGCATATTGCTGAATTGGTATGTTAATGTTTCTTCACTATAAAAATCTAACACTGCCAAAATATTGGTGGCGAGAACTTGAACTCTGCTGGGCAAAGGTAGGGAAGGTGAGAGATTTGGTCACAATTCGGATAGCAAGTTCTTGTTGAGTAGTCTACTTTAGAAACTAGTGTGAAATACAGCCATTTGAGCTTCTGGAAGGCTTTAATAGTAGTGTTACAACATGGTATACCAACTGCTAGAGGCATGATAAATTACAGCTGTAGAGTTGACTCTAACTCCTTCTCTTCTAGTTAAACCTCTGTCTCCAC
This sequence comes from Aviceda cuculoides, assembly GCA_035590195.1. NCBI lineage: Eukaryota > Metazoa > Chordata > Aves > Accipitriformes > Accipitridae > Aviceda > Aviceda cuculoides. Next base: position 63,109,668 of record JAVJGG010000074.1, read on the forward strand.
ACAACTTATCAGTCAACTCAGGAATACTACCAACTGTTCTGAAGCTTTCCTGGGAGAATCGGATTTCTATAGCTGTGATGAAGCTGAAATTCAATATTCGCTATAGGACCATTGGTGACACAAACTGGATGCAGGTAATACCACTAATGTCCTTTGCCACTCTTCTGCTGTAACCCAGCCATTTGTCAAACTGCAAAAGTTCCCTCACTGCTGCAGTTCAGAGGATTCACTTTATTATCATTAAGTCTTATGTGGTCTCCCTAGGTAGTTTTTCAGGCCTGTTCATAAAGGCTGTGATCTAGGGGTTTTGGGCACAATAGAGTACATTGACCTTGTCTTTTCTTTGTGGACTTCTCTGCTGTCCTTCCCCATCATGTTGCAGTATGTTTATCTGAATTTTTATTCTGTACATGCAACACCTAGAACATTCATGAACTTTGATCTTCCCATGCATATGCAAAACTACTGATCTAAATATCATTTAAAGCTTGGGCAAACACTGTACAGTGCTGGGACGCTTTTTTGACCTTGCTGCACCTGTACTTGGGTCACAGCAACCCTATGCAATGCTACAGGCTTGGGGAAGAGTGGCTGGAATGCTGCCTGGTGGAAGAGGAAGTGTTGGATGACAGTTGGCTGAATATGAGCCAGCAGTGTGCTCAGGTGGCCAAGAAGGCTAATGGCATCCTGGCTTGTACCAGAAATAGTGTGGCCAGCAGGAGCAAGGAGGTGATCGTCCCCCTGTATTCGGCACTGGTGAGGCCACAGCTCGAGTACTGTGTTCAGTTTTGGGCCCCTCACTACAGGAAAGACATTGAGGTGCTGGAGCACTTCCAAAGAAGAGCAACGAAGCTGGTGAAGGGTCTAGAGAACCAGTCTTATGAGGAGTGTCTGAGGGAACTGAGCTTGTTTAGCCTGGCAAAAAGGAGGCTGAGGGAAGACCTTATTGCTCTCCGCAACTACCTGAAAGGAGGTTGTAGCAAGGTGGGTGTCAGTCTCTTCTCCCAGGTAACAAATGATAGGATGAGAGGAAATGGCCTCAAGTTGTGCCAGGTGAGGTTTAGATTGGATATTAGGAAAATTTCTTCCTCAGAAGGGTTGTCAAGTGTTGGAATGGGCTGCCCAGGGAAGTGGTTGAGTCACCATCCCTGGAGGTATTTAAAGATGTGGTGCTTAAGGACATGGTTTAGTGGTGGACTTGGCAGTGTTATGTTTACAGTTGGACTTGATCTTACATGATGTCTTTTCCATCCTAAATGATTCTATGATTCTATACAGTATGGTTGTCCTGCATACATGCCTTAAGCCTGATGCAGTCAAAGGAACTGGAAAAGAGTAAAAGAGTAAGGCATATGCCTTACCTGTAGTGCACTATAGTATGTTCATGTCATTCAAAGTTGTGGGGGTTTTTTTCTTCTACTTCAGTCTATGGACATATTTTCAATAGCTTCTCACTTTTGCCTTTCTTTAAGCCTTCTCTCACAGCAGCAGTATTCCAGGGACACTCTTACCAAGATCTTCCCATTTTTTTGTTTCAGTACAGATGGCCAAAAGTATTCTGAATTTCATGACTTGTTGGAAGGAAGATTGCTTCTGACTTAACCAAAATATGGTGTTTGAAGCAGGTAGCATAACACAGCTACTTGTGACTAATGTAGTCACAAATGGATGAACTCTTTGAGTGTTAGATGCAGACATTAATTATTAAGGTCACCTGTACTGATATTTTAAAAAGCACTGCCCTGCACAACTTATTCTGCAACTCCAGGATCTATTGACACATTGTCCTATTAAGTAATTTTAACTTGTTTTGCCCTTTTAACATATGTACAAGACATAGTAAATAGTAATTTATAAAACAACTGAGCTTGTGTAGCTGTGGTAAAATTTGACTACTTTGACAGTTGTTTGCACTCAGTATTAAGCTTTTGAGTGTCATACATGTGTGTTTAATCTGCAACCTCTTGCAGGGTTGCTCACTATAAAAAACCCTTAATTGCAAGTGGAATAATGTGGGATGAGTCAGTATGTGTGACCTACATATATCTATTATCTACATCACACATCTGTTTCTGTACATATACAGTAAGAATATTTTCTGGCATTCATTTGCTCGTCTAAGTTAGAGGAAAGAGCTTATGAAAATAAACTCATTTATTATGAGTATTTATTACTCATAATAAACTCATTTATTAAAAGTATAAACTACTCTAAAACAAACTATTTCCAATGTCAGTTAAGATGTACTGTTGTGTATCAGTGGAAGCAATAATCCTGGATTTTCTAGCTTTATAGGAGGTTTCTAGCAATCAATAATCAAGCAGATAACCTAGCAAAGTTCTGAAATGTGAGGGGGGATATTGTAGATCAGTAAGTAGAGGAGTTATATAGTGTCTTGGTTTGAAAGACAGGTGTCTGCCAAGGAAGGCAGGAGCCCCCCCCCTGGGATGGCAGATGCAACCCCCCTTCCCTCCGAGTTATTACAATTTTGAAATCAAGGAGCTTCCAGGCAAAGATGTGG
>JAVJGG010000074.1:63117171-63149179 GCA_035590195.1 Aviceda cuculoides
TGTGCCAACTTCTTGTGCCCCTCCAGCTTTCTCACCGTCTGGGCTTGAGAAGCTGAAAAGTCCTTGATTTTAGACTAAACACAACTTACCAACAACTGAAAACATCAGTGTGTTACCAACAGTCTTCGCATACTGAACTCAAAACACAGCACATACCAGCTACTAGGAAGACAATTAACTCTATCCCAGCTGAAACCAGGACAACCCTACCTGTTTAAACAAAATGGAATTTATGTGTACATAGTGGCATTGCTTCAGCTCTACGCAAAATTTACTTTCTCTGGGGGGGATACTGTCATATATTCTTTCAATATCCTAGTCACTTCTTTTCTACTCCTAAGGACAGTATGGTTTTGTTTTCTGTGGTTACTATCTGAACCCAAGCAATGAGGATTTCAGGACTGCCTGTGTATTTAGGCTGCATTGCTGTTCTGATGTGGTGACTGGCTTTGCAAAAATAGTGCTATTATTAAGTACCAGGCTTTATTTTAGCCTCAGAACAAAGGTGCTATGGTGGAAATGAACATAAGGCAGATCATGGTGCATTCATGATCTATATCAGGCAAGATGTATAATTGCTTCTGTTTCACATAAATCAGGGTACTCAAGATTGTTAAGAGCGAGCTCCCTTTGCCTTAGTTCCCAGTTCTCCTTCCCACTTGATGTAAAGCATAAGAGACAAGGCACACTATAGACTTGATACTGGTTTTTGGAGGTAAAACATCCAAAATCTCATACTGATTAATATTAAAAAATGCAATAAAAACTCCCAGAGAAAATACAGTCTAGCAAGATTATAAATGTAAATTCATTTTAAGATCATCTTTCTGTTAGGGCTAAGGCCCTAACAAAGGATTGGCCACTTTTTATTGCTTTATGCACCATAATAGATTGATTCATTCTACTTTGAAATTTGTAGTGGAAACACTACTTGAATTTTTTACAGTACTGACACCAGAAAGTATTGTAGTATTGTATAAAAGTACTGCAGTTCTGTTACCCTTTTTAGCATAAAGGATATAGGCAACTTGGGGATTTCTGGCAGGAGAAATCTGTCTCCTTTTTAACTTCCCTGCATTTTCCTTTTTTAGGTGATATGATATTGGGGAGGTAGGGAGAATGTTGGAGTTACAGACCATAGCAAGGTTTGCAGTATACAGGTGTTCAGGGCTGTGCCTCTGAACACAGGCTGCATGGCGTAGATTTCGCAATGCCTCACTCAGCACTGTCATCTTCAGCCCATTGTTGCAGAAGCTCAGCATGGTGACTCTCAGTTATTTTGGTACTGTACACTTAGAGCAGAACTGGTGTTTTGCTCATCTCTTCTAGAAATCTGTCCATGCAGGTGTTCCACCTAATATACCAAGCATTACTTGATTTGAGGAACTAAAGAAATACTTTTGGTATATGCTTTTATTAAAAAAAAGGGGGGGGGGGGGGGCAGGCCATAACCTTCTAATGATAGTCCAAGGATTAATTTAAACAGATTAAATAAAAATATTTCTACTATTAAGCATTGCTTCTTTCATCAGAACCATCTAAAGGACCAGCCATATGGAGGATCATTGATGCATCTTGCTCACCAGCTTCCTGGACTGTGCATCTGATGTGGAAGGTAAAGCAACATTATAAACTGCAGGAACTGAGCATTCTTTTGAAAACATTAATTTTTAAGTGGCAAAACTTACCTCAACAAACTTCAGTAGATAGCTGGGATAATACAGGTTTTATCGATAGAAGAAGTGACTTCAGTATTATTATAACAGCATAGGTGTAAAGGCTATCAGTTAACTGACACACATCTGTGATCCAGAGTATACAGAATCCACTTTCAGATTCCTGACTTGCTGTCCTAAGCAGTCTGCAGAATTGGAAACTTTCACTTGAGCAAAGTAAACCTTCATGTTATGCCTTCTGCTGTATCCTAAAACTTTGGTAACGCTGTCTGGACAGGGATACTCCAGCTGCAAAATCCATTAAGCCTAGAGACATTCCAGAAGCCAAACTTATTAAATACAGCACTGTACATTTGCATGCAGTAGGCTGCTGTTTCTAGTTGGCTGATTAGTCCAAAGCTGAGAAAGTGAATGCAATTATGGTCAGTCCCCATCTCCTGCTTTCTTTTGGTCCATGAACTCTGTCACATTTGATCTAGCTGTCTCTTTATTATTACTTTTTCCCTATTACTAGGTGGCTTGTGTGAAGTTACATGTATATTGTTATGGCATCATTTTCTGATGTAACTCATATGCCACGTGCCACTTCTGACATTATTTAGCTTAGGAGAACTGGTGCTACTTTACAGTTTCAACAGTTTTCTCCTAAGTTATCTGAAAACTAATACTTTTACACAGAACATAGTATTTTTCTGTTACTAGATAACAGAAACAAGTATTTTACCATGTGTAATAAAAGAGAACTACTCAGGCTGTTTTGAATTCAGGTTCAACACAGCTTAAGATGTGAGATTCCTTTTATGTCATTGTGTTGTAAAGTCACATGAAATGGGGGTTTTATCAACACATGTTCTGCAGTCTTTACTGAATAGCTTTTATTAAACTATTAGGTAGGACCGTGAGCCAAGAAAAAGAGGATTTAAACCAGAAATCATTCTGGAAGTTACTGCTTTCTCGAAATGAACACAGGTTATTTGCGCTTTCCTTAAATATATAGCTATTTGATCTATGTAACTTGTCTTTCTCTCTGATTTTAAATTACGCATCAAAGACAATAAAAGTTAAGTCACATTTGTTCACTACCAGTATAGTCAAAGATGTGTTTTTAACAGGCATTGGAGCCATTTGAAGCCAATGGAGTAATCTTGCAGTATGAAGTGACTGTCAGAGCTAAATCATCTCTCTCCAGTCCACCAGAGAAATACAATGTCAATACCACCAACCTTACATTAAAGCTCCCAAATGGAACTTATGAAGTGATTGTGATTGCCCATAACAGAGTTGGGGCATCCCCTCCATCGGTTTTACTTATCCCAGCAAGTAATACAAAAGGTTAGTGTCCTAGTAATGTCTGTTTCAAATGCATCTGCATGGCTTTTGTTGTAAGAAATCTTCAGTGTTGTAAGATGATACCATTTACATGGACACATATTTAAAGTATTACTGAATGTATCTGCAGTCTTAATACCTTATAATTATGCTACCACTTGTATACTAGGGAACATGTGGGTTTATATACCCACAGCCTCATTTGAAGTTGTGTCCTATTTTGCTGTTCTTTTTGATCCTTAGACCTACTGTGCACTATATTCCCTGTTGTTTCTTTTCTTAGTAGAGCGGGCATTTTTGTTTTCTTTTTAAAAAATCAGAGGGTTGGGGAAGCAAGCATCCTTTACTTGATGTATATACCATCTCACCATTGCTCTCCCTTCTGCTTTCTGATCTCCCCCACAACCCTTTCTTCTCTTGTCCCTGTCTCTCCCACAGTTCCAGTATCTTGCCCGGTTGCTTTATCTGCTTCCCCTGTTTCCCTACTGTTCATGTTCCTTTTTAAGTTCCTTTCACTGTGCAGTAGCAGTAACTACAGGCTGTTTTTTCCTTACTTCCAGCCTCCTCTTAGACGATCCGAACACTAGCAGAACAGGAAGCAAGAAATAAGTATATAGATGCTGCTTTTAGTGTAAACACCAAGGGAGAGCCACAGCTTCTAAAAGTATTAGGTGAACTAATTAAGGGTATATTTCAAACAGAGTAGCATTGCAGTGAGAAGCATTTGGTAAGGTACATGAGTGTGAGGATTAGAATGGGAATTTAGAAGTGTCTCAAGGTTTGATTTGTCTCTGAAATAGACCCCTTCTTTTGGAAGAAACTTTTCTGAGAAATAGTATCTCTTTACTGTGCAATAAGGCAACTTACTGTGAGGCTAATTTCCAGTTTTCAAGTAGCTTAATACTGCTTATTTTTGATCTGTGATATAAAGATGCAGATGTAAGCTTCCAAATTTCAGCAAATGAGTTTTATATTTACTTAGGTTCTGTCAAATTGTCACCATTATAATAACACAGACGTAGCCACATTTGACAAAATAGCTATTGTTATGAATGTCTGTGGAAGAACTGTCAGTATTTATCACTTTTCTGTTTTCTTGCATCACAGCTCCTGTGAAGAATGTTAGAACACTACCTAAAGATGGCAAGTTGTGGGTAGGGTGGACTGTTCCTAACAGTTATGTTCTTAAATACGTGATTGAATGGTGCCTGGTGTCCAACAGCTCAGACTGCACTATAGAATGGCAGAACGAACCAGGAAATATTCAAGGAACATATTTGAAAGGTATTTAGCTCATAAGTCTACAAATACTTTGTAGAACACTCTAAAAACCTAATAAGTATTCTCAAAGGGAGGGATGAACTTCTATGAAGTCCATTTATTAAATTTAACATTTGAATGTGAACCATTATATTGTTCCTTTAGTTAATATTTTGGAGCAGTATATCAATGAGCTCTAGAAAAAGTCAGCTGCACATTAGATGCAAGTGGGTTTAATAAAACAGCCAAAACCCAGAACCTTGTGTCTGAAGTAAATGAGAAGGATGGTGAAGAATTTGACTGTCTGTGAAACAGCACATTTTAAATTTCCTTTATTAGGTGATATAAAGCCGTTCAAGTGTTACTTGATAACTGTTTACCCTCTATATGCTGATGGTCAAGGAAGTGGACAGTCTGTGAAGGCTTATCTTCAGCAGGATCGTAAGTACAAAATGGTTATCTTGGAGCACATAAACTGACCTTCTTCACTAAAAATGAGACCTTTCCTTTGATGTGGACTATGTAGTGAAAAATGGTCTTCCACTTGAGGGTCATCTGACGTAATTGATCTTGTCCCTTCTATTAACATCCATTCTGCTTATTTACAGTATTTAACAGACATCTGTGGCTGAGTCTTTCCCTTTTTCCAACCTTTGTCAGATAATTTGGCTTGAGTTTGTTATATTGGTATACTAATATTTCCATACTGATTTATTTTAAATTCTAAGTATAAAGCCAAGACTAATTAACTTCAGATGATGATTTCATGTGATCTGCTGATTACTGTTTTTCATATCTTTTTTTTCCTGGAGGTTTCTCTTTTAAAACACCTTTGGAGTTGCTACGTTGTCTGAAAATAATGCTTTGCAGATGAGTTAGTCCAGCTATTCCATTAAAGTTTTTATGCAGGAGCAATTTGGTGCTCGTTAATACACTGCTTCTGTGGATGTGAAGGTGCCCAACAGAAACTAATCTTCATCTCCCATTACAGGTCCTTCAAAAGGACCAACCGTTCAGACAAAAAAAGTAGGAAAAGCTGAAGCTGTTCTGACATGGAACCATCTCACAGTGGATGAACAAAATGGATTTATCAGAAGTTACACCATATTTTACAAAACTATTGATGGAAATGAAACAGGTAACAGAAAGCAGAGAAGTGTTTTGTGGCATTGAAGTATTCCATCTGTCTCCTTCCTAATACATGTTCCTGAAAAAAAAAAATACAGACTCGAGTGTGGCTGATAGTCTGTTCTGATGACATAAAGCTGATGTTTGAGGTGTAGCTCTCCTCCATAATGAACAGAAAAGTCACACATAAAGAATTCAGAACATTCAGTCTGTGTGTAACAGGGTACTGAGTTTAGTTTCTGAAAGCTGATTTGTGGGTATTGTACTCCCATCTTTCTATCTAAATACAGGATGAGATGGTGGTGTTGCAAGATGACGCTAGATCATTCAAGCTGTAAAGGAGCTGATTGCATTCAACTATGATAAAGCCTTAAAAAAAAGTGTGTGGGGGGTAATCCTCCTGGAGCTCTAGATCAATGCATTACTCATGTAAAAGATATTGTTTGAAGTGCATTTTAGTTCTCAGTAGTGTATATGACTTGCAGGCATAAGACTGGGAGCTAGCACTATCGAAAGCTTTTCCTTTTTAGATTTGCTTAAATTGGAAGGGCCACTTACTTACGCCTACCCTACTTCTTGTTATTTCTAGTTAACCATGTTTTTTCTAGTTAGTAACTAGCCATTTGTAGTTAGCCATGTATTCTGCTTATTGGAGACCTTTAAGCCTCAACTTCACTGCCAGTTTAGTTGGCAGCTATGCTCCGAGGAAAAAAAAAAACAACCACAGGAAATTAGCACATAAAATACCATCAAAAAAGAGACTAAATTCAAACACTTGAACAGAAGCAAATTTATCTCAGCATTTCTTGTACAAGTTTAGTCTTTCTGTCTGCTGTATTTTCCATATAGCCATGTGTTCTACTAAAACTATCTTGTACACCTGAAGACGTGATGTCCTAATGCTACTGTGTTTGTGGAGATGTAATAAATTGTATGGAAAAGTAGTATAAATTTTTTCTTCTCTTTAGCTGTGACAGTGGATCCTTCCAAGACAGAGTATACCCTTTCTTCTCTAACCAGTGACACACTGTATACTGTGCGGATGATGGCATACACAGATGAAGGAGGCAGGAGTGGTCCCGATTTTACATTTACTACACAAAAATTTGGTAAGGCAGAGAAGTAATGTTATAACAGTATAGCAAGGCTGTGTACAAGATCTGATAGGAGGGGAAGGTGATTTAATTAAAAGAAAAAAAGTTTCAGTCACAGTCATACTTAAAAGGTGCATGATATCCACGTAGCCTGTCTAGTACTCAGTCACAAAGAGGTAGTTTAGTCAGGATTTCTTCTGATTGTACAGGGGACAAGCTGTCCTCTGCACGTCCCCTGGATTGCTCTTTTATGTTGGCAAACATGCTGGGTTTGGATATGTGTTGTGTATACATTAGCTTAAGGTATTCTTTTGCCCCAACTTTGTGTGAGTCATTGGGATTTACTCCGTGCCATTGTCTTCTCCTCTGGTGTCTGATGGCTCCTAACCTTGTCTTAAAGAGTCCAGAGTCTTTGTTTTAATCTGAAAGTAGGCTGGCCTTTATTATCCTGATACATGGGTGTCCTGAGAAGCTGCAGAGGTGTGCTGGGACCTTGATGTGCTAATCTAGGTGGCATTCAGCACATGCCATTATTACAGCCCTTCCTCAGGTTCCGCATTCTCGTTCATATCACTATTAAGGTTTGCTACAGTTCTCCCGAGACTCATTTTGAAGAGTTAAATTTATTGTATGTTCAGCTTTAAAGAGTGCTTCCTATTTGTAATGGTAAGAGCAAAAACATTAACCGAACTTAGTTGTGGAAAGCAATTCTTTAGATTCAGCGGTTTGGGGTTTTTTTTCTGTATAGTGTTGCTCTTCTTTAAGCATTCTGTAAGGTTTACTTAATGTGTGTAGCATTGGAAGGAATACATAACAATAATGCAACCTTAAGTCCAGGGAGAGGATATTTTTGTGTACAGAATAAACTGATGGATGACTAGTGACTTTGCTTACATTACTTACTTGACCATGATGTTGTTATGGCAGCCAGGAGGCCCCTGAAACACCTGGACCACAGATTAATGCATAGATGCATTAATACATAGATGTTACTGTCATATCTGCCGAAACTGTAAAATTACTTGCTCCATAGGTATTACGGCTTCCAGAGCAATGTGTGGGTTTTGTTGGTGCAAGGCATTAGATTGTTGGGACAGAGCTTTTCATGTTCTCACCAGCAGGCTGTCTTCATATGGTGAAGAGGTTCTTCTGAAGGTGAAGCTTAAGACTGAGCCCTGTGGGTGTGTTCAGTTTCAGATTCTCCCTGTCACTTTGGGAATGTATGCTGCTGCTGAGTTCCTTAAATGCCAAAGTGGGCTGTAACTGCTTCTCTTCATTTTCTTCAGGGAAAGGAGAAATTGAAGCCATAGTTGTACCTGTGTGTCTAGCGTTCCTGTTGATTGTGCTCCTTGGAGTTTTGTTCTGCTTCAACAAACGTGACTTGTAAGTATAAATGAAGTCTTTCTCTTACGCTTCTGTTATGCGCAAAAATATCAGAGATGGCAATAATCCAATACAAACAAGTAAATATTCTGCAGTTAGATCAGAAAAAGAAGGTAAAACATGCATACATTGATTGCTGATAAATATTTTTGTGTTTTCCGTGAGAAATCAGGGCATCTTCTGATACTAATTTCTTGCTGTTAACGATTAGCACTCAAACTAAATGTTCCATGACTCAATCCTGCAAGGAAATTCCTGCTTTTCTTGTTAGACTTGGTCAGGATTAGGTTTGTTGGATTTTGATGGGGACATACTGTCTTTGTTGTTTTCTAAGTCATATGAGCGTGAAATGATGGTCCCTAGTTTGTGAAGCACAGAAGATCTCTTTGCTGGGTGTATTTGAGCTATTTAATTAGTGTTAGCAAACTCTACGCTTCACAGACAAAAAAAATTAGGCTAACATCTTACTTACCTTGCATAACCTTAGTCAAACTCTGTGCCTATTTACTGTCTGCTGGGAAACATCCTCCCTCCTCCTGTTCCCTCTATGCCAGAGCTCTTGTGTGGCTTTAGCTGAGAGCGTATTGCTGAAGTGTTTTCCCCAGCAAGGAGTAACACCTCTCCCACGTCCATCCCCCTGCAGTCAACTATCTTTTCTTTCTAATTAAAGACATTATTTTGTGCCCTTTTCCTTCTGACCTCCCTGCTGCTCCTAAAATCAGTTCTTAATGGACATCAGTTGAAAGCCCATCTTGCAACCTTCTTCAGAGTTCTTCTACAGAGGATCTGTTGTTGGAGCCTCTTTATAAAAGGCAGGATAGATGCATCAGTTTCAAAGTTAGTTTGGTTGGATGTGATTTATCTACAGAAACTCCTATTGTTAAGTAACAGTTACCACATTCTTAAGAGTTCAGAGTTAGAAAAGACCAAGCAAGTTTTTCTTCAAATATTTTCACTTTATTTGTGAAGTTGGCTTAGTTTTTGACAGCTGTGATATAGTTATCTTCAAGAAGCAACAGTGTATTTTTGTACTGACATGCATCATAGACTTTACCTAAATAATTGCTGTGTAAATTCTAGAGTGCTGTAAATTTGAAAATCCCTCACTAACAGTTACCATTGGTTGTCTTGCCTTGTGTTGGATGGCTACATCTAATGTGTGGAAGAGTAAGTACAGTGCTGTGTTTGTCTAAGTAGTACAGCTTTCTACAAAGCTGTAAAGAAGTGCAGGAAGCATTCCTATTTGGAAATAAATACTATTGCAAAATTCCTATGTAAGGGAGTGGTGTCCTGGATTATGCAGTACTTCCTATCAATTTAGGAATTTGGGGAGTGTATCTTGCAATTTTATTCTGTTTTTAATCCTTTACAGAATTAAAAAGCATATCTGGCCTATTGTCCCTGATCCATCCAAGAGTAACATTGCCCAGTGGTCTCCTCAAGTTCCAGCTAAGGTAATACTCATCCTTCCGCATCTTATATCTTCCTAGTCCACAAGGTTCCAAATAAACCAACCAGTGGGAGTCTTCTTGTCTTCTAGCACACATGGATTTCAAGGAAAAAAACCCTGCATGTTAAGTTTCATGACACTGTGATACAATATATTTAGAAGACTTTATTGCATCAGTAGATTCAGCATTAGAAATACGTGGCCCTTAGCACAAGTTCACAGCATAGAGCAGGCTTTAATATTGTGAATTATGTTCAGTTTACTGATTGGAACGGTCAAGTCCTAATTATTTTACTTATTCATAGGAGATCAGGATTAAGTAAACAGAATTCATGATTCCCATTCTTAAAACGCCAAAGTGACTTGTTTGCACAGTTAAGTCATGAATGAGAGGGAAAGCTCTAAGAGTTCCTCATGGATGAGGAGATGTATGCCCCATGTGGGGTGAGTGACATAGCAAATTCTGTTCGATAAACTGTGGCTAACTTCTATGAAGAAGTGCTGTGATGTTGAATACGTTATTGGAAGTAACGTATGTATGCCTCTCAATATAGAATGTTCCTGTGCTACACAGCAAATGGTTCTGTGTTTACGGCTCTTAAGAATAGTTAAAATTAGAACAAAGCTTGCATACCCACTATGGTTTTAGAGTAGCTGCATAATTAAGACTTTGTAATGGAATTAAAGCTACGTCCTTCATTTTTTAACAGATACTTTGGAGATATTGCCAAACTTAGTAAAGAGAAAACTAACATGAATACATTCAAAACAATTACAGAATAAAAATGCAGATATTTAATGGGGTTTTGATTTTTAACATAACCTTCCTCTTAGGCAACATCCATCTCTTTCTTTCAGCATAACTTTAGTTCCAAAGATCAGATGTATCCAGAAGGCAGCTTTACAGATGTAAGCGTCGTAGAAATAGAAGCTGATGACAAGAAGTCTTTTTCAGAACAAGATCTAAAACCCTTTGACTTGCTTAAAAAGGAAAAAAGTACTTCAGAAGGGCACAGCAGTGGTATTGGAGGATCCTCGTGCATGTCTTCTCCTAGGCAAAGTGTCTCTGACAGTGACGAAGGTGAAACTACACAAAACACTTCAAGCACTGTACAGTACTCAACTGTAGTACTTAATGGCTACAGAGACCAAACACCTGTACAAGTCTTTTCAAGGTCTGAGTCAACTCAGCCACTGCTAGATTCGGAAGAGAGGTCAGAGGATCATGCTGGAGGAGGTGACAGTACAACACAGAGGCAGCAGTATTTCAAACAAAATGGGGGTCAGGATGAAACCAACACAGACAGGCCATGCTTTGAAAGAACAAAGCAAATTACTCCTGCTAATGAGGGAGATCTTGTTGGATTTGCACAACTGCAGATCTCAGGTCAGAGTTCACAGCTGTTGGGCCTTGGGCCGGAAAAAAATACCCAGGAAGCTGCTCTCTTAGACGTTTTACAGACAAGTACTGAAGGACAAACTGTGAGACCTGAAACAGTGGAAGGAAATCCACTGTCAGTTGATGAAATGCCAAAAAGTTACCTCCCACAGACTGTGAGACAAGGGGGCTATATGCCTCAGTGAGAGAAGAAACTGGCTCTATTTAGGCCTTCATTAGTGCCTGTTCACACTTTCTCCTGTGTTTCTGATAAGTTAAGCTAGGTATTTTTATCTGAATGCAGATAGAAATATTGAAATTCAAGTGAAGAGTAATTTGACAAAGTACAATAGGGACTGTGTTTTTGTGGAAAATTTGCAGTCCAGACCTACTGGAGACTTTTATGCACTACATAAAATCTTATGTCTGGATAGCTGAACAAGGCCTTTGTGCTACCTTGGATTTTTTGTGTATCATCAGATTTACACATGATTGAAAATGGCAAGTTTCAATTAATCACATTGGCCAATAGACCTCCTAGAAGAAATACTTTGATTTGTGACAGTGTACAAGCCTAAAAAGCCAGCTTTAGTTGCTTGGAGCATCTTCGTGTAAGACTGAAGCTTAGTATTCTAACATGGAAGAATACTTGTCATATAGTTTTCAGTAGTTTGACTGACTTTCTGAATTTTGACTTGGCCCAGTGTCTCAGTTTCCAGCTTATTAGACATGCAAATCATGTTCATCCCAGTTTAAAAATTATAGAAAATGAAATAGAACTTGCTATGGTGTGCAAATAAGAAGACATGATTGCTAGACTCTGAATGCTACTATAGTAATTGATATTCTGCCTACATTTAGATATGTGTGCACATGAACTATATAATAATTTGACCTAAAAATGTGCCTTGCAACTTGATGCACAGCAGTTCAGTCTCATGTTCAAAAGTTTAAAAATCCAGATGAAAAAAACTGATTATTTCAAGTTTTTTTTACCCAAATCACTGTCTGATTATACCATACCTCTCTGGTCATATAAATTGCCTCTGTTTAATAAGTGCACCTTTGCTGTATACATCTTGAGAGGCAAGTAATGAGCTGTAAGATTTTACCATTTTTCTAACTGCTCAGGAGAAAGGGAATACGACCTTCTTCCTACCTTGACTACAATGATCAGTGTGCTGTAACCTCACTGCTCACACCACAGGTCCTCCTTGAAACTGCAAGCAGTAAAAAACAAAGCACTGAAATCATTGAAGGTCTCAGAAGAAAAAACAAAACCTGTACCCTGAATTTGAACGTTACTGGTAGTATGTATGTATTAGCAATCATGAGCCACAAATAACACTTAAGTGGTTGTTAAAATTCCTTAGTTTTTTTCCTTATGTCTCACTTTTCCCCTGTTCATAGAGTTTGCATTTTATTGAAGATACATTTCTTGGAGACTGTCTCTACCAGGGTTTAAAGAAAAATGAAATTACATTAAAATAAACCCCTTCTCCAATGATAACTAGAAATTTTATGGCACTCTTATAAAGATTTTTTTTTAACCTTAACTTAGTCTAGTCAGCTTTCTAATCTGACACTAATAAGACCTTAATTTGAAACACTAAATGCTGTGATGTGAGAATAAAACAAAGGTTTTATTTCTCCTTCAGCAAAGAACTATGTATTTAAGACCACCTGAAACCTTTTTTCCTGTGACCTCTGGTGCTGCTGTTCTGCAGAGCACTTGCTAAAGGCCCTGGAAAGGCAGGTGTCTATCATTTCAACTTCCCTTGTCCTTGTCTGCCAGCTTGCATAGAAGGACAGATATACATATAAATGTTCACATGTGTCTTCTGCTTTTGTTAAAAAAAAATGCAATGCTAAAGTAAATTCATAAGATTACCACTTGAAGCCTGGACTATTTAAAACAGATAAAGAATGCAGAATCTTTAATAACATTTCAGTATTCTACAGTTCCTTTCTCCCAACAGTATTTTTTGCATCAGGGCACTTTTTTTAAACTAGAAGGCTATGTCGCAGCTTACTATAACTACACCTTTCTTCAAACCAGTCCCCTTCCTTTTCTCCCCACTCCACCCCAGCACCTTCAACCTCCATCCCACAGGGCAAGGGCATAATAAGAGCATGTTGTCATGAGACAGCAGAGACTGTCTTTTGTTTTTTCAGAGGTTGAAGGAGCATTCCTTTGTCAGAACACATTCCTCTTGGAAAATAATAGTTACTTTACTGGGGATGAGTTGTCTTCTCTATGCAAACTTCATAGTGCCTGTAGAAACCATAAGTAAAAGGGAAAATCTCTGAGCAATTTGCATGCATATTAGAACTGCCCTGCAGTCATGTGCATCTAATCCACCTCTGGCTCATCTCTGAAATACTGTGGGCCACAACCTGGCTACTTAGTATGAACATTGCTTCAAATGCCTGAATGTTTTCAAAAACACACTGATGATTTAGTTTTGGGGATAATTTTTTTTTATTGTTGTTTTGTGATCCAGTGATACTAACTTTTGATAGTATATATCATATTTGAGGGACAACTTCAGTTGTTCCTGAAGTTGCTATTTGCCTTTCTGTTGTGTAAAGGGAAGGCATTTTGTTCTCTCTGTTGCTGTTTACCATGGACCATTTCCAGTGTTAAACAGCATCAACAGATTTGTATTTTTAAAAGTCTGTGCTAACAAAAGTTCTGGCCTGTCACTTCTGGCATCTTTCTTTCTTTCTTTGTGGGCCAGTGGTAATAAACTCACAGAGTTGTACAGGAGTGTAGCCTAGAGAGAATTCTGTCTGGCAGAGTTGTACTCTATCTAAAGGCTCGTGCACTTATCTAGGGCTAAAACATTAAAGACTAAGCAGGAGATACTGGTTGGTGAACAGCTTGTAGAAACCACAGTACATATAAAGAACAGGTTTACAGCTTGTTCATAAACCTGTGTGCCAAATGTATCATGCAGTGTTCAGAATTTAACTTTTGTACTTTAGATCGTAACAATCTAATTGTATCAAACAGTTGCATACAGGTTTTTAGAGTGCCTGTAATGTTATTAGAACAATTCACTGAAATTCGCTGAACTTGGCCCTAACACAGTAATTAAAGAAAAAGCTCTCTCCTCTCCACCCCTGCCCCCAATAACTATGGTGCACTTTACAAAATAAAGGCATTATTAAAATAAAATCACACTTCACTATTGATACTTTCATGTCCATCTTGTTTACCTGGACTGTAATTTTTCAGGTAGGGGTGGGAGAATACTTGTAAAGACCTTGTTACTTTGATGGCAGGGAAAGGAGGCTAGTAGAAATATAAAGTATTTTTCCTGTATTAGCATATTTGAAATATCTCTTAAGTGCAGGCAGGCTAACTACTACTCTGTTTACAAGCAAAGTGAATATTTTTATCTCTGTAGTTCCGTTGTGGTGGTTTTCTGAGGTGTGTTGGCTTGCTTTTAGGGCAGTTAGTCTGGGACTATCCTCTCTTATGGTAGTGAAAGTCTTGGCATTATGTTTCATGTGCCCTACTGTAGTAAACTAAAGCCTTAACCTGGCAGCGCAAAGCACACCAGAGCAAAAATTTTTCTAAACTTTGCTTTAGAGTGTTTGTGACAGGCACGTGCCTGCCTGTGCTACAGCATCCTAGCAAAATGCTTATTGTCAGGACTGGAAAAAATTTTGGCCCTGAGAGGAGGAGGGAGTTTGCATGTGAGGGCCAAGTCCTGTTCTTGGGCACTGGAGGTGCATGGCCAGATGGTTAAAACTTACATTAGTGTGCCCAGGATATGGGAATCAGCATGCTGATTAAACTTCAGTAACTGAATTTGTTTCATTAGTGCCAGGTCTTGAATATCCAAGACCCACATCAATATGTGCTGTTGTAGTATTGACTTAACAGTGGGATCTGAAACTCCAAAGACTGTAAAACTGTTAATAGTCAGCCCCTGCTCCAGGACATACACATTTTAAATTGTAATTTATGTGTGTTAAATGGGACTAAATATACTAGTTTATTTTCCCTGGGACAGTTGTTGTAATTGAGATTAACTGTTATTTGGTTACATTCCTTTAACTATGTTAAAAAGTTCTGCTGACCGATGGATTGTAAAACTTCATTAATCCTCTGTAACCTCTTGTCTGGTTGCTAGGATGGATACATATAGCATTTTAAATTCCAAGAGTTGTTTTTAATGTTCTTTGGAAGCAGTTTATAACGAATATGTTGAGTCTGTTTTCATGAAACAGCTATTTGGGAATTACAGCCAACCCCACAGTCTTCAGCTTAGCTCTTGATCCAGAAAACTGCAGTAAAGTGGAGGTATAAGTGCAAAAGTCTGGAGAAGGGTAAAATTAAGTATCTTGCACTGGACTCACAAATTCCCATTTCTCTTCCCTCTTCCTTAGAAGTGAAAGAGTCAGTTAAAAAAAAAAAAAAAAAGAATGCATGTGTGTTTGCTTTCACTGTTGTTTCCTTTGTAGTACTTGTGCAATCTGAGCCATTCCTATAAATGAAAGCAGTGCTGACTTAATGCTCAAGGATGCATTTTTAAGGATGCAAGATTTGATACAAACAAATTTAAAATCAATGACTAAGGGCCAGATCTCAACAATTGTCCACTTCCCCCCACCCCATAATTTTAGCGCAGAGAGAGGGTGGGCAGTAAGTTCCTCCCAGAATGCAGCCTTAGCCAGTACTTGTGTTCATTTGCAAAGACAACCATGAAGGGGATATATGCAATAAAGTCACTGATACTCTGCAGAAGCACACTTCTGTAACAATAGATGAAAAACACGTATGGCACAACTGTCGACGGACGGCTGGAAAGCTCCGTGTCCTCCTGCTCAGACCAAAGGGTCTTCTGTGCTCCGCATCAGCTGTTCTACTCCGGCGACTGCAGGCATGGTGGATGAGCGTTTTCTGCAGCGTTGAAGCTGGTAACACCTATTGCTTTTCTTCATATCAAAGCACATTCGTTAATGGATCCAGTCGACTTGCTGTGTTTTTTTAACACACCAGTCTTGTTTACAGTGTCACATACAGCCTGACACTTCGATGCAGCGATGGATTGTCTAGTAATCACATGCTTTTATTTGGGGTTAAGGAGTATGTGGTCAAGGTTACTGGTCACCGAATGTTGCTGTGCTGATATATGCATCTACGTAGGCAGAGGCATTGGACACAGGGATAGACATACTAACAAGGAAAGTGCCTTGATGCTGGGTTGGATGGCTAGTGAATGTAAACATTAAGTGAAATTTTACTATGTACTTAAAGTAAGTATGGCTGATTAAGCTACTGGTAATTTGAATGCCAGCTTTAAAGGGCTTGCATACTCCAGCCAGAGGTTAAACTTGTAAATTGCTGCATAAGCTGTTTCTGTATGGAAATGTGTTTTAATACCAGTACACTATCTTCATTCTTTTGCAAGCTGCATGCTTATTGTCATATAAACTCTGCTTTCTACAATTTACTTTATGGTCAGTTTGAATGTCTTCCTCTGTTACCCAACTGAGCCTGAATGTTGCATTTGTCTAGTACATAATATGCGAAAAGAAAAGAAAACAAAACAAAATTCCATACCTACCTTGTGTGCTGGAGTTGGTGTTTTGGAAGGCTGACTTAAGTAGTAACCACAGACGGAGAAGAGTCTGGGCACTATGTAATAGGCAAGAAACGGAGAGACATTCCCAGAGAGAACCATGACCATGGTATACCACCAGGACAGAAGGCTACCATGCTGGCTATATGGGCAAGTTCAGCAGGAGGTGAATGTTCTTCCGTCCTCCCTTTGTAATTGCCCCTGTAAATACATGTCAGCTGTGACTGGCTGACCTTGGTGGTGAGACGGGTCACCCTCCCAGGGACCCAGCTCTGTTCCCACTGCTGGCCAGGGCTGTGCATGTTCTGCACTCCGGGGTCTCGCCAGGGAAGGGGTGGCTGTGCCTGCCTGAGGCTCCATGCTCTGAAGATGTGGGACTGGTGCTCCAGGCAGGCTTGTGTAGGTCTGTTGAAAAGGGGAAGAAGAGCATCCAAAAATACAGTTCTAAGGAACACCGTGGGAGTGAGGAGCAGGGTGTAGTGCTGTCTACTCATACAGACCCATTTCCAAAAAAAAGAGTCACAGACCTGGCTGTGTCTGACATTACCCTTAGTCTCACTGGGGTTTGGATTTTTTGTTTTTAATGGGTGGAGGACCCTCACAGGCCTTTCAGGGAACTTACAGCTCAGTATGGAAAAAGCACAGCTGGATGTTCCAAGGGTGGTCATACCTGCAAAAGTCTTCAAGGGTGACAGCTGAGGAAAGACAACTTCCCCTTCCTGGCCAAAGTTGTGATTTGTGTAAGCAGACTCAGACCGATGTAAAAGTGAGGGGGTGTTACATTATGTATCACTCCCAGCACCAAAAATTCTTTCTGTCACTGCCACAGAAAAAACAACCCAGATATACACCATGCTAGTTAACACCTGGTGTTAAATTACATGCAAGTATAATAACACTAGACTGCTTTTCCAAAATGTTAGTCCACTGCACAGTAGTTCCCTGACCACTGTTCCATGTAAGGCCCCTGCAGTTTCTAGAGGAGCATGGGGGTTTTGTGTGTCCTCCTCACCTGAGACGTAGCTGCTGAGCATCAGCGCAGTTGTGCTTCACAACCGCAGGGCGAGGCGCCTGTAGAAGAGCAGGCAGCAGCTTCATCTTCATAGTCTGCCTCACTGACAGCAGAGCAAGACTGCTTCCTGGAACTGTTTAAATAAAGGAAATTAGGCTGGACAGTAAATGACGGGAATGCCCTGCTTGCCACAGGAAACACATACTTGTGCAGCGTACGCATCAGAAGGCCAGAAGCCGCCAGCTCCCCGTCCCCGTGGCTGGGAGCCAGCACAGCCTGCAGAAGAGCTGGGGACGTGCCTAACCACATGTTACCCCTGGGGCAGCCCAGTTTGTCCAGCCAGGACAGGCACTGGGCAGCAACACAGCGCAACAGCCTCGGGGCAACAGACACACAGGAGCCCTGCCAGCCCTGCGAGGGCCGGGTGTTTGGAGGGCTGAAGGGTGGCTTCGTTTTGACCACTGATAATCACAGGAACATTTAACATCTCTGCAAAAGAATCTTGCGTATATTTTCCAGGCATTTGTGCTGTGCGTGGTAGAGCAATCCGGTGCCTTCCTCTCTTCCCAGCAGTCTCCAACTACCATGAAATAACTAGCAGACCCAAAACAGCCCTCCCACCCCCTACAAATAGCTAGGAAATTCCCATCTCCACCAGGGAGGCTCAGAGCACAAATGACCCAACCAGAAGGTACAGGACAAAATTCAGTGCCAGTAATCTGACTCCAGGCTCACCTGCAAAATGGAAACACAGCGTGCACTGACGTGCTACATGTCACACTGGCTTTCCCTTTTATGCTAACACATAAGTCACACTGCAGGCTCGGGCACTGAGCTGGCTCAGAGGCCAGAGACAGGTTTCAGTGAGGGGACAGCTCTGCAGGAGCCGTCCACCAGTACCCACCAGTGCTCAGCCAGTCCTCTGCAACTGCTGGCACAGCCCATTATCCTGAGCACGCAGCAGGCTCCAGGCACCAAAATCCCAAATAAAGCTCCTTAGAAAATGCTCTTCGGGGCTGGGAGTGCCTGGGGCACTCATTAGCTCCAGGATGCAGCCAAGCAGCAGACATACGCCAGCAAAGCTAACTGGGACCAGTGAGGGAGCATCCTGGGGCAGTGGGCAGGATGCCCGTGCATCGTCTGGGGACCCAGAGTGCTACAGATCTGCTGCTCTCAACAGCATGGCATGGCCCCATTCCTGGCCTTCCAGGTGCATTTCTGGGAGGTCCTGGGCAGCACAGCCTGGCCCCAGCATGCCAGGGCCCATTCAGCCCACTAGGACCATGCCGGGAGATGGCAGCAGCATTGTCACCTTTAACAGCCAGACAGGCTGACTGCTCCAGCCCCAGCTCCTACCCGCCGCCAAAGTACTCACATATCTTTTTAGTATTTCTTTTCTGACAGTTTAGCAAGTCCCCTTGACTTCTCTCCCACTTCTCCCTTTGTCAGCAAAAGCTCTGATGCTTGTTTTGTGCTTCCATCACCCGCAGTCCTGAGTGGGACATTAAATCCAGACCCATGGGCAGGCTCAGTGCCCACCTGCTGCCAGGCAGGTCAGCATCCCAGTGCCCTCTGGCACACATTCCTGTCGGTTGGGGCCACATAATAGCCGGTCCACACGAAACAGGCCCAAATTACAAGCTCCTTGTCCCTGCGGGCTGACTAACACGCTGGGTTTTGCTAATAGGAAGCCAGTTCTCATGCATTGCTACAGCCTGAATCACTGCACTGCACCATCCAGATAAGTAATCACCACTGATGCTCGTTTGTTACCAACGTACACTCCCATGAACTTTAGGAACAAACACAGGGTTCTTGAAGACCGTTTCTGGACCAGACCTGTGGCAGCAAAACTCTTCCTGCTTGAACGGATGCAGCTTTTTTCCGTCTTCAGAAGATTCAGCATCGGAGAAAGAGCATGTGTGCCTGCATGTGCACCAAAGAGCCACAGGGACCACCACCCCACTACGCACACAGCCTCTCTCCATCACCACTGCAGGACTCGGTCATGGATGAGGCAAGGGTGCTATTTTGGTATTAAGACAAATTTTCCTAGGTGGGGGTACTGTAATAACCTTTAAAACATATTCTGACTGCCGTTTATGGTGGATTATGTGAAGTTTACACTGTGTTGGGCCAGAGACACCTGAAGAGGCTCCCTCCTTCCTGCCCTATCTTCCTCCCCCAGACATTTGTCTAGACAAGCGCTTGCCGCTTGCCGATAGCCCCAGAACAAAAGGAGATGCTCAGAGCCTGCTCAGGGCACAGCTCTTTCAGCAAGTCCCTATTATGCTCCATTTGCTGCATGCATTTTTACTCACCTGTTTGTTGGGTATCTTCCTTCTTTAAGTGAAACTTTTAACACTCCCGTCTGTCTGTGTCAGAGAGCCTTTTCATTTTACTTATTAATACAAATTAATGCCATTTAGATAATTCATAGATACACATCTGTAAATGAGAGCAAACTGGATCATAAGTATGAAAAATAAAAGAATTCATATCAGCCTTTAAAATTAGCCTGAATGCAATGCAGGAAAAAGGTCAGACTCTGTGAGAATGCAACATGTGGAGTAATTTAAATAAAAATGTCAACATAGAAACACCAAAAATAAACAAATGCTGCCAGAGCGCAAATTCCTTTAAAGGCAGTGAAACTGAGACTCATCCACAAAAGCTGGAGTAAATAGAGATATCTCACGCAACATGTGTTTCTGTCCAGAGAGAAACTTGAGTTAGCCAGCTCCGTCACTGAGGAAAAAATCAGTCCCTACAAGAACAAACCTCAGCGGTGGGAGGAGAACAACCACAAGCTGGAGAAAATGCATCCAAGAATTTATCTGAGGACATGGTGACAAAAAACACTCACCACAAAGCAGCCAGGGGCATGTGAGGGATTTTCCCCTTGTGCCTGCTCTCCTATCCCATATTACATGCAGCATTGCCAGCTCACTTTCACTGAGATGTGAGGTACCTCGCTCCTCAGGATTAGGAAACCTGGGCCACATCTACATACTAGCCGACCTAGTAGTAAATCCAAGGCTTAGCTAAATTTGCAGCAACTTGTTCAGTAGTTTTGCATTCAGACAGGCACACAAACCAATGGCACAGGGGAATTATATGTTGCTAGGGTCATGGGGCTGGGGAAGTGGGAACGTGCATGGGGAAGGTGAAGAGGGATGGGGGAAAGGATAGGGTCACGCCCATTCGAGATCAAGCATTTCCTCTCCCTAGTACCCCAGTATATCAGGAGACATAGTGATGTCAGATATAGAAAGTCCTGTTGTAGATTAGAAAACCCTGTTTTAAATTAAGTTAGTTAATAATTTTCAACTTCAAACAATTTTAATAATACCCAGAGAAGTAGCCAAGATCATTCTGATCATTCTATTATTCCTGGTTAATGATGCATCCCTCTCGGCAGGAAAATGAACCATCGACCCGACACAGAGCAACTTAGCGGTCAAAGTGAGGAGGGAACACCTCCCCAGAAGACCACCCGAGATGCTCCCACATGCAGAGAAGGCATTTGACATGTCATGGTTCTATAACTCTATGCATATTCATTAGATAGTTTGAATACGTACTAGATAGGAGTAGTTTAGTAAATTATATGCAATTGTCACTGTATTAAAGAGGCATATCTGATGAATCTGGTGTGCTTGATTTGTGGAAAGTCCACTGAGCACCCAGGCCTGAATAAAAAGTAGTATCTCTCCTGAGTGTGTGAGATTGGTCTGTTGCACACCAGGTAATGAAGCCACAGTAGTGCACAGTAGTAGCTTATATCCAGGATCATCCTTTACTTTATCAAGACATTATTTACAGACTGAGAACCAGCCCTGTGTGCTGGAAGAAAGGTGAAAATTAGCAAAATCTGGACTCCTCTGTGTCCATTTTCACCCAAAGTGATTCAACACTCTCCTGCTTCCTTCCTCTCGCAGGTTAGGCAGCGTGAAATCTTGTTAGGCTCATAAACTGCAGATACCCTTCATCGGAAGTGTAAAAGCAATTGAGGCCTTCTCAAAATAAAAGCAAAAGAAGAAGATGCAGTCCCTAAAGACAAGCAAAACTCAGGGCCTATTTGTGAGCCAAGCTCTAACGCTGTAAAAAAAATCACTGAAGATGAAAGCAAATGCAGTGAGCATGTTTGAAGGAGCTGTAAGTTCATGTGAGAGAGAAGCAGACAGCAAAGGCAGCAAGCCATGAAGGCAGCTGGATAGAAGCATTTCTGGGCAGTATGCTAGTTATGAAAAAGCTTCATGTTAAAAGCAAAGACACTATCCCTCACTGTTTAATTCTTCCTGTGTTCAGAGGATTTTTAAACACATTTTGTGAATACAAAATGTCTGTAGCTCATAAACTACTGATGCTAGCATAAATTCCTACTTCTAAAAGGGGGGGGGGGGGGGACCAAATAGGAAAAGTAAACAAACCCCTAAACCCCTCCGGGCGCAACACCCCCTCCCAGCTAACTGCTTGAGGTAGACAGTAACAGAAATACAACCTAAAGGTCATGCCCAGACTTAGCAGACACTGACTGTGAGAAGATTCATTTCAGAAGAGTGCTGTGCTTATTTGGTAGAATTACAGATTAGAAATTTCTTGCTTTTTCTTACATTAGGATGTAATTTGCCATAGTATCATTTTAGAAAGCCTTTCAAGCTCTTTTTTTTTTTAGACTTGAAGTGTTGATTTTAGTTCAGTGATGTTCCAAGTGGGCATCCCAGAGCATTTTTCCTGATTATAATCTTGTGCTCATTGTTTCTGACATCCCTGAATACTATCGCATAATCTTTCTATGATTATGAAACACGTTTCTTCTTCATCAAACTCCATTAGACATACAGTTGCTCATGTAATAGTAAAAATTCTGCAGAAGTTACCTTTGGCTAGGTCAGCACTGCACTCTGAGAACAGCAATGACAGACTCAGGAAATCTAAATAGGGCTGCTTTTCTGAGAAATAAGTACTCACTTCAAAACTTCAGTTCTATTGAGTCAGACAGTGAAATCTAGATAATATAAAGGTTGGCTCAGCAGGCTTTCAGCAAGGATAAAGCACTTGTAGCTCATCTGCATGGGGCTGAGCAATGCCTGAAAATCAAGAGGTTGAGAAAAATGGTGGTGGCAGACATTCAATCTTGAAAGTGTTGACCTCATGATTCAATATGACTAGTCAATCTTAAAACAGCACTTTTGAAATATAAACCACCATATTATAGCATAGTTTCTTTGCTTGAATTGGGAAACACAAGCCTGTTCCAGCCTTAGATGGACTATTCTGCTACTGAGCCCCGCTGGGCTGCAGCAACTCTCCCAGCATCCTCATCCCACAGCAAATGAGCAGTGGGGTAACCCTCCACCCTCCTCCATGCTCCCAAAACTCACACGAATAACCTGAATAACTCAGGACCCTGGGAACAGACATTAATCTCTCAGACAAACTTAGATACATGACTTGTTTGAAACTATTCCCCTTTCCATTTGGGGACAGCATTTTCTACAAATGCGTTGTCTTTTAAGAGCTGAAGAAAGTAAAGCATAGGAATGGGCAGCATAAAATAATCATTCCATGTTTAAAGTATTCTGTTTTAAACAGAGTTAAGAGAACAAATCTACACCTTACATATACACATCTGTTTCTGTTCATGTTTTGAACAGAAACATTCTACTAAAAAAGTCTCATTTCACAGAAGAATATGTTAGTCAAACATCTCTTCCAACTTTTTGATTGTCACTTTTCATGTTCATGTTCTGAGTTCAGAAGACCTAGATAAAACAATAGTTTGAATTAAATAGCGAGGTGGCAGTGAAATGATTATCTACTCTTAGAAAAAAAGGGCAAACAAAAAAATCATAGCCCAGGAAAAGACCAGACAAATTAATCCAAGTTCACTAGAATAATTACATTTTTGTCAAATACTAAAAATAGAATTTCTGCTAAGTAGGAAAACTGTGAAGAAGACTGAAAGACATAAGGGGTTAAAAAGACAGTATTTTGCTTAGAGCCTCCCACCCAAGTTACCAAACTGGTAAGCAAAACATGTACACAAAAAGGGTACAGTTAGTATTTTGTAATAAATATGCCTACATAAACATTATGACTAAGAACAGTTTGTACTAAAAAAGAATGCTTAATGTTTTTCTGTCAGCTCCATTTACAAATGTGATCCTTTGTATACAGGACAAAACAATTGCTTTAGGTATGATCTGGTTTTGAGCCAAGGGTAGCACATTTTCTGATAAATAGTCCTACTACAAACACACCGTAAGATCACTGCATATTTTACTCCTGTCTTGCCAGGAGGCAGAAGAGACTGCTATCAACAACTGCCTGAACTTGCAATCAAACTGCTATCAACAACTGCCTGAACTTGCAATAAGTCCATATTCTTACGGGATAAAAACTTACCTACACTGAGAGTGCGCCCTACTTCCTGCTACCAATATGGCAAACATTAACAGAGAGAGCAGCAAAGTCTTGAAAGCAGAAAACAAGTCTTTCACTATCTTTGCAGTAGATTTGAAACCAGAGCAAAGCCCCTTGAAACACTCGCTCAAATTAATACACATTTCAGCTGTTTACAAGCAGGTTTTATATAGTCTCAAATCATTTGTGGTATAAAAGCTTTACGTGTTATTTCTAAGTAACCTTTGGTAGAGTATCTTACCTGAATATTTCAGAATAGCTGCTAGTAAAACAAAGCTATTGAATAAATATTCACAAACTACCTCTTATAATCCTAAGGAGCATGACATTTGTTACTAAAAGCACTGTTTTGTGTGACCACTAACATTTGGAATTGCATTGCTTGTTACATAAACAACTTCCTAAAGGTTGTGCTGTTGAATCTTCAACACTTGCTATTTTGACATCTAGGTTAGCAAAGTTAGAATGTTACAACCTAATACATGAAACCCCTATTACAACAAAGCCCTCTTACTTGAATCCATCAAGGGAGATTTCAAAATTAAAATCTGAGACTTCCTTGAAGTAGAGCTTCAGAGTTAATTCACTATCTTTTCTTGTAATATTTCTAATCTTCGACAATGTAAGGCCAAAGAATTTGGTACCATTTAACAGCAAAAACTACCAGCTGAAACCTCACTTTCATGACCACATCACATTGCATTCATCTGAGGCTGAAGATAGCGTGGTCTCTGGCATTTGTTCCACCCAGCCTTTCAGTGTCATTTTGACATGTATGAAACACAGCCCAACATTAACACCCTAAGATCTTTGTGTCTGCAGAGATCTAATCAACTTACCCATGACAGTTGCCTTGCCTATTACAGCTGCAGTCACTAGGCATTTAAAGTTTCTATCTTACTATTGATCTTAGTAATTATCTGTACCATGGGAGCACTGGAGGATACACCTACACTGCCACTGTAGTTCTGAATCTGAGCCTGCCTGTGTCTCGCTTCTTGATCATCCAGACTGCTTAAGTGCGGGTTCGCACTGAACTGCGAATGGAAGGAGCCACCCACCTCCTCACATGGGAAACTTGTACATGAAGGCAATGCATATACACTGAAACAAGGAGAATCAATCTAAAAGCACAGCAACAAATACAGTAAAAAACATAGATTAGGACTTCTGCTCAAGGGCGAGGATCTTGTGGGCTTTTATGCTAGACTGCATGCATAACATAAAATAGAAGATCCCAGCAGTAAAGCAGCTTGCAGTCTCATCTACACTGATGAATGAGACTGAGCAGCAATATAAATTACATAAACAGCTTCCTTCTCTGCAGGTATTGCTGCACAAAACTAGATTATGATACCTCACTGTGTCTGGGCTCAGGGACATGTGTACACAAAGATATATAGATGTACACAAACACTTCAGCAGACAGTTTCTCAAAGGAATCAAGATAGTTACATAGATGATATATATCTTTGTAACTGCATCGCTTCTACTGAAGCTACACCAACTTGCAGCAGCAACAGGGCCGCCTCTTCTTCTCTTCTTGAAAGTCTACATCCGAAGATATTCTGCTTGCACAAACTCTAAAGGAGGCAAACAGTGAATGTAACATTTGAACTTTCCTCACCTGTGAATGTCCAACATACTGGAAAAATACCGTTCACAGGAACAGCACAATACACTTTCTGTTGTGTATGTAATTTTGTTGTTCTCACAACAAGGATGCTTAAGTTTTCTCCTACAGATGAAGACAGGCATATATGCACAAGGTGTGGTAACTCAGAACACATATTCATATAAAGTCAACAACCATTAGGGAGACAATAAAGGGGTCGGGGTGGGGGGGGAAATCCAAATGCTCATACAAGTGATTTAAGACTAGCTGGCAATAAGCTCAGAATAAGTGAAACATGAGTGTGTCGAGCAGGTTAAAAAGCATTAAGATAATTCTAAAGTAATTTTTGTGCTTAGGAGTGGTATGCACGGGTGTACCTCCAAAAAGTCTGTAACATGATCGAATTTCAGATCTCATTAATTCTCAGCTCCTGTCTACCCTAGGAAAAAACTAACATCAACAGAGTGAATTATATCTAGAATGCACCCTACGGAATCATAGAACCATTTAGGTTGGAAAAGACCTGTAAGATCATTGAGTCCAACCTCTCACTGCCAAGTTCACCATTAAATCATGTCCCTAAGTGCATATTGCCGTGGTTTAACCCCAGCCAGCAACCAAGCACCATGCAGCTTCTCACTCACTTCCCCCCTACCCAGTGGGATGGGGGAGGGAATCAGAAAAAATGTAAAACTCATGGGTTGAGATAAGAATGGTGTAATAGAACAGAAAAGAAGAAACCAATAATGACAACGCTAATAAAGTGACAATAATAATAATAAAAGGATTGGAACATGTAAGTGATGCACAATGCAATTGCTCACCACCCATCAATCAATGCCCAGTTAGTCCCTGAGCGGCAATCCCCCCCACTCCCACTCCTCCCGGTTTATTTACTAGACATGACACCACGCAGTATGGAATACCCCAGTGGCCACTTTGGGGTCAGCTGCCCTGGCTGTGTCCCCTCCCAACTTCTTGTGCCCTTCCAGCTTTCCTGCTGGCTGGGCATCAGAAGCTGAAAAATCCTTGACTTGGTATAAACACTACTTAGCAACAACTGAAAACATCAGTGTGTTACCAACATTCTTTTCATACTGAACCCAAAACACAGCACTATACCAGCTACTAGGAAGAAAATTAACTCTCTTCCAGCCGAAACCAGGACACTGTACCAGCTGAGCTCTTAGCGTAATTCCTGCAGACTTTCATGCCTGTGAAATACCTAGCAAGACCTGCTCTTTTTATTTTATCTTCTTTCCCTGATCACGGCCAGCGCTTAGCTCCTTTTCTGCACGACACCACTGCTTCCAGTTCTCCCCAGCACCCCTTCTGGGTGCGGCTCTTTCTCAGAGTCTCCCTTTGGCTCTCTCAAGCAAAGGGGGATGTAGCCGGGCTGGTGAGGGGGTGTATCCGTGGTGCGGGGGTGTAGCCGGGCGGGGGAGGTGTGTGCTTTGAGGAGCGGTGCCGGCGGTACAGCAGGTGGCAGCCGCTCTCTGGCTTGCGGGGAGCGCTGCGCCCTCGGTGATGCCGGGGGACACGACTCCGGGAGGCACCAACGCCTTCGTGCCACTCGCTGTCCCTAAACAGCCTCTTAATGGTTTAGAGGTAGATCTTGACCCTTGCTGCTCTGGCCGCTTGCTGCTCAGTGTAACAGCTCTTGGCGGAGAACCGTCAGTTGGAAAGATTTGTTTTAACTTTTTAATTACAAAATCTTTGTGTGACAGTTTCTTTCTCTTTGGACCTGCTGTATCACTACTCAAAGGAACTAGCATTACCCGTTGTGAATTTAGTGACTGTAGTAAATTCCTTGCCCACATCACAGCGATAGTAGGAGAGTCATTCAATTTGTATATTAGTGTTAGATGTGTAAAGTACTTCTGTAAGATGTGCAGTCTAAGCACGGCTTGTAGTTACTACTCTTGATATACAGTCTAAAGAACCTGTCCCAAAGACAAGAGCTTTACTTTCCAGTTGCTGATTCCACCTCACATTATAAAGACAGGAGAGATGATGAGCTCACAGTGACAGTTGTTTTCGTGTTGATTTGTCAGTGTAATGCCTATTCTACTTCCATTTCAGCTGAAATGTATTTTCCACATGCATGCATCCATATAATGTGTGTGTTATCTATAATGTAATTATGTCACCTATGTGTTAGTTTTGAGTTCACCAAGAAGAGTGAGTCAGGAAAACTGCCAGCCTCATTCTGCTGTCATAATCTGGGGTAATGATATGGTCCTTAGTATGTCCATAATTAAGCCAGACTGAATTCCAGGAGCTTCACAAATAATTCTTGTATTTGACACAAAGATTTTTCAGAAAACATCTGACTTTTCCTTGTAGTATTTATTTTTTAGAAAGAGTATTTCCTCACTTATGCTGGGTGCAGGTGTGCAACTGCTTCATTCTTGGAAGGGTGTCCTAATGTTTAGTGTTTTTCTCTTCTTAACTCCATGGGTGCATTCACCTATTCTTGTACATGCATGCACACGCGCGCACACACACACACAAGCGTCCACAGATGCCCACTCAGGTTACTGTCAAAAACCATTTCCAGTGTTCCTCTCCAGAAACCCTGCTCTGAAGCACCAGCCTCTTTTGTTTGTGGCAGCTGCAGAGACCAGTTACCTTTTGCTGACCTGGGACTGGTGCATCTGTCGCACACTGCCAAGCCCCCGTGCTTTCCGTAACAAGATCTACTTTGGCATAGTCGCTTCCACGCAAAGGAAGCTGCCTCCCGGAGGGCTTCGCTGGCAGCAGCGTCCCCATGTTGCCCTCCATGTATCAGTTTGCAGTGGCGTTTGTGTAATCAATTAAAGCCCCATCCTTCTGGTAGTAAGACCAGAGCACTGTCAGAAAGTGTGGCCGGACACGTGCCCTGGGGGTGATGCCAAGGAGGCAGCAGAGATGGGGAGAGCTGGTGAAAGGCAGTGTACGCTTGCCTTCCTGTCTGCTCTTTCACAGCTAGCATGGGGCAATAAGACAGGCAAGCAGCATGCAGCCGGCAGAAACTGCAGTGTGGGAGCCCCTCTTTTAGGATAGCCCAGCCCCAGCTTGGTCAAGGGCCGCATGTGGCTCTGTGTGGTCAGTGTTTGAAACTTCACAAGGCGCGCAGCAGGTCTGGGGACAGGTGCCAAACCAAACCGTGAATAATGCACGGCTGTGCTCCGCACGACTTGCCGGTGACTGAAATCCGTCTCCCTTGGAGAGACCTGTCCCTTCCAGGTGAGATGGCTCCATGGCTGGATAAATTGCCTTTCTCAGACTAACTGCCTCTTTCTTTCCAGGTTAGTAAGAGAGCGTAGGGGAGTCTTTAACCTCACTCTTTTTTTAAGGACTTGTAGTGAAATCCTGGCTGTGCTGAAGACGATTGGAGTTCTGCCACAAACTCCATCACAGCTATGCTTTTAGCAGGCTTTTAGCTCTGTCAGACACTGCTCTTTTTATTGTGCTCTGCCAGATCCATTTGGTCATTCTTTTTCTATTCTTCCCCAAATTTATAGGGACTTGGAACAGGTAATTCTGTTTTCTAACACCCTATACGTGAGGTCTCCAAGAGAGGAGATTTTCAGAAGGCAATTGAGTGAAGTTTTGCATGTGTACAACCTGCACTACTGGAAATAGTCAGCTCTTCCCATCACCTTTTCCTATCCAGCATCCACAGACCTCTCTACTCCTATCTTATTTCCCACAGGCCATATCCTGGTCTGTTGGAGCTGTCACCAAAGCTCCCCTTGTCTTCAGTAGAAGGGATACCTATGCCCACACTCATACTAGCAATTAGTGTTGAAAATCTGTATATATTGGGAAAACAGGACACTACTTTCAAAAAAGACTGTGGTGAAGGACAGCACTCCTCCAGCCTCCTGTTGCCTCACTGGTAATTAAGACGCAGGTTAAGTTTCTTGGCTTGGGCAGGGTGTGCTAAAGAGAGCTGGTCCTTCACAGCTCCTGTAACTTCATGTTCTCTCTGGCTACAAGGTCTCTCCAGCCTCTGCAGGTGAATGTTTCTTCTGCACTGTACTCTTTCCCATTACACTACCAGATGTGTCTCAGAGCTCATTGCAGAGGCAAATGCCGATGTGTTGCAAACTCACTTCTTAAACCAGACATTCCTCTCTGCTTCAGCTCTTTGCTTCTCCCTGTCTCCCCAGGATCTGCATATTTTTGTCTCCATCCCAAGATTAGAAGGTCCTGTATGGACTGGAGATATCCTAATCAAATGCGGTCCATAAAGTCCTTGCCAGCCCTAGGAGCACTGACGTGGGTTCTGCATTTCCACAGATAGGTCCTGAAAAAACCTGACAAATAGCCAAGGATACTTGGGATACATTTATTCAGATGGAGCTTCCTTGGTCAGTGAAGGGGACACTAGACATGGAAACTGTGGGCTCTGGTCCCAGCCCTGCCTCAAGCTTTCTCAGAGGTATCAGGAAAATCCTTCCTCTTTGTCATGGTTTTACCCCAGCTGGCAACTAAGCACCATGCAGCTGCTCAGTCTCTTCCCTCACTGTGGGATGGGGGAGGGAATTGGAAGGGTAAAAATGAGAAAACTTGTGGGCTGAGATAAAGACAGTTTAATAGGTAAAGCAAAAGCCATGCACTCAAGCAAAGCAAAACCAGGAATTCATTCACCACTTCCCATCAGCAGGCAGGTCTTCAGCCATCTCCAGAAAAGCAGGGCTCCATCACGCGTAGTAGTGACTTGGGAAGACAAACACCATTGCTCCGAACATCCCCCCCTTCCTTCTCCTTCCTCCAGCTTTATATACTGAGCATGACGTCATATGGTTGGAATATCGCTTTGGTCAGTTGGGGTCAGCTGTCCCAGCTGTGTCCCCTCCCAACTCCTTGTGCCTCCCCAGCCTCCTCACTGGTGGGGTGGGGTAAGAAGCATAAAAGACCTTGACTCTGTGTAAGGACTGCTCAGCAATAATGAAAACATCTCAGCATTATCAACACTGTTTTCGGCACAGATCCAAAACATAGCCCCATACTAGCTACTATGAAGAAAATTAGCTCTGTCCCAGACAAAACCAGCACACTCTTTCAGCCCACAGAGCACTTAAGAGCAAGGAATTTCTCCCCATGGGTGCAGAAGACAAGAAAATCACCGTGCTGGAATTGCTGAGGTCAGGAATCTAAGGCACTGATAGTGGCTGTGGAAGACGGGAGTGCTTCACAATGAGAAAGTTACTGCAGGAAGAGCCATTTACAAAAAACGAACCTGGACCTCTCTCAGCCTGAGTCTGCTGTCAATGACATTGCCTAGCCTGAAGAAACCCCACTGGGGTAATTTCTTTAGTCTGGGTCTAGAAGGATCAGGATCAGCTCCCTAGTGGGGGTTCTCTCTGCTGTGTTTTGAGCCCATTTCTTTATGGCGCTTGAGGCTGGACCCTCCAGTGTGACAATCTGGTTTGGCTACACAAACTCTATGGAATCACAGAATTGCTGAGGTTGGAGGCACCTCTGGAGATCAACTAGTCCAGACTTCAAGCACGGTCAGCTAGAGCAGGTTGCCTAGGACTGTGGCCAGTTGTGTTTTAAATGTCACCAAGGATAGAGACTCTGTGACCTGCTGGGACACTGTTTCAGTGTTCAAACACTCTTGGTGTAAAAGAGTTTCTTCTTGTGCTTAAGTGGCATTTCTTGTATTTCAATTTGTGCCATTGCCTCT
Organism: Aviceda cuculoides; assembly: GCA_035590195.1. NCBI lineage: Eukaryota > Metazoa > Chordata > Aves > Accipitriformes > Accipitridae > Aviceda > Aviceda cuculoides. The sequence goes on from JAVJGG010000074.1 coordinate 63,148,203, forward strand.
TTTCCTGTCACTGGACACCACTGAGAAGGGCCTGGCTCCATCTGCTTTAGACCCTCCTATCAGTTATTGATACACATTGATAAGATCCCCCTGAGCTTTTTGTTCTCTAGGCTGAACAGTCCCAGCTGTCTCATCCTCTCCCCCATATATGAGATGCTCTAAGCCATCAAGCACTTTTGTGACCCTTCACTGGACCCGCTCCATGATGTGCATGAGGAGCACAGCACTGGACTTAGCACTCCAGATATGTCTCATTAGTACTACGTAGAGAAGAAGGATCACCTCCCTTGAGCCTGAAAAAGCATTACTGATGATTTACTTCCCTACTGTACAAAGCAGCTCCTCTCTCCCCTCCCACATCTCCATGGTAGGACTGAGAGATGAATTCCCTCCACATATCTGCTGGACTTCACACCCTGCCTGGTCTTTACTGCTGTCTGTTCCTGCCTGTTTCCTCCATTTTAAACTACTCTGCTCACTTTCTCCTTGTTCTGTTTTGGTTTTCTGTCACTCCTTGCCATTGCCTCTCTCCTAGTTTGCCTTGCCTTCACTCTCTTTTTTCTTTAGCAAAGTCTGTTGATTTTATCTCTCACCATCAGGGCCCCAGCTGATGCCTAACCTTGCTACTCTACTGTTTACACCCATCCTTTTTGGACCTTTGTGTTTTCAACAAGATCTATTTTTTTTTTTTTTCTTTCCTTTTGAAAATGACCACAACTGCTTCTTTGCATTAGGGTCCCTGTGTTCACCTGTCGTGGTTTAACCCCAGCCAGCAACTAAGCACCACGCAGCCACTCACTCACTTCCCCCCCCACAGTGGGATGGGGGAGGAAATCAGGAAAAGAAGTAAAACTCATGGGTTGAGATTAGAACAGTTTAATAGAACAGAAAAGAAGAAATTAATAACGATAATGATAACACTAATAAAATGACAACAGTAATAATGAAAGGATTGGAATGTACAAATGATGTGCAGT
>JAVJGG010000074.1:63149279-63188761 GCA_035590195.1 Aviceda cuculoides
ATCTTTCTCTCTTCCTTTCTCTCCCTCTCTATTCTCTCTTTCTTTTTCCACAATCCCTACACCCTCATCCGTTTCAAGACATAAACTGTTGACCAAGTCTGAGACTAAGAGTGGATCCAGCTGCCCCTGGGCCCTTCGCTGAGGAGAAGTCTGGAAAGCAAGGGGGTCTGCTCTGAACCTCCTGACCCAACAGGAGGGATCTCCTTATTCCCTGAATCAATGTATATGGTTACCCTGGGTTACACGGTTTGCAGAAGTAGTCTTATGGCAATTCCTGTTGTAAGAAACCCTGTGACCTTCTACCACGCCTCCCCAGTTCAGTTTGCTCCTGTCATAAATAAAATCTTTACCTGATCATTTGGTGTCATTTCACCTTAATTTAGCCCGAGGGAATTTCGGATTAAACACGACTTCCTAGTCTGTCCAGTCTGGGTCATGACATTTTTATCTGCAAACTTGCTGAGGGTGCACTCAGTCCCCTCATCCAGATCATTGATAAAGATATTAAACAGAACTGGCCCCAATACTGTGCCCTGGGGAACACCACTTGTGACCGATCAACAACTGGATTTAACTCCATTCACCACCACTCTTTGGGCCCAGCCACCCAGCCAGTCTTTCACCCAGCAAAGAGTACACCTGTTGAAGCCATGAGCAGCCAGGTTCTCCAGGAGAATGCTGTGGGAAACGGTGCAAAAGGCTTTACTAAAGCCCAGGTAAACAACATCCACAGCCTTTCCCTCATCCATTAAGTGGGTCATCATGTCATAGAAGGAGATCAGGTCAGTCAAGCAGGACCTGCCTTTTGTAAACCCATGCTGACTGGGCCTGATCACCTGGTTGTCCTGTACGTGCCGTGTGATGGCACTCAGGATGATCTGCTCCATAACCCTCCCTGGCACTGAGGTCAGGCTGATAGACATGTAATTCCCCTGATCCTCCTTCAGGCCCTTCTTGTAGATGGGCACCACATTTGCTAACCTCCAGTCCACTGGGACCTCCCCAGTTAGCCAGGACTGCTGGTAAATGATAGAAAGTGCCTTGGTGAGCACTTCCACCAGCTCCCTCAGTGCCCTTGGGTGGATCCCATCTGGCACCATAGACGTCTGTGTGTCTAACGGGTGTAGCAGGTCGCTCACCATTTCCCCTTGGATTATGGGGGCTTCATTCTGCTCCCTGTCCCTGTCTCCCAGCTCAGGGGGCTGAGTACTCTGAGAACAATTGGTCTTACCATCAAAAACTGAGGCAAAGGCGGCATTAAGTACCTCAGCCTTTTCCTCATCCTTTGTCACTATGTTTCCTCCTGCATCCAATAAAGTATGAAGATTCTCCTTAGCCCTGCTTTTGTTGCTTATGTATTTATAGAAACTTTTTCATTGTCTTCTACTGCAGTAGCTAGATTAAGTTCTAGCTGAGCTTTGGCCCTGCTAATTTTCTCTCTGCATAACCTCACGACATCCTTGTAGCCCTCCTGAGTTGCCTGCCCCTTCTTCCAAAGGTCATAAACTCTCTTCCCCACCACCCTCCCCAAGTTCCAGACAAAGCTCTCTGTTCGTCCAGGCAGGTCTTCTTCGTTGCCAGCTTGTCCTTCAGCACATGAGGACAGCCTGCTCCTGTGCCTTCAAGATTTTCTTCTTGAAGAATGTCCAGACTTCCTGGACTCCTTTGCCCATTTTGCAGTGTAAAATCTCAAAGCAACATACAAACATGATGCCTATGGCATCACTGTGCAAAACTGGTAAAAAGGATTTGTGGCAGAGCTGTGCAAAGGTGACATGAACCCATTTGCTGAGCAAGAATAGAAGCTGAGAGTCCCCCCCACACACACTCAGTGCTCAGATTAGGGCTCTGTTGCATGCATTTACCTCTGCTACATGAGATACCAAACTTGGACTAGCGTTGCAACTCTACTGAGTGAGTTCTTACTTGTGAACAGAAGTTGAAACATCTATCTTGAGAAGTCATCAACTATCTCAAAAAGAGATTATTTCTAATAAATTAATCTTCCAGGAATAGGAAAAGACAACACATTATCTGTAATGAAATACATGTTGTGGCAAGATAAACACTAAATAGTACCAGCTAGGTCAGACCCCTTGCCAGTCCATCTACAGCAGCTGTTCAGCAGCAATCACATCATCTCTGAAGGAGCACGCTAACTGGTATAAGAAAGCTTTCTTCCCTTCACTGCATTGATCACTAACATACTTTTTCCCCCTATTTGGGCAACTGTAAAGGGCATGAGAAACACAGAAATATCATAGGTTATGTAGCATGAAAAATTTGCCTAGTATAGGTTACTCTGTTATATCAAAGAGTTTGTGGGATTCCTGGTCAAAGAATTCAAAATTCTGGGGAGTTAAAGGTAAACTCAGGTAACAAAAGACTGAATGTTTAAATTTAGCTAAAAGTCTGATAAGTGAAAAACATGACCTATTAATAATTTGTAGGGCATAAGCCTTAAGGTCAGAAAATAATTATTTGTCTAATACACAGAAGAATGACAACTGTAAAGAAGCATCAGCATCTTCTTGAAATTACGCTGCAAGCTGATCTCTATTAACCTTGCAAAGACTCATACACTCGAGAGTTTAATTTTCTGCATTTTAAGGAGGGATAGAAATGGGAATTTTTCAGATCAGTGATGGTGAAGTGAAATCTAGGAAAACTGCTCTCTAGGAATAATGACATGAAATGTTCTATAAAAAAAAGTATAAAAAATGCTGAAGTATTGTAATGTCCAATCTGCCATTGCTATCTGTCCAGCATATACTGGACATTATAAAAGTGGAAAAACTATATATCCAATCTATTTGTGGATCCCTCTCAAAATAGGATCACACTTCTAAATGAATAGGAAAATCTAAAATGTCTAAATGGTGTATTTAGTAAAAACTGACAAAAACTTTTCCATGTGCTCTCAGGTTTTTTTTTCACTGTTCACAGCATTAGTTTGAAAGACAAATTGTAAAAGGTCAGAAAGAGTACAACTCTGAAAGCAAAACAAACCGAGTCCAAGAAGCTGGCATTCCAAAGCATGGGCTAAACGCAGCCCTAATTTCTGAGACGTACTGAGCACACTTATCACATTACTCCTTTTCAGAGAAAATAATGGGCAAGGAAATCAGAAGTGAGGAGAGAAAACCAGAACAGCAACAGAGAAGGAAATAAAATGGGTTAGAAAAGCAGGTTATTACTTACCCTCCAGAAGCTAACAGATGTTACAGAGAGACCCTACACAAACTACCCAGCAAGAACCTCCCCTTTCTAACGATCTCTTAAAGGTTGCATTATTTTTATTTTTTACCTGACTTAACCATGAAACTCAGAGAATGCAGCTTTCACGTGTCTGCTAAAATTCCTAGACAGGCCTCAAAATATGTCTGTATCTGTTTATTTTAAAATCTTGTGATATTAAAACAAATACTGAGATTTAAGGGGAAAAAACTGCTGTGCCTGAGTCAGTGACTTCTGAATCCTAGGAAACGGCAATGTAGCTGTGAGTGAGAAGTCTGGAAATAAGTAAAGCAGGAGCAGTGACCCAAGCAAAGCTGTGTCCCATGCTCATTTCAGAGCAGGACTTAGATAAGTAAGCAAGGGCTTTTAAGAACAAATATACATACATTTTGGCTTATAGCACTGTTGTTGGGAAAGTGATCCAACAGACTTGGGGGCGTGGAAATCAGCGTTGCTGTACAAGGAGCATTTGCAGAAATTACTTTCTCATCCTTTCTTGGAAACTAAACAAACATTGCTGTAAGTAAAAGCATCTTTGAAACCATACATTAAAAGCCTACACGCAAGCTTTATCCTATCTCCCCCAACACAATGCAAGTAAGAGGCAATACATCCAGGGTAAGGCTCAGCTTCCTCATTCATGCTGGACAATGTATTTTCCATTCTCCCACTCCTCTTCCTGCACAGAAAGGAAAGGCTTTCTATTCCTATTCATATTTGTCTCTCATTTTCTATCCCCATGACTCCTGTATCTTTTTCACTCCTAAAGAAATCTGTAGTTATGCACAAATGAGACTGATAACGTCAAGCCTTTAAATACTGTGAAAATAGTTTGAAGTCTTAAAACCACTATATGCCACGTGTCATACTGAACACCCCGTTTCAAAACATTTTACTTAGAGTTGACTCTCCATCTCTTTTTTTTTTAACGTGTCATTTAACGAGAGTACATATTTTGTTAAGAATTTTACAGTAATAGCCTCCTGCCGGCTGAAAATAAATGATGGAGAGCTTCCTGCTTAATTGCTGCTGTATAAAATAGAAACTGCAAGTAGTTTTATGACTTATCAAAATCATAAAACAAATCACAAAAGTTATAGCCTTCATGTAGAAATCTCCAATCCTAAATCAGTTACCAGAGGATATGTGGGGATATTTTGTAAACTCAGGGGTTTTTTCAATACCTCCCAGAAAAAATAATTTCCTAAATATAAACTCAGTGTTTATTCCAACACAAGATCCCGTATTTAGTTGAATTTTTTTTCAGTTCAAAGTATCAGAACCTCAACTAGGAAACACAGTTTTAAACTGGGAGAAATTAGAGGCAAAGGAACAAGATAAGAAGATATCCTGCAGCAGAGTTTTAAAAGGCAGTAAACAAACAGGAAAGAACAGCAGCACAAAATGCAGAGGATGGTTAAAAACATAAGGGAAAGGGAAGGAAGCAACAAAGCCAGCATAATCCTACCTGTTCCAAAATGCAGATAAGTCAATAGCATATACATAACATATCCTCTCAATAAAGACAGAGAAACTATGAGAGAAACTACTAATTCAAAAGTCAGGATGCAAAAAGACAATTACTGAAATCTACCAAGTATTTGCAGAGCAGGAGGAACACTGTACATAAAATAAGATATAAAACAATCAAGGGAAATAAGAACAGGAAAGTAGTTCTACTCCACATGACTTAAAGAAGGATTCGGCAGATCCTGGCTCTGTTCAAGTCCGTCCCCATTTCCCCAGCAATGTTCAGCCATGGGAACTGGTTGCCAGGGGAAAATCGGTGAGCTGCTTGCACTGCTGGATGCTCCGGCAGTAAAGATCAGTTTGTTTTAGCAGACTGATATGGGAGAACTAAGAAGAAATAAGAAAACCTACTTCCTTTGCCTCACTACTGGCACATCTCTCTGGTAAAAAAACAAAAACAAGCAAAAAAAAAACCCAACGCACCCCACACTGAAAGTGAACCCTGACAGGTATAAACACAGTGCAAAAAATTACTTCACAGATGTTTAAAGGAAGGGCGTGTTTTCATCCAAACTAACTGAGATCTACCAGGTTAGAGCACATGAATACATACGAGCAGCAGTGCCAAGATACAAATCACCAGGGGACTTTACAAAGGAAAGTTTTCTCACACTAATGAGCTGTGGCCAGCCCAAACATGTCCAGTGTTATGTAAGACTGTCCTGCAACATTTTGTTGAAAAGGAGGTAAGACAGCTGACTGGCTTTTGGGTTCATTCTTACTGTGTTCTGGCAAGTTCTCAGAAATAAGAAATTCCCTTGTTTTAACAGAATTTTTAAGGTATGGATTGAACAGTGCTTTTTCACTGAAATCTTCCAGCTTTAAAACTTCTTCATTATCATCTTTGTTTTTAATTGAAGTCTGTTGGGATTCACATAAATCATCTTCCAGCATTTCTATGGGCTGGATTTCCTTTGCTGGTATCAAAGCTGAATGCGTTTGACTTCTGATATCTTGATCAGTAATTATATAAGGCATGGATGGTGAAAAACATTTTCCAACTTCATTTTCTTCATTATACAGTATCTTTTTATCTCTGTTAATGATGCCGTTTGTATTAATATCAGTACATTCAGAAACATGGTTTTCACAATTCATTAGTAGTGATCCTTCCCGACTTTCTTCAGGGAAACAATGTTCCAAAACACTTACGTCTTCACAGTATATGGTTTTAGCCTCAGGTGTCACTCCCTTCAAAAATGAATTATTCTGTCAATACGAAGAGATAAATTGGAAAGTTATTTAGCGATAGATAATGTATTAGTTTATTTTTTTAATATATAAAATATTGCCATTTGTGCTCTGTTTGACTCTTAAGTTTTAAGAGTCCATTAATAAAGAGTTCATGTGCATTTCGGCTGGGATGCAGTTATATGTGAACAAGTACTAAAAATGACAATGTTATTCTGTCCATTTGTTAAACAATTTCATATTAGGTTTTCTGTCCTAACTAAAATAAGGAGTTTCAATGAAGGCTTGGAATCAGGCTCAGACCGTTTCCATCTTCTCCACTCTAACCAGCCATTTTTCAGACAAAAGTTCAAATCCCATTCTCCACAGATTACACTTTCTACGTAAACCTGACCAACTCCACTTCATTCAAATAAATATCAAAACTTCAATATGGAATAAATATCCAACAATAAAAAAAGACAGAAATGTTAGTACAATAACATACACCAAATCTTACTATATGTTGCACTGCATTTTTTTGTGGAGAGAGGAGGAAATATCCAGCTGTGGGAATCTGACTCAGTAGACTCAATAATCTGAGCAAATTTAATTGACTTTATTTAATAAAACATGTTGACCAATCACTTCATAAATTTAAAACATTTCTCTTTATCATATAAAAATTAAATGAATATACTTTATAAAGATGCATCTGTTCTATTAGTTTGAAAAACATGGAAGAGCATTTTATAGCATTTGAACAGAAGAATGAAACTCAACAGGTTTTTTTATTTAGTCATAAAATGACTGTCAGAGAAAGACTTCTCCTCTCTCCATTTGATCCCTTCTTTAACACATGAAATTGTAATTATTACCATGGATGTATCAAGAGGCCACTCCACTGCAATGCTCTCTGCAGGATTGGGTATATCAGGCCAGCAAACCTTTTTAAACCTACCATTGAGAAAAGAGTTTTAACCAAATTATGAAAGAGATGGATTATTAAAAATAAAATGAACAAATCTCCAGAAAGCCCAAATACTGCTAAAATATCAAACTTTCAGAAAAGAAGTATTTCCTGTATTAACACAGTATTTTTCATTAAAATTGTCTTCCCTCACATTAATTTTTATTACAAAAGATCTCAACAAATAAAAATCTTGGGCTACAGAGAGGGTCACTGCAGAAAAATTACTAATGCACAAAAGTCTTTTTTTTTATTATATAGTAGATCAACTATTAGCATGCCAAACTAAGGCTGTACACAAAGCCTGTCATGATCATGTTTCAGGGTGGTTCTTCAGTGAAAAGCCACCTCATGTAAATTTTGCTCTAGGAAAGTATCCCTAGCACTATACCACGCTAGAGCTATGCTGAGCTCTTACACTAACAGCAGATAAATGAAGCTAACTGACATTGTAGCTTATAACTGTCCGATGGAAAAGTAAACAGGAAACAAAATGAATCACTTAGTGATACTGGGTATACACCTAAGTGAATGAAAACTAGGCCATAGCTTGACTTTTCACATTGCAATTTCATCTACACTCAACTACATCTCAAAGTATTCTCTAGAATCAAAGCATAGTTTCTTACTATTGTAAAAATTCAGAATACACAACACAGATGAAGATGTAAAAGAGCTGGAAATTATACTTAAGTACTTCAGCTATACTTATTACCTGATGATTTGCATGACAACAATCCAATAGCTTGTAACACCCCAAAATAGTTAATAGTTAATAACTCTTACTAAGCTTCAACCAAACAACCTAGTCATTTTTCATGCTAAAGAAAAGCATATTTTATAACCCTAAAAATCTTCACAGTCATATTCCCATGCTCTGAGGAAGCAATTTAAAATGTAGCAGGGGACATCTGTGATGGCAGATAAAAGGATTATGAATCATGTATAGATATGGATCCATACTCGTGTATCAGGCATCCAAACACTTTCACATGATGCAATTTCTAGTTTCTTCAAGACGTCTTTATAGCGCAAGGGAGTGTCACAAACTAACGAAAGCAATAATGTAGCTAAGATAAGTGATAGGGGTTATGTGAAATGTGTTTTAGTGATATTACTAGCAGATACATTAAGAGTGCCTGGGAAACTTTATTTTTGGCATTATTAACTTTCCAGTAACTGACTTACAGTATGCTCTCCTCACTTGATTGACCATGGAACTGCAAATGGCATGTAGCATTTTTCATAAACTGATACAGGTGATATGTAAATCTGTTTCTCCTCTTTCTTTTGTTCCAATTTATTGGACTTTCTAAAATTAGTACTTATTTTTGGACTGTAGCACATTAACTGCAGTTACAAGATAACCTGTATGCTTGGTTATTTGTTACTCCAATTGCTTATTTTCTTAATTTGACATTGGTTTGGAACCCAACAAAAGCATTTATAAGATATATATAAATTTGCCTTTTACAAGTTAAAATTAACTGATTGTGTTCAGTTTTAGAAAGTAGAAAATATACTCACGTGTGTTTTTTCAAAATGCATGTTATCCAAAGGCCTAACAGAAACAACATGCTTACTCCAACAGGTAGAGCAATGAAAATAATATCTTCTTTATCTTTAGAGGCAAAAAAAAAAAACACCAAATCATAGATGTTTATAATTTCTTCATGGATTCCCTTAAGAGAGCTAATCTTTAACATCCAAGTCACCCAATTAGCACAATTCTAAAGCACTCTGCCAAAACCAGCCAAAATTACTCAGACTACTGTATGGTACTCATTGTACGATGTGTCAAAAGATGGGTATTTTGAATCCAACAAGTCACAGTTACTGAGCCAGAAAAGCAGCTCATGATGAGACTTCTCAGGATCTCGGGCACAGGTGTATTGCATTTTAAAGTTTCTTTTATTTAATAGAATCACACAATAATTCAGATTGGAGGGGATATCTGTAAGTCACCTCATCCAACTTTGAAATTAGAATCACATTGCTTAGGGCCATACCAAGCCAACCTTTGAAAGTCACCCAGGATGAATAGTCTACCACCCCTCTGGGCACCTGTTGTTCTAGAGTCACCTAAAACTGCCATATAGTGCCACTTCTACCTGTAACTGCAAATTAAATAGTAAATCTAATGCAGGAGATGGGTTTTAAATACACAAAAAATACTCTGACTGAAACACTGCACAGATTTCTGAGCTAGCTTCCAAGTACCTACCAGAGGTAGGTACTGACAGCAATAGAGACCAGACCTCAGCATAGTCTAACTTAGCTTGCATTTGAGTAGCAAATGAGCAGATATTTTACAGGCAAAAAATAAATCAGCTTCAAGTCCCATGACAAATTTAAGGATAGCTCATGCGCTTCTTTATATTGCAGTTTGGCCACCACTACGACAATTTATGTATGTATTGAAAACATTCTTCCAGAAGTAGAAATGAGGAAGTGTCTGAACTTCTGACCTGCAGCCCATCAGACCAACCTCCTTAGTAAAATCTGGCTAAAACAAATAGTAAGAAATAGGAAAAGATACTTATACACACACACTGGCCACAACCTGTGCACTCATTTATTAGCTAAGTTTGTATAGCAGAAGAGATGCAACACAATGCACGGCTAGTCTAAGTCTAGCATCTCAGATGGAAATATCTGCTTTTTAGTTAAGTGTTAGGCACTTCATCCCATAATTGACAGCATACAAACTATTGCTCCCACAAACATCCATAGTATTCCACAGCTTTACTGTCAGGAAAATAAATATTTGGGGGTTTGACTTCTTATCTTGAGGTTTTAGTCTGTGAGATGATCAGTGAAATCAAGTTAAATTCAGCTAGTGTTGGTAATTCTTCCTTGTTTTGTTTAACACTAATTTAAAAAAAAAAATTAACAAATGCCTAAACAAAAATGTCCTATATTTCTTACTCCCAAACCTGTTTTTAAAATAGTAATAACTAACCAGGAATATTACTTACTGAATTTCAAAGTCTTGAAGGTCTTTGGCTCTCCATTGGTTCCACCAGCTTCATTGCTTGCCATGATATAGACGGTGTATTGCGTATTAGCCTGTAAGGACTTCAGTCTGTATTGCAGAACATCAGAGTTCACCGTTTCATCTTTTTAGGAGAAGATTTATGTCAATAAACACAAAAAATAGTGTTGTATCAGGGAACTATACACTTATTTAGCATCTTTTACAATGATATATCTCAAAGTATTTTAAAGACAACTTGAAATACAAAGCGACCTTACTAGTCCTTTGAGAGAGAAAACTTAAGTTATTAAACAGTGTTTATCAATGCTACTTAAAAGTTTAGGGTGAAAAAAATAAACCATTATGTATTTACTTTTAAAAATAATTACTTTTTTTTTCCTTATATTAAAGGTAGACAAATGATGATCTCCTGTAGTTTATTTTATCATTGAAAACAGTGCTTTGAGAACTTTATTTCCTGGAACCTATGCTTGGAAATTAAGAACTTAAAATAGTTTCTGCAACTCATGAAATTTAACTATATTTCTAGTACATGCATTTAGACACTCATCATCCAAAAGGCTGCAATCGATCAGCACTGGGATATCACCCCAATAAAGTCAGAGGAAAGCCAAAATCAACAGGTATTTTTTTCCAAGTTTAAAAATGCTTTTCTGAATAGAACTCAACATTTCCAATATCTTTTCCATTACGGGAATTAGTATGATGTGCTTCACTTTTAAATTTTTTTAAGCAGGGCATATAAAACATTCTACGTCTACAAACAGCATTAAAAGCGTGTTCATATTATGAAATTAAATTCACTAAAACACTTTTTGGTGCATCAAGTGAAAGCCAACTCACATCATCATTCAGTTCAGTCAAGAAACACTCAGGAAATAGATAGACTGCAATATGCCCTGAGACTAAACAACCTGAGTTTCTCTTAAATCAAGGAGGGGAAAGTAAAGTTCTAGAGTTAAAAGGCCATCAGTGAAGTCACAAACTTGGCACAAACTCCACGTTCTATTTTTATCAAAAAGATGTGACATCAGAGAAGCCTCAAAAAACATCAGTACAGTAGGGTTTTGCCATTTAAATTGAACTCCCTTGAGTTGCTATATAAAACTAATTTCCTAAAGAAACGAACCTGAACCCTTAAAATGGGCATAGTCTGCTTTACGTTAGAAGAAATATGGAGATGTACGGCTCCATACATGAGACTGCATGTCTTGAGGATGACCCCACACAAAGCAGTCAGCATTAAATTACTCAGAAACCAACACAGCAGGAAAAATTGCATGTAGACAACTGAATCTCACAGAAATAATCAGCTTCCTCTTTCTAATTTAAAAATTATCAAGAATTCTCTTGCCCTGGCTCCAAACTGGATATCCAGAAGCAACTGAAGACATCACAAGATTTCTAAGTTTGAGATCTTTTTTAAAAAAGATTTTGTTAGGTGTCTGCTAACAGTGACGTCTAAAACGAAGGAAGAAAAAGAACCATTTCTGAAGCACTGAATGATACAACAGCATTCTTCATAAACTATACAGGAAGAACAAATTTAGGTCACCAAAACACTTCTCATAAAAGATTCGGCTCAGATTTAGGCTAGAGAAGTTCTGAACAGATAGGATTATACTGACACCTTGTATGGATACTATTCTTGAGGTAGGAGATTAAGAATATGCTCAAAAAGTTATGCCTTCAGCCTCCACAGCAGAAAAACAGTACCAAGCACAGAAAATCAAGCACATTTAAGAAATTAACCTAAAAACTATGTCCAAAGAAATTATTTCTTGGCAGCTTATTTTAGCTTCTTGGCTATCATTTGCTATTTTGCTTTTATTATAAAACTGACTGTAAAAACTTTTTTACCAGAAAATTTCCACCATACTGTTCCAGAAGCTGAGGGCTTGGGAAAGAAATCCTTCCAAAGACATGCACGGAACTTAGAAATTCACTGAATCCTCACAAGGTTCAAATTAATGAATTTGCACTAGATCTACGACTCTCCAATATATTTTAGCTCCACTTTAGCTCCTCTACTTCTCCCATTACTTTTTCCATTGGCTTCAGAGGTGTGTCACAATGGAAGAGAGATTTGAAGATGGAAGGAGACTAGTACACATGTAAAAGGGGAAAACAGCAAGTATCTGACAAATAGGACTCTCTCATTTGGCATAATCCTGCAAATATTATTTTTTTACTGCTAGCAGAGAACAATCTGCAAAATGCCTCTCATGTATCAGTTTCCATCCTGGTCTGGAAAGGGAAGAGGAATGATAGTGCTGCCATACACTGACTATGTTTATCACCTGGAGATCCATCAGATTTGCATCTGAGAAGCAGAAAGGATGATGTGGTCAACAGTCATGGCTGTACTACCATGGGTAGTACAAAACTAATAGTAAAAATGATTAACTGAGAGCAAGCAGTGCTGTGCAAAGTAAGTTCAGAACAAAGAAACTGAGCAAGAATACATGTGTAGTATTAAAGCAAGGACTGTTGACTAGAATACCCCATCATTTCAATTAAAGCTAAAAAAAATTTTTAATCATTATGTAAGCCACATTTTAGTACCAGTATTTTCAGACATATTTATAACATACAATAACAGTGTGCAAATAACTATGAAAATAAATATCTTCAGACATCAGATTGTCATAAACCTGTTGAAAGCGTTAATGTTTAATCTATACTTACTCAATTCTTTTCCATTTTCAGGTTTATAAAATATTGTATAGTTACTGATAAATCCATTTCTTTTATCCTTTGAAATCTCCTTCCATTTTATTGTAACTTCATTTTTCCCTGGAATGCCTGTGTCAGCCACAGGTCCTTCTGATGGCTCTACACAGAAGTATCATAAATTAGAAAAAGTAGTAAAATAGTCTAAGTACCACAATGTTATCCATCCGTGTTATTTCACACATACCAGTAACATCAGGGGCAACAAATGTACATGTAAATAAGTCATCTTAGTGCTCTGATACAGCCCTTAACTTTTCTCACCCTCTTTAATGTGTGTTTTCTTCTGATTAATACTCCCCCTCATCTATTCTGGCATTCACACAGTTCTTAGTGTTACTGCACCCAAATACCTCAAGATCGTTAAAAGGCTCTATCCTCACAACATCAGAGAGATCCCGAGGTAGAACCTCCCTATGTACTCACAGGGGAACTCCAGTGCAAGGTCCCTGCGTATGCAGGATGCCTCTGGCTGAGCTGAGATTCAGCTGGGGTCTCCAGCACACTGCGTCTTTGCCCGTCACATTAGACAAAGTCTTCCTACTTATACGATACAAACTCACGTGCATTGCTCGTAACTCTGGAGCAAGAGTTCTCTGTGCTTCAGTTTTAAAACGTGTATCTTCCTTCCCATTCTGTGACAACCTTTGGTATGGTCACAGCTCCCTACACATAGGAAAGCACTTGAAACAAAGTTCTAACTGTGCTAGTTAAGTATTACTCAAACATACAAGCCTCCATTACCTCCTCCTAGTAATTAATGTGTGTAGTAGTGCATTGTACTATGCGTGCATGCACACTATATACACACACACACACACAAACTGACATTTGCACCTGAAATCTTAAAATTACCAGTAAACTACATTCTTACAGCTGGCTGTATAAATCACTGAATTCAAACTGAACTTCTACAAATAAAGAAACCTTCCTCCCTTCCCCACCCAAAACACTATTTCATCCACAGTTTCTACCTAATTGCAAACATCATGGCTTCTTACCATTTTTTATGTGCAGCGCTGCAAATATTTTGTTACATTATAACATTTAACAAAAAGCAAGCTTTTCAAACCACTCATTTCATTCTGTGAGTAGAATTTCCTCATATATTAGGACTGGTAAGCGCAGACAAGCATTAAAATCAAGTCTAATTATATATCTAAACGAGCTGTACCATTTAAGAGATACCCAATTTAAAAAACTGTTTCATGTTTGTAGCTATACTCTGTCCAAGTGCTTTGTATGCAGTATGTAAACTTTACAACAAATGAGTGGATTCAAGCAGCCATGTACCTGTATCACAAGATTAAATTTTCTTTACTGAACAATTCAGTAGCTGATCTATGAACAGAATAACCGCAGTACCAGATTGCTCAAGGATAATACACACTGAGAGACAGACTACAACACACCTTTCACAACATCTTTAGTTTAAAATACGTACTTTTTTCTTGAACATAAGTTTGTACTGAATATGGAGCTGCTACTTTATATCCATAGAGAGGGTATACTGAGATGTTATAGCATATAAATGGTTTAAAGTTTTCTGTAAAGGAAAAAAAAGGAATATTTACATACAATTCTCTATGTAAGATTAATACAATGAAAGCAGAATAAATCACAGTGTAGTTCTAAATATACAGTTACAGACGTCTATTTTCTTCAACTTTTTAGCAAGCACAATTTGTATTTACTGTCTTGAATGCTCACTACTGCCCTTAATGCAATGAATTTTATGTAGTAGTATTCATAAGAGCACCTGGTTTCTGACTCATTTTTCATGAGAAATACTTTGAATGAATAATTATACTTCAGCCTTATACAGCTTCTCTATTACTCATCTCATGACAGGTTAAGGTTTTGGAGGAAGTTCTTATTTTCAAATAACCAGTATAAAATGATACTTTCAGGAATATTTGTAATTTCACATATCTTTAGGTTTACTGCTTTGCAGAAGAGAGTTTTGGCTCATGCAAACAGCTTCAAAGGCACAATGGGGACCCAGGTCTCAATTCTACATTGATGTTCCAGTTATGTCAGCTGCAGATGTGCTTCTAACCAGCTTGGCTCGAAAGTACAATTGTACAAGTGAAATCTCTGCAGTAGAATTTTATGTGCTTCAAGACATAGTTCAAGCTTCTGAAAAGAAAGTTTTCAGCTCTGAACAATCCAGCAGCCAAACAATCAACAGGGTGCATGCCCTACTTACAAGCAAGTCTCATCAACTCTCGGAGGACACATCTGTGGCTTTACACCCTGCGGGATGAAACCAGTGTAAAGGGTTTCCTAGACCATTCCTCAAGCTCTGCAGCTTGTTCAGCAAGAATAATGGCTATTGACAGATCCCTGCATTGTCATCAGCTCTGCTGCTTTTTCAGTCCCTTACACCTATTGCAACCCAGCAGAAGTTATGATGGCCCACATGTTGTCCTTAAAATAATTCCACAGAAGAACGCCAGAATCAGGCCTGAATAACGATAAGTCTGAATTTGCGTTGGCATTTCTAATGTGACTTGTGCTTAGGGTAAACAAAGGTCTCCTAATAATGCTGAGGAGGAAAGCTGGTTTTTTAATACATTGAGAACAGCTGTAAATAGCATTTATTCCTCACAGAAAATTGCTGAAATAGTGCAATTTTCATCAGACTCACCCATCTCAGTTCAATGTGTAATAAAAAACTGCTCTTGAATTTTACTTCAAGCAGATTTTTGTTTAATTTGGTTTACTGCAGCACAGAAACAATATTTAAATCACTCTTGTCTGAGACAGTAAGACAAATTTCATGGGCAAGCTAGCTATATTCATCATTAACAAACCAAATGTTCCTTTTCACTTCAGAAAATGCAGGACACTTGTTTTCTGAGAACTTTGGAGATTCTTTTTCCTTCGTGTAGCATTCAGAAAGATCCTTATAAGAACAAGAACTGCTTTCAAATTTGATAAATTCAATTTCACTACTGGAGAATCAAAGAACTAATAATCCAAAATGCACTTATCACATACATTACATATATTATATTTAACATTTTCACTATTATTCCTGTGTTTGTAAATAAAAACAAAGAAAAGCAAATGCATTTCCTTAACTAAAGGTAATATGCATGGGATATTCACATCAACATCAACATTCCCAGTTCTGCCTTTGCAGATATCTCTTGAGCTCTGCATGTTGTTTGGTTCTGAGTTGAAACTACACAGATATAGCCAAACTAAGAGAGACTACCTGTTAAAAAAATGTCAGCCTCTAAACAAAAAAGTAAGCAGATCCTCACCAATTTGTCAGTGCATCATAAAGCCACTGAAATCTCCTAGAAATCCCTTAGGTCATAATACAAATGTGATTATGTGATATTTAACATGTCAGATTGACCAGTCACTCCACTTGCTTATTTTAAAGTAGAATTCTCCTTCAAATCCTCTTTCAGGTTTCTTGCTGTCTCTCTAACAAACATGAAGGCACATGATCTTTTCCAATCTTCAAATTCTTTTTTTTGTTTCTAGGTTTCTCTGCTTATATAGTGTATATCTGTCATAAGCCTCCCTGCTGGAAGATTCATGGAATAAGATCAAGTCACAGAAGTTCTTAAATATGAAAACTCTAGCCTAATCTTATATGGGACCAAACACCGTCTTGCCTGTTGCATGAAAATTTGAGAGAATTAAAATTGCTACGAAATTACATGAAGATATTTCAATAAAGCATGTAATAATACTGTTATTTTTTAAAATGGTCTGAGGAAAGCTGGATGAGTTCATCCTTGTTTGTTCTTTCCAGTCTACCTATAAATAAATATACATAAATACCTATGTATCTGTACATTGTTACAGCTGTAACTGATAAATAAACATACTTTTGTTAGTTTTACACCTTGTAGAATTTGATACATATTGCCATGATCTACCAAAAGGGTCTGTCTCCAATTCCTCATACCACTCAACTACATATTCGGTTACTTCTGGTTCGGAGGCTATCCATTCCACAACCACTTCTTCATTTGTTGTAAAGGTTCTCACTGTTTCAATAATCTGAGAAGCTAAAAATTTAAACAGAAAATGTCAGCAATTCTATCTTCATAAAAACTCCAGCAAGAAAACAATTCAAATATAGCAAGCTGACACTGCTTCTTTAGAAAAGTATGGGACTTAGTCACAGTTAAAAAAAAGTTTAAAAAGTTGCTTTATACCTATGTTCACATGCATGTACTCAAAATATTTTAAAATGAAGCATGTAAGAATTGTTACAATGAAAAGGGGCAGGGGGATTGAGGAGATGATACTCAAGGAGATTTATACGTACAGAATCAAAGACCTCTCTTTTAGGATCTGAATTTTACAAACCAATTTACTATCAATTTTACAGGTAGCACAGATAAGCAAGTTTTGATTGAGATGAAAAAGGCAATAGGAAAACAGTAAATCAAGTCAGCAAGGTCATGAATGTCAGTGAAGCAAAAGTGAACCATCAACCTGCAGAACAGAGGTAACGAAAATCTGAGTGAAAATCCAATCTGGCAAAGCACAGGGAGAAAAGACCCGGTGAAGCAGAGGGAAAAGAGATTGTATGTAGGGCAAAAAAAAAGCACGTCACAGCATGGAAAAAATCAGAAGAACATTTATTGTGGGATACAGAAGGGGACAGAGAGGTAGTCAGCAACCCCGAGGACAAGATAACATCATGTCTACATAACCAGTTTTCTGATTAGACTGGAATTTGACTGAGCAATTCCAGGGAGACAACTGCACTTGTTTCATGAGCAACTGATGTAGGAGTGATTCAAGTGTGTCATGCAACCTCTCTTCCAGATCATAGGTAGGCAGCAGGTTGTTGTAATACAAGGCTCACAGAAATATGAGAATTAAATGGAAGAGCCAAAGAACACAACTTTTGTGCTAGAGCCGACCAGCTCCCTGACCCTGGAAGTGAGTGGGATGGGGTACTTTGGGAATGCATATGAAATGAGAATAAACACAATGTTTCTCTCTCTGCTTCCATTGATGCATCTTACGGACTATTAAGCACATCTTTGAACGTTGTTGTTAAATGCACTGCAATAATGCCCCATGGTAACCAATTTTATGACCTAGTACAAGGATGAGACAGAACTGCATGGGACTATAAATTGATTTGGGAGGTCCAAGGTTAAAAAAACAAAACAAAACAAACCTCAGAAAGTAATAAAATAGAAATTCTAACAAAACATCAGAAAGTGTTGATATCTTTAACAAATATATCACAAAACAAAAACCGCAACAATAATAGTCTATAACAAAAACATGATATGTGATAGCAAAACAGACAACCAGATAATATTGTTCTAGTAAAAAGTAATGGATTACACAGCTTTGTACATAATACAGTTCTATATATGGAACTTAAATAGATGGCAGGAAGATAATTTTTTTATTAATAGGAAAAACATAACACAATATTGAGAAAACTTACTTTTTTCACCAGTGGATGGAATCCTCAAAATAGCTTCAGGAGAATTTCCAGCAGAGTTATAGGCAGTAATAGATATGTTATATGCCTCTTCATTTAAATGTAAAATAATCTTCTCATCGGTAGAGTTGTTTGTTATTTTAAGTGCAGGATGGTTTTCCAGAAAATACTGTATTTTGTAGCCTAGAATTCTCCCAGAAGGTGGAAAGCTGTTTAATGGCTATTAAAAAAATATGCAGTAGTAAGTATCTCACAGTGTTATTTGTACAATCAAAAGTATATACTGTATTAAAGAGTCCAGATCAAATTACAAAATTATTATACTATATTTAGAAAAGCAAGAAACTTTCTTCAAGTCCCATCTTCAGGACAGTCAGCTGCAACAATTTGATTGAAGGAAAAGTTCAAAAGTCGAATACTGAGATTTGAAACAAAGAGTTTCTGGTCACTGTACTAGAAGATTAAAGTAAATTTAAACACAGCTTTAGTAAGCTGTATTATTTAAGAGCAGTTGTAAGGACTTTCAGTCAGATTTTCCAGTGTTCTGTACACAATTAAACCCTTCCCTTCTGCACAGATTACAAAACTCTGTTTATCTACCATTCAGTAAACAAAAGCCTTTTCAATTCTGCTTTAGTTTAGTGAGGTTCTTTTCTGATGACAGTAAAACCCACAGGCAGTTATATGTCCTTGTGGTGGTGCATTTCATGACAGCCCTACAACACTAAAATACTTCAGTGCAATATCAGCTGCAGGATACCAATATGATTATCAATTTGCAAAAAGAGTATATACCTTCCACATAAGATATACAGATCTACTTCCAGCTGAATGCGAAGACTCAATTACCCTCCACAAATCCACTTTTTCTGAAGGAGCTGAAGACAAAAAAAATCTTTAAATTTGTTGTTATCTTAAAAAGATAGTGTAATATGGTAAAAACAATCAAAAGGTTCCAAAAATACAGTCTGACAGCAAGTTATTAAAAAGAAGTTTTCCTTTGTGTAATGTTGTGCCTTTTTTCCCTAATTAGTACAGCTTCTCTCTTTCCATAAGTTTGTTTCTGCTTTCTTTTATTTGTTAGCGCTAGAGGAGATTTTCCAGTCTTGCTTTAAAACTGGCAAATTCTTTACTTCTAATTTGTTTTATTGGACACACTTGCTACATTACATTTCTGCTAGTATCCTGCATAACAATGTTCAGTCTCCATCTACACTCTTAATTTTTCCTCTCTTCACTGCTATTCACCCATTTTCTTCCTTAGCGCCATGTTTGTGTCACCTTTCAAATCTCCTCCACTCCTTGCTCGTTTTCCCTCTTCTATATTTAAACAATACATGTGTTCTGTTTAAACAACAGAATTCTAAATTCAATAGACTGATAATATGCTGAAAATACAGGTTTCCATTATTAAATCCTAATGCCACAAAGTATAAACAAAGAAAAACTCACTAAATAGTTAGCCTACCTTTCTCTTCTGTGCTTGCTGCTTTCTCTCTACTCCACTCACTCCAGAATATTGACTCAACACTCCTACACTGAATGGCAACTGAATATTCTGTGGAGTCCCACAGACCTGTGAGATTACATGATCCTGTTTTGTCTGCAGAATTCTGTGGGACAGTGACAATTTCCTGAAAGTAAATACATAAACAAAAATTATTTGCTACAAAATTGCATGCAGACATAAGACTTTAGTTTTTAAAAAAACACAAAGGATTCAGTTTTCATGTTTCCCACCTCACTCCTCATTTTTCTCTGTAGCATCTTCATTCTTCCTGTAAAATTCTGGGGTTTGAAAAACTTGAGCCAAAACTACGTCTGTACTGACTGACCTGTGGCTTGAACTGTCTGCAGCTCACATGCAATTCTAGTGGATCTGTGCTGGCACAGGAGGTGCTGGATGACTGATGGGAAGCAACTGGGTATTGCTGAAGCCAGTATCACCATAATGCCCTGGATACAGCTCCACCTCACAGTAGAAGCATCCCTGGGGAAGCAGTGGTCATCTGCAACTTGTGAGCCAGCTGGGTACTTGTTTCTTTTCTTGGTTTTGTTTTCTGAGTTACAGGGTCTTCCAGCTCTTAGCCATATAATAGTGTGGCTGTAGGCCACCCCAAATATTATCAGCATATAATTAAAATGAAAAGACCAACGAAAACACAAAAAATTTTGGTACCAAAAGAAAAAAAGAACGTGGAGCCTTTAAGTGGTGAATGAAGAGTATGAGAAATAACTGATGTAATATCTTCTTGTAAAAGTAATGACAAAGAGAGTAGTTTCCTTGTCTTAAAAGGAGCCCACTCATCTCACTGATGGAAGTCAGAAGCTAGATTGTTGTTTCAAAACAAAAAGTGGAAGACAACATGAAAACCAGGAATTAGAGCTGATGCATCAACTCAACTGGACTGACAATGGGAAACAGAAGAAAACAACAGGAACTATAGAAATATGTAACTCTTCTCTTCCAAATTCCAAAAATTAATCAGCAACTAACAACTCTCCTCCTCTCAAATTTCGGATGACTGAAACAGAAAGACGCTAAGATAAATGTTAAAGCTAGCTAAATTCTTAGAAGGTCAGCAAAGGTAAGTTTTAGAATAAGGAAGATTCCCTCTTGGGAGCCAAATTAAAGTAGTAATGTCACAAAGATTTACAACAATGGGGCCAAAACCCATGAAGAAATCCTTGTTTTCCACCAGTTGAACCTTCCAATGAAAAGTGAATCAAACTCTAACAATACAAAATGCAGACACCCACTCCTTTGAACATCATAATGGGAAGCGCACTGCCTAATGAAACTAAAAATTTTAGTCCATTCTGATCTCAAGAAACTTGATATCAAAAATAGAAAACTGCTTCTATGAGAATGAATTCAGGGATCTACAAACCACTACTAGGTGACAGACTTTTTAGTCAACATGCAATAAAAAGGGCTTCAAAACTACTATCAACCTCATGCAGAACCTGACATAGAATTGCAGACACCCCAGACTAGCTTTTAGTTACTTGCCGAAAGGCTGTTAACAATATTTAATTATAATTAGAAACTTAGCATATGCAAGTAGAAAAACAGGTCATTCGTTTTAACTCAGTAAAAACCATTTACAGCAATTGTTTTAGATTATTTTGTTTAATTGTTCAGATTGTTTCGGTAGGAAGGCTTAAAAGGTCAAGAAAATACCTGTCATACTCCAACTTTTTTTTTTTTTTCCATTTTGCATGTATGTGCTGACAGACAGAAAACAGCTCCTGTGTCTAACTGATGTTTTGATGCTGTATTTGTTGGCCACTGCCATTGGATTGGCCAGACAGACTACGAATAATGCCTGTCTAAGATCCTACAGAACTAACTCACTGGATTTTTGTCTTTACTCCTCATGGCTACTATTTTTTTCTCTAGAATGTCTGTGGAAAAATGCAGGTAAGTTCTGAGGAAGAAAATGGATGTAGACTGTATTTGACAGTGAAAAAGTAAACCGGTGATTTCTTATGCAGGTGCTGACAAATAGACAAAATACACAATAATGGAGTTACTTCACAAAAATGTGAATGTTTTCAACATTTGGGAAGGATCTCATAGGCATGTAATCATCACAAGGACAACAGTGTCTTGACTCCAAAGGAATAAACATCTTGAACAGGTCTTTTAAATAAGTTCAGTTTCTAATATCCCAGGTGGACCTGAGCCATCCTGCCCATCAGATCATCCCAAATATTATATCCTGAATCCAACAACTAATACATCTTATCTACAGTAAAGATGCTTGCCATGAGAATGTGAGGAGGATGCTACTTAGAAACATATTTAGTATCAGGAACTTTTTTAAAGCTCTGAGGACTACTATTAGTTATCCCAACTAATTCTTCTCTGCCAGAATTAGACATTTAATGTATAAAATGGTGAGGTCAAGGCAGACATCTCAGTATGATGAACTTAAAAAGAAAAGCCAAGCAACCTGGCCTATTCTAAAATTTGGAAGAGGAAACACTAAGACTGCAAACAGAATTGCTTCCATAATGAGGAGCATTGGAATAGGCCATCTGAAAGAAGCAAAAGACTAAATACTGCTTTTTCTATAACAGCTCCATTTAAGTGTCAGAAAGACAAACTCAGAAAAATAATTTCTCTTATTTTCCATTTTGTAAAATTCATACTTCAATTCACTTGAAAATTAATGTATCATTAGTCCATCTTAATCTGATTCAACTATTGTGGTTGGGAGTAAATGCTATTTTCAACATCAGAATGCAACAGGAAAATAAAATATTTTGACTGACTGTGTGTGTAATCCCTTAGCCTAAGATCATCCCTTAGCCTTTTACAGAAATATATTCAGAAGTATAGTATGTACCAAAACAGACATTGACCAAAAGGAAGAGAACAATTCATCTTAGACAACAGAATAATGATCTTAAGACCATGCATACCTAATTATGTATGCTCCACTAAAATAACAAGGTTTTAATCATTATTTCCAACTACTTGTTGCCTTTTTTCTATTTAGCCTTTTATAACATGAAGAAATTAGTCACAAAGAAGCTAACATTCAGAAGAAAATTTATGTAGCTTACCGAAGAGTTTGAATACAGGTTTCTGTATTGAACCCGGCAAATTAAATCTTGTGAAGGGATAATCTTCTCAGGCATTTTCCAGGTTACTACAAGCACCTGCTTTATACCAGTGATTTTTTTAACTGAAAGTATTTCAGGAGGTTCAAATTTCTCTAGAATGGAGAAACAAAAACATTAACAGGGGAAAATGCTTTTATAAAAGTTCAGAATTGCTCTGTCTATGTGTGTTCCAAGAAGTTTAATTATTATCCCAATAATGTACATCCTCTCAGGTATTCACATGATGGTCTATTTTATAGACATAACTCTACAAATGGGAAGTTATCTGTAAGAGAGATTGCACACATAACTGATTTAATGCTGACAAACCTGCTCTCAAACAGATATGCAGTTTTCTTGCATCTGTATCAGCACTGAAGAATACTCCTCAGAGACAACAGCAGGGAAAAGAAACGAAGCGGAGCTGGGATGCCAAAGTCCAGTCCAAACTGCAGATTAGGGAAGAGTTCAGCTGAAAAGGATTTGGGCAGGAGAGAGTTGTGAAGGAGATGATGGGAAAAGAATGGATTTGCACTGAGAAAAGAGATGGCTGGTACAGAGGATGTGGAAAGTAATGAGGAGCCACAGCAGGTCTGAACACAAGGAGTAAAGGAGCGTATGGCTGGAGAGCTCACGGAGTGCTGCAGCAAAAATACTCAGTTAAAAGGGTTGTTGATCAACTACACCAAAATGAACAGAGGAAAATGCAGCACAGCGCAGAGGGAGAAGAGATAGACAAAATACTATTGTTGCTCCTGGGAATCACAGAACAGGTGGTTTTTTAACATTCCTAACCAGAAAGTAGAATAGCAGCGTAAATGATGGGTAGACCTGGCTGGAGAAATTATAATATCGCTATTCATTTACAGCTAGATATTGCACTGACATCTAGCACCACTCAAAAATACAAAATTACAGTCTGTGTACAACTTTGGCCTTTACATGTTAGTAATTAAAAACTTAGTCATTTATAATGGATGTGTTAGACATTAGCTTAAAAAAAATATTGTTGTAGTTAGACATTTCATAGTATAAATACAGCACATTATAATTTTTCACCACCTCTTGGTAAGACCAAGAAATTGCTGAAAATTGCTGCTGCACCACCAACCAATTTGAAGAATTTGACCTGGAAAGACCCTCTGTTAAAACATAACAAGAAAATTGGAAGCATCCAAATTTTGACGAAAAAAATTGGGACGTATGAAACTTATTATTAAACCCTAAATGTAATGTCAGAGGTGTCATAATTTTAGCTAACAATTAAAATTGGATGTCATTTCAAAAGTGAGACCAATTTAAAACCAAATGAAACCCAAATAATGGTTTCAAAACTATTATACTGAAAAATTATTTTTATTTTCTTCTATGTAAACCATCTTCGATTACACAACTGGTTTCAGAGTTCTCTAACCTGTATGCTACAGGGAAGTCAAAAGAACTGGGGAGGATACAGTCAGCTCAACATACACTGCTTTATCTTTATTTAACTCTTTTTCTTCTTTTTTTTTAATTACCTATTTTTTCCATAGGTATAGGAACACAGTCTGATGAGGCTTCACCCAAAACATTTTCAGCTTTCACCTGAAAACAAAAAGAACTACTAAATGGAGTATCTGGATAGACAAATGAGCATGACTCCGTTTTGTTTTGGCAGAAGCCCACTGTATTTGGAAGAATCACCCCTCCTTCTGCCATCCTAAAAAATAAAAGACAAAAATAAAAGGAGTTAGAAATTAGAGAATTTTCTTAGAATAACTCTGATTATTACTATTTAATTATTATTTATATGGTTTTGAGGTTGCAGGCCATTTTTACCAGGGAATATCTCCTTCAATGGTATGTTAGTGCAAACAAATACTCTTTCCTAATTGCTCTGCTCCTGCAAATGCATATAAGTAACCTACACGGACTCAATTAGTTTTAATTGCAATTAGTAAGGCAACTTTGCAGGAGCAGTAATGAAGAGTAAGAATGCCTTAATGGGGGATCCACATGCTATTATTATTTTAGATGAAAATCTCAAAGAGAAGTGAAATCATGTAACTCCACACAAGACCTCCTTTAAAAATACAGATAAGCTAGAGCTAGTAATACATGCCACATGGAACTGTGTAATAACAAGCTTTTATTCATCTTTTAAATACAGAAAAAAGAAAAGCCAAACTGTACCACTGCCAAGCTATTAAAAGGTAATAGAATTTGACAGATCTTCTGTAAAGAAAACACTGACAACATGCTGTCTTCACAGCATACACTTTCATAATAAGTAGTGTGGGATGCAAAGCTAACAACATTTGTTTCATGTTACCAACCCACAGAGAAATTCTTCAACGAATAAAAACTCACATATTGGCCCTGTATTTCATATTATGCAGTAAGTAAGCACATCATTCATGTTACTCGGAAAACAGTTTCAGGGTGGTACTTCATGAACCCTTTTTAAGCTAGCGTAAGCCTGCACTGCTGCAAAAGGAAGCAGTCCTACCTCCCCTAACACGCACAGCTGCTTGTTTGCATCCACAGCTCCCTGCCCCCTTGTACCGGTGCTTTTGTAGTCATATGATAAACTCAGCTAGGGAGTTATCTGGATTAAAATTAACGGTTCGATTTTACTCGAAACAGTTCTGCAATCCAATTCACTATGTGGTGAAAGAAGAATTTGTGCTGGTACAGGAAGAAACAGTATTGAAACTTACTTTCAATGGCTGTTCTAGTTTATGGTTTCACAAACTCAGCTAAGTTAAAAACTGTAGAAACACTAGAAGGAGTAACAAAGCTCCACCTAATGAAGATGGAAGACTAAAACGTCAAGCCTAAAACAGAGATAAAACTAAAGATGTTTTCCTGCCCTACCATTTAAATAAAAAAGATACCATACGCTAGCATAATTTACAATATGAAAATGTCTGCTTTGGAGTCTGAATGCCTTCCAGTTCTCAAGAATAATTTTAGGCATTTTTGAAAACTCGTCATGAAATCATTATTACCTAGAGTCTTGATTAGACAGAAAAAGAGCACTACAAGCAGCTCTATTACAAAGAACAGATTGACAAGTGTATTTGGGACAAAATCTGTGCTATCACCTTCAAAATTGTATCTGAGATCTGCCTTGGAACAACACTGATTTCACCATTTTCACAGTCAATTATGAATAAGTAAGCTCCTTAACAATATTTCAAATTTAATAGAAATTGAAACTATCAAGTATTTATGCTTCTATAATGGGGTCACAAAAACACTAGAAAGCATGAGACTACATAATTTGTATTTGTAAATACAAATCCCCAGATGCAAGCAATCCAAAAAGGACAACTAACTCTGGATTCTTTCACTGAAACCTTACGACTCCGAAGGTCCCTAGGTTAAATGCTACTGGTGTCAAGCAGAGTAACAGGGGCTTTCCTAGTTTTAAATGGGAATTGTTTAAAGTAGAGGGGGAAGTAGTCTTTTTTTACCCATCCAAAATAAGGATAATTAGTTACATGGAAAGTTTCTGGGTAACACTCCCACGAAGTGCCTCCATTCTTCATTTGTACCTAGGCTTAGTCAGCTTTTCATCTAATTAGTAATGTTACTTCAAGGAAATAAGTGAATATCAATTCTGATGTAAACATTTGTCTACTGAATATTGGGTTGAGAATGCTAATTTCCTTTATGCAGCATACTAAAGAGGTATCAGATTTTTAGCTTTTTTCAGGAGTTATCGACCCCCAATTAGTTGAATTTACTGAGGATATGCCATGACTCTGAACTCCACAATGTTTCCAGGTTTTCTTTAAAGAGAAGTCAGGGTATGAGGGGAAGGGAGGTGGTGGTCTCTCCCCAGCAACCCAATTCCCAATACATCCTATACTTACATTTTTCGGTAAAGAGTATAGTTTGTCGTAAGATGTGTTTCTCTTCCTGAAGTCCAGGTGCAGGTAAGTTTAGCATCAAAGTAATAAATGCAGGAAATATTTCCTGGTGTTTCTGGTGGAACTACAATGACAAAGGTTAAAAAAAAAAAAAAAAGCCCAGTAAAAATAAGTAACTCTAATGTACAACCGATTTTGTTGGGTCAAAAAGCAGATTATGGCAACTTCACTACATGTCTTGCATAGCACTTCATTTTGTAATTTCTTACTGCCCTCAAAAATCCTCACAAAGACAAAATCAAAACCACTCTTTCTTCCCCTGGGGCGACGGAGATTTTCTCCAACTACTTCTCAGAAGTACTTAACTAAGTGGGCCTGGAGGTATTTTTGCAGTAACTCATTAACTATCTTATATCAAACCACTACATACATTTCCTGAACCTCTAAGTACACCCTCTGCAACATGCCTGTAGGTCAAGGCCAGTCCAGAGAGTAAGAGGAAAACAAAGAAACAGCACAAAAGTTCAGGAAAAGGCATTCTTTGAAAGATAAAACTCCCCTTACTTCCTTCCCAGAATGTCTAACCACATACCCTATGAAACCCCCTAATTCGAGCAGCCTGCACAACCTTAATGTGCAGAAGACAGCTTCCTGGGAAATGTATCTATATGACCTTGAAGAGATCGCTAATTCAGAACTCTCTTTATCTTCTAAGCAAGATAGCACAAAGGAAACCATACTCTGCAATCTCTATAGTCTGAAGTCATCCATAAAAATGTAACACCCTCAAAGACTTCTTTGTTAAAGCCAGACTCCTTCACTCGATAGAAGAAATGGGAGTTGAAAGGACGAGAATTGCACCCAGTGAAATAAACTGATCGAAAAAGCCCTCTCTCCAAAACAGTACTTTTCTGTCCCACCTAATATAACACTGGAAAGATCTTTGTTTTATTTACAAGCTTATGGCACACTAAACTTTGCAGACAGGCAATACATTCTGCTGGGTTTTATTCCACAGATGTATTTTTCTGCATTTATTGCTTCTTTATCAGAATGGGACCCCCAGGCATATGTTAGTACAATCTGGACTTAATCTGTTCAATAAATTAGAGAATTTATGTATATATTTATCCTGTAACCTTCTCCATATGAGATTGTAATTATAATTTCTTTGAAACAGAAGTTCTCCCTGGAGAAAGCTAAAGTTGGCTACACTAGACAAAAGACATAACCAAAGGAACAGACCCAGTACCCTCTGAACTCAACAGAAAACCTCCACTCACTTCATCTGGCCAAAAGTCAGGGTCAGAGAGGTTATGGACCAGTGTCAGTAAGGAATGCCTGCAATTCCATGCTTTATTTTCAGAAAAAAAAAAAAGGAGCTAGAGGTGTCTTACAATGCCACAAGCTAAAAAAAAAAAAAAAAAAAAAAAAAAAAAAAGTAGTTGTTTTAAAAATAAAATTTTTACATTAAGTTATTAAATAATGTTAAAATTAATTTTTCCGCATTTCTACTTACAGCCAGTTTTAACTTCAGTGTGAACCAAAAGTTGTTCCTTGTCCACGTACTTAGTGAAACATTTCATATGAGCTTTGCTGTAAGTGAAATTATGGATGGTTATACTAGATACAGTCTCATTCACAATGTTATAGTTTTCCTGAGGAACTAATTCATGATTCAATTTCCAGATGATGTGGCTCGCATTTCTGTGAGGTGTGTAGAGTTTTCCAAGAACACAAAATAGTTTCAGGGTGGATCCTCTTTCAATTTCAGGAGATGAAGGAAAAATGTCAGCATCTCTGATAGAGTTTTCATCTAAAAACAAAATCAAAGAT
Source organism: Aviceda cuculoides (assembly GCA_035590195.1). Classification (NCBI taxonomy): domain Eukaryota; kingdom Metazoa; phylum Chordata; class Aves; order Accipitriformes; family Accipitridae; genus Aviceda; species Aviceda cuculoides. The sequence goes on from JAVJGG010000074.1 coordinate 63,177,665, forward strand.
ATCACATAACCTAATTCCTTTTAAAATACCAGTGGAAAAAGGATAACTTATTTTGTTGTCTACAGATCATTTAATTAGATTTTTTTCCTATGGAGTTGAAAAACTGCTAAGTTAGTCACTCAAATCAGATATTGCTGTCTGGAAACTCAGTTCACATTAATTACTGTATGACTATAGGTATTATGTAAGAATGATGTTTCTATACCTTCCCAGAAAAAATGGAGACATTTCAATTCAAATGTTTTTTAATAGCTGAAAATTAAGAAAAGAGACTCTTATCTTTTAAGTCTGTTTTTAAAAAAGCATTCCTGTATGTAAAAGATATACAAACCATTTAGATGTTATTACTAATTACTATATCGGAAAATACATCAAACTGGTAAGTTTAAAATTTATAACTAAGTTGCAATATATTTCAGTATCTCAGTAGTACTTTTACCCCTCACAGAATTTATATTCCCAGATACAGTGCAGGAATTTTATACAAAATGTATCTAAAAGGGAAACACAGCAGCAGGCTGAATGAATGAATTCAGAAATAAAGTTATCAAATAGTGCAAGAATCACCCATTAGAGTCCTGCAAGGAGATAGCTATTTATTTTTTTGCTGCTTATTTCTTGAATACAAATTTCATAAATAAATCCGTTAAATAGAACAAAAATACTCCCAACTTTTACAGATAGATTTTCTTTGCTAGAATGTAGGAATGAAAGGGAATCAAATATTAAACTTTCTTCCTTGTTTTCTGGTAATTCTCTCCTTTTTGGGTGTATTAACTGTAAATTGCTTTCTATGTTTCTTTTTGTGGCCTTTTTGTTTCAAAGTCATAATAATGGCTACTTTACACTCTACTGCATAAATTTTACTGTATATCAGTTGTAAGCAACTACCTGCACTGTTTCATGTATTGTTCAAGCTTCTACAAACATATGCACCCCTCTTCCATGTAATCCCCAAACAATTTAAGAAACAAATACCATTATATAATGAATTACTGTTGTGTGATGTCTGTGATTAATTGCACATGAACTTTCAACTATTGTCACAAAGTCATTATCTCTGTCCTTGTGATTTCCTATTCTAACCTATACTATTCAACTTAATCAGTTTAAAGTGGCACTGTTGTCACAAGCATTTTTAATCCTCAACCACTCATTCACTGCTGTTATCCCCCTTTGCATGTCAGAAGTGCCTGCATAGTGAACCAAAAGGAAACCAATACATATGAAAAATAAAAGTTTGGCAAAAAATAACATCGTCCTCCATCCAGATCAGGTTCCTCACCACTTCACAACTAGCCATGCAAACATGCAGTCTAGTGGAAGAAGAAAGAGATGCGAGGTGGACGGAGTGCAGAACTACCTGCTCTTCCAACTGTGGTGGTTACCTGTGCTAGCTTAAACTGACTGTGGAACCACCACATTAAAAAAAAAAAATCAGTAGTCACAGATTGTCAGGTGACTTTTTAAAATAGGAATGAGAACATTAGTAGGCATTGCATGAATCTCTGAATAGGTAATATTTGACTTAAAACAGTCCAAAATCAGCAGACATTAACTGCATTTTAAGTGTTTATGTTACAAAAACATGTTTGTTCCATCAGCAGATCTCCGAAGTTACCAGCTTCACAATCCAGCAAGAATTGAACTCTGATACGACTTCCAGATACAGATTCCCCTTCTACATGCCTTGCAACAGGAGAAGGTAAGTTTTAAAATACTTTTTTTTTAATACTTTAAATACAAAAGAAAACAAATCCAGGCTATGATGATGACAATTAACATTCCACAGGAAGACATCAAGAGTGCCATAGATTTTTCTCTATATACTGTACACTAGTTAGTCAATCACCTACTAACTTCCAATTTTAAAATACATTTTCTTCATTTTCAAAACTCTTTGAAATTTCATCTGGAGAAGGTCACCTTTTGGAAAACTTTCTTATGGCAAGACAGGTGCTAATAATCAAGAAACATACCTGCTATACAGCTGCAGAGCAGGACGAGCATCCAAATCAAACAGTTGAACATTTCTTTTTCAGTATCTGGGCAGGAAATGCTGTCATAAAATAAAAATAATGGTAATACACTTCAAGTAAAGATGCCCCTGTAATACTTTGTAAGTGTTTGTATAAGAGCTAATAATGCTATCCAGCACTTCCCACTTGCATTCAAGTTAAGTATTGCTTCGTCCAAGTGTTACTTTCCTGCACCATGGGAGAAATTGGATGCAGTCTTCCTAAGACAAGTGTACACTTTTCCTACAAAGAAGAGAGAGGTAAATACACCTGAAACCCTTCTGAGGGCAATCCAATCCACCTGAACAATTTACTTTCCAAGGACCATGTAAAGAATTGGTAAGAAATGTATCTACACCCACTTGAAATCCAGCCTGCCTAGCCCTATCAAGTAGCAGATTGACCATGCAAAGTGGATTCCTTTGAAAAGGAAGGCTGTCGCAGAAGGAATGATCCCGTATCTCTTGTGCATCACCACCTAATAAAACAACTGTTCAGGAAGCAGGCAACAGTCCCAGGTCATCACCCACCCAAAAGAGGGTGAATTCACATTGTTTTTATCCCAGCTAAGTGGCCCAGACACCACACCTGAAGACACTCTGCAAACAGTCTGGCTCGTGTTCTACCTGGTGTCCACCAGGACCTCCAGGGCCTCTTCTGCCGAGCTGCCTTCCAGCTGGTCAGCCCTCTGTCTGTACTGGTGTCTGGGGTTGTTCCTCCCCAGGTGCAGGACTTTGCTCTTCTCCCTGTTGAACCGCATGGGGTTCCTGGCAGCCCTTTTCTCCAGCTTGTCGAGGTCCCTGTGGATGGCAGCACGACCCTCTGGCGTATCAGCCACTCCTCCTAGTTTTGTGTCATCGGCAAACTTGCTGGGGGTACGCTCTGCCCCATCACCCAGATCATTAATGAAAACGATCAACAGCACTGGACCCAGTACCGACCCCGGGGGTACAGCGCTAGTCACCGGCCTCCAACTCGACTTTGTGCCACCGACCACCACATCACCCTCCGGGCCCATTTGTTCTGCCAGTTTTCAATCCACTTCACTGCCTGCTCATCCAGCCCATGCTTCATCAGCTTGTCGGTAACAACTCCGTCTGTAAAGCTGCCCAACTCCAACATTGAGGCCAGAGGATGTTGCAACCCAGACTATACCTTTGGCTACTAAGTAGGAGATCTGACTGTAGAAAAGAGAGGTTTCAAACCCCCTTCAGCAGATGAAGGCCTGGGGCCCAATATTCCTACTTACTGGACAAGTAGCTCTAGCTACGACGCTCATAAGCAAAAGGTGGGTATTACTATCGTTGCAGTTAGTTAGGGTCCCTGTTTCGCATTAGGTTTTCAGATTTATCCGAGGAGTTGCTGGAATTCCAGCTCTCCAAGCAAACCTACATCTTGGGAGGGGTCCAGGTGGTAGGCAAGTGCTCTCTCCCTAGAACAGGTACATCAGCAGCTTTCAGACCAAAGAAGGCATCTCCTCCTCCCACAGGTTCGGACAACGCTAGGAAGCAGGTGTGCACCAGGTCACTGTTTGGGACAGAGATCTATAGGCGGGATATAGGCTGAACGGGTTCTGCCCTACATTGTGGTCCCTTCCACAAAAACTTCTTGGTTTTGCTACAAAATAAAGTTCTACAGTAATCTAGAAGAGAAAACCACAGTAAAAAAAAAATGGGGTTTGTGTTCAGTTTCTGCCAGAACTCATCTTAAGCATTATTTTCAGTCTGTCTCAGGAAGCGTTTATAAATTTTGAGGCTATGACAGTGCAAAACAGGACAAAAAAAATGAAAAGGGCACATGGGGTAAGAAGAGAAATGAGGGAGGAGTTTGCCCAGTGACACACTCCTAAAATACAGCCTTAGCAAGATGTGTACCAACAAGAAACAAAGCAATTACAAAAAGAGTATCTATTACCACTTTCATTACCTAGGGTGTAAGTTCTTGTTCTCAAAGCAGTAATGACAACTTACACTACTGATGGCAATAAAAACAAAGAACCCTAAGCAACTGTTCCATGTATTTGGCACCAGTAGGTGCAGAACTAAAAATAGATATAGATTTAGAAATATTTAGATAGTTATTTTTAAATTTTAGAATTAACATAGTCCATAGCAATGTTGATGAGATACTGGACGTTCTACTCTGTTAAGTCTAAGAAAATATTTTGTAAGCACTAAAGTATGTGTTTATTCTTATTATATTTTTTAAAGTTTAAGAAGGGTACCAAAGTAAAAAAATCAGTCCCATAGTCACAGCTACAGGAAAACTACATTCCACTCAAAAATAAAGAAAAATCACAATGATGACTCTAAAAAAAAGGCTTTGCCAGCTTCATAGGACCACACACCAATAACTGCTATACAGCTGTGGTAAACAGCAGTAGTGGTAGTCAGTATTTCATCAGCTAGGAGACTAGTAGTTGCAGCAAACCAGCACACTTCAAAGATTACTATTAACATCAACAAAACCAAGCAAAATAACCAAGAGCACTACAAGATGATGTGCCCAGTCAAAACTATCTGACAGAGAAGGAAGGCATGGTAAGCCAAAGACAAATCAAATTACAGATGCTACAAGGGCATAAGTATTTTTTTATAAACTTTAAAAAGTAAATAAATTTATTAGTCAAATAAAATCTTTTTGCAACAGCTCTACAAATATGGCTTTAATCTTGGGGGATATACTTGTTCATGAGAACACTAAATCCTCCGCGTGGCATGTGAAGATAAGCATACCTATAATTGTTTAGAGGAAAGAGCTGAAGGCACTTGATATAAATAATAAGGCTCTATTCTTTCTTTTCTGTAGACTTAACTGCTAGTGACATGTAATAAAAACTCACTGTATTCTGTATTGTAAAGACTACTTGAAATAAAACCAATAGTTCAAAACACAGGCTTTCCACTTACCTGCATCAACCATTACATATCATGGCCATGACTAATTAAAGAATTTCCCTTAGTGATTGACTTCTTCCTTAGATTCACTGAACATAACTACACAGTAACAAAGAACAGTAAAAGATGCCTTAAGATTAGATAATCGTATGTAAAGAAACAACTGCTTCCTGATCATAGAGGCAGCAGAACCATGTCAAATATATGCAACTATAAAAGAATCGAGCAAAAAGAGAGAAAAGCAATGTCACTACAGAGCAGCTGTCAATATTGAACTTGATTACACTGCTCTAAGTGAAAAGGGCTAATAGGTTTTCCTACTTTGCGGACTACTCAGGAAAAAAAAAAAAAAGAAAAAAAAAGAAAAAAGAAATCAGCTAATACCAAGACCAAAACGAAGATGATGGTTCTCCCTAGGCAGGACATGCAAAGTCCCTTCCAGCTTAGGAAAGAATCAATTTACAAAATGTTTCTAATAAAATTAACAGTCCATTTCAATAGAAGATCTGGCACAAAAAAAGCAACCATTAGTTGACATGGACACTGACTTTATCTGGGAGCAGCTACCCTTCTTCTGAAAACTAAATTATTTTGTAGGTCTTTGCTGAGAATTTGTGAGAAAAATGAAAAGACAGTATGAGTGGAACCATGGCCTTGGTTAAAACATAAAACACTTCAAAGGGTACAAAAACTCTAGCAGGGAGGTGAAGAACAATCTGCTAGATAAAGAAAAAAAAAGGAAAAAAACCTATTAAATTTATCAAACACTTCCCACTGTCTTTGCTTACAACTTGGCAAAGCTCTAATGGTTTCTGCTGATATTCTATATATGGCGGTTCACTGTTTCTGAGGGGACACGAGACAGAAGAGGCTGCATTTCAGCCAAAATAGTTCAGCTATTTCCAAGAATAAGGAAAACATTTTTTTTTATCATATTCCTTTGACTAGCTCCAGCAATCCCACACTTTTTTAGGAAGGAATTGAAATTGAAAAGCATTGGGAAATGCTTTGGCATTTGGGAATTGCTAAGAATACCACATACCACCACATACTCCGCCACAGTGGAGCACAGCGCTAGAAGACGAGGCATGACAAATCTGACCCCGATGACAAGCTACAAGCCTTTGAAAAATCCTAGTTCTACACACTCACCAGAAAGCTTAAACAAAGATCGCATCCACACTCAGTGAGCACTCCTCATCCTGTACCCATACCTACCTCTTCCCCCTCTCCTAGAGCTCTTCTAGCGCTCACCACACAGTAAGTCACGTCCACTTGCTAAAATAGCAGAAAACTAAGCAAAAAATGTATTTGTGCTGCATTAGCAAATGTAAGCAACTTACTACATGATTTGACAGGCATCTGAGTTGGAGAAATGAACGACTGGGGAGATACCTCCACGACACTTCTTCCCACCTGTGAGCTGTTGGGTTGGTTCAGCCCTGATGCTATGCTGTGTACCTCCCTCCAATTCCTCCAGTACCAGTTAGCAGCCAGTTATGCGACATGCCAGCTGCGAGTTACTGCCTGTCAGAGACCAGTGTAGTGACTCAGCAGGTTATGACCCTGCTCACGTCTTACCTGGTTGTCACTACACTGATACACGACTAAATAGCTCTTTGGCTGTTACTTAAGAGATCACATATGTAAAAGTGGTGAAAGAACATTCCGGAGTAAAAGTCACATCATAAATTCAGAAGTGCTTCACTTAAAGATACCTATAAAAGATGAATTCTGGTGACTAAACAAATAGCATGAACAGAACTGTCTTCCTCAATTATTTAAAAAACGGATTCACCAAAGCCAGATTTCTTGCAGGAAGGAGCAATCTCAATGAAGGTCTCATTAAATACATAAAAAATTGTGTAACACAGTTGATGAAACAAGGCTTTCTCAATACCAAAACCTCTAGTTTTCCATTTTAATTTTGAAATTCAAGTTGCTTGGAAGAGCTATGGTTTAAAAGTTTAAAGGAGTCAGAGGAAAAAATTACCCAAAGTAACTCTTCCCCATAGTCTACTTAGGACTATTTCTTAATCACCTTTCTCCCCCATTTTGGGACAGGAAAGCTTTTTCCATTCAGATCCATTTTGAAGATTATTTTTAACTACACAAACTCATACTTTGCATGCAGTGCAGTTGTTACACCATGAATAAAGAACATGGTACATCTGTAAGTGGAAAGGCAGTATGCCTTTAGCCTATATAAAACATCCCCAGTCATCTTCAAGAATTTCTAACATCTTTGCTGGAACCTGACAGGGCATCCTTTCCTCTTAAGTCTGACACTCTCCTAACAACTAGAAAGAAGCTGAACAGCCACTGCTGTCTTTTATTTAGTCTTTAGTAGCAATTGCTACAGCTCTGCCACGCCAGCTACCATATGGAGAGACATAAATTGCCCTACACAAAATCAGCCAACGCTGAATGCCAGAAGCCTGAGGCTGCACGTGGCCCCACTGGGCCACCTGAGTGTGATGTTACACTCAGATGCAACTGGAAAAGCCACAACCATCAGTTTTCGGAACTCCAAGATTCGAATCCATCAGCGTTTATACAAATCCTAGAGGGAAAGAGGACACTTCAGGCAAACAATGCAAATATGAACTTCAGACTCCTTCCTAGATAAGAGGGTGTAGAAGTATCAGCTTCCAGGATTGGTTGGGAGTCCATCAAGGATGAGTACCAGTGAGCACCAGAAGAGGAAAACAGAGGTTTCTCTGCACAGGTCGGAGAGAAGAATGACATGCAAACATACTGGAGGAAGCAGTAAATGTAAGGGACAGCTAATGGCTTTTCCCAAATCCTTGTAAATAATGCACTGACAAGCTCATCCATGGGAAAAATGACAGTAAATATAATGTATTATTCTCTGAACAAGCGTAAGAAATTAGCCTCTAAGTAATCTTAAGGTATAAAATGCTCAGCTAGATACAAAAGCTGCAAAACAAATATTTGTTTGCTAATTAATATATTATAGCTCATCATAAAAACTTAATCTTTAGGGAAAAAGCTTAAGGCTACAAACACAGAACAAGATTTAATTTCTTCATTTTTACATATTGGTCACTTCTTTCATTTTAACTACATGGTTATGTCTGATTTTATAATGCTAAATGTTAAAAGAAAGGCCAGGCCATCCATACCAGTAGAACTGAGTATTGGTGATACTACCAGAGAGAACCGCAGCTCTCACAGCAGCACTATCATTCCTTGTTCTTTTTTTCACTGAGAATGAAAAAACAGTCAAGCTAGGGTTTAAACAGGCTTCGTGTACAGGTCTGGTCTTGGAGCTTTCTTCTTCGGCTCAGTGTTTGAGGGACTACAAAGTCTGTTTTGGCTACAAGGGTCTACTGTGAGAGATGTTTTTGTGTCAGATGTTTTCAGTTAGGAAGACATTATTAGATAGGATGGTTGCCTTTGTGCCCCTTCCTTGAGCACAGTCACTCAAACAAAGGTGGAGAACAAGATGTCACTGCCATGGTAAGCAACTAAGGTGAGAAAAATGGATGGACAGGGCAGGAAAATCCATGCTTTAAAGAGCTTTAAAGAAACACAGAACTCTTATCAAGAGAGGGTGGCCAGATCCAAATCTCTTACAGTTGCCAGATTTGGGTGGTTTTAACCTGAAGTTTGTACAGCATACACACCTGTCAGAAAACCAGAAGAAAGATTTTCTGTACTACTTCAGAGCATTAGCTCACCTTGTCCAGCCTTGCCTATTAAACCAAGACCAATTCCAGAGTAAAACACATGTCCACTTGAATAATGTTAGCAAACTGTGTTTTGCAAGAAAGCAAATAAAAAGTTCCCTGGACTGTTCAGAGAATCAGCTACAACCCAAAACCGAGGATGTAATTATAATCCCTGTCCTACTGCAGTGCTGCAAGTCTTACAAGAATGCAGAGAACAATGCAGGTAATCCTGTGCTCCCACAGACACAAGAAGGAAGGAGAACAAAAGGTGACCGTGACCCCACAACTTACCTGTATGCATAATATACCATTCTGAAAGACTTAATCACATAATCTAGAAAACATTAGAAACTCAGACTCATTACAGGCTCAGCTAACAGTGAGTTTTGCACTTAAACGACTATTTCATCACTTATTCTTGTTTTTAGGAGTTATTTTGGACTACAGACAATACCTACACACCATTTCATCTCGTATCTTTTTCACAGTGATTAAGAAGCTTGCTTACGCTCCAGTACCAAATATCCTTCTCCATAGTCATCACAGCCTTATATAAACATAGAGCATACATTAAGTCCTCTTTAAAAGGTTTGTTTTCCATTTCCTTTGGTTATTATCTTCTTATATTCTCTTTCAAAGGTTCCCCAGTATTTCACACCCTTCCTGAAGTGTAGACACAATATCTGAACAGTGAGAGCTAGATTTACTGAAGCGAGCTACAGCCTCCATTGCATTCATGCAGTGAATGTGTAACATGACAGGGAAGCCTCTGCACAGCTAACCTTCACCTACTCCTTACCACCTTTCACTGCTGGGTGCTAAATGCCTCATGTACCTTGTTATAGGAACATAAGATCACTACCAGACACTTACCTGCTATTCCTACTACCGTACATCTAAGCAGAATGTTAGCCCTTTCTTTCCCCCAAAGGATACAGTCATCTAAAATGGTCTTTATGTTACCACCTTCTAAAAATTTTTTGTCCTGCTGAGCATCCTCTGTATTGTTTGATACCAAATGTATTTAACTGGGTGTTGACCTGCATAGACAATCGTTGTATCACCCTGTTAATTCAGATCATCTCATAAAGATTATATATCCTGTTTTTCTTTTGTTTACTACCTGTACTGTAAACTCTACCAACAATATTTTTATATTGTCAAAATTTTATATAGTCAAAACTGCTAGCTGAAACATGGCACAGTGGCATGAAACCAGGCTCCATGGAACCTACTAAAACCAGCTACATTTTGAGATCTCCCAGTACAACACTTTTTAATTGAAAGTGTTCCCTACAAGCACCAAATAAAGCAAAAAATTACCAGACTTACATGATTATTACAGAAAAGTCAAGCTCTTTTAACATTCAATACTGCAACCTCTATGATATAAACTAAAAGCATTTTCCCCCCTTTTATCCTTTTTGAGACCTGTTTTGTTACTGATTAGCCTCCATCTGACAGAAAAATCTGAACTGACCATTCCTTCTTTTGCCCAATATATGAAGTTTTCTTCAAGCATGAAAATGTTCTCTTGCCCAGTGTCTTAATTCACAGATAGAGGCTAGTTGGATTTCAACTATTTTAGACAATTCTATTCATAAGGCCACACACGGTCCATTATAGATGAGAAGTTCAGCGCAGCTTCCCCAATTTAAGCACGAGTGCGTGTAGGTGATACTCATGATGCACGTGTGCACAAACATAATACAAAATTATTTTTTCCCGGGAGGCAGAAACTGTGCAAGCACAGAAGCAGCATGGGGCCAATATATTTAAATCTGATAGGCCACTCTGAAAAAAATTGAGCGAATACAAACAATTTAAGCAGCCAGCAGCTAGGAAATCACTTTTACCGCCTTTGAGGACTGCATATACTGCAAACCTTTTGAGAACTCGCTCGTGTTGTTGCACAAGGAAAACCACATCCAAGCACCTGCATCGTACTCTTCCCAAACAGAGACAAATGTAATCAGCTAAATAGGAAGTTTCAATTCTTTCTGTCTCATGGACGTGAAAGAAAGAAACCGAAAGGAGCTGCCTGGCCCGGGGAGACGTAGGAGCATGCACTGCCTGGAGTCTAGGTAGAACATCTGGCGGGATGGGAACGCAGGCACGCACCACCGCCGCTGGAGATCCACCCCGGTAGCACTCGGGGAAGAATTTCACACTTTCCCACGCTCCACGTCAACGAAAACGAGCAGAGAGACTCTGCTAAGAAAAAAAAAAAAAGCCACTTTTCGCTTACCGGAGCTGCGGAACGGCCGTTTCGCCTAAGAGTGACCTCTGCCTCGCCGCGACGGTGATGGGATGTAACAAAATAGGAAGTTACCGGCCTCAGCACAAGCGACGCGTGTTCCCGTAATTCCGAAGACACACACCACCGCCCCGGGGCCAGGACTCGCGGGGAGCGCTGGCAGGCTCCGCCCGGCTCCGGCTGCCTCCGCACCGGCGCTGAGCCCCGCCGCCCGCGGGAAAGCCTGCCCC
>JAVJGG010000074.1:63189687-63201967 GCA_035590195.1 Aviceda cuculoides
TCCCCCAAGATACGTCCCCCGTGTCCCCCCCCGGCGACCTTTGAGCGGGGGGGTCTTACCGGAAGGAGGGGAGGCAGCGCTGGGGGTCCTGCCCCCCCCCGCCCGCCGATTCGTGGAAGAGGGGGGTCGCCTCTGCCGCCCCCGCGCCCTCCGCCTCTGCGACGGTTCCCCCGCCGAGGGGGCCGCCTGCAGGGCCCGCGTGCCGTGGCACAAACGCCGCGGTACCTTCGGGGACCGTTACCGGCCCCAAGCCTTAACAGCCGAGGCCCCCGGCTGACCCCGGTGTTTGTCTCCATACCCTCTCCCACCCCCAGGATCTCTCCCTGCTTCCGCGGTCTCTGTCCCCTCCCCAAGCCCCTGGCTGTCCCATGTGGTGGGTCTACATTCAAAAGCACGGAGCACGATCTACTCACCGGCTCATGCCTCATCAGCGATGGGAGGATTCAGGAAATGCCCATTTTGTTTGGTTGGGGTGTTACAAGACATCACCAGCAGCCCACACAGCTGCAGCTACGTTTGTACTCAGTTCAAAAGTTCAGCTTCGGATCCTCACCCTGCACATGCACCACAACTACTTGTGGCAACTACCTGTCAGCATTCACAAGTCAAGCTTTGTGGGTTTTTTTTGTTTGTTTGTTTGTTTTTTTCTTTTTGCCTGCCACAACTACCTAATCCGATGTCTCCCTGCTGATCCCAGTCTCCGAATGAGCCAGCTGGCCAAGAGCAAAATCCCCCAAGCACAAGCCCTGTCTCAAGCCAAGCCGTTGTCCACCTTCGCTGACTCCTTCCTACTGCCGTGACTTACCCAGCTTGTGTTTTTTTAGCATGTCTCTTTCCCTCACAGCACCCATCTGAACGCACAAGCTCAGCACCCACTCCAACTTGCAGAGCACTCATTAGCCTTCACCCTCTTTAGTGAATCATCACATTCAGCCAGGTAGTCTGTTGATTCCCTTCTCATTTTTTGTATGATGTTGCTATCTCCCCATCACCCATGGCCCCAGTATAAGGCTGCACTGTGAACTGCTTTGATGTTTCTAAATTCCCTCCGCTGTTCGGAAGTACTGTAACAGATTAGCACGTATACCAATATTTTGAAAACTTCCATTGTACTAAGTAACACATAAAGCAAAAATGGGATTCAACAGAAATAGACCCAAACGGTAACCCAAACTCTCCCTGACAAACCAGGTTGGTTTTTGTTCTTTACCGAATATGAAAGGGCAGGACTAGGCCATTATTTTTTTTAAAACCTTTTGGACCTGTGTTCTGGACTTGGTCCAATAGTTGCCTGTGCTGACAGATTAATACATTGTTTTTACTGACTTACTGAAAGATGGCTGCTCAATCTTTCGGAGTGATGAAAAGTTGCACCAGACCTAAGAAAACACTTAAGCAAGTGCTTAACTTCTAAAAACCTTGAGTCATACTTCTGACTGCCTCAGGACTACTTACATGCTTAAATTAAAGCTCCCATAGTCTCCAATGTGTGGACTGGGCTGTAGCACTTACAAGATTCCAGGATGCAGAGGGTACTTAATGAAAATGGCAGTAACTGTTACAGTTACCGTCATTTGTAATGGTTTAATAGTGAAGGGAAAAACATCTTACAAAAAAAAAGTGATGCAATTTATCAAAAGTAATTTGCCACAGAAGACAGGAAACCTTTAAAGTATAACAGAAATCATGCCAGAAATGTGTTTTAGTATCCACACTTACAGATACTTTTATCTCGTTTGCACATGAATGCTCTGAAAGGATAAACTCTTCCGTCCTGAGGGTGGAAGGAAAAGTGAAGCTGCTATTCCTGAAACACAGGGGAAGAAAGTGTCTTCAAAAGGAAGACTCACTCCTGTCATTGCCCACTCCTCTCTACCAGTGTTCTTGTTGCTGGTGATTCAGGGATGGCTGCTCTAGGGACTATTTCATCCCAGATGCTACTCCTCCTTGAAGGGAGGCATTTGTGCTGTCCCTGTTGGCAGGATGAGACCAGACACTGCAGAGCTACTGCTAAAAATCTGACCATTGCACGTTAATTTGTTACCTTACAGTACCTCAGTTTTGGAAAGCATTTATCTTCTGTATTACGTATGAACACACCCTATAAAGTTACAATCACTGTATAATTATAGTGAGTCTGCATAAATTAATACTTTGGCACAAAACAGAAAACTGTGTAGTTAAGTGGGAAAATAAGGTGTGCTTTCATTGGCCAGTCTGCAAATTGACTTTGCAGCATTTAAATCATGCAGTCTTGATGAAAGCAGGTTTGATGGAAAACATGTTCAGAAGTTTACTTCGAGAAGTGACAAAGTTGGTTTTAACCATGAAATAGTTGAAGACCTAGTGATATCTTAAGAAAAGTAGAGGGACAGCCCCCACTCTCCCCAACAACTATCGAAAACATGAGACGGTAATATTTTCTAAAAATCATCCACACAGAGGAAACCCTCAAGAATTCAGAAGTGTAATTTCAAGGAGCACTTAAAAACTCTGCCACATTTTGAGCCATATGTGCATCTTCTTTTGATCCGTCCAACTCGGACACAAAACTTGTAAAATCAAAGATACCCAAGTGCCAGAGTTGCACAAGAAAAGAACCAAACATTTCAAAATTTGAGGGACTACTTGGTCAGATTCTCATTCAAGGATGGGAAAAAAAAAAAAAAAAGCAAGACACTTCTACTTATATCTCACTTGTTCAGCCACTTCCGATCATTTTAAATAATTTGAAAGTTATGCACCAAAAGGTTCTAAGCCAAACATCCTTGCCAGCCTAATCATCGGTGAACTGAAGGCAGAAATGAGTGAATCTGGCAGATCTATATGAATGAGCAAAATAGTAACAATCAGGAGAAGCAAACTGACCGTGTTCACATTAACCATTTCACCAGCATCCTGAAAAGCTGTTGCTCATTGCTGTTGGCAAGGAAGAAGTTAAGATGCACATGGCAGTGACATATGTTGAAAAGACAGCATTGCCTGAGATAGTCTGAGAAATTTACTACCTTGCCTCACAAACGCCTAGCCAAAACAAGATCAAACCTAACTCCCCTCTTAACTCCACCCTTTCCATCTATTCCCACTCTGCCTATGGCTCTCCGAGCCACACATGTTCCCCAATCCTTACAGCAATACTTCTTTTCCTATTCTGCTACCAAGGCTTCAGTCGGATCTTCATCAGCCATCCTCTTGAACACCAGGCACTTTCCCCACATACGATGCAAAGTATTGACTAATTCAAACACCAAAGCCTAACTTTATTTTCCTATAAAATTGTAATCATAGTGTAATTGCAAAAGGAAGCAGAAAAACATCACATCTTTGGTTTCTAAACGAAAGACTCTTATATCGAGTCTTTTCTGTTTATGTTCTCAAGTCAACTTTAATGCTAATGTTAATAGAGCCTGCAAAAGACCACCTGATTGAGGTTCAAATTTATTTTTACAGAAGTTCAAAGGTAGCCATGCCACATTTTTTGTGTACAGGTTTTGTAGCTAAAAAAAAAAAGGATTAACATAAAAGCAATGTGTAACTTCATAGTTCATTTTTATTTAACTAATTTAATTATTTTTATAGAAACATAGTTCTTAAATTTCTAGCTTACTTCTTTCTAGATTATCTTACATTTCTAGCTACTGAAAGGACAGCAGCACATCTTTGAAAAAAGGCTTTCCTGATATATACAACAGCAAATAAAATTAATAGTTCATATTCACATTTGGAAATTCTAACTGCTTTAGAACCTACAGCTTCCTTGCACAGTAACATCAAAATTGCTCTGACTTCAGATCTGCCAGGTTAATGTCATACAAGATGAGTAGCATGGTTTTAAAGTTACACTGCAAACTGAGCCACATTCTGACTGCTTTACAAGATCACCAAATACACGTAGTTGTGTAGCTATACTAATATAATAGAAACTGTCATTGTAAGAGGGTTTTTTTTTCCTGTCAGCAGCAGGATAAAACTTTCTTCTGCACATGAAGATGCATTGTTATCAGTTTATAAAAGGTACGATCCCACAGCAATGCAAGCCAGTAAAAGCTGTCATTGCCCCAGTCCCTCCTTTACCTCATCGACATTCCTGACTTGTCTCTTTTGCTAGTACTTGTGCTCACAAGACCCTGTATAAGCTAACTTGGTCCTACCATCACTTGTTTTTTTCCTGGTCCAATGACCTGAACCACTTCATTCTCCTAAATGCAAAGAGGAGGGGCTGGGTACTGACTTTCATTCACTTAAGCCATTGCAGAAATACATACGAATAAAAGCCATGAGGGTCCTTTTACTCCCTACTGATTTAGCTTGTGCAGGGGTAAAATCCAGTTAAAATAGTCAGGTTCTGTTATCAATTTCTGAGTATACACAACTCTGTTTTTCAGTAAATAACTTGTCATCGGAAATCTACTAGCATCAACCTCCATGCAAGCCTGCATTTAAGGGATGAAAAAAATAACTATGTCCTTCTTAAATATCATTTTAGGATAACATAAAAATCCCACAACAGCAGCACCCTCAAAACCATGCTCTTAAATTACTGATTTATGACTACAGCCTTCATTTCAATACAATATATCAGGCAGGCTTATGACTACTTTATCACTGAATAAGCAACAATAACATGCAACAACTGTTACTTTAATCTGACAGTTTTAGACATAAGCCTACAAACTGTCCAAACAAAAAAAAAGGGCTCAGAAATGTGCCAATTGCTATGCTGCACAGTGAGCGACAGCCCACATTTAATATAAGCAGAAAGGTTTTAATAGCTAAGTGTAACTATTTGTGAATCCTCCTAATCTCTGTTCTAGACAAGATCTGTTCCTCAAGAAAAGAATCAGGTGTTTTCCTAAGAAGGCCACAAAGCCGTTACCCATTTCAGAATAGAGAACTATGCAATACTTCCTTCCTGTCACATCTTCCTTCACAGTATTGCAACACAGTAACATCAGCTGTAACTGCAATCTGTTAAAATGCTTGGCAAAGAAGGACACTTTATCCCCAGAGTGCTGCCTTTGGAGGTCTACTACAGAAATTTTTAAAATGTTTTCAGCCTATGGTAATTCAAACTTCCCAAACCTTTTACTACAATTACAAAGGCAGAGAAACATAATTAAACCCATTTGCACAAACAGACTAAGGGAATTACTGAAAATCCCACATGGCTTTAATAGCAGGACTACAAGATGCCGTTTCCTCCAATTTTCCCTGCCAAGACCACAGTGAGCAGAGACTCCTGATGACAACCACAATCAGCATGAGTTACTCCTGACAGAGCCACTACACAAGGAGAGTCACGGTATAGTAACAACCACCTGCATTGAAAACTAGTTTCTCACAAATGTACGTTTTAACAAAGACCAAAAAACCAAAAAGGCTACATAGCTGAGAACGGCTTATTGGACGGATATCCCTCTCTTCCGACACACACCACGTTTGGCTTTGAAAAGATTCACGTTATTTCTGGAGTCGGCATCTTTCAAAGGCAATATGCCCAAAAGCACTGCACTTCTGCAAATTAAATGGTAGGAAGCGCAACACCACACAGGCAATACATACAAAACTTCCAAGAGCCAAATTATCCCCTTCAAAGGCAAATTATGTTAATTATCAGATTTGCAGACTCTTGAATCTCTGCTAAGCAAAGCTCATTGCTGAGCCGGCCCTCAAAAGACAGCAGGGCCATTACTTCTCAGCTTTCCTCCCTTAGAACTACGCAGCTCCTGCCACACCATACGCTATGCCAGGCTGGGTGCACTCTGCAGCGGCAGGGTTTGGGTATCCAGGGGCCGCAGGGGTGAGGAGAGGCATGGGCTGCCCTGTGCCAGACACAGCCAGCCCTGCAGGCCCACCACAGGGGCACAGCCGAGCCCCTCACCTTAACTGGCAATGCCTCAAGGAAAATATGTTTAAGAAAGGGCAAAACCACCTGACAGGCAGAGGAAGAAGGAACAAAAAGCAGCAAGAAGCAGCACAGGGAACACCAGGGCCAGAGGAGGAGCTCCATGGCAGAGCAGGTCTTTGCTGCTGCACACAGAGGACCCACACCACAGCAGACAGTCTCTGCAGCCTCTGGAGGACCTGGGTCACAGCAAAGGAAAGGTGGGAGAAGGAAGGAGAAGAGTGAAACCCCTACATACTGACCACAACTCCCCCCTCCACAGTCCTCCCCGCACTCCTCGCTGACACTCTCAAGGGAGCGAGTGTAACTTGCAGTGATAACAAGGGAGGGAGAAGTCCCTGGAGTAAAGTTGAGCTTGGAAAAGGGGGACAAGAAGCGTTTTCCCTGTTTTAGTGTTTGTCTTTTCGGTTTCCAGTATCTGAATCAGTAATTAAAGAGATATATGTATTAATTGTCTATAAAGTTGATTTTCCCCAAGTCAAGTCCATTTTGCCTGCAATGGTAACTGGTAAGCAAGCCATCTTTTATCTTGACGAGCTTTCTTGTTCCTGTTCCTCCTTATTCTCACCCACTGAGGTGCAGCAGCACAGAGTAAGTGAGCAGCTGGGCCCAAGTTCATCTCTTACTCTGGGCCAACACACCACATTCATATATATTCTACTTTCTGCTCCCCCTCAAATCAACTGGATGACATATGCTGATAAAAGTGAGGGCACTTCAGACATGAAGCTTTGCAGCCAATCCTGAAACCACCTTCGTCTGTACAGAAAAACTCATGGGAGGTTCAGCTATGATCCCCTTGTTCTAAAGGGCCAGCACCCAGAAAGAAAGCTAAGGATAGGCTGGTACAATCAAGCAACAGCCCACCAAGAACCTCAGCAAGAGCTCTGGCATCTCAGCCAGAGCAGCAACGAGGTGCTGCCATTTTGCTTGGCAGCCTGACACATGCTGAATTTAGCATCTGTTGTGATTAACAGCTGACTGCAAGCACCATGAACTCCATTTGCTGGTGATAACATTTCACTTCACTAAGGTTCTACCTAGAACAACCAGAGGGCCTGTAGACTGTCAAGTCTCCAGCTGGGCAGCTTGGGACCAGCCACTGTAGCAGCTATGAAGAGGCTTTCTTCTGAAGCATGCTGGCATTTATGAAGTGTTTTGTGAAACTCTTCAGAGTGGGAAACATTAAGAGGTAAACCACTTCACTAATGAATCTCTAACTCCGCAAATCTGCAGTAAATTTGGTGACTGAAGAATATGATATGGAAGTGCAACTGCTCTTTATAAAAATAAACCAACATCCTTAGCTTGGAGATGCAGTTACGGAAGCAAGCATGACCAACCTGAATTTGAGACTCTGCAGGTACTTGCTAAGTCATCACATTTCTGGAACAGGACAAACAGTTTAGGAAACGTCTCTGATACAAATTACCTATTTCCAAGTCTCTGAAATTCTCATAAAGGATTCACTGAACAATTTGAGCTCCTCCCTCCCTATCTGGATATCCATAATTGTACCTCCCAAGGAGTCAGGACAAGTCTTTATTTGGTAAGAGAGGGCATTTTTGTTGCTGGTCTGAGGTCAGGTTCTTCCTCATGACTTATCAGATGTCTAATGAAGGGCATATTAACATTTAGCTAGGACTAACAGGCTGCCAATTATCTACACTTTCCAATAAATCGTTTCTTTCTATTCTTAAGTTGTATATATTGTACTTGCAGTCTTTGTGCAGAAGAAAAATTCCCAAAGTAAAGTGGTTCACTCAGGGTGGGTTACATATTCACCGGTCTAGACAGCAGATGTAAATAAAGCAAGCATGTTCAGCCCTAAAAGTCATCTTTAAAGTTTGAGCAGACCAACTACTACAAAAAAAGCTTATAGTGCATGCTCAGCAATTCATTCATTCCAGTGAAGAATGATTCCTTTTACTTAGTACATTTGAGTATGCTGCAAATGAGCCCAAAATACAGAGTCTCCAAAGGAAAAACACATCTTTCCTTTAATAGAATTTAGTTTATTATACAACTGGCATGTTTAGACTGAGAAGCCCAAGGAATAGAGCTGCAGAGGTAGTTTCACAGTTTAAACTGATACATGATAATGGTTTTAAAGGGAGAAAAACAGCATTTTGTGGGTGTGGAAGGGGAAGTTGATTGTTTGGATTTTTTGAGTTTATCAAGACAAAGAATTATTGGCAAGTCATCTGCCTGTTTTCCTTTCCCTGCTAGTAGTGATAAAAGGGAAGTGCATCAAAAGGCCAAAATCAAGTCAACTTCTTTCAGTTCAAACCACATTCTTCTTTCTATAAAAAAAAAAAAAAAATCTTTGTAAGCAACCATCCCATCTCCTGTGACTATGTCCATATTTCACTTTGAATAATGGAGGAACAGCAAAATATAGCATTCTTTAAAGTTCAGAGCTATTTAGTAAGGACTAGATATTGAAACCTATTTTAGCTGACTCAGTTTAAAAAGGAAGGGAAAACAACAATGCAAGGAAATCCTGCTTCATAGTATTACACTGCAGTAGTGATGACAAATTAGTACACTAAAATCAGTTAACTACAGCCACTGTCCATAGTTTTCTCAGACAATACCAGCTGGCGACAGGCAAATTCACGGTGAGTTCCAGAGAAAATATTATTCTTCATTTACATATGGAAAATTAGGCTCCAATGGATAAGTCAGATTTCTACAACTGCTTAGAAGCATAAAGGGGAAGACGGATATTTTCAGTAGTGTTTACCAAACATAATTTCTCTACAAACAATTTTCTTCAAAGTATTTCCTTTAAGTATCCCTCCTCACCATAATATTTTCACTTCTGCTTAATAAAAAGAAATAAAAGCCAAACTCATTACACTCAGAGGTGTCAAAGACTGTACCAAAGTCACTTTGAAGAAAATAAACAGCATAAAATGAAAAGCATTTAATACTTATATTTCAAGCACTACTGAACTATAGCCTAGAATTACTGTCCCACTTAATTCCAACATTTTTCTTAAGTTAATTAGAAAAAATACAAAGATCAGATAAATTTGAAGAGACCGCATTTAAGACTCCCACGTCCTTGGTCCACACTCCATAGGCATATGATTTCTTCTACTGTTGCTTATTGGCTACTGCAGTTAAGAGATGGAAGCAATCACATCACGAAAATCTTAAATAACAGAGGGTTTATAAGAAATGTCATTCCCAAAGACAAACTAAACACACACAATAATAGTCACAGAAAGTAAAACCTGCAGTGATAGAACTAAACAGTACTTCATCTTCAACAATTCCTAATGTGCAGGACCATGTACTGGCATCCACATTTGACCAAGACCCATCCATATATGGTGTTACTCAGAACAAAACTGGGACAGATGCCACAACATCCCCTTTTTGTGTCACCAGGGAATTCCCTGGAGCTGCTAAACAGCAGGCTCAAATTACTGAACTGGCTAACACAGAAAAAACGCACTTATTACAATCCAGCATTAAAGGTTTACAGTTTGTCTTAAAGCAGAATGTAGGTTTTGTATAAACCCAGCTAACACACTGACAATGTCCAGGGAGATCGCTTTCTACTCCCTGCCCCAACTGGGATCACTAAGGAGAGACAGGCCCATTCTCTGGTATGTTTTAAGCTAATGTGTAGGAGAACGCAAATTCCAACAAATATTACCAACGATGAAAAAGACATTTTCAGAACAGGCTATGAAGTCTTCACTATAGTTTGCTTTCCTATCAAAACACTGTGAAGGAGTTAAATCAATCTGGTATTAAATAGTTTTGAAGATAAAATATTCTATCTTTCTGTTGGTCTGAACTCGTTTACAGTCCTTCAAATCCTGCATCTAATTTTTGAGTGGAAGTGCAGCCTTTAATCAAATTTAAACATACTGTCAGAATGCCTGCTTATTTCAGCTACTACCTACAGATCCCTTAGAACTAGTCCATAGCCCATGAGTAGCTCCAGATCAAAGGCTGTAAACCACTAATTTACATTTTCCTTCAGTGACAAGAACTGGACATCATTTGTACTCAAACTGGCATCCTATTAGCAACAAAACCAGAACACTTGCTGTCAATATTTTATAGATGACCCATAAAAATCAAATCTCACTAACTTGGAAAAAAATTCCCAACTACACCTCTCTGGACTGCTGTCGTCTGCTCTGTTTCTCTGATTACCTGTCCTGCTTTTGGCTGGGACAGAGTTAATTTTCTTCCTAGTAGCTGGTACAGTGCTATGGCTTTGAGTTCAGTATGAGAAGAATGCTGATAACACTGATGTTTTCAGTTGTTGCTAAGTAGTGTTTAGACTGAAGTCAAGGATTTTTCAGCTTCTCAAGCCCAGCTAGCAAGAAAGCTGGAGGGGCACAAGAAGTTGGCACAGGACACAGCCAGGGCAGCTGACCCGAAGTGGCCAAAGGAATATTCCATACCACGTGACATCATGCCCAGTATATAAACTGGGGGTAGTTGGTGCGGGGACGGACTGATGCTCAGGAACTAACTGGGCATCGTTCAGCAGGTGGTGAGCAACTGCATTGTGCATCACTTGTTTTTTATATTCCAATCCTTTTACTATTATTGTCATTTTAGTACTGTTATTACTATCATTATTAGTTTCTTCCTTTCTGTTCTATTAAACTGTTTTTATCTCAACCCACGAGTTTTACTTTTTTTCCAATTCTCTCCGCCATCCCATTGCAGGGGGGGCAGAGGGGAGTGAGTGGCTGCATGGTGCTTAGTTGCTGGCTGGAGTTAAACCACAACACTATCCTAGAAATCGTTTGCTGGATGCACTACTACTTTAATTCATCTTGAAGACTGATGACTACAATCACACCCTGAATTCAGAAGAGACTCTCCCCAGCCTTCTTCACTCCTATTGCTACCTGAAATAGCAGAGATCACAGGAGGTTCCCAGTCCAACCTCTTGTTCAAAGCATCAGTAAGGGAACTGAAGCATGTAGCTCAGGGGTCTATCCAGCCTGGTCTAGAAAACTACCAAGGATGGTGTTCTGCACCAGGAGGTGCTGGTCCATTATGATCCCAGTAAGAAAGGCACTCAGACTCTCTATAGTATCATTTTAAATGGTATCAGAGCTCAGCATTTGCCCAAGCTGCACTGCACAAGACCTATTCCTATGGCCTGCCTAAGTCACTCTGGATGGCAGCCCTGTTCTTGAATGCATGTTCTGGTCCCCCCAGCATGATATCTATTACCTGCCAGCCTGAGAAGCAAGTGCTCCCTCACCTCCTCCTGATCCTGATGCATCCTATGGTATTTTTTTCCTAGCTGCTTAAAACTACCAGTTCGCAGTCATCCTGCAATGTACCAGAACTCCCAGCTTCTTCTCAGCTTTGAGTTTTTGTCTGGTGGTTGATTTGTTCTCACAGAATCAGAACCACAGAACACTTAATGCTGGAAGGGACTCTAGAGGTCATCTTGCCCAACTCCTATAAGCCTGAAACTTATTAAAGCGTTTTTCATTTCCCTTTCATTTTTACTCAAGAATAATATTCAGTTCTTTGTGCAATTTCTTAGCCTTCCTCTATACTAATACACCAGTAACTTTTATGTGTAAGAACTTAATTGCCTCAGAGTATTTTGAATCATGATCATTATCTCCAAAGAGACTGTGACCATTTACTTTTAAGATACCACACCTAACTGACTGTGTTCGTACATATGTATCCAGATTACCAAATACTTAGGGGTATGTAGTTCTGTCACAACCCTGTAAGTAATATTCATGTAACACAAGAATGGTACTGTCTGCAACCACAGCTGTACACTGGTGAAGTTTATATCCCAGTGCTGTATCACAGTGCAGTCTAGGTAACTGTAAAAAGAAAAATCAAGACTTTTTATCAGTACAGGACTCAAACATAGCTGGTACGGACACCAAACCCACATAATTTTATCATGTGGTGTGAGTCCCAGAAAATACAGGATTAAACTCATGTGTCCCTACTGCAGCAATGCAACAGGATGCACTAGGATGATCCTGGGATGATCATGTTTTGTACTGTTACTTGTTTTTTTATGTATATTCAAATATATCAAACAATTTTAAGAATCATTTCAGGCATCCCAGAAACAAGCAATAAAATATCAAGTGCTAGATGAATTCTACCGTATGTTCAGAAAACTGCATATTCACATCAATGATCACAGACTGACCCGTAATGAAAAAACCAGCCATACATACCAACCTTATTGGGTTTAAAGGATCAGAGCAGGCATCTGTCCCAGCACATTTCCATTCTAAGAGCTCACAGACTGCTTCACAGAATATCCAACCTCCCCGCTCCCAACTGTCTAGCAGCTCCAAATGCTTTTTTTTTTTTTTTTTTGGGGGGGGGGGGGGGGGCCCG
>JAVJGG010000074.1:63201977-63219757 GCA_035590195.1 Aviceda cuculoides
GCCCCCCACGGAGAGACCATCTACAGGGACTAGTATTTCTGCTAGTTTAGTATTTCTGATAGTTATGGAGGCAAAGCTTGTTTCAGAAAAAGTCTGCTTATCAAAGCTAGTCCTTGTGCAAGGTTCTCTGCTTATTTCTCCTTCATTTTTCAGCTATACAAAGAAACCCTTAACTTTACTTATTCTCCACTGCTCCTAGAACTGCTGTTCTGATCAGGATCCAGAGTCAAAACGCAGTTGTCGCATGTCACCTCTACGGACTCTCCTTCCTTTTCACCATCATGACTGCAGTCCTCTCAGGCTCTGATGAGAAACAACTCATGAGGAAAAAAGTTCAGGCACTACATTAAGTGTGTCACTCTTGCAATGTGACAGAAATAAGAAAAAACAGCATTCAAAGTATTGTTGAAAGAAAGAAGGCTTGAAGGCATTTTGCAACACTAGCTTGCCAAGAACCCCCATCTTCATCTTGAACTACATTCCAATACAAACAGCATTTTTTACATAAACATGGAGGTAAAGATAGGAAAAGCAGCATTCAAGGACCTGATGTTAGCACAGCTGTAGGCAGTAAAAGCATCTAAAAGGAATTACAGGTACGCTGTTCTCAGGTTTCAACCAGTTCAGTGAAACCTTTTCAGAATGCTCATCCTGACTGCCACCTGGAGGACAATGGGACTCTTGAGTGAAGAAGGTATTAACACAGTACTTCCCAGTAAGACTTTCAACACCTTCTCCATATAAAATTACCTGAGTGCAGGATAACAGAGAGGCAGCTGACAGTGCAGTTCATTCCCCACCCCAACTTCCCTTGTTTGTCAGTGTCTTCCTCCAGCTGAGACTGAAATATTTTCCTGCAAATTAAACATGTATTTAAAGAGTCACGATAGGCTTAAAACAAAACTGAATATTCAAGAAGGAACTATAGTTTTCTTCAAATATTATTCTTGGAAGTTTTCCAATTTCCTTAATCCTAATTATCCCTCACTCCCTTTTCAATGGGCATTCTATACTTCAATCAGACAAAATTATATGACATCAGACTTAGTTCTTCAATTTCTCACCCTCTCATAAGCAGCAGTAAATCTGACTTACTTTCCTCTTAAAATGATTTCATTACCAATCTAGGGACAGGTTTTGTCAGTTGTTGGTTTTTTGGGCTTGGAGGGGGTTATAATCTAGCACGGAAAAAGTTAGCAATATGAAAACATTTCCTTGTGGCAACTCCCACCATCTTCACAAACTATTTAAATGAAAGAAATGGCCAATTTTATTCCTTTAGGAAAGGGGCAGTTCTGAACATGCAGAAAAACAGACTGAAACCGTAGAATGCACAGGCCAGAAATAAATATTTCCACGTACAGGAAATGTAAAAAAGTCTGCCTTGCCCAGAGTAATGGAGTGTGTGTTGAACAGTACTGGTTTATTTATGGACTGTTGTAAAAGGCAACTTGAAGCACACACGTTTGCAAACATTGTACCACCAAATGTTCTAGAGAGACATTACCACAGGTTCCAGATTTACGCATGCATTATTTAACACACTACCAATTACTACATTGGTAAAGTCAGCTAGTTATTGCTTTTTTGTCTTAAATAGTTTTGGTTATTATTTTTTATAAATTCAATACCCTATGGCACATTTACCCCTAGCTGAAGCAGGAAAAAAAAAAGAATGTAGTTCAGTGCGTAATGCCACTATCTTTCAACACAAAGAGGTATTATACTTCAGGACTGCAGGCCAGCAAGTTCAAGCAGAAGTTCTGTGCAACCTCTTTTTACCTAGAAACACTAGAAAATAAATCAAGCAAGTCCCTGCATGGAAAAACAAGATGCAAAAAATATCTATAAAGAATAGAGTAATGAGATAGTAAATCACAGACCAAACAGGTGTGTTGAAAAGATACTGCACATGTGCACACATACCCACTTTTCAGTTTTACCTTTAACTAGATAAAGGTTTATTCAGAAAACCAGACTGATTACCAACCCTCTTCCCATCCATCCCAAATTACAGAAAGATGAATAAGCTTTTCTCAAAATATTTAAGGAAAGCCCATGTGTTCTGATAAACATCCTGTACACAAACACTCTTAATTCTTGCAGGAGTAGTTTGAGATGCTGTTTGATAAGCTCTAATAGTACTAAAAAGCTATTCTAATCACTACTTTCCAAGCTACAAATAAAATGCAAGCCCAAGATTGCTGCAGCTTTAACTTACACCTACCACATCTTATAGCCTTTAGTCAGCTATGACAAGTTGTACCGTAAACTCCTCTAAAGAAGATTAAATTCCGCCATGTTTAGTTTTTCATGCTTCTAAAGGAAGATGCTGAGCAATCTGAGCACCTCTAGTTTCCAGCAGCAAAATGTGACACAGCACTACAGTACCAGTAGCTCTAAGCTAGAACAGCACTGCAGCTTTCAGTGCAAGTGATTAAGAAAAATAGGGCCAGAACAACTTTTTACACAGTGACAGAACTCCCTTTGCTGCCCCCCCCCCCAACTCAAAAGGTCTAAGATGGGAGGCAAAGCAAAAAAGCACCCAGTGACCTAAGTGGACCTTTAAACAAGACTAAGCCAGGTTCCCTTCCTAGGTTTATTCTAGGTCACAAGTGGCCCATGACTTTATTTCATTTGGTTTCTTTTCACAGAAATGCAAGGCTTCATCAGCTGTACAGCTTCCTCCAAAAAGTACAGTTCACTCGCATTCATTGCAGCCAACAGCCAAAAGCACCCTCAAATTCTTACCTGAAATTCAGAATGGATGCAAAAATTCTCAAGACGACTTGCCAGAAAAAGGAGTCATGCTGGCCCGGATATTGTACTCTGAATTGTAGACTTTGAGCTTAAATACACCCACAGCTTATGAGGTGCAATCTAGGTATACCATCCCTTCAGCTCACTTACAAGTACACAATTAAGACTTATTTTCCTTTTTTGCACGTTATGTAGCAGTAAAACTACAGTCTTAAAAAATAACAGTATTAAGTACTTTTGAAAAGATACGCATACAAAAAATAAGAACGACAGCCCACTTTTCCACAATAACAGATTCCATAGTACTGCCCAAGTCAGTTCTGATTCTCATAAACTTGGGCATCAAACCTTCATTCTTGTAAGCAGAGCTTAGTAGTATTATTTCCCTGTATTAAATGGGAAGACTGTAAAAGAAACAGTGCTCAGTATTGTGTGCTAAATACCAGAGAACATGGTAAGATTGTAAGCTTGTGCAGCTGTGCACGACATTACAAATTATAATTACTTTGCCATTTTCCGTTGGGACACAATGATATGCATCTTTATAGCATACTGTATTGGTAAATCAAAGAAAAAAAAAAATCAAAGAAAAAGCAACTTTAAGAAAATCTCCTTGAACTGTTAATGGCTGGTTACCCTCTACAGCTTCTACAAGTCTGCAAAACTCTTTCGGACATGAGCCACCAAACTTGTTCTAAAGCAAACTTTTGCACAAGAGGTAACAGAAGAGTAGTTATGTCTGTCAAAGGCAAAACATCATACTAGAAGCAACACAGGGCTCCATCATTCTCTGAAGACAGCTCTGTAAAAACATGTCTTTCAACTAAGTTGCAGACATAGCCACTGAGCTTTAGTTCCATATGGAGGTGCATGTGTTCCATGCATGGCAAAATAATACCAGTTCATGAAACTGCAATGACAGTTGTTTTTGTATACCTGATGCAACCATCAATATGCACTCCTCAAGCTTTTATTAAGTAACTGTTTACAAGATATTTAACAGATTCTTAATCTCAAAAGTCATCACATTAGATTCAAATTTTATAACTGATTTGTTACAAAAAGGAATGAACATTTAAGTTTAGATGAGCCTCTTACATAAAGCTCTTTCTCAAACTAGGTCTTCACAATGCAAAATGATCAAAAAATGATCTTCCCATGCAAAATTCTGGTAACAAAGTAATAAGTTCAAGGGATCTACTACTTCCCACTTGCAAAACTCCCATCTTTTTACAGCAGCATACTAGCTACCAAGCACCAAAACACAAATTTTTAACACTTAGTACCTGAAGTGTCTCCTAAGAAAACTGCTTTTGATACCCTAGGTTAAGTGATAATCATCACTGGGTTCATCAGAACAGATTACACATACATTGCTGAAAGCTTTAGCATATATGATATGATCTACTCTTTTTAACATTAAGCATTCCATAAGGTCAACGGTAAGAAGCATTAATTGCAACAATTCAGTTAAAGCACAACAGAATAGAATTTAGTTTGGTACTAAAGTAGTTTTAATTCCATGACTCAAATGTCCTTGCAGAATATGACATCTTCACTCCTGGGTTCATGCTGCCTCCACAATTCTAGGGAACAGAACAGACACTAGTTTAGAATAATTTTCAATCCTTTAATGGTAAAAGTCATTACAAAGCAACTTCAGTGTGCTGCATGCATGTCTCTCAATATAATTTGAACATCATATTTTTTAAACAAATACAGAAATTCTTTCATCATTAAACTTCTATACATAAGGGTTTTAGACCCCATTGTGAAATTAATGCCCTTTAATCAACGTCAGATTTTAGCAGGTGTGGGAATAATCCTTCCCAAAGTTCAAATCCCAACTTCTTCTCTTACCCGACACAAACAACTCACACAACTTTGGGGAAAAACTTCCTTTTCCATTTCTACTTTAAGAATGACTGCCTACACTACTTTCCTAGCAAAAGTCTTTTCCTTTGGAAAAAGGATGAAGCCCAGTCATCTACTGTCCCAAAATAATCAGGTAAGATCCTCCAACAGATTCCTCTTTCAAATTCATCATTTGTTTATCAAATGGCCCTTTCATGCATTCCTTTTGAAAGAGAATGTGAATATTGTAAATACGCAAATAAGATGTTACCTTTCTTCCTCAAGAGAAAGGGCATCAGGATCCTTACTGAACACTAGATGATATAAGCCTCTGTTTCAGTAATAGTAAACAGCAAAAAACAGCTTTAATAGTGAATTTCAAAGAAAAAAAAGAGGGCTGATTACAAATATGCAGTTTCTGTCAGAATCACTGACATCAGGTGGTCTCATAAGACAGGAATTAGAACCTGATTATCTCCAACTCAAGAGCTGGTGCACTGCATGTATGTGATTAAGAGGGCAGTACTCCCAAGGCAAACAGACAGATTTCTCCTGAAACTAGTCTATTCAAAACTACATGGATGAAAAGTCACAATCGGATTTGGTAACTCAGAGGTTATTGTTGTGGTTTAGACCCAGCTGGCAACTAAGCATCATGCGGCTGCTTCCTCACTCCTCCCCACCCTGGTGGGATGGGGAGGAGAATCAGAAGAAAAAGGTAAAAACTCATGGGTTGAGATAAGGACGGTTTAACAGGACAACACAAGGAGAGAAGAAATAATAGCAACAATACTATTAATAAAAGAGTATATAAAGTGAGTGATGCCCAATGTGATCGCTCACCACCAGGAACACAATGCTTAGCCTGTTCCCGAGACACAATCCCTCCTCCCCACCTCTTGGCCAGCTCCCCCAGTTATATACTGAGCATGGCATCATATGGTATCAAATATCCCCTTGGCTAGTTTGGTCAGCTATCCTGGCTGTGTCCCCTCCCAGCTTCTTGTGAAAATTAACTCTATCCTAGCCAAACCCAGGACAGTCGTAAAGGACATGAAGGACAGACTTGGACCTAGAAATGACAGATTTCATGAAATGCTGGGAGATACTCTGCAACAGTTGGAAATGTGTATTTGGAAGCAATCTAGACTAAAAAGTTGAGATCCACCTTTGAAAGCAATCCATACAAATTTAAAAAGTGTCCTTGAACAGGAATATAGAAGAAAGACCCACTGAGACTACAAGCATGAGAAGAAAGCAAAAGTTTAAGTGTCTAACTGAGGTCCCATGAAGACACAAAGAAAAAAGATTCAGATCTGATTAGGGAACTAGTCAGGCAGGTAAATATACCCAAAACACCCAATACTTCCAATAATTGTGGTATAGAAAAAGATAATTAATGTAAAGGAAGGTCTGACAGACATTGTGCGAGCAGTGAGAGTATTTCTCTTTGTGGTCTCTAAGACAGTATTAATGTTTGGAATGCAACTGAGATGTGATAAAGTTCTTACATGAGCAAGAGATCAAGGAAAGGCCTTTGATGAAGGCATTAAAATCCAAGTAGGTAAGAGCAAGAAGTATCAAACATCAGCTAAAAAAAAATAATAATTCCAAGTATGAGTAGGTATAGAATTTAAATCCTAAACTGTATCCTAAAGTGACTGCAGAGTGATTTGAAAGCTGTGCCACCTAGGCTGTCTCATTTACTCAATCTGTATTTTAACATCTGGTATCAGCAACACTACAAGACCAAAAGGCTCCTCCCCGTCAGACATTAAGAACAACTTGGACACGGAGCAGACTGGGGCATTTATCTAATTACAATTAACTGAAGTTTTTAGTCAAATGAATTGATTGAGCAACTCATAACAAGCAGTGACTATGTAACTAGTAACTATTTGCACCTACCCTACCTGTGCAGTATAGAAACTTCTGGAACTACAGCCTTTGCATGTTTGCACAAACCTTTTCTTCCACAGAGTAATTCCTGACACTACAGATCAAGAATAATGCAGCTAGTAAGGCCACACTGTAAGATTATAAGTCAAGCAAGCTGTCCAAAATTAGTTTCAGAAATACTGAGCACTTTGAAGATGCACGGCTGAGATAAGGGATACAGTCACACTCAAAACAGTTTCAGTGGCATTACTGTGGAGATATACTACTAAACACGCTTTTATACTGAGTTAAAGTTCTAAAAGCCAGGACCTTCCAGTTCATTTCCAGACTTACCTTTTGGGTATTAACTGATCTAAAGACTCTTTCTCCTTGAAAACCAAAAGCAGTTTCTTCCAACCAAACAGGAACTTCCTGCTGGGCCTGCATAGTTAGAAAAGTCAATTTAGAGACTTTGACTCCTTTACCAATTCATATTAAGAGCTCCATAACAGCACCAAAGAAATAATAGTTGCTCAGTACATTAAAGTGAAATCCTAAAGAACAGAAAAAATTAAGCACTAAGACTGGAAACTTACATCTGAAAGCACTTTAACTAGAGATTGTGCAAGATGGCCATCTGTACTATTATCAAAGAAGGAAACTGCTTTGCCTGTATTTCCACAACGACCAGTTCGTCCAATTCGGTGTACATACTCTTCAATGGTGGAAGGCAGATCAAAATTAATAACGTGTTGGACATTTTCAATATCCAGACCTCTTGCTGCCACTGAAGTTGCCACGAGAACTGGGAATCTTCCAGAACGAAAATCCTGAAGAGCTACTTCTCTCTCTCTCTGTTCTCTATCTCTACAAAGACAGCAATGGTTAAATGAATATCTCAAAAAATCTGCGGTATTATTTAAGATACAAGTTAAAAGGTCATGATTCACAGACAGTAGTTGTTCTCGGGGTGGGAGGAACCACCACCCATACACCACCAGTTTAGGTTTTCTGAATTTTTAACTGGTGAGCAGTTAGACACAACAACTGTTTTAACCTAATTCTCTACAGAAACTGTTTTTTTTGTTTTTTTTTTTTTTTTAAAAGAACCAGAGATAGTTATGTATCAAACTCACTGCCTTCCTTAAGAAGATCCATTAACTGACTGTTTCTTTATGCCGTAGTTAGAAATGCTTTTCCTACTGCTTTGGAGCAAGGAAGCAGAATAGCAAAGATGACGTCTAGGTATACTCCTACACAGGCCATTTTCAGATATACTAAAATTATAGCCAGCCAACAGCAACAGAACTTGCTTTTTGTTTATCACTACGAGAAGAAAACTAGATTTGCTTTGGGGTTTGCATTTTTAAAGAATATTTACAGATTATCCAGTACTTAAATACAGCAGATCAGAGTTTAATTCATGTTCTTTGTTGCCCAAATGAAAGAACAAATTAGAAAGCTAAAAAACAGTGTAACATGGGATATTTAGTGAAGTCTGGTGTGACTGCTATTGCAGGGAAGAGCAACTATCCTAACCAACTTCAACTCGAAAAACTCACGTGAATCAGAAATCAGTAACATTCGTGACAGTTTAGCAGCTTCCATGGAACCAGTTATTCTCTTCGTAAGTATACCTTAACTCACAGTGCAATAATTCTACTGAAATGTGCTAAGAACCTCCCCACACACAAAACTTGTTGTGGGATAGCAATTCAGGTTAGCCAAGAACAGAAAGCCAGATCGTCTCAAAATGAACCTTCACACACCTGTAAAACTGATAGGGCACAGGATACACACAAACATCTTCTATCTGTGAACTAAGATAATTTTAACCCATCTACAACCCTGATACTCTATAGTCTGTCAGAACACTGTCTGAAACGTCATTTTATTGGCAAGAATTCAAGTCCCTTCCTCGTCCTACAAGATGAAAAATACTGCAAAACTACATTTTTGATCTGCTACAGTTCACTGGGAAATCTTAAGATTCAGTTTGTTGTCCTACATTTTGACATATAAACAAACACCACAGAAATACATTCCAGCTCATTACGTGAAAGACAGCCCATCTTTTCAGATGGGTTTAGATCTGGAATTAGCAACTATTTCACCTTGTTCCTCAGCATTTGTTCAGGTGTGCAACACTAATGAGTAGACTACAAACACAAGTTAGAAGCATCTTCTCTTTAGATTGGTCTCCATACAAATACTATGTCCATGACTGCATCAAGGAGGCAGAAGTGACAGCATCAGAAATCTGTATGGTACATGACTTGACTTAGCTCATCACTTTGATAAAGTCTGTAAGACAGAGTGGAAGGTCCACAACTGCCACTTGAATTTACAAGTATCATTTCACCAGTAACACCAAAAGGTCTGGTTTTGGTCACACAAATGATGACAAAAACTACATATAAACAACAGCTGATTCTACTGAATTTATTACATACTAGTTTTCTGTTGTTTGTTTGGGGTTTTGTTTGTTTGTTTGTTTTGTTTTTTTTTTAGCAGTAGGCGTAAGATTCTCCAGTTCATATACAGCATTTGAAGTGTGGTCAACCAGAAAGATGTATACTCAGCAAATGCTTTGAGAACTGGCCTTCAGAAACTACATTCTCAATTGGACAGAACTGCTGAGGATTACAGGGCTATATGAAACAAGGCAAGTTAAGTCACACAGATATGGCCAAACATGAAGTCTCAATAAAAGTTTCTAATAAGATATAGTATTAACTGACTTTCACTTAATACTATTACCTGACTTTCGCTTTAAAAATACTTACCCATGGATGCTAGTGGCTGGTATTTTTTCTTGACAAAGAAAGGCTGCAATGTAGTCTGCTTTTTTCTTTTTGTCCACAAACACCATGGTTCGTTCATGACCTATGTTAAACATGAGTTCAGATCCACTGCGGTTTGAAACCTGATGCATTTTCACTATTCACAGTTGCAGTTACTTATATAAACAACATCAAGAACATGTTTTGAATAAAGTCTTTAAAGGTTTGATTGCAATTTCTTGCCTGTGTTGAACTAATTAAATTCAATCCATGAATTTCTAGATCAACACAGAAACCTAGGTGAAGAAAAGTGCATTGTTTTTTTTCTCCTCAATGAAAGGAGGGCACAAATATTGCCCTCCATGATAAGCATGCACTCCCTTCCTACAGCATGTGGCTAAAAGTAGCACACCATTCTGAGCACTGCACAGCAAGGTACACAGACCATTTTTAATTCCAAACTCCCTTCCCGTTTTCAGCGTTAAAACTTAAGATACTTTCAGAGCAACAATGGAAAAATCCCAGCCATTAACAAAATACAGGCCCAAATGTTCACTTAAGAAGTTTAACATACCTGTAATCTGGAGATAATACCCCCAAATGCTAAAACATTGTAATTGACCATAAACAAAAACTTAATCATCTAGGAAGCTTGTCTGCTAGTAGTCAGTGGAGATGAGACCTTGACTAACACCTGTAACACAAATATGCCTAAAAACCTAGCAGTTCCTGAGGTCTGCTTCAAGCTTCTATCAGTAGTCTTGTAAAGTGTGTAACACATGTAATAGAATGGAATCATGACCTGGTCTATAGCAAGAGCACAAGTTTAAAAACAAGCAGTTTTGTCTTCCCTGGAAAACAATTAGCAATAAGGAAAGTTACCTATGCTTTGTAGAATTTCTACCAGTTTATCCCTCTTGGAATACTGAGGAACCTGAAGAATATTTTGCTGAACATCACTGCAAGCTCCACCCACGTGTCCAACAACAATAAACAAATAATCAGTTTTCAAAAATTCGCCAGCCAGCCTTGAAAAGAAACAAAATTAAGCAACATGGAGTCTACTGTGTAGTTGCTTTAAGATCAAGTAACTTCATGTTTAAGCAACCCTCACAACAAACACTTGTATCATTCCTCACAAGGCAGAGGATATAAGTAGCCATATGTGCATTTTTTTAAAAAGCTGGAAGAGTCTGCATTGTTTTCTAGACAGCTGTACAAAAAAAATCTGATCAATAAGAACATGCACAGACTGATCACATCCCTGTAGCTCTCCATAATACAAGCACTACCTTTTCTAACCATCTCAGAAAGAGTTCCACATACACGCTTGTAGTAAAATGGGTTACTGATATATGGTCACAGAACCATTCCCAGGGCACTGTTTCATCACTAGCTGGAGGGACATGGGAGAACTGTACACAGGCCAGAATTCAAAACAGTCCTCCAAGAGACAAGACCATCCTTTTTGACCATTCAGCAAAAGCACTGCTTAAAAACCGTTTATTACATGACATTTACCAGTTGCCACAGGCAAAAGTCAATTTTTGTTCAGACAGTGTTCATCTTCAGTTATCCCTTACAGAGGTGATCTTACATGAGAGATCAAACTTGCCAAATAGGTAATTCCTTGGAATGCCCCATAATACTCCAGAGTTTTACTAAACTGTATTAACTTATCAATACACAAGAGTGCTTCATGTCCAGTGTACACAAAAGCAGCTTCCACCACAGTAAAATTCGGATGGGAAACAAACCAACCTTTAACTGAAAACACGCAACCTCAAGTTTTGGAACAAATTACTAAAAAAGAGGAAAGTCTTAAAAATGTTAAAGGACTGCCTTAAGGACTTGAATCTCCCACCTGATTTATAGGTCTAATTGCCACTGAAAAGGTATTTTTCATAGCAAATAAACAAGTTACTAGATATTTAAATGTGTTTGGTCTTAAGATCTGACTGGTTTAAGATGTCACAGAGAGACATAGTTCTAAATTGAAAGTAAAGGGCAAGTTTAAACTCTCTGAAAATGGAACAGTAAACAAAAAAAACAAGAAGGAAGAGAAGAAACTAAAGACTTTTTAATGGGAGATTTAAAGCCCCAAATGCTAAGCTGAAGTTCTCCAGTCAGCTAGGAAATGCATGATTCTCAACTCACATGCACAGGAAGAGCCTTGATGATCAGACCAAAGGTATATGTAACACCAGAGACCCAAATTCAGGTACAAAACCAAACTGTATGTTAAAACCACATCGCATAACACTCACTGAATAGAAGTGCAGGAGATCCTGAACCCAGCAGGGTTCTGTCCTATACTACTGAAGTAGTATACTGTCCAAAGTTGTTTTAACAGCAAAGTATGGGAAAACATTAGCTTTCCTGACTCTAGAATCAGAAAGGCAGTAAATCCAAGAAGAAACTGACTCCAGACAAGTAGGGCTTTCACTCTCTACATTGAAAACATCACCTTTAGGCATTCCAGTTTCAAAAGGTTACAAAAATGTTACTATGCAGTTCCAAACTATGAGCCAAGCACTCATCAGGTTTCTGCAGTCTTCTACCAGGACTTGTAAATCCTGCAAGACTGACAGTAGAAAGGTAGATCTTGATTTCTTTTCTTCCATTAAATGGAAGCAGACAGTAAACATCTTGCACAACTGAAGAGAACTCCTCTCAGGTGCTGGTAGTTAAAGTACTCTTTACTCATCCCTCAGTGTGTAGCAAAAACACATAGCAAGAGGATTAGCAAAAACACTGATAAAGACAACAGATCTGGAGATCAAGGGATCAAGATTCCTCCCTCAACCCCAAAACCTGAGCCAATCAGAGCACACTGCACAATCTTAACGGGAGACACACCTTCACCTTTTCACAGGATGCAGTGTGAAGTGAGACGACATTCCCACACAAACAGTAAACACATGGAATGAACATGAACCACACTTATGTACAGTGTCATTTGAACACTTGACTCCCAGCTGCAGAAACAAAGCCATTAATAGTTCACTACGAGATCCTCTTTCAATACAAAAAAACTATATGAAAAAAGTCTTGACTGAGGAACCAAAGCCACAACAGGCAATTTAAGACTGAGTTTAAAATTAATTCAATCCTACTTAAAGAAAAGCGATTCTTCTCCTCAACAGCTGTCAGTATTAACTGATTAACAGGAGAAAGCAGACCATTCCCCTCTTTCATTCAGGATAGTCAACTACTGAAGATGTTTTCTCCCTGCCTCAAAAAAGATCTTTCAGGCTTTTTGAATGCCAGAAGAGAGTTGTCAGGATTTGACTCGCTGAAGTACCAACAGACTTCACTGCAATGCTCTGATCAGTTTACATGCTCTCAAACTGTAACGTGCTTACTGGTGTTTTTCAGTGATACTGTCACAACAGTATCCCTACCACAAAAACCACCAAACTTATGTCAACTGCTCAAACTGAAGTTTAGACTCCTCCAATTTAAGAATGAGTACTCAGATGCCTGTCTCTTCAAAAGTGGAAATACTGAATAACTTCCATCAACCTACAGGAATGAGGTGATTTGTTTGGGGCTCGGCAACCCCGCTACCATCTGTTGAAGACTGTTCTCAGAGTCTGGAAAGTGGAACATTAAGGGTAGTGAGTAGCAGAGCTGTAAGATATACCCTAAACCCATTTGTGGAAGCTTTAAAACTACCAAAACCAAATAGCACTTATGCAAGTAAGAACTGTATATCAGAAAGGCTGGTGAGTTGAGCAGTAATTGCAATGTCTGGTTATATTATGTCCTGGTGCCAAAGACACTGCTACTGTGCTGCTTGTTAAACAGCAAGACCACTGGTTTTGAGCTTGCACAGATGTGGTGGGGGAGGGACAAGAAACAGAGGCAGTATTAGGACTTCTGCAGAAGTGGAATTTTAAAGGCTTCATACAAACTTTGTAAGTTACTTTAGAGTCTCCACCTAAAATAAGCAGTTCATCTATGCAACTTACTAGTTCTGTTACCTAAAAAAAAGGGAAGTTTTCATCAAGGAATGTTAACATCATAGCTTTTCAGTATTTTCTAGCAAGATTGTAAGCTTTTAAACATAAAAAGTGCTCTTAACAACTCTTCAGACATTTAGCTCTATACAAGTACATCTTCAGATGTATTTCCATTTTTATTTTACTCACCTCTGAACTTCATCAGGAAAAGTGGCACTAAACATTAGTGTTTGACGTTTGTCTTTTGGTGGCATGCTTGGGTAAGAAATCAACTGCTTCATATCTAAGCCAAAACCCATATCAAGCATGCGGTCCGCTTCATCTAGCACCAAATATTTCACATTACACAAACCAATCTGCAAGTATTTCAGGGAAAGAAAAACTGTATTGGTTCACTGACAGTATATGCTTATAGAATGTCCTAATTGCCAAAATCCACCTTTTACTTATTTTTTTTCTAGTAGAAGTTAATTATTCACAAATAAAAGCCTATATGCAATATGTTTTATTTGCATCTCAACCTCTACTTTATTTTTTAACCTGCACTAATTCTAATAGTACAGCGTACACTGAAGTGCTTCAGAACTTAGTTCAGCAATGTAAACCAAGATAGAGCCTATGGATCGACTATTATTCAGCACATCTGTTTTGAAACTATGTCTGAGTTGTATGAGAGAACCTTTCTAAAATCTTCACACATTCTCAACAAACTCCTTGTTCTGAAAAAATTTATGTCAGAAAGCATTATTAAGGACATTACAACTTCACCGTTGCCGACCAAGACTGTCATTTTGACTAGAAGCCTGACAACTGCAGAAAGCCAATCTCTAGGTTACCAGCAAGTGTTTTTCCAAACTTCAATTGTCTAGTGCAACATCACTGAGCCACCATTATAACATGTAGCAATTTTGATTTGAACTTATAATGGCTGGAAAAATAATTCAAACACAATATAACACATGGAGGTTTTTTTACATTTTGAATAAAATCAACATTAAAACATTCAAATAGCATAGTTCCAGACAAATAAAAGCTACTGTAGCAAAACAAACAGGACATCAAGCGAAAATCTGCTATGGAATCTTCTATGAGAACTAAAAGAAGGTGTTCCATGTATATAAATTATAAAGTTTAATTGCCAAGAACACTGCAGACAGTTTGATTTAGATTGATATCTTCCAGTGGGCCCTGAAATGGACTGAAAAGATCGGGACTCACGCTACTCTCAGAAACCTCACGGTATTTAGATATTCCAAGAAAAGTTCACCTGTATTTTAAGTGCCTGTATGAAGGCAGCATATTGACTAGTTTTTATGGCTGTATATTTGCTTCTATAGAATTTGAAGAATTAAAACCAGTATGTAAAAAGCTAAGAGTGTTTAGGGAATTCAGATTAAGTTTTAAGATCTTACCTTCTCTCTTCCAATGATGTCTAGAAGCCTTCCTGGAGTGGCACATAGTATATTACAGCCTTGCATTACCTGACGAACTGAATGGCCTGTTTGTGTACCTCCATAGATCACAACAGGCCTTATACAAGTTCTATTATATAGAAAAAAATTGCATTAGTTATGTAAGTATGCAAACAGTATTGTTACATAAAAATATGTTAACAATCATCAGATCTACCATAAACCAGCTTAGAGTTGTTCAACTCTTTCACCATACATCACAGCTTATAACCAAAAGCAGGACCAAAGACCAGAAACTCACTCACCATAAGCCCAAAGTTCCCATTCATAATAGTTCCCTCTACATAATAGAGGCTGCACAGGTGGCTGGCTTAGAAAGAACACTTCATTTCACCTGCTCTCTTCCCTGTCCCTTCAACTGAGAGTTACTGGCAGTAAGAGCCAAAATGATGTTAGACATTGTCCCCTTTTACACAGCACACTTTGAAAAAGCAGAACCACCAAATATATGCCTTTAGAGTTTCAGAAGTAATTCTTCCACACCTTGAAAGGACAGCGCAAAAAAATGAAAAACCCACAGAGGTGCACCTCTGTAAAGCAACTAATCACACTGCCCATGCGGTGTGCCACTCAAGCATCAGACTGCAAACCCATTCAAACATTAAACTCCTTAGTGCTCTTCCTACTAAGGTTTTGGTTAGACCTACATCAGATATTCTTCTGTAGAAAACCACCTCTACAAGCAAGAACTACCTTATGCAGCTAAAGAGCAAGCTTACAAGCTTATCTTTATAACTCCCTGCTAAGGCTTTTACATGCATGTAGTGAGTATTTTCACACTCAAATTCAAACTGCCTATTCTTGAACATACTAATTCAGCTTCATGCACAACAACGGTGAATCAGATAAACCCAGTAAAAATTTAATTGGAACTTTTCAGAAAACTTTAGTCAAGAAGAGAAACAGGTTGGACTCATAACATTTCAACATTTATCCACTATCAATTAATACACCTATTCCACATTCTTGTGAACTAAACCAGAGAGTTTAAGAATATCATGAACCTGAACTGAGCAATATGCACCCAATTCTTTAGAGGCAACAAATTCACCCCTTGATATTGTTTAACTGCCCCCCAAATGTAGATTATCTTGCTTTCACTGCAGGGCAGCTGTAGCAGAAACTTTCTAAATTCAAAAGCTATTTTATTGTGAAATAATCTATATCTAGTTTAAAACAGCATCATTAATATAACTAGCTACATAGTTAGAACAGTTTTAGGGATTAAGAAGCTATTCTTAGTAACATTCTTAGTAAGTAGATAGACAAACATGATGGTACTTCACAAAGACCAAGACAGCCTTCAAGCCTAAGTTTGCTTGAACGAGCAAAGGCAAGTCTAATTTAGTCCACTAGATTTTGCACTGACAATGTTCTCCATTCCACCTCCTGACAGTAACAAGCAGTTACAGACAATAGATTTAATTCTCTTCCTGTGCACTGGTGTAACCTATCATTTAACAGCTGAAAGATCACTGGCAAACTAGTACAAACATACTCTCATGCAACATCCAAGGGCTCAATGACAAGTTTGGACCTTTTGTTCCATTTTGAAGAAGCAAAGCCAAAAGTTTGCTTGAGCTGTGAAATTTCTGTCCAAGACCAGAAACACTGGGAAGTACCGAGTTATTAGAAAGCATCACTGAAAATTAACTAAAAAGCCCTAACACATAGCTCTATTTTTGTCAAGACGAAAATAAGAGCAAGTGTAAATTACATAAGGCAACCTAAATTTAAGTTACTGCATTTTAAGAAATTTCATTTTTCTCATCAGTAAAGATGATGTGGCACAAGTTTAGTACTTATCTCCTGTTCAAGCTGGATTAAGGCTCCTCCCCAACATTCCCCCTCTCCCCCCCAACATCAGGAAAGTATCAGAAAGATTAGGAGTTTAAATCCCTAGTCACATAGTAAGAAACCTGCTAGCCAGTATCATTACCTGAATTCAAGTGCTTGCATTTGATTTGCACAGAAAAATTTTTGGAAGTATTTATGAAAAAAAAATAAAGCAGTGCTGATTCAGACAAAGTAATAATCAATACTAGGCAAAAGTGCAAAAGCTTACCCATACACAAATTTCCTTGCTTCTAGGAAGATCTGATTTATCAGTTCTCTAGTTGGGGCGACAATAATACATTCTGGTTCTTGCTGCTCTTTAAAGCTACTGGCAGTTACACCATTTCTCATCATGTGGGCCACAATTGGTAGAAGAAAAGCTGCCTAAAAAAAAGCAGCAGTATTTATGCTGTTTAGTCTTAAAGCTTTCATGAATCACACTAAAAGCTGCATATCAATCTTAAAGCTACGATGATACAGCACACTATCAACTTCAAGGAATTCGGACTGCAACAGGATTGACCTGAATGCACTACAGAACATTAAAGCTTACTTCCCCTTGACTAAGAAGCATGAAAATATCCCTCTGGTCCTTAAGAGTCTAATAATGCAGGAACAGAGTTAAGTACTAGCTAACTTCAGGGTTCTTCAGGCAGTTCCACACATTATGTACCCCAGGATCAAAAACCCTTCATAACATTTACTTACAAGCATTACATTATCATCAGTAGATTTGTAAGGTAACCATGTATGACCATTCTCCAGACTACTACAATAGCAGATCAGTTTGCAACACTGCTGCACCAGCACCCTTACGTCCCTGTAAGACTAGTTACCCCAAAACAGAATCTGTACAGCAGTCCCAAAAGCATTCAGAATATTTATAGAATAAGCTTTGGACATTTCCCCCTCTGCAAACAGAAGAGGTTTTTCAAAACAAATAACTTGCAAGCTATGTAACAACAAAGCTAGAATTCCACACTATACTGAATGGCAAAAAGTTATACTTAATATCCAAATTTTCTCATACAGAGCTGTCAGCAGTTATATTTGGGTACATTAGACAGTTTAACAAGTTGAGACAACTGTCAACTTAGTATCAACTCTCCACACCGTTCCATGATTAATACTGAATTGCCTAAAACTAAGTCTCATGCTGTGGTGGGTTGACCCTGGCTGGATGCCAGGTGCCCACCAAAGCTGTTCTATCACTCCCCCTCCTCAGCTGGACA
>JAVJGG010000074.1:63219857-63230528 GCA_035590195.1 Aviceda cuculoides
AAGCTGAAAAGTCCTTGATTTTAGACTAAACACTACTTAGCAACAACTGACAACATCAGGGTGTTATCAACATTCTTCGCATACTGAACTCAAAACACAGCTCCGTACCAGCTACTAGGAAGACAATTAACTCTATCCCAGCTGAAACCAGGACACAAACACAACAGCTTCCTCAGCTTTCTCAAGATATCTTAGTGTGTGTTCTTCTGTTACAATTTGTGAATATAATGTTCGTGAGCATATGCAAGCTGCTAATGTGCTTGGAAATCATCTGAAAGCAGATAACAAAGAGTCAGCAGATCAAATGCTGTAAAGCTTCGCCTCAAAGCTGTTTGTTTTTAGTTTGTGAATTTTGTTGTTTGTAATGGGCTTATCTGAAAGACTTTGCCTGGAAAGAGATATGCTCACATGGCTTATGTATCCCTCAGTCTTCTCTTTCCAGAGAACTGCAGTTCATCAGCAGTTTCTAGTCCCGTATAACCTGTTCTATGCTTATGGTTTATAATTGATCCTGCCTATTGATTATTATCTAACATACTGTTGTGGTTTAATCCCAGCCAGCAACTAAGCACCATGCAGCTGCTCACTTCCCCGCCACCCAGTGGGATGGGGAAGAAAATTGGGAAAAGAAGTAAAACTCGTGGATTGAGATAAGAATGGTTTAATAAAACAGAAAAGAAGAAACTAATAATGATAATGATAACACTAATAAAATTACAATAGTAATAATAAAAGGATTAGAATGTACACGTAATGCAGAATGCAATTGCTTACCACCTGTGGACCCATGCCCAATTAGTTCCTGAGTGGCGATTCCCTCAACCCCACTCCCCCCAGTTTATAAACTAGACATGGTCAGTTTGGGTCAGCTGCCCTGACTGTGTCCCCTCCCAACTCCTTATGCCCCTCCTTATGCCCCTCCAGCCTTCTTGCTGGCTGGGCATGAGAAGCTGAAAAATCTTTGACTTTAGACTAAACGTTACTTAGCAACAACTGAAAATATCAGGGTGTTATCAACATTCTTCTCACACCTAACTCAAAAACACAGCACTGTACCAGTTACTAGGAAGACAAGTAACTCTATCCCAGCTGAAACCAGGACACATACCACATTAAAAAAAGTCCATTAATACTTGGTATATGGGTTTAGTTTTTTCATGATTGAGGCTTCTGTGTGTCTCAGCATCTACTAACAAATGTCAGCAGCCGTTGTCATGCTGAAAAAAACATATGAAAATGTGATGTTAAGTACACTTCAAAAGCTCAGAAACAAGTAAGTGTGCTTTTATTAAAAAAAAATATTGGTTTCTTGAGGTGAAGCTGATCGTTTGGCAGCATTGTGAGTGGTGTAGCTGAACAGAAGTAGCAGAGCTAATAATCTGAATGCTTTTGGCAATATTCACTGGAACTGAAGTTTTGAACAGACATAAATATGCGCAGTTGTTACCAGTCTTTGTGAGGCAGGAAACAGATTCTTGTAAAGCAGTGTGCATGATAAAAATAAGTAAGTGATGATGTCTTGGGAAGAGAGGGGGAAAAGTACAGCAATCAGTGGTTTCTTACTGCAGGGGTAGAAAACTATCAATATATATGCAGCAGAAGTCACCGATGTTCAATCTCTCTCAAACAGATGTTTCTGTTTTCTTTTGTTTTTACTAGATCCCTGCACCGAAGCGTGGAGAAATAGTGCGACAGATTGGTGATGCCCTGAGACAAAAAATCAAGGTTCTAGGAAGCTTGGTAAGGTGTTTTAAGAAGCAGCTTAAGTTTGTGGGGGGTTTGGAGGTGAGGTCTCAAAACTGTTTTTCTCGGTTTTTAATGTACCACTCTGCAATATTAACCTTAATAATTGTTAAAATGCTGTTGTTCTGTTAGCTTGCCTAAAGAAATTTTAATTAAAAAAGAAAAAAAAAAAAGAAAAAAAAGTAAGGTTGCATTCTGGCATCCTACACTGAAAAGGTAATATATAATAGGAAAAGAAAGTGTAAATCATTCTGAGCCTGTACTCTAGCCAGGAGGAATGTTGCCTTGCTGTTTTCCCACTTGCCTGTCAGACAGGGCACTGTCTGATACTAAAAGTGTCCTGAAAAAGACCTTCCTCTAATACAGAGCTTTTAACCTTGAGCTCTTTCTGGTGATCTGCGGGATTTTGCAAACTGGCATGTGGAGGTATAAGGCTTCAGGAGGTGAGATGGTCTTAATGAGATCTTCGTGCAGTGCTGTGCAGGACATAAAGGTTGAAGGACCGCTCCTTTAAAACACTTGTTAGTTGCTAGGGAAGAAAAGGAGACAAGTAGGGAACTCACCACTTTCCTTTTACAGGGCTTGCCTATATGTGCTACTA
Source organism: Aviceda cuculoides (assembly GCA_035590195.1). Classification (NCBI taxonomy): domain Eukaryota; kingdom Metazoa; phylum Chordata; class Aves; order Accipitriformes; family Accipitridae; genus Aviceda; species Aviceda cuculoides. The sequence continues at coordinate 63,222,202 of JAVJGG010000074.1, forward strand.
TTCAGAAATAGCTGTCAGTGAATAACTCCATGTGTAGTCAAGCCCATATTGTTAACCTACAAAACTTTGTTCTGCTGTTTCCCTTGATGTTGTTTCCTCAGCAGAGTTTCTGTGGTGGAATTAGAGTGCTAATGTACTTTTGTATTCAAAAATGGTACAGCTTCTCTGGTGAGTGTGGATAGACAGAAGTTTGCTGTATGTTCCTTGGGAAAAACTTGTTGCTTATTGCCAGAGCATTTTTCTAGTTTTCCCAAACATGAGTCATCTGTTCAGCTCTTCCAGGGTAGGGGGTGAACTTCAGGGTGAAAGCTGTGCAGTAGGTATCCAGATTTAAGGACATTTCCTGTCTTCAGGATACATAAAAGGGAACGGTATGGCAACTCACCTTTTCATATTCCGTTGGAAATTTCCAGCCTTGCCTCCCAATGTCCTTGTCAAGTATCCAGATGTATCTTTACTGCACTTATGGACTCACTGCTGTGTTTCTTATGATTCCACTCCATTTCTGGTCACAGATAGCGGCTATTCCTTCTGTCTCGAGATGACCACAGGCATTACAGAAATACCGAGAAATACATTTGGTCACCTTTATTTTAACCTTTGCATGGGGAGTAAAATCTTGTTGCAATCCTTTGAACCTGATTCCTCACTTAACAGCTTTTTTTAAAGTACAGTCATCAATCTAAAGTGGTAGGTGATATCTGCATGAAAGTTGCACCTAGATATCAGAGCATGACTGTAAAATTAAGTGGGGATAAATGGGGGACTTCTCAGTTCCTAAGTTAGTGAATTTTCTCACTTTGGTGGAAAATGTCTTCAAATACCAGCTTATTCTCATTGATAATGTATATGTCTGCTGTGTACACCTAACATGCTTTTAACAGAAGGATATAGTTTAGGATTGACTTCAGCTAAAAAAAAAAAAAATTGATCCTAAACATCCCAGGTAACTAAAATACTAAACATGTGTAGACATTTTCAGCAGTGTCTGAAGATGGAATCTCTCAAACTCACTTTAAAGAGTTGTAAAATGACTATAGTTTGCTTATGAAAAATGTAGATGACCGTTTTCTTTTGCTAGAGCAGGGTAATCCCTTTTTCCAATTTATTCCATACCTGGTCCACAATGTATGGAAACATCCTCATGGAAATCCAGTGTTTCATTGATCTAAACCTATGAAACTAATTACTGTTGGATCTCCTTTCAGTAGGTTATTTTTAATTTCCTCTTCTAATTTCTTCCTATTGTATGGGAATGTGACTCCTGTCTAGCTGTCTATTGTGTTCTTGTTCTTTCTTTAAGCTGTGAATAACTCAGAAAGAGGAGAATCTCTTTTAAGGAAAAAAGTGTGTATTAAATCTTACTTGGTGTACAGATATACCTGACACTAGTGGGAGACAAAATGTATTGGGGATGCAAGAGAATTTTTTAAAAAATAGTTTTGTCTTGCTCTTGATTTTTTTCAGGTCTCTTTGGAAATGGGAAAGATTTTTGTTGAGGGTGTTGGGGAAGTGCAGGAGTATGTTGATGTCTGTGACTATGCTGTTGGTTTGTCCCGAATGATTGGTGGACCTATTTTGCCTTCAGAAAGTAAGTATGTGTGTATATATTTTGTTGTTGGGGTTTGTTTGTTTGTTTGTTTTTCATTTTGTGGTTATGTGGGTTTTGGGTGTTTATTTGTATAAATGAAGAGATGGAGATGTATCTTAAATACACAGGGATGTAGTGAGGCAAAATGTCTGTACTGTGAGTTACTTAGGGAGCATGTTGTCTAGGAATAGATAAGCTGGTAGGCAGTAGCACCACCTAATGAAGTATCTAGCCTGTGGCATATAGCAAGAAAGGCAACAGATTTTCTCTCCAGTCTTTGAAGCTGTGGTAGGTTGACCCTGGCTGGATGTTGGGTGCCCACCAAAGCCACTCTATCACTCCCCCTCCTCAGCTGGACAGGGGAGGGAAAAATATAACAAAAGGGCTCGTGAGTCAAGATAAGGACAGGGAGATCAACCAGTTACCGTCACGGGCTAAACAGACTCAACTTGGGGAAAATTAACTTAATTTATTGCCAATCAGCCAGAGTAGGGTAATGAGAAATAAAACCAAGTCTCAAAACACCTTTCCTCCACCCCTCCCTTCTTCCTGGGCACAGCTTCACTCCTGGATTCTCTACCTACCCCCACAGCAGCACAGGGGGACAGGGATGGGGGTTACGATCAATTCATTACACGTTGTCTCTGCAGCTTCATCCTCCTCAGGGAGAGGACTCCTCACACTCTTCCCCTGCTCTTCCCCCATGGGAGACAGTCTTCCATGAACTTCTCCAACGTGGGTCCTTCCCACGGGCTGCAGTTCTTCACGAACTGCTCCAGCATGGGTCCCTTCCACAGGCTGCAGTCCTTCAGGAGGGCACTGCTCCAGCGTGGGTCCCCCACAGGGTTACAAGTCCTGCCAGAAAACCTGCTCCAGTGTGGGCTCCTCTCTCCATGGATCCACAGGTCCTGCCACGAGCCTGCTCCAGCATGGGCTTCCCACAGGGTCACAGCCTCCCTCGGGCATCCACCTGCTCCGGTGTGGGGTCCTCCCCAGGCTGCAGGTGGATATCTGCTCCACCGTGGTCTTCCCCACGGGCTGCAGGGGAATCTCTGCCTCGGCACCTGGAGCACCTCCTCCTCCTCCTTCTTCACTGACCTGGGTGTCTGCAGTGCTGTTTCTCTTACATATTCTCATTCCTCTCTCCAGCTGCTGTTTCTGTCTGTCCCGCAACTTTATTTCCTTCTTAAAAATGTTATCCCAGAGGCGCTACCACTATCGCTGATTGGCTCAGCCTTAGCCAGCAGCAGGTCCATCTTAGAGCTGGCTGGTATTGGCTCTTTCAGACACAGGGTAAGTTTCCAGCAGCTTCTTACAGAACCCAACCCTGCAACCCCCCCGCTACCAAAACCTTGCCATGCAAAGCCAATACAGATGCAGATCAGACTTGATCAAGTAAGGATGACACACCAGCACAACACACTGTTACAATGTGGCGTAAGTTAAAAAAAAAAAACCACAAAACCAAAAAACAAGCACAAGAACACACAAACCAAAACATACATACCTACACGAAAAAAGAAACAAACCAACACAAAACCCACACAACACAGAAAGAAACCCCAACTTTCAACTATTGAGGTTTTTTTTCTCATCAGCAGCTCTATGACTGCCCATACTCCTGAATCTGTATCTGTAGCCCTGAAGACTGGCCTGCTGTATCAAGACACTAGTTCACTGAAATTAAAAAGAAATTCAGCCCAAAAATGTGACAACCCATCCATCATGCCCGTCTGTGCTTAATACTACACCTGCCATTGCAGTGCAAGTCAAATCATTAGACAAAAAGCTGTGAAGCATCTGGCATGTGGAAGACTGACACATCCACCTAGAAGTTCAAGGTCACGCACTTCCAGTAGTATGAATACTACACAAAATGCTTACAGTTTTTCCTGATCCTGTCTGGGCACACGCCATTAAATCCCGTCCTGCCAGTATAATAGGAATGCTGTACTTCTGCACTGGAGTAAGTTTAGAGTATCCAGCTTTAGCAATGTTCATGTTTAAAGTCTGACAGAGGTTAGCTTCTTCAAAACCCTGTAAGACAAAAAATTGTTATTAACCGTACACAACCACAGAAGTTAAAGTTTCTAAACTGAGATGCCTACCATAGGATACAGACAGCCAAACACTGAAAAGTATTAACTTTTGAGGGGGTCTCACCAGTCATCTAGACTGCCAAGGTTCCTACAGGTAAAAGCCCCAAAGGTTTCTTCCACCTGCTCATGCCATTCAAGTAAAGTTGTTTGTAGGACAGTGAAGGCCTTTGGCTGGTCTTACTAGCTTTGAGAAAAAACTTCTCAGAAGCCATACATCTGTATTCAAGCACTAAACTCACATCACAGCATGCTATGAAAACAAACTAAAACTCTTCCATTTCATTTCACTTAGTCTCTGTGATAAAACTAATAAGGGCAGCTAAAGCAACATCGCTATCCAGGACCAAAAACCATCACACATGATAAAATCAGTTTAACTTCAGTGAGAAAACCTCTCAGAAGATGGACGGGGGAAAAAACTCTGTATCATCTCTTTCAACACAGGTGCTACTACACCCCCCTACACTTCCTCCTCACACTTCTCCCTAAAAAGAGCTTTTTTTTTTTTTTTTTTAAAACACTAGCCATCTGGTATGGAACAGAAGCACAGTTATACTTACTTTTAAACAATAAACAGCAGCCACAGAAAACAGAGCTAGAAATTACTTCAAAACCACCTCTCTGTCCAAATGAAACTATTCCAACAGGTGTTCATTTACATTGTTAAAGATCCCCCAGTAACAGACTTCAAGATGACTCTACCAGCCTTCAGAGAAACTGCTGCCAAAGACCTCTTTCTTTCAAGTTCTAAACTGGTATTTTTCTGAAATTTAAGGACTATACTTCCTGTCCATCCAGTATTACTTTCTCTGTGCAATTTCTGTCGTTTGTCAATGTCATTTTGAACTCACATTTGTATCTTTCAAATGGGTAGCATCTCCTTCCAACACACTACTGTCTGCAAGATGCAAAATCTTTTATTAGTGTTTTCATTAGCTGTGAATATTAGACTTGGGATACATCCTTACAGAATCATGCTCAACATAAACCCTGAGATTAATGAGTTCACTAACCAGAAATGGTGCTGGAGGGTCAAGTCCTGACACTTTGACAACGTTTTCGTCATACTTGTCAAAATTAATTCCTGTCTGATAATGTGCAAAGATGGCTTGTTCATCATCAGGTGGAGGTGGTGGCACATAAGTCACCTTTGGACCTTAAGAACACAAGCACTCAAGTTCATGAACAATATGAAGAAAACTTAAACTAAAACTATTTTAAGTATGGAGCTACTGAAATTCAGCGAGATGATCATTTAGACCTCTCTCCACTTTCCAGGAAGGCAAGAGATTTCATAAAATAATTCTACTATAACTTAGTTTTATAATAGTAGACCTAAAACTTACTTACAAATAATGTCAGACTTTCATAAAGCATTCATTTCACATTTGTTCAAGGACCTTACTTTAAAGAGCTACTCACAAAAATTAAATTATGGTCTACGTTACCACAATGCAAAATACAATTCTCCCACAAAAACTCATTACACTATAAATTATCCTATTCAATAACAATGCCTTTATTAATACACAAGGATAAAATTAATCTGTTTGTGGTAGTACCTTTACAGTTCTGTATTCCTTAAGGTATTTTTCAAGCTGATAAACTCAGAGGTATAACAATTATTTGATGCTCACTAAAACGTTAGCAGTAGAAGCTGTTTCACTGGGGCCTCAAATGAGGTAAGATCAGGAAGAAAAATTATTCATACAAAAGTCACGAGTTCACTATTTGTCTTTTTGCATTTCAAGAGTAAGAGAAAGGCAAAACAAGGCTAAAGTCATTTGCAAAAAACACTGCAGGTAAGTAAATATTCTAATAGACTGTCACAACTGACACGTTCAATACATATCAGAAAGTCATTATTCATCATACATTTCAACTTCATCTCTTGCACATACAAATCATGAAATTCTATTTACTAACTTGCAGTAAAAGATATTAAGCCTGTTTTCCAGAAATAGCAACCCAGATGCTATAGCATCTGAAACTGAGAATCTACTGTTCCTTCATGGTTTGCTTTAATGACTATCATCACTTAAGGTGCCTACACTATTGCCAATTAAGCTCTCTAACACTTGTGTCTCAGGTAGATAAGCTTTACTATTATAAAAAAGAAACAGCCAGCACAGAGGAATTCTACAGCACTCCATTCCAAAAAGTTAGTCTTTTAGGTGAGAACCACCACTGTGTTGCCCAGTAATTCAAAGACGAACAAAGTTTAAACATACTGAGTTTAACAGTATTTGCTTGGCAGCTCATGTTAAATTAACAGTTTTGAGGTGGCTATGCATTTACCTGTATCACTACCTTCTTTTTTACCCAATTACTTCCAGCAACTTTAAGTAAGAGAATATTTCTTGAGTTAAAAGTAAATTAAAACTGGTGTGTTACTTGTGAATAAGCTACTTACCTCTTTCAGAACGCATTTCTTCATTGCATTCCTTGTAAGCTGCTGTTAAAGAGAGCATTCCAAAGTTAATTGCTCTTAGGAAAAACAGCTAATTCGAGAGAAAATTTAAGTAAGAACCTTCATGAAAAACTCCTAGAGGCACTTAGAAGACTCAACAGTGGGTACTGATATGGTTGGTAGAATGAGTGGAAATACTTAGGTAAGCAATGAAAGCTTAGTTACAAAAAGCCAGAAGACAAAGGCCTTGTATTTGTGTTTTAAAGGGCAGAAAAAGAGGATGTCATAACACTGAGCTTAGCAGGACCTTGCAGTAACAACATGAAGGAATTAAACCCAGCATCTTGCTGAGGGACTTCCAAACCAGATCTGGTCCTTACCTGACCCGTAGTAAGTCCCTTACCATCAAATAAAATGCAATCATCCCAGATTATGAGACTGCCATCACAAGATGTCTAGATAAAGCAAGTTGTATTTAAAGACAACAAACAGGAAGTATCCCTCCTAAATCCAGCATAAGCTTTTGCAAAAGCAGATTATTTTCTATATTCACTTAAGATGAATCATGAGCAAGAAAAAGCATCTATAACAAGAAGTTGAAATGCCACAGAAATGTAAGTTTTATAACTCTGTTTTGTTACCTCTTAAGTGAGGTTTTTCCCCTAAAACTGATAAACAAAATATTGTAACAAGAAATTCATACATGCTTACAGTTACAGCATCTTGGTTTTAAGAACCATTCAACTTTTCCACAAAACCAGGATGCTTGTTTTAAGCTATATAACCTACTTCTAAATAACTCAAGAGCCATAGACATAAACTTCAGTGTCTCCACAGTAATTTTTCAAGAGCTAGGAGAGAATTTAAATCAGAAAACTATCCTGTTATTTCAACAGCTATACATTTACAACATCCACTCCATGAAAGTTCTGACCTTGACATTCACATATGGTGTGTGTTGCTCTCATTATCACTCGAAAAACAAAGACATTTATTCTTAAGACATTATTCTTAAGACCACATGTTTTACATAAGTAAAAACTGTACTAAGACTGAGCTATTAACAGCAGCATTTCCAGGATCCATTTTAAGTCTTTACTCTTACTATAAAGAAAACAGAATGTCCTGGTTTTGGTTGGGATAGAGTTGACTGTCTTCCTTGTAGCTGGTGCAGTGCTGTGTTTTGAGTTCAGTATAAGTTGATTTGTCAACTGGAGAGCCAAGGAGTGATCGGCAAAACTCACTCACCCTTTAATAGTCCCATATGGCCAGCGTGAAAGTCTAATGGGGAGTGGAGACTAACAGTAGATTATTGTGGCCTGAATGAAGTTACGCCACCGCTGAGCGCTGCCATTCCGGATATGCTAGAACTTCAATACGAACTAGTGTCAAAGGCAGCCAAATGGTATGCCACGATTGACATTGCTAATGCGTTTTTCTCAATCCCTCCGGCAGCAGAGTGCCATCCACAATTTACTTTTACTTGGAGGGGCGCACAGTACGCTTGGAATCGATTGCCCCAGGGGTGGAAACACAGCCTCCCCATTTGTCATGGACTAAACCAGACTGCACTAGAAAAAGGTGAAGCTCCGGAACACCTGAAATACATCGATGACATCATCATATGGGGTAACACAGCAGCAGAAGTCTTTGAGAAGTGGAAGAAAATAGCTGAAATCCTTCTGAAAGCCAGTTTTGCCATAAAAGAAAGTAAGGTCAAGGGACCTGCACAGGTCAACCAGTTTTTAGGAGTAAAATGGCAAGATGGACGTCATCTGATCCCAATGGACATGATCAACAAAATAGCAGCTATATCTCCACCATCTAATAACAAGGAAACACAGGACTTCTTAGGTGTTGTGGGTTTTTGGAGAATGCATATGCCAAACTACCATCTGATTGTAAGCCCTCTCTATCAAGTGACCCGGAAGAACGATTTTAAATGAGGCCCTGAGCAACAAGCAGCCTTTGAACAAATTAAACAGGAGGTTGTTCATGCAGTAACCCTTGGACCAGTCCGAGCAGGACAAGATGTTAAAAATGTGCTCTATACTGCAGCCAGAGAGAATGGCCCTACCTGGAGCCTCTGGCAGAAAGCACCTGGGGAGACTCAAGGCCAACCCCTGAACTTTTAGAATCGAGGACATCGGGGATCTGAGGCTCGCTATACTCCAACTGAAAAAGAGATATTGGCAGCATATGAAGGAGTTCGAGCTGCCTCAGAAGT
>JAVJGG010000074.1:63255340-63272532 GCA_035590195.1 Aviceda cuculoides
GTCCCCCCCCCCCCCCCTTTTTTTTTTTTATTAGATATGGAACACCTACTCCGTTCTTAATTAAATTTAATGAGCCAAAATAAATTGTTGGAGATGCTGAGAGAGAGGGAAGGGGTGTGGGCTGCTTTGGGACAAGAGGAGGTAAATAAAACACATCGACAGGAGACGTTTTGGAGAGAAGTGGCCCCAGCCCCAGCCTCCCTCGCCCCACAATGTGTGTTTTCGCTGAAGGGCTAAATTGGGGCCATCTCCCTCTCTCATCTCCCGTGCTGGGGCGGGGGGGGGCCCGAGCATCCCTGCCGGGCTGGGGGATGCCGGGGAACGGGGAGCGGAGCGGGTACCGAGCCGGCACCCCCGGGCCTCGGGATATTGGGGATGTGAGCGGCGGTGAGAGCTCGGCGCCGGCGTCAGGGCCGATCCGGGAGGGAGAGGGGCCTGGGGAAGGGGAGACAGGGCCCGCGGTCAGCCCGCACCCGTGCGGGGCAGCCAGCGGGGCTCGGGGGCCGGGACCGGCTGCGCGTCCCGTCGGGGCTGGGGCTCCGGGGTGACCAAGGGGCCGTGCGAACCGAGCGGCTGCGGGGGGGACGGGGAGGCGGGCGGCTGCGGGGGGTCGGCTGCCCAACGACGGGGGGGCTCTTGCCAAGCCACGGGCCGCGTCTGCGACCCTCCCCAAATTGCCAGAGGCTGCCGGCAGAGGAAAGGGGAGGGCGGCGGGGCTGGCTGGAGGGTCCCGGGGCCGCTCCGCACCGCCGCAGGTAAAGCGGTCCTCAAGATGGGCGGCGGGCAGCGGTTCGCGATAGCTGGCGAGACCGGCCTTGGCCCGGGCAGCCGAAAATCAACGAAATCTCCACGGGAGCGGGGCGGGGAGGAGGGGGCCGGGGTGGGAGCTGCTCGGCCCGCAGAAACTGACCCGTGGCGGTGGCGCCTTGGCCGGTTCGAGCGTAACGTGTTACCTGGGAAAAAGAGCAAAACGTCAGAGCCTTGTCTGGTGTACAGAGGCGGCGTGAAAGCTTTTCGGGCCATCCGTAACTCAGGGAAAAGCTCACATCAGTTTTGACGGTCCTGTGGACCCATTAACCTTAAAAAAAAAAAAAAAAAAAAAGGTGTTAACAATATAAGTTAATCCCTAGAGTGATAACTTTATGTTCTTGTAAGTATTTCTTTACAGTCTCAACAAAAAAAAAATCTATATACAAATGATAGAAGCTTTATCTGTTGAAGACAAATCAAATTAATGTTTAATTTCTTCTTAATTTTACTTAGACTTATCATCTGGCAGCAACCATGTACCCATTGGTTCAGTCTGAGGTACACCAAAGCTCTACGGTGGTTCAGCTTGTGTGTTGAAGTCTTTTTTTTCCCCAAAAAGTTACTAGCTTGAATTTACTAGCTTACATTGCTTATACAGTTTTAATCATCTTCACCCAATACAGTTGTAGGAGAGTGTGGACAAGCTAACCAGTGGCAAGCTGACCCAGTTTCAAGGAGGTCTGAATGTATGCTACTACTCTTAGGACTGGTATAGTATTCTTCAGTCCTTCCTGGTGGAGAACTCACTGCCCCAAAAGAGGAACCAAGGAACTTTGCTTTGAAGTTCTTGTCTTTCAGTGTAGACCCTGCTTATTTCTCACAGTTTATACATGCACAGCATGCAGTTTACTTGAGATTTATGCCTTGAGCTTTATTCATCCATTCACCTGCTCAAAATTTAGCAGAAGACCAGGTCCCACCAAGTAGTGGTTTTAAAAATAATTTTGCTTATTTGAACTAAATACTTTCATTACTGCATTCTTGTATTTAAACCGTGAGTATGAAGTGGGGTTTGGGGAGTGGTTGTTTTAAATAAGACATGAAACAAGATGTGCACACAGTTTAAACTGTCATGGTTTTATTTGTCTAACCTAGCTGACTGGGAGCTATCCTCAAAAGAACCACTAGAAATCTCAAAATAGAGAAAACTACTGCTGCACATAAGCACAAGAACAGCTTTTGGTGGCAAAATTCCTACAAAATTATTTAAGATTGCAGTTGTAATTAAACAGGTTGAAAAATAACAACTTATAGGTAACTAAGTTCTGTGATTGTTTGTTTTAAGGTCTGTGACTTCCAAATTAAGAGTTCTGGCTTCATCTGTGATGGCTGGTACACAGGGTCTCCTTCTACACAGGGAAATTGTTACTGAACCACTGCGAATGTCAGTGCACCAACTTTAGCTTCAGTAATGTGGAGCGTAAACAGCTGTTGGAGCTCCAGCTGCTGTTTTCCCAGCACCACGTCCAACTGCACTGGTACCCGTGATGGCATGGTAGAGGCTGTGGTGGTCATGGCCCTCCTCTGCTTTCCACCCACTGCCCTCTGTGGAAGGTTCTTTGATAAATAGCAGTCCTGCAAAACAGCTGAGCACTGTCTGGGCTCTTGGGATGACAGACTAACTGAACACAGTTTTGTTCCTGCTATGGGGTAAAGCTGTTTGGTAACCCTCTTGCGTGGCCTGGGTTGTAATTGAATGATCTGTTGAGATGAGTGTCTGGTCGTAAAGCATTGACACACACATCTGTAGCTGAGCCGTAAACTACCATAATTAGATTCACAGTACAAGCAATTTGTAATACAGTTTTGTCATCCAATACAAAGAAGACCAGATCACAGCACAGCTACCAGGCTAGAATGAGTTTTTTTAAATTTGCTGGGTCAGTATCTTCACTCTTTGAAGCTTTTGAGACTTTGTAAATGGGGGAGGACACGGGAGGCAGGGGCAGGCAGAGAGAGAACCTGAAGGCAGGGAAAGCAGAAACTCCTAGGGGCAAACCAGTGAGGATTAATGGAGGTCTAGCCCTGTTTAGATTACCATCTGAAAGTCATGTGGAGTGTAGCCTGGACTGGGAGGAGTAACTTGCATACCCCTTAGGTATTGCTTCACAGTTTGTGACCAGCAGCAGAAAACCTGGATTATTACATTCTCATCCACTTGTTCCCTTTTACTGCCCTTCTGATGTAGTGCTTCAGATGTTTGTAGGAGAATTACAAGTAGGGCAAGGGGGCATACTACGTCAGCTTCACCCCAGGCAACCAGTGAAATTATATCCTGAAAAGAAAAGGGACAACAGGATTCAAAGTCTATGCAGACTTTTCACCACTGAAGGATATCTTGACATTAATGGTGTTTGAATATGTGGGTGATTAGATACTAATGATGGTTAGGACTGTGTTGATAGCATATGATTAGAAAAAGTAATTGCTGTTTCAAGCCCTTACCCAGAAGACAATCCCAAACTTATTTTAGCATGCTGACAATTTGGACAGACTTTTCGTGTTTGGAAGAGTACTTCAAAATTTCCTTCTACATGTAGCCATTTTTTCGTAAGTGAAAGGTGGACAACCGAGCATGCTTTATGGCAGTGTCCAGCAGTTCTTAAAAGATGCTAGCATCAACGTTGCTCCAATTTGTGGGGGTGTAGGTACTACAAAGGTACGTCAAGAGTGTATTTCCTTTATAATAGCTGTTGTGGCAGATCTACCTTTTTATCTTAATAACGATGCTAGATACAGCCATAAAAGTTTAGGGAGGTGTTTTCAACAGCACTTAACACTGACTTTCATGAGGGTAGCAAAGCCAGAGCATTCCCTCCTGGAGTCAAATGCTTGGAGGAGTAACATAGCAGGTATCGGTTACGTGATAGATTAGGAGTTTCACAAGCAAAACCAAACACTTTCCCCACCAAAGCTGAGTTGCAAAGGAAAAGAAATATGGGTGCAGAGAAAACATTCTTACAGCCTTTTCTCCTCAGCAGCAATATGGCATGCTACAGGGGAAAACATAAAATTTCTTCCTTTGTTCCTGTCTTATCAATAAGATTTAAGTTTTGTGGGAGAATGCAGCTATCAGTCTCTCTGATCTTCATCTTTCCTGTCACTAGTAGAAGTTAGGAGAGACATGATGGTTGTGGCAGAGGAGGATAGAAAGCAGGTCCTGCGGTTAAAAAAAAAAAGAGAACTTGCAGAAGAGTAGAATAGTGACAAGCAAATGGCAGAGGACCTAGAGAGACAAGAAGGATTTTTAGAGAAGAATATAGGGTGCAAGATGTTGAGGAGAAAATCCCTATTTCTCATTCATTACCAGATACATTCCAAAGCAAACCCAGTACCTGTGCAAAGAAAATTAAACACACAAACCTGTGTTTAAAAGGACAGAGGTTGCAAAGTTGAGGTGTTCAAAGGTTGGAGTATTAAACTTAGATTAATGAAAATTGAAATTGCCTAGGCAGTCTTATGTTGTCTTGGTACATACGAATTATGATATCGAATAGAAATACTTAGTTATCAGATCATTATTTTTAGCAAGCTGGACAGTTCTTAGCATAGGGAATATTTAATTAGAGCAGCAAAGTGATAGTGTTCAGTTCACTTTTGCATGAGACGGATGTACCTTATTTGCTGCTTAAAAATCTGTAACTGCTCCTCTTGGACATTTTTTGCAGTGCTTAGTACGAATCACAGCTAAGTTTTACACAGAAGTTAATTTCTCTTCACAATGTGTCTATGAGCTAAGGCGAGTATTGGTATTATCCTTATTCTAAGGACAGGGTATAAAACACAGGGAAAAATCCACTAATTTTGAATGCTCAGTTTGAGAGTTACTTGGTTGGTTTCAAAATATTTAACATCAGTCAGTGGTCACAGGACAAATGCTCTTTTGTTTTGCAGCGTTACACGACAAAGGTTCTGAGCAGAATTTAAAAAACAGGGAACATACTGTCAGAGGTAGGTGGTCCCTCAGGCTGTGTTTTTAGTTACGCTTCTAGCAGTATTGCCTTCTTTCTTCCACAGACCATACCCATGTCTCTTGGAATGGACAGTGAAACTGCTGGTTCTGGAGAACTACAACCCAGACAACCCCAAACAAGACCCAAAACAATTATCTTCCTCTTTAGATTTATTTTTTTTAGCCAGATCTATTCCCCAGTCCTGTTCATTCCACCAGGACAAGAAAGAAGACAAAGAGCTGTGCCACCACAAATAGGAGGAAAGACTGAGAATTGAGCAACAGGGAACAATGATGGTTTTAGCTCATAGCACTGCTGAAGACAAAGTACCATGAATTCATATCACCAACTCCAGATACACTACAGCTAGCAGAAACATCTTTCCCACTTGCAGTAAAATCCAGTTTGACAACAAATGAGTCGGATATCCTTAAAAGAGCCTTCTCCATTTCCAAGCAGCCATATGTTAATTCCCAGAGATCCATAGTAATTCTCTGAATGCAACAGTGGCCTCATGGAAACTGTAAGCACAGTGTATCATGAAATGTAGAAACAGAATGAGGTTTGTCAAGCAACTTTGATTTTTGACATGAATTCTTTGTGTTGGACATCCCTGTCCTGATTACAGGCTTTTTTAAGACCGTATAGCAAGTACTGCGTGTCATATTACAGGTTTTTAAAAGAAACCTCTGGAATGAGGTGAGCATAGATCAGATACCTGGTATAAAAAAATCTTTAGGTAACTAGGACACTAGGAAAGTAAGCAGTTGAGAAGAGGTTATTGTAATGGAAACTGTCAGGCAGTAAGTTCAGATGGCACAACTGGCTCCATCCCATGTATTAAAAATGTTTATTGAGAGTGCAGTCCAGCCAAAAGGGGTAGAAATTAGATAGAAGAGAGGTTAATCAGGTTCATTCTTCATTTTGCTCTTCTGCTTGCAATTGTCTTTTAAGCTGTACTGGCTCTGGCTGCAGACTTTGCATATGTGATAGCTGCATCTATTTGTAATCAATTTGCTGGTCATAAGCTTCACCTACCTGTTCTCAACAATAAGCACTTAAAAAATAAGCTGTCTTTGACAATCCAGCTTTTAAGTAGACCCTAGAGAGTCAGTAAGAAACAACTGCATAAGCCTCAAATCACACCGGCAAGCCAAACTTAGTGTATGCTATGTTTTGGAAGGATTATTTTTCTTTATGGAATACTATAAAATGTTCCGAGTTCTTTATTTATAGCCATAGTGCAGAGAAAATCAAACTGGTGATCAATGTTGTCTGCATTTGTCAGATTGAATTGTAAAGCACAAATACATTATTTACAACAGGTTTTAAGGAATGGATGTGTTCAAAGCAGTATCTTAAATTAGCATGTCGTGTCTGCTTTATCTGCACTGTAAACTGGGGCCTGTGGAAGGAAGGGATCTCAGTACCACAGTCTTCTGGAAAGTTCTGGCTAAAAACACTTCTGAGTATTTGGGATTTGAATTTATTTCAAATTTCAGTTCAGTTGTTAGGAATTTAAATTTTCCTCTGCATTTTTATGACTAAATCCAAAGTGTGATTTAAACTCTGAGAGATTTGCAAAATGCAGAACGAGTGAGGGATCTGTATTTGAGGGTTTTCTGTTCAGGAAAAGCATGCAGGATGTTAAGGTGAAAAAGAGAAAAGAATGGAATAAAAGAAGATAATACCACATTACCAGTCTTCTACCTGAGACCACTGGTGAGGTCTTAGAAAGAAAGAGGCTGTAGAATCTAGAGGTGACAGCATTATTTAAAAGCAAAAAATAAAAGTCCATGAAGGCTGGTGTCTTCAGGGGTAGTTAGAGAGATGCAAAAAGTATTCGATAATGGGAATGGCAAAGGAGTAGGTGGATATCTGTAGCAGTACATGAAATCTCTGGGGTCTTTGGGTTTCTTTCAGAAGTATTTAGCTGCTGAAGGAAGCTGATGTGCACTGGGGTGAATTTAACAGTGGGAGTGTGCAGGGAATCAGTAGCGAGGAAGGAGGTGACCTAGAGCTGTAGAAAAATAAGGGAAATCAATATGAAAGAAGTGAACAAGAGGAGAAATATAAACAGGGTTTGGAAAGGAACAGAGTGCCACATGAAATAAAAATATTGCTGCAAACTAAGAAATCTCATTGTAAGCAGTGCTTAGTAAAGGCAGGTTTGAAAAGGAATTTTGACAGTGTGTAGGAGAGACAGAAAACAGAGAGGAAATGAGCAGGAATTTGTAAGCTGAGCATTACCAGAGGAGCTGAGGAGGATGAGAGAATGTAAGACATTCAGTTGAGGCCAGAGAACCAGCAGCAGTAATGTGGAAGAGAAGGACTTTAGGGCAAAGAATCGGAGCTGATGGTTTATAGAAGGGCTAGAGTGGCAGAAGAGAGGAAGCAGTAAATTAAAGTAGGTAAGAGAAGCCCCATCTAAGAAAGGCTCTGGAAAGAGGAGAGGAGAAAGCTTTAGAGAGTGTGACAGCAAAAATGAAGTGCAAGAGAAAGAGCATGCTATCAGGGAGTGCAAATAAGGCTCTTAAGATTGCCTGGGTTATTATCAATGATGGTTTGTTATGTCCGCTCAAGGAGCTAAAATGAACGAGAGAAAATCATGCCTTTAAGCTCGTAATCATGCCTCAGTAACTTTGTTCAAATCTGTTGTCATGGATGCCGAAACTAGGAGGAGACTGGCAGCACTGCCAGATGAAATGGCTTCACCCATGCGCTATCCCCACTTTGCTCAAGCATGCGAGTGTGTGCAGCCAGACTGCAAGCCCCAAGCTTCGGATTTAAAGCAAGTGAAAAAATGGTTGATTTTTTTAGTGTGGGATCACACCAATGCCCTTGAGCTGTCAAGGGCAGGACTAGTGCTTTCAGTAGCATTTCCATGAACTGGAGCCTCCGGTGGTCCCCTCCCCTGGAGAGCTGAGAGCCACTACCTGTGCACAGCACACCAGGGGCAGGGAGGGAGAGGGGGAGAGGGTGCCTGTTACCTAAAACGCACTTCCTCAGCAGGCTGAGACAGACTTAGTGCTTCTGCAGTCCCAGCCGTGCGCTCTTTCAGTGTTTTCCCACTCCTCCTTTAGCAACTGTTTGAACCCCAGAGAGTCAACGTGGTTGAAAACTACTGCTAACTTTCCTTCCTTTTTCATCCTCTCCTTCAGATTCTTCGTGGTTTTTTTGCCTGAGGCGGGATGAGCTAATGAGAGAGGATTGGCAACAGGCAGCTAGGAAGGGATAAAAGCAGTGCTTAACTTAGCTTGATGTAGTTTCTGGGATTGGGCCTTTACAGTGTATTTCCATGAGGATACAGGAGGATGATACACACCTCATTCTTCCTATCTTACCTTCCTCCATCACCACCCCAGGTTTCAAACATCCAGTGCCATTCTTCCTTATCTTGAGCCAGCTCTGGTTCTCATCTGTCTTTCCGTCAGCCTGTCTAACATTCTAAAGCATCAGGAAACAGTTCCACTGAAAGAGCAGATACTTCTACCGTTTGCGTTTGAAGAAGTAGTCCTGGCTGAGGAATTCTTCAGGAGGTAGCAGGGATGAGAGCTGTTAAAGCCGTTACATTTGTTCAGCTGCACAAGAGATCACAGCAAGTCCCATATGAGGACTAATGCAGTCTAAGTGGAAATAGATAATCTTAGAAGCGATCTGCTCCCCATTGGTTGGCCAGGAGTGCTCTGAATGCATATAATGTATTATTATTAATGTGTTTTTAAACCATTTGTTGCCTTTAATTCAAAGAGCCTGGACACAGTAGACTGCAATAATCTGATCTTTATTCTGGGAAATACACTGGAAAACTGCATATGTGACTGCTGCAAAGTTTCAAGTAATTTAGTGAAACAGTAGTCTCTA
This sequence comes from Aviceda cuculoides, assembly GCA_035590195.1. Taxonomy (NCBI): domain Eukaryota; kingdom Metazoa; phylum Chordata; class Aves; order Accipitriformes; family Accipitridae; genus Aviceda; species Aviceda cuculoides. Next base: position 63,263,968 of record JAVJGG010000074.1, read on the forward strand.
ATAACTGATAAATTATTCTCAGTTGTGCTGTTACAAATTGGAAAGACAGCTCCTTTAAAAATCACACTGGTCTTACAGTGGAACAGTAAGAAAAGGAGTCCCATGCTTTGAAAGCAGGAAGGTGAGACGTACATATGAATATATTTAATGTTAATTTGCACACAGTGGACTTGATTCTTAGCTGTGGTAGCTCAAAGGAAATTCAGATTCCTAGCCTCACTTTTTACAAACCTGTTTCAGTCCCAATATAAGCAACAGCATCCATCATATTCCTTAAATTTATATTGCCTCTTGCAGTGCTAAAAGAGATTCAGAGCACAATTGTACATTGAGCACTTTACTTAAATGGGTAGTGTGTTGTAAAACATACTGTCCCTGCTGTACTTGCCCTGTGATGTTTGCATTATGGAATGAGAATTACCAAGTGGAAAATTGAAGGCATTTTCTGGTGCTTTTCATCCGAGGAGCTTCTGAAGCTGTGGGACTCTGCCAATGTTAAATTCATAGCAGGGACACAGTTTTACTTACCTGCGTTGCCTTGTTTCCTTTTTTTTAGATCAGAATAACTGACAGAATCTAGAAGAAGGAGGCACATTTACCAAATATGGAAGAGGATACCAAACCTCTCTTGGTTCCTGTTGGAGGCGATGAAAGCAATTATGGAATCATGAATATACAGTTTAATCCAGAAGACTTTAAGTGCAAAAGGTACGAGGAAGGCCGAACCTACAGAATGATTATATAGCGATTAGTTGTTTAATCTTTGCTTTTAGCGACAGAATCCTACAAAGACAGAAGACTACCATTTGGAAACCAGGATCTGAGCACAGACAGCTCTTACTTTGTCTCTATATGATATTATTTCCAAGCACCAGGTGAACAGATGTTCATATTGTGTTTTGTTTATAAGACTATTGACATCAATTCAGAGTGAGTGCTCTTGTAAGAACTTGGTGTGTGGCTTTTAAAGTGCTCTTCAGACACAGAATATTGTGTGTATACTGAGGCATGATGGTTTTTATTTAGCACTACAAACTGAAATGTTGAGACTATGCAAGAAGGCTTGCCAGATGGTGTAGATAAATGGCTGTCAGTATGTGTAAGTGGATCTGTATGCATTCTGCAAGTGATGGTGAAAAAATACATTATTTGCTAGTACTGAGGGAATTGAGCGACCTTTACTGCCTTTAAGAAGAAGAAGGTAGTATTTTTTGAGATTGAGCAAATATGAAAAATTCGTCAGCCCAGCCTTTTGCCATGCCTTTGAAAATAATACATATCTAGCTAAGTGGTTATTTTGCATGTTTTCTTAGAGTTTAACAGCTCTGTTCCCCCAAGGAGGTCGGAGTGGGAGACTTCTGCTGTTGCAGATTTGTGATCTGGCCATGGAACCAAACCAGAGATCGGAGTGGGCACTGCCTTTCTGATGCTAGCTGGAGGCACCCGCTCTGTGTTTCTAGATGAAGGAATAGTGCTGTGGAACCTCTTGGACCCTGTTTAAGGTTCTTATTTTTCCCTCTGCATCCAGCTTCATATTTCAGTAGAGCAGTTTTCCTGAAGGAACTGAAGATGGCACTATTGTATACAAAATCCTCTTGCTGGGGCCCACTTCAGCAAAAAAAGTGTTCTTGATAATAGCATTTTGCTGCTGTCTCAGTCTGCAGCTTTGGAAAACCACAAAAGCCTACTTAAACCTTAGCCAGGGGCTAAGCAATCTCTCATTTCTCTGGGAGCAAAGGAAGGAAGATAAGTGTCTGAGTGAGCCCAGGGGAACAGAGCACAGGTGTAGGAGCATACAGAAATGTTTGTATAAAGGTTAATAAATGGTAGGGTACTTTCAGGTGGGAAAAGGAATTGTGCAAATTGAATATGAATTCTTGCTTTATCTTCTTTCTGAGGAGTGTCTGAGCTGCTCAGGGCCCTCCTGACATAAGGTGACTGCTGATTTATATGGCTTTTAGGAGCTTCTTGTGAGGAAGTATGTTTTTGGTTTGAGGAGCAACGGGTTTCAGGTGTCGTGGTGATGCAGTAGCAAGGAGAGAAGTTTACACCTTGGTGATATATCAAAACGTCAAGATCTGCTTTTCAAAACTGAGGTTGAGTATTGTTTCCTCATTGTGTGGTTTTTTTTCCTGTCTCTTAAGTTTGGCGACTCAGCTTCGTAAAAAGTCATACAGCATGTGGCATTTGGTTCCCTCCCCAAAAGCAGAAGCATGTACTTGGATTGTGTTCCCACCTCCACAACCTCCACCTTTGCAGATCCATCCACTTTGTCCTTACTGCTCCTCCCCTGAGTTGATTCTCCCATTTTCTACAACTTAGTCTTTTGCCTTCCAAGCATGCAGAGGCAGAAAGATGAAGGGCATGAGCTCTGGGATAACAGGAAGTCCAGGAAATCGACGTTGAACTCCATGTCTGTGTTCTAGAAGAGGCAGCCGCAGTCTTTAGAGGAAGGAATGAGGAGGAACAGGCCATCAGGGTCTGTGTCCGTCGTGGTCAGAACAGTGGGTGGTTTGAAGGTCTTCTTCATTAGAGCTTTAGGGAGTAGCAGCTGCAGGGAGAGAGGTTTCTCATGCATAAAAGTATCAAACGGTGCAAGTGCAGTAGTGCCTGAGCTGCTCTGCTTAGTTTGCTCTTTTTTTTTAACTTAGTATTCAGAAACCTGATCAGACGATGGTGGGTGGTCGTTTTGCTTTGATTGAGGTAGCTCTTGGAGTGTTTTGTGTGATTTATTTATAATTGCTGTTTGTCTGTCTTAGTTCTGTTCTGTTCTTTTGTTTGGATTGTTTGAGATTTGACAGCATTTACATAGTTATTTGGTTTTCTTAACAGCTTGGAGGGTTTGGGATTTTTGAAAGGTGTGCTTTTCAGTGTTTACATAAGAACAATAACTTAATTGTTTTTTAGAATTGTAAATTATTTTGTCTAGTATTCTTTTGCTAATTTGGGGAAAATATAAAGCCACTTTAAATCCTTTTAAAGAGGATGTTATTGTTCTTCGCAGAGACCTGAATTACACCCTATCGGGTGTGTTTTGCCCATTTTGTAGGTCTCTTTAAAAACTACTATGTCATTGCTGCAATGGTTTATTGATCATTATTGTATGCAAGAGAGGGAGTTTCTTTTTTTCTTCTAACTGCTCTTTAAATCTACTTATTGTCAACAGATACTGCAATTGTCTTCAGGAATACTTGAACCTTCAGAGAAACAAAAGATGTTTTGTGTTGGTTGTTTTGCATATGAAAAAACTGGGCAATGCCCCCTGCTAAAGGGGGAATCAAACCTTCCTTTTTCTATTCTTTTTGAAGTCCTTTAGTGTTCTCACACGACCTTGAAGAGATCAGTAGGTGAAGTTAAACAGTTATAAATTAAACAGTGTCTGTAGAGGACAGTCAGAGAAGCCTTTTTCATGCAAAAGTGGTTGGTTCCCTTTTATTTTCAAAGTTCATTTAACTTGCAAAACGGTAGACAATGGTCAGGACTTACCTGTGCAAAACTACCGTTTCTGCATTCATGATGCTTTTATAGCTCTACACCCATGTGGTCTTTTTACTCCATTGCCTACTTTTCATTTTTCTGTGTTGCTAACATTTTTACTAATTCCTAATATTACTACTACCTAACTGGGAAGAATTAGAACCTTCTTAATTAAGAATCCTCATACTTTGTAAGAGGAGAGTAAAATAGCTTTGCCTTTGACACAGAAGAGGGAATAGTGCTTGAAATATGGTATGGTAAAGCTTGTGATTCTTTATTTGCTAAAATGTGTATTCTGTGAGTAACACAGGTGTCTTAGTATTGTGATTTGAAAGGTTGTTTTGGTTCTGCATCCAGCATTTTAAGATACTTGCATGGTCATGCTGTAATCATAATGACAATGGTGTTATGAATGTGGAAAAAGTTTAACTAAAATGTATTGCCAGGAGAATAAAAACCCTACAGGATAAACTGTACGTGTACTGTTTACAATGCTTAAGTAAATTCAGACAGCTTAGGAAGTAAAAATCAAGTCAGTTGTGGAATTCTTTGGAACAGGTTTCCTTAGGAGAAGCACACTGACATCTGTAGTGTTCCTATGCAGATAGACATTTCCTGATTCAGCAATAGCAACCGATGAGTATAGTTGTCTCCTTATTACTTTTTTTCCTTACTTTAATTTCCATGATAGTGAATCAGTTTTACTCCTTAGTTTCTCCCGTGCCATGTACAGCATTCCTATAATAATTTGGTGACTCAATAAAACAATAAAGCCATAGGAATTTACTAGCTTTATTTCTGTATAATAATCCTATTGCATCCCTGAAAAGTAACTGATTGATGTCGGGTGTCAAAGAAAGCTGTGCAGTACGCTAAAGTGGCTCCTTATGGTCTTTTTGGAGGAAAGAAATTGTTAAGCATTCTCTAAAGAAGGTTTTCTCGTATTTATTTAAATATGAAAAGTTTGTCTGATGTGAAGTCATTAATACCATCATGTAATGCCCAAAGACGCACTGACACAAAAAATTGCATTATATTGTAACAGCTCAAAACTCAGAACAGTACTTTTGATCAGATGTCTGGAACCAGTTGTTTGCTGTTTAAAAATATTTCAGCTTGGAAAACAGTATTATTTAGTTTAAAACTTCTTGAGGTAAGTATTCGTCATACCGCTTCATTGCTCTGCAAGATGTGGTACATGGCTGAAAATACCCAGAAAAAAGACGTAGCACCCTTATGGATGCTAGCAGTTGCAAGATTGTACGTAGTTTGCCAAACAAATTTTCCTGTTGTGCTGTTCCCCCTAACCCTCCAAATCCAACACTTGAACTTTGCCTGGCACAGTATTTGGAAACAACTTTAATCATGAGCATCTCTTTTCATTTTCTTTGCTTGCAAAAATTGCTGCTGAAGTTCATAATGTGAGGAAGTTTGGACAGAAGCCCTCTTCTCTCTTTTCCTGGACCAGCACTAGAATTCTTATTAACTGTCCCTTTGTGCGAGTGAGAAATAAGTAGCAGATGAGTGTAGCTGCAGGTTTTCTGGGAATGCTTTCTGAAATACATGTGCAGGGTGTAGCGTATGGGAGGTGTGGACCTCCTGCATGAGATCTTGTATCTTGTCCGTACTCACTGTGCTGTAGAAAACAGCTGTGTTTTACTGGTGTGTTTGCCCTGTTAAAAAGAGCATTGTTTTTCAGGCTAGCTATTGAAATATAAATTGTGATTGTGTGTGAGAAATGTGATTCTGTCCAAAGCTCGTTTTCAATTAAAGTTTATAATTTTATTAAACGAATAAAGGCAAACAAACAGCGCTGGGTGTGCCGGGAGTCTCTGCTCGACCAAGACACGTGCACACAGTTTCCCATTTTCAGTTTATATTTCTTTCACTAATACATATCCATGAGAAAAGGTGGGGTTTATGCAAATAGGCATATCCCTTTTAGCGCATGCCCCCCCTCGTCTCTTGGGGTTTGGTGGTCTTTGGATGAAGTCAGTAGTCTTCCTCGGCTCGTCCCCGGGACGACCCCGGCTCGCACGCATGCGCCCCACAAACCTCTGCCCAGCACCAGGCGCCCAGCAACAAGACCAGGGCTCTTCGTGTGTATTTCACAAATTTCTGCCTGGCACCCGGCGATTAGCAACAATACTGGCGCCAAAGTGGCGCCAAACGGCCCCCGCAAGAAGCAAGAACTATTTACACATCTTTTTGTTTTGTCTAAGCTTGCGGCTATACAAGGACAGACAGAATGGTTAAAGAATACATATACAGAGAGGGTCACACCTCACCGTGTAGCCCTAGCATGGCTCCATATTGACACGAATCAAGTTATTACATTTCACACTTGTAAGCACTCATCTCTCACTTTTTTTTTTAATTTGCTAATAAGAGCAGTTGCAAATTGTTTTTAGAAACAAAAAACACTTTGGTTGTGGCTTGAAAAAAAGCCTATGGGAAAATACTATGCGAGACAGAACACAATGCCCTCAAATTTTAAATGACATGTTATTGAGCCTATTGTACTGCCAACAGAGTTTAATATGTACCTGCCATCAACATTCAAAGTAAACTTCCAGAGTACTGAGGGAATTCACTTGAAGGTGCCAGTGAAGATATCAAGGGGTTATTATTGTAATGAACAGGACAAATACGGGAAAGGAGAGTAAGTTCTGCAAACCCCTTGCTGGGGACATCAGGGGCAGAGTCGCAACAGAGAAACACGTGCTGGAACTCCAGTCCTGAGGTCTCCCCTCCAGGTCACTGGGTCTCGACTACTAAGGACACCAACATCCAGTTCAAAGTGGGGAGGAAAAAAAACCCCAAACCCTAAAACACTTTCCTTGTACAAGATAAAGTTTATGGTATAACCAAATAATAATACATAGCATTGTTAATAGGGCTCTGCAGTTATCAGCATGTGAATTTCAAAAGATTACAGATACTGTGCTGTTGTGACTGAGATTAACTGAGCACCTAATCAGGTGCTAATGTCTTTCACCAACTGACAAAGTTATGTGAGAAGAAAAAACCCAAAACAAAGGATCTTAGGGGCACAAAAACTTTTCCCGAAGTATCAAACACTGAACTCTACCGATATGGTCTGCAGGTTGTCAAGAAGTGAGATTTTCTTTGCTTTACATCACAGCAAAGTTTTCAGTTGCTTTACAACTGTTTGCCTCTGTTTCAGCTCATTAATCTGCAGTTTAAAAATAATTAAGAGCGAGGCAAGGTCTTTAATTTTAACTGAAAGTGGAGAAGAGATACATTGATTAGATATTTAACTTACAGTTCCTAGGTGTCTCCATAGGAGTACCACATTCAGCTTAAGATTACTTTAAAGTTAAGATTATTTTTCCACTCTTCATTTACTATGGTATATTTTAACCTATTTATAAATTTTTTATTTTACCAGCAACAATTTTTAAATTACAGGCTTCATTCAGCTGTGCACCTTGACACACACTTAAGCATGCATTAAAATCCATTCTTATTCCAGGCAGTGCTTGACTTCCACAAAAACCAAGCTTACCTTTCCTGATTATAATACCAACATGGGCTGCAACAAGTGAAAATTAATGCTGCCAACAGAGGGTGAAATCTTTTCTTTTATATTAGTTTTAGAAGGCCTAATGATCCAGGAGTTTCAAGCCCACTTTCCTTTATAGCAGAGGTGAAACAGATACAAATCAGAGAGCCACGACACCCAGCATAAACCTTGCACTCACAGCTCCAGTCAGCACAACAGCAGCTAGTAAAGGATGTTCCTTCCAACCAATAAAACATACTTTGGCAATAAAATTTAGTAGGAAGCCGCATTATCTTCCCTACCTCTACTCCAAATTAAGTGAGGACTGCTACTTTATTTACATTTTTACGGTATTTGGTCGGACACGGAGTCCCGCTCACAAATAGCTCCAGCACACATCAGAGGCTGGAGAGAGAGAAAACGGAGGAAGGCAAGCGTTCCCCCAACCATCTCCATCCGCCTCCACCTATCTTTATCGGAATGCTGATTTGTCTTTTCCTTTCTTTCCGCAGTAAGACGCATTGGTCCAGCCTTAATTCCAGCATTCTCAGACTTCCACGGGTTGCATTGCTCAAAGGTTTTAGGGTGACTCTCAATAATGGAAGATTAAATAATCTCAAGACGTGTTCAGTTGCATGACAGAGGAGTGCGGGAATAAACTCTATTTTGTGTCTTTTCTTAGGTGCATACAGAATGTTTCCTCAGTGTTTTTACTTAAATGTTTGGTTTAATTACACTTATTTAAAAATGTGTGTAAAAAACAAGTAGAAATGTATTCCTTAATCCTGTCAATACAATAATAAAAGTAAAGAAATAAGCCAAGCCTGGTTATAGACAACAGAACGTGAGGGAATGGAACATTTAATGCAAAACTTATCTGAAGGCTTAAGAATATTATATAGGTTTACTGCCTTATTTTCTCTTGCTGTGACACTTATACACATCTGTATCCTGCATTTTCTCAGAGCACTGACCAGCCACTTAAAAATATATTGTTATTAGGTACTTGGTCTCAGCTCAAATTACTGGATATCCTCCAGGGACAGGATAGTTTCTCAGATGTACAGGTAACCATACGGTTTATCATTGACTCATATATCCTTTGATTTTGCTCCTATAAGATTTTAAGTACATTGTTCAATGGAAAACCCCTAAGTCCTTCCACTTCACAATTCTATAATACCCTCCAGTTACAGCAGACTAAGTCTTTTACTTACTCGCTGCTTGTTACATTTGTATCTCATTTCTTTTCTCTCCTAAGATTAACTGATTAACTCAGAATGATGGAAAAGCCAAAAGCAATTTAACTCACCAAAATCTCTTGCTCCCTCAGTTTAACAGGTTATCTGTTTCGGCCCTAGAAAAGAACTTTTCTAGTGTCACGTATCACTTGGGAATCCCTTCCTGCTTCAGGAACCTGGAGGGGACATGGCTATTAAAAACAGTCTTCTAGGACCAGAGCAGGATGTGATTTTCACTGTTAATAAAAGTCATGTCAATAATGCTCTATGAGCAGCAAGTGTATTCAAATAGTGTTCTTCGGGGGGGGGGGGGGGGGGGGG
>JAVJGG010000074.1:63272632-63295769 GCA_035590195.1 Aviceda cuculoides
AGAGAGGGTCACATTTCACCATGTAGCCCTAGCATGGTTTTATATTGACACGAATCAGGTGATTATATTTCACATTGTGTTGGACACTATAGTCTATCTCAATGCATGGAAATTGTCTGCACTCTTTTGCATTGATAGTTACACCCTCCAGTCATGTAACCTCTCCCCTTCCCAGATCACATTGTCCCACATCCTCTTCATAATCATTTTGCCACGTGAAAGATATAGTGTGATTGCCTGTATAAATCAGAAAGTTTTCTAGGAATCTGTTGCAGCTGCTGATGCTTGCATGTTACAGAGTGCTTGTCTGCCAGACTTAAGGTCCCTGAAGGGAGTTTTCCAAAATACACCCTAGATTATATCCTACTTGCTTTGCGCTTTGAAAATCTCAATCTTTGGAAACTTCTTTGAGAGCTTCTCAGACTTCCATCTGAGTATGCCCAACAACCAGTCTTTGATCTAGGTATAGCTGGGGGCTGGGAAATGACCTTGATCCTGGACAGAGTGCTACCCTCTCCTAGTGGAGATCAGGGAGGAAAGTTGCACCCCAGCCTGCCAGCATAGCTTCCAAGTCAGACTGATGTTTCAAAGAGATCTCTAATAACTGTAAAACTGGTGGGTGGACAGTTCAGTCTATTTTAGTGTAGTTACTTACTCAGTAAGACTAGTGGTGCAGTGGTACCCTAAGAAAAAAAAATTAATTGTTGCTTTAGATAATTTTCATTCTCAACAGATGTGCACCAGAAGGGATCAAGAGGCAAAGTAGCCCAAGTACTGGCAGCATTAAACATGTGCAGCCCTCCAGGCAGGAAGCAGCAGTAACAGATACACAGAATTTCTTTGGAGTTCTTTAGTCTTTTTTTCCTCACCCATAGATGAGATTCTGGATCATACCCTTCTGTGTTGTGCTGGACCATAAATTGCTTGTTCAATCCAGACTCTGTTCATTATACTGAAGAAAATTAAATACCTTTCTGTAAAGAATATGTTGCCTACAGACAGGTACATTTTTGCTATACCTGAAACTTTTACTTGATATTTGTTTGGTCATTGACTAATAACATTGCTTTCCCCATAAAATAGGATGTTGTATTCATGTTTTCTGTTATTTTAATTTTAATATCATCCGTGGCTTTAATTTGAATTGCTTTAAAAAATAATGTCCCACTGTCTTCCAGTCTGAAAGAATTTTCTTTGACATTCATGTCAGCAGTTGTTGAACACCATTTTGAAGGAAATCTTCACCACAGATCTGCTCGCTTTGAAGCAAGTGTCTCAGTGTAATTTTCTGACAGTAGTGGTGGAAGTTTATGGGGATGTACTAATAATATTAACTGGAGATGGGAAAAGAGGTAGTCTTCATGAAGCTCTATGCAGCTGCTGTAAAATTAGCAAAACACATACTTTTCATGTTCTAAACATAAATTGTGTGTCAGTGGTCCAAAAAGAAAACAGCAGAGAGCTGACTGGAGGTGGGGAGGGATTTAAACATACTACATTTCCTGTTTTCATAACTACAGTCTTTATTTTATATTTCTTCTAATGAAATATTTTTTAGCAGGGTCCAATGATTGGATCAGCCCAATAAATTTTAAGCTAAAACAAGTGAAGTCGTTTAGAGCTGACAGACCATGAGTATTTTTGTACATTATGTACCTATGGAATTAGTTAGCCCTGTGTGCCTCTGCCTTGAGTAATAAAGCTATTGCTTAAAATTTATTCCTGTTTAATTGCGGTATCTCTCTTAATTGTTTATAAGAACACCACAGAAGACCACACACAATACGGGGATTTCCCCATTTGTGTCATAGACATGGAAAAGAGTCAGCTGAGAATGTTTTAAAAATTGAAAATGTGTTCACTTTCGTTTCAGTGAGTGGGAAACGGCTTAGTAAACCTAAGACATTTTTTCCATAATGAAGGAAGATGCAAGAATTAATGAAGTCTAAGATGAAAGAATGAATTTGTGGAGAAGGAAGTTATTTTTCTCTGTTTTCCACATTTGTCAGTCAGTTTTTATTAGTCTCATAAATACTCTTGCCTGCTGTGTCCCGTTAAGCACACAGGAATAAGGACCTACCTTCATGTCTTCCAAAGATGCAACAACCAGCTTCAGAGCTGTATTCCTTTTCTTCCTTCCAGATGAAAGGTAGTGTCATAGTGCAAATGCTTAATGATTCACTGGGAAAGAGAATGGGACCTTTGTCACAGTATTGAGAGCTGGGGCAGGAGGGGTTGACCAAGTTCCTTTGTAGTCTGAGCCAGAAATGGGTATTGGAAAACAGTCAATTCAAATAGGCTTTGCTGTATTACAGGAAGAATGGCATGGGTTTGTTGCTGACCTAATTTCTGCTCTTGGTAGCCTGAAACTTGTTGGGATCTGTACTTTTGTGGGTTCTGGTTTTGGGCTAGTTCTTGTTTCTGAGTGATTTAAACATCAACCTGGAAGAAGAAGATCAGAAAGCTGTTGAGGTTGCTTTAGAAATTAAAAGCACTGGTGAAAAGGGAAAAAACCCGAACCCTGTATCAAGGCTTACAGGCCACCAGTATCCCCTCTCGTGTGAGAAATTAGCCTGTCAGTGCTAGGAGTGAATGTTGCATTTAGGCAATAGTATAGTATGCCTACATAGAAGGAAATTACACTTGATTAAAAAAAAAATCTTTGCAATATCTTGCTTACATTGCATATGTCTGGTAGCGTGCCTTGCGAGAAGCTAGATATGTGTTGTGTTGAAACTTCAGGAGCAGTTTTCATTCTGCTTGATCTGTACCTGTGTGTGTGTAGAGAAAACAAGGGCATGTGGTGTGGCTGCTTTCTCCTTCAGTGACTGTGACTGTGCCTGCAGTCTAACTCAGCTGGGGAAGAGGTAAGGGAGACCACCTGTATTCTGTACATCTCTGCATGAAAGATGTAGGACTTCTGTTGCTGACAGTCCTGTTCTCTGTGATTACCCCAATTAAATCTGGGTCAAGTCGTCAAGTAGCTCAGAACTGCAAATGGGCATCTGTTGTTTCATGTTCTGTGACAAATTCCATTGCTGGTTGCATTGGCTTAAAAATAGTATGAGCACATGGATTTACTTGGTCTTGGTTCCTTCCCCGTTAAACACAATTTCCTACAGTGTTTTTGGGTAGATTAGTAGTTCCTAGCCTTTTCATAGGTGGTCCTCATTACCACCGCTCTCTTTGTCTTCTTTCTGCTTCTGCATTCTCAACGCTTTCTGTTTCTACCTCTGTTCCTCATCACTAGTTCTGGCAACACTGGTTATAAGTACTAATAAGCTTGGCCAAGCTTATTAACCTGTAGTTCTGGTGTGACTCATTGTTAAGAACTAATAGACTGGATATTAGGTCTGAATTTTGATGTTATGTTGCCCCACAGAATCTGCACAAGAGGCCATTTTAATGTGGATGATATAAACACATTATTCTTTCATGGATGGCAGCTTACCTTATGGCAGTGATATTTTTGCATTTGCTTTGTGTCAGTGAATGACAGACTCATCCTGAGTGATGCTAAGCTGTTTTCTAAGTTTTATGTTAGCTCTTGTGTTCTAGGGTTTTAAGGGTTTTCCTTTTCTTTCTTTTTTTTTTCCCCTCCTTTAGACCATTTCATGTGGAGCCTACAAACATAGTCAGTGTGAACAATGACATGCAAAGAGTCACTGACGAAGCTTCAGCAATGAATAAGCGGATTCATTACTACAGCAGGCTCACATCTCCTGCAGACAGGGCATTGGTAAGCCAAAGACAGGGCCAGATTAACTGGGTGGTCTCTGGCGTGTTGGGTCTTCCACAGCCTAGTTTTATAAAAGAAGCAGAAATACAGGTAGGGAGAAAATTGCTCTACAGCTTGTTTTGAGGTAAATATCTAGTAGCCGAGTGCCTTAGCAAGGTCTTGTATTATCATAAGTTGTGATTGACTTTTTGTACAATGCCTTGAACATCCATGGAAAACAGACAAACAGCTTGAATTTTTTAACAGTGGTCCAGGCTTCTCAAATGTGTGTACTCATTTCTCCCATCTATAAGAGGATTTAAGCAGTGGTCAGCTGCAATGATTGAACTAGTATAGCCCGTACGTAGTGTGTTACAGACAGACATTTTGCAGAAGAAAAATCTGTTTTCCTGCTATCTAGCTAAAAATCCTATCAACTGTTTTTTTCTCATGGGGAGAAAATTAATGTAGGCCAACCTTTTTTTTTTTAAATGCACTTTTCATTGAAAGATTTTGTGATTTACAGCAGTTTGCTTGCTGTATTTGGGACAATAGTTGCTTTGGTGTTGCTAATAAGTCTTTTTTTTTTAATCCATTTGTTAGATTGCTCCTGATCATGTACTTCCAGCTCCTGATGAAATCTACGTGTACAGTCCATTAGGAACTGCTTTTAAAGTTGACAGTTGCACAGATGGCTATGGTAAAAACTCCAGTGTAGTGACAATGTATGTTAAGCACCTTGCCATATATTAGCCAGAAAATGCATTATTAGTGAATGTTCTATATTGTATGCATAACTGTTGTAGCTAAGAGGGTAGTATGAAGTAAGAGTGCTTCTTAAATTATTCACTGGGTTTTTTCTTTTCTTCCTAGATTTATGATATGGAATACAATGATGGGTACATCTATATTAAGTATCCCATGGGGAATAAAACAGGTAGAACTATTAAAAGTGTACGTGTATGAAAATGTTTTTGGCAACATGTCTTGCTCTTCATTTTTCTGTAGTGTGAAATGTATTTCTCCCTCTTAACAGGCAGGCTTTACTTCTGGAATCGTTCTCATCCTACTGATGGGCATTTTGACTCTTTATTGCTGCTACAGAGTTGTGAAATCACGGAAAATGATACGTAAGAAATACAAAGCTTCATAAAGCAGATATTTCCATTAAGTGTGAAATACAGAGATCTAATAGATTCTTAGTTTGTCTGTATCTTTACTATATGTTAGACCTGACCTGCAAATAAAAGCTGTTACTTTGAATGTCTCCCTACTTGTGTAGTCTGATCTAAGCTCTGTCAGCTGAATATCTGTCTTCCCTTATTAGATGATCCTTCAGTTCTTTGGGACCTAAGTGTTATAGCCAAACCCAAACTCTTAGCAAGCATCGTTTCAAATGTTCACTTACTAAGCGTTCGGGGACTTGTGGAGTTAGAAGCTTGCCTTCTGCTCCATAAGCACTGTCCAGTTCTCTACATGTATTTCTGATTATATTCTGCAGCGGAACAGCATGGGCTGTAACTGCATCCACTTGCATTGTATGCCTGTACTACCCTAATATTTATGTATATTCTATGTCAGAAGCAATTTATGGACAATTGCCTCAATGACAGTGGTTCTACTTAGAAAGAATGTACTTTCATTGTTCAAAACTCATCTTTCAGCTCTTGTAGTTGGTGGTTTTGTGCATAAACTAACCCCTCGCTTCCTCAAATAAAGGCAGTTAAGACTTGCAGTTTGTGACAACTCATTTCAGGGCATTGTTGAGGACTAGTTCATGGTCTGGCCTACTTTGCCATAACTCATGCAAAAGCCTTTAGCTGCAAATGCATGGCTGCGTTTTTGTCACCATGTCTTATTCCAGTGCTTCCTGAAGTACTCAAAGTAGTATACCCACAATAAAAGCCTCTTCAGGCTCCTTCAGTCAAACGCCTAATGAGTGTTCTACTTCAAAGTTACCAGCAATCTTCTTAGCCCTTGGAAGCACTGTGAATTTCCGCCAAGAGTATTCTGAAACAAGAACACATCCTGTCATGAAGAGTTCTACTGACTCTAATATAACATTTTGTTTAAATATGTTTCTGGTTTTTGTATCTTCTTCAGCTTTAATAGATACCTCAAACTGGGAATTCCCAGATGTTTGCAAGTATTACTTTGGATCCTTTGGTCAATGGTCAAGCCTCTTATTTTCTATGGTATCACTTGTTGGAGCCATGGTTGTTTATTGGGTGCTTATGTCCAACTTCCTGTTCAACACAGGAAGGTTTATATACAGTAAGTATACATTTTTGGTTAAATTTTACAGCTATGTTTTGGAAAAATCAAGACTTTGCTTTATACTGAAAAAAGAATTGTCCATTTTACTTAACCTTAATTTTTCTGTTACTTTGCCTGAAAAGTCCAGTGAGAATAAGTAACTATGTGTGTGATTATGGGCACAGTCATGTATGTTTTCAAAGCCAGTTTCTCAGTCTCTGTCTTGAAGTGTGGTTTTAATCAAAGGCAAAGTACCAATTACCTGATTGGCATGTCAGTAATGAGGCTTCTTGGTGTAGTTTAAACAACCCCAACCTGGTTGCTTGTTTCCACTTTGTATTTTGACTCCCTCCTTGTTTGCATGGGTGTATTTGAACAGCCATATAACAGGCTAGGCTGTTGAAATCATCCAGATTAGTGGAAAAAAAAGCTAGTTTCATTATAGATTTCAGCAAGCACACTTAGAGTGCTGCCATATAGAAGGTTTTTAGGAGGAATGTTTTTTAGGAGGAAGGTTTTTAGGAGGTTTTATAGTTATAGAAGGAACGATGAACTGTAGCACAGTGTAAGAACAATCCTTAATCTGGCCTTGCTACAAAAGAAAACATTGGTTATTTACACCCTTGTACATGCACAGACACACAAGCTTTTGTGGATACAATCAATTAGGTATGTAGAGTTGTGGGAATAAATGATGGAATTGAGAGCTTTGAAAATCTGACTCATAGCGTTGAATAGAACAACTAAGAGTTTCTGTTTTGAAAGTAATTAACAAATCTTTGAGGCAAATAACAGCACAGAGACTTATACCTCTTAAACAATGTTTAATTAGAGTTCCCACCATCCCTGAAGGACATACTTTATTGGTTAATGACTGGTATATTTTACAGCTGACCTAATTCATGCATTGTTAAGGCCATTTCATTTTAGACTTTTTTTTTAATAAGGTTAGCACTTTAATTCTAAAATATTCTGAGCCAAATAACTCCTAATTCTAATAAGCAACCTTCAGAATGATTGGAACAGTTCCTTTTCTAGGAAAAAAGTCCTGGTTTTCCCTGAGATTGGCATATTCTTTTATCACTTACCTATATTTGTTAAGGGTCCTTATTTGTTTGCTCTGTGATAACTTTAATCATTGGATTCTTGTCCTAACTTTCATTGTGGCTACTTAATTACTAAGTTATAAAATGGGTAATAGGATGTAGGTTTGACACAATGGCATCTTCCAGCCATGCATTTCTAAGTTATTCTAAGCAGGCTACTGTATTTCTAGTACATTCAGATGACTTTTAAGAAATCTGCACACACAATTTAGGTGGGAACAAATTTACTTCTTAAGGGATGATAGTCTAGAAATTAGTAGTAAGCAAAAAGTGCAAGAACTGTAAGCCAAGTATGCTCTCCTGTCTTTTTTGGTTTTTAGCATGGTGTCCCATCCTTTTGTTTTGTGTTTGTTTTATTAAACAAATCAAAAAAATGCAATTGCTAGTCCTAAAACACTTTTTAAGTACAGAGGAAACATAGGTTGGATATCCATCTATAACTAATTCTAAAGAGCTCTAATTCTGTAAGAGCTATCAATTCTTTTGATGGCTTCACACTAGGTACATTTTTTTAAGTAGTAAAACAAAGCAGTGGTGAAGTGAGGAGGTGACAAATTATTTTAGTTAAATCTTCTGATTGCTGAACTGAACTGATATCAGTAAGTATAAGAAACTCAGTTGTGATTCAGGGTGTCATAAATCAAAATGAAGAAACAGAAAATAGAAAAAAGTATTGTGGGAACAAAACTTTTTTAATGAGAAACAAGTTGTTGTTAATTGCATTAAAAAAAATCTGAGGTCTACTGCCCCAGTTGATTTTCTGCATACATAATACACCCACATGCAACAGAAGCAAATTTTAACCAGAGATACACTAATTAAGTTTCCAAGCTGATGGGCATTTTCTGTGTGCACGTATATATAAATATAAGGAAATTGCTATGCAACACTCTCATACTGGTGAAGTTGCAGAAACTAAGAAATACCTGGTGTGGCAGAGCAATAAAGTAGCACAGGAGTGTACTGGGAACCAAATACTAATAGAGATGACTGTAGACAGTGAGACTTAAATCTTTTTCCAGAGATTCCCTTCTTTAAAATACAACATGGAAAAAGCATCCCACAGAGTCTCTTCTGAAAAAAAGATTAGAATAATTAGTAGGGGAAGCTTTTTCCATATAATATCACTGGACTAAGGATGTAGTTGCATACACTTTTTTTCTGTCCCAAAAGAGGCTGTTTTTAAGATGCATCTCCCCACTAACCTACTGTACAACACTACAGACAGAGGAGCTGGGACAAGCAGAGGTGTGCTGGGGGAATAGGAATGAGCAGCTGGGAGGGGAGGCTTGGGAACTTCATAAATGGACAGGACTGCTGAGAATAAAGTAGCGCAGTGGGAGGCTACTTTAAAACACTTCTAAAAGAAAGTTTTAAAATATTCACTTGGGGTTGGGGGAAGTGCAAGTGCCTTTGATGTCATTTTCCAAAAGATTTCATTACTTAATTTTTACCAAGTCATCAGACAAAAGCCTAACAGCAGTTTTGGGACATTGATAGTAAGATTTTCTTCTTTTCAGACTTCGTCCATGACATTAATGTGACAGATATTGTTCCTGGCACGAATGGAAGTAACAAAGGTAAGAAGCACTTAGTATTGTTTCCTGGTTTGGGGTGGGGGTTTAAAGGCAGATCATGATGTTTCCATGCCTAACCGTATTCCAGTTATAAAGTGTGTATAATAAGTTCTAACTACCTGGTTTTTAAAAAAACTGTAATTTTCTGGGATTTGTACGTCGTACTAATTATCTGGATTTGTACTTCCACAAATAACCACGCGCTTGGAAAGCTTAATAGTTGAAAAGAAAAAAAAAAAAGTGAGGATGGGAATAAGGATTAAAAAGAAAATTACAAGTGTGTGTATACCCAGATAGATCCTCCTGAAAACCATGAATGTTAGACCTCTTAACAGTAGCACAATGAGGAATTGCCTTAAGGAATTTTAACTTTCTCACCCTAAAATTAAGGCACATCGGATCTGTTTACTGTTTAAAATCTTGGCTGAGGCATCTTTGTTCCTCACCACCTCTACAGCAACATTCTTATTTTAAAAAGTGCCGATCAGCTTTAATGATGCTCAGCACAAAAAGAAACAAGTGTCAGGCTAAATGAGCATCCGCTTGTGTTTTGTGGAGAGTCTGACATTTGCACAACTAAGGGAAGAAACCGCAGTCAAGTATGAAGACAGGTCTGTTGCAAGTTCTTAAGTAGACAGAATAATGTAGAATGAAGGCAGGAGCTAGTCATTGTCACCCTCTGATCTTGCTGCCTATATATAGTAACTGAACACATAGTGCATTGTTACAAAGCAGAAAATTTTCTGTATCCTGGGTCCTTAGGGGAATGGAGAAACGTTTCAGTAGCAGCCAGGCAGCTGCATCACACTAGCTGCAGTTGTGTTTCTGGAGGGCAGCTGTTGGAGTCAGGCAAAGGAGTTGAGAAATAAATTCTGAAAACCAGTTGATTTGCATTTGAGCTAGTGTTGAATCCTGTTTCTACTACCGTCCTTACCAGCAAGGCACAAATTGCTGCTGCAGTGCTCTTTCTCTTGTGCTCTGTCCTGCTTCTGCTGTTCTGTCCCATTCTTATGCAGCAGGGGGTATAACTTGGAGACAAAGTAGACAACAATGTTCCACAGCATCCTCCAGCAACTGGAAGATTTAAAGCAGCTGCCAGATGCTCAAATGACTCTTGGCGGGGCATTCAGGGCTACCAAGGAGATCAGTAAGAACAAAAGCATTTTTCAGGGTCTGTGAAACAGTCCTCTTATAAGCAATGGAGAGAAAGCAAATGAGAAAACTGGAAGTAACATAATGGTCTCTCAAGAAATCTGACAGAACACTTTTTACATCTTTGCCTTGGTGACAGAACAGGCATGCAGCCAATGTAGGAGTGAGGCTATCAAGTATTGCGGGATGTGAAAATTTAAAATAAGACATTATAAGAACAATAAGACAGGTTCATATTTCAACACTTAACTTTGTAGGCATGTGTTAGAAAGAAATGCTTATTATAACGAAAATCAAATAAACACATTTTTATCAAGGGATCTTTGTTTGGTTGGTTTTGTTCAGGTGCTGCCATTGATCAGCCACCATGTAACAGCAGTGAGACGTTCCCTTTTGGCAGTGTTATGGGTGCATATCTTATGGGTGCATAAATTGCTTCTGTTTTGTTGTCTAGCAGTGTTGTACTTGCACCTGGCACAGCACCAAGATGACGGGATGTTTTGGTTCAGTACATAATTTTTAGACCTGCCAATTGTTGTAGTAATTTTCTTGTCATCCTTAGTTTGTGTGTTCCCAGAGCAATGTACAGTAATACAGGCTCTTCTGTACACAGGTGCACTTGCATCTTGGTTCATATGATCTTACTGAAGTGTGCAGGGACAGATTACAAAGCTAAATACGCACCCAGATGCAGAGGTGTGTTCCTATGACTTGATTCCAGCAGGTACATGTAGGCACTGAACACACCTAGTTACAGGTATGTGACCTTGAAGGCTGATCTATGCCCTAGCTCAGGTGTCAAACAAATAGCATCTTTGTTGTGCTTGGCTGAAAAAAACATAGCACTTGTCAGCTTAGAGTGCAGGGTGCCTAGCAATGAAACCTTAGTACTGAACTCCTGATAAAAAAAAAAATAGAAGTCAGGAACTGAGTTGTCAAACATTGCTTTTGAGTGGTCCTATTCCCCATAGGTAGAACACTCCAGAAATTATGGGATCTTGGCTGTGAAGATTCTATGCAAATAAAAACCTTTTCACCTGGGGATATTTTTCTTTTCCTTTATTCCAGTCATATGTCCAAGTGCTGCTGGCAGTCACTCCCGACAGAATAACAGTGTGATCTTCTCTTCTGGCAATAATACCGGTTTTGAACTCTTCGAGGATTGGTGGAACAAATCACAAACAGTACCATTTTACCTGATTGCTGTTCTTCTACCCCTGCTGAATCTAAAGTCTCCATCCTTCTTTGCAAAGTTTAATGTCCTAGGTAGGTAACAAATACTTTAATAGCATTGGTTCATTGTGGCTAAAATGTGTAGAAGACAGTGAAAGCTACTCCAATGAGTAGAATCATAGAATACAATCATTCAGGTTGGGAAAGACCTTTAAGATCATCCAGTCCAACCATTAACATAACACTGCCAAGTCCACCATTAAAGCATGTCCTTAAGTGCCACATCTACACATCTTTTAAATACCTCCAGGGATGGTGATTCCACCACTTCCCTGGGCAGCCTGTTCCAATGCTTGACAACCCTTTTCAGTAAAGAAATTTTTCCAGTAAAGAAAATATCCAATCCAGCCCCTCCACCTCCCAGGCACAACTTGAGGCCATTTCCTCTCACCCTATCACTAGTTACTTGATAGAAGAGACCAGCACCCACCTCACTACAACCCCCTTTCAGGTAGTTGTAGGGAGTGATAAGGCCTCCCCTCAGCCTCCTTTTCTCCACGCTGAACAGTCTTTCCAGCTACTCTTCCAGTAGTTTGCCAGCAGCTGATATTGTGCCTCAGAGTGGTTCACTGGTTGGTTTGTTAATCACCTACAGGCTTTCTACCCTGCTTTGCTTGAGTCTTACAGTTAATAAGGACTTTCAACAAGGCCGAGTGCCAGGTCCTGCACTTGGGTCAAAACAACCCCACGCAGCGCTACAGGCTTGGGGAAGAGTGGCTGGAAAGCTGCCCGGCAGAGAAGGACCTGAGGGTGCTGGTCGACAGCCGGCTGAAGATGAGCCAGCAGTGTGCCCAGGTGGCCAAGAAGGCCAATGGCATCCTGGCCTGTATCAGAAATAGTGTGGCCAGCAGGAGCAGGGAGGTCATTGTTCCCCTGTACTGGGCACTGGTGAGGCCACACCTCGAGTGCTGGGTTCAGTTTTGGGCCCCTCACTACAAGAAAGACACTGAGGTACTGGAGCGTGTCCAGAGAAGGGCAACAAAGATGGTGAAGGGTCTAGAGCACAAGTCTTATGAGGAGCATCTGAGGGAACTGGGGTTGTTTAGCCTGGAGAAAAGGAGACTGAGGGGAGACCTTATCGATCTCTACAACTGCCTGAAAGGAGGTTGTAGCGAGGTAGGGGGTCAGTCACTTTTCCCAAGTAACAAGTGATAGTACGAGAGGAAATGACCTCAAGTTGCACCAGGGGAGGTTTAGATTGGATATTGGGAAAAATTTCTTCACCAAAAGAGTTGTCAAGCATTGGAACAGGCTGCCCAGGGAAGGGGTTCAGTCACCATCCCTGGAGGTATTTAAAAGACATGTAGATGTGGCACTTAGGGACATGGTTTAGCAGTGGACTTGGCAATGTTAGGTTAACGGTTGGACTCAGTGATCTTAAAGGTCTTTTCCAACCTAAATGATTCTATGATTATTCTACATCTGTACAAACACCTACTGCATACAGAGTCCATCTCTCCCTAAACCCTGAGTGCTGCTATTGGGGTGGGCTACTCAAGGGCACTGGCTTTACTCAGAGATGTGGCTGAAACTCTTGCTCAGAGTTTCACTACTTATCCTTCAACAGTGGCTTCACAAAGCAGGGACAGGGACCAATTCCTCTGTCTACCTTCATTTGCTGTACTGTATAACTAACATAAAAGAATAAGTTTGTACTTGTGCGTGCATGTATATGTGTATGTTTGCAGGGAGATGAGATCAGGAACTTCCCTTCAGTGATTCTGCAGGCAAACCCAGTATCATCTCCCAAGATCTCACTTTTGTCAGGATATCTCAGGAAAATTTGGGGCATGGAGACTGTTTCTAGCAAGTTACATTGTCTTGCAAACCAGTCTTCTGGTGTGAGTTTTGCTCTGCCCCACACCACCTCACAGGAGCCAGAACTGCGGCTGCCTCTAAAATCTCCTGCAAAACATTGGTCACTCTCTGTGTGTCTTATCTGCCCCTTTTTCTTCCTCAAAAACCTGCTGCTGCGGTTTACAGAAGTGAGCTGGGGGAAATCAAAAAGAGAAGTCCTTTGCAATGATTTTGTTTGCTGTCATGTTGGACAGGGCAACAAAGTGTTCTCTGTTGCAAAAAGATCCCAGCAACTTTAGAAAATAGGAGGCCAAGACCTTGCAACAGCCAAGCTTTTGGTCCAATGGCTAAAACAGAAACCTGGCAAATACATTGCTTCAGGTGGAAATGACACAAATTTGTGCTCAGATTTTTGATGAATAAAAAAATATATATCATCCAGAACTGATTTTTCAGGATGTATTTTTAGTCCCAAACTGGAAACTCCCAGCTCTTCAAGGAGTATGGGTATCATTGATGAAAAGGGAGGCATCTACAGACAGAGGTTTGGGGAATTTAAGGGAAGCAGAACACTTGCTCAAGACTTCTGTGTCTCTGATTTGCAGTGATGCCTCTGACAGGGCTCTTCTACCCTTTTCTCATATTGGAAATCCCTCCTGGGGAAACTCTGGCCTTTATCCTTCATGTGATATTTGTTTGCTTTCTCTCCCCTTCATTGCTATGTTTAATCCTGCCACATGTCTCAGCAGGATTTCCAAAATCCGTCTCCTTTCTGCTACATCTTGGGCAAACAGTTGTTGGCATTGACTACTACACAGCCTGCTCTGTCGCTTCCCTCGCACGTGATTCTCCAAAAGTGTTCACGGCCTTTCTCACATGCTTTGCAGACTAACACTAAGTCGTTCCTGCTCCTGGCCAGTCCAGCACACTCACAGTAATATTATCACCTACAGGTGTCAAACACACTGAAAAGTTAACACCTCCATGCCGGGAGGCTGGGTTGGTGGGAGGCTGGGACTTGTCACTCAGAAGACAGCCTCATCCAAAGAGCAGAATTAACATTTATTGATACGGTTGTTTTAACTTATCAACACACAATATGCTGAAGGAAGAAGGAAACATTAAAGATAAGCCATGAATAATTGTTCCCTTTGGGGATTGTCCAAGCACACTCCACTGAATGCTCTTCTTTCAAATTCCGCTCCAGTGATTTGTAGGACCAGTATCCTTTTATGAAACAGAGAGGGCCTTCTCTGCATCACTGAGATATCAATTGGACAAGGAGTCAAGGAAAGTACTGGAGGATCAGGGCACCCATCTGTGAAGGAGGAGAGTGAAAAGGGGCACACTAGGTCCTTTACAGCAGCCTTAGCCATTTCATCCAGGACTGATCTCCATCTTGGAAAGAGATGCAGCGGTGCAGGCTGGGAACTCATCCTACATTGCAAGATAAAGCATTTGTGTGAGCTCAGGCCAGCTTGTCATCAGCTCTTTCATGAGCAGCCCTTTCTCAAGGATACTCCTTCAGGTCCTTCATCCAAAATGGAGTTTCCTTCCTTAGACGAATTTGACTGCCAGTTCACAAATCCGATAGCAACTTGTGAAGCAAAGGATGTTATTCCAGTTACTGTAAGTGCTGGAGTCTCTGTTTCCCTTGACGTGAATTGCAGCACATTTTTCTGCAAAGAGTAAATTGGGTTCCCCAGGTTTCCAGAACCTGTAAAAGAAAGTTCTCTATTGGGAATGCATTGGCATGCATGACAGCGGGGGTGAAGTCACCTCGAATAGTTGTGGAAGGGAAAGGGGAATGTTACTGTGACGGAGACCAGGAGTCATAGTTTTGACTAGAAAACTAGTCAAGTTTTCTGACTTATAGGGCAGCTGGAGACAGGAATCCCCCTCTGACACATACCTGCCATACACAATGTATTGGTCACTTGGACCGAGGGGTGGGAATTACAGGACCTTCCTCACTCCCCCCCGGGGATACTCACGTGTCTGCCGTCTTATATGGAGTCTGATCCACCCACTGCCATTGCCCATTTTTGTAAGCACTTAAGCCTATGTAGTATTTTGTTTCATAGGCTTTAGTAAATACTCCTTTTGCCAAGTTGAAGAGGAACTCCTGGAAAAAACACAGCAGAGGGAGGTGGCAGGAGTCCCCACGGGCTGGGGCTGGTGCCAGAGGGGAGCCAGCGCTGAAGGGATCCAGAAGGGACATCCCCCCTCCCCTGCAGGACACGGAGGGGCTCTCAGTCCCGCCAGGGCCTGGCACTGTGTCTCTGGCTGCTGAGCCCCTCGCTCAGCCTGCTGCACGTACCTGCTCTGCTTCACTGTTGATCACCACCAGGTGGGAGCCCATCCCAGTGCAGTTCTGCTCGCTCTCAAGCCAGGACATCCTATCAGTGGACAGATAATAGCACTTTTCTTGAAAGCGTTTCCAGCCCTTTGGGCAGCACATCCAGCCCTCTTCTGTGGGGGAAAAAAATCCTGCTTTTGAACAAGATGTGCTGTCCTTCATCCCTGTGAGCTCAATGTAGGGTCCCAGCTGCTAGGGGAGGGGTTTGAACCATACCTTTAATCTGAACAGAGGTAAAAACCCACTTCCATATTCCACAAGTAAAGCTCTCAACAGCCTGACAGGCTCTTGTCATGAGGCCCTGCCTGAAGCGCCTTTCCCTTTCTCTGTCTGTTCTGCCATGCAACCTCTGTTTGGCGAAAGACGCAGTTTCTGTCTTACCCTTCCTGAGGAAGCAGGATGGGAAGTAGTTGGCTCGCACTCCTCTGGGAACATTTCCATCACGGAAGTGTTGTCCAAGTGTTTAGCTCTCAACTCATGCAGTCTGACAGACATATACAGTAAACTGCTCTGACAGCCTTGCTGCCACCACAGGCAGTTCCTTACACTAGCCAGGTTTTCCTAGAGATCTGCCTTATAGCCAGAAAGTCACATGACAGATTAAAAAACCCACAGATGTATTCTCTCAAAGCATGAGGCTACATAAGAACAGATCTCTGAACTGAGTTTGGGAATTTGCACTGCAGGAATCCTAGCACTTGCCATTGCCACCACTTCATGTGTGACTGCAGCTCAGCTCTCCAGCTACTCCAGACTGCGTAACAACATCCTCCTGTCACTCCTCCCTCTGTCCCTCCCACTGACCATGATACTTGTGTGAACAGGCAGCACAGGGAGTGGAGCTGGATTGAACCAGCCCTTCCAAAAGGATGAAGCATTGTCAGCGAGGTTAGTGAACTGGACTAGCAGTCGAGGGGTTGTGTGAAAGCCAGGGAAAGGGGAAGAGTAGGAAGAGTGGTCAAAGGTAGGTCTGGAACAACCCACCCTCTTCTACTGGCCCAGAACATGTTTTCATAGCATCCTAAGTAAAATTATGCAATACAGCATCTTCTTTCCTCAATTCTCCAGCTTCCTTTGTTAAAACAATCCAGCTCTGGCTGACAATCACATTCCCAACCTCAAAGGTTGACTGACACCAGAGTGAATTTTGGTGAGGTTCTTAGTGTTGCTTACGAGGCTCCTAGCATCCCTCACCTTTGCCTGCAGAGACACTGGGAACGCAGTGCCACTCTGTAGCGTTCTGGAGCAGAGTCTTGTACTGGCCATAGCTTCCGTGAAGGAAAAGAACTGGGAAGAGAGGAAAGAGAAGGAAAGTGCTATTGTCATCTTTTCCTCCTCATGCATGAGCAACCTGTCCTATTCTCCACCTTCTGGCTTAGAGCTCCCACAGAGACTCTGTTACATTAATAAGCTCTGAAATCTGTATTGAACAAGGAGATGAGAAACAGCAGGCTGTTTCTCCCACCACTGGTCACTCCCTCCTTTGAACAGGCATTAATCGGATGAGCTCCTCTCACCTCTGCTGGCTGAGAGACTCATTTTCCCAGCTGACAAAACCAGCTTAGACATCCTTTGAGGATGGGGTCAGGAAAGGGTCAAAAAAATCATGGGATAAGCTTGATAAAGGTGGAATATTAGTATACTTTCCCTCCTAATCTTCCTGGTCACTGCAGCTTTAAAGCACCACTTTCACCCTGATCAAGAAGGCATAGAACTGTTGAGTGTTGAGCCTCGCCCAAGGGAGTTAAGAAGAAGGACAGAAGAGTCATCACAGCACTATGATACTCCAAGACAGTACAAGCAAAGGATTTCCTTTTTGGTCAGTCCAGGCAGTGCGGGTGGGATGCAGCTGGAGCTTTTGGACGGATTCACCCCCACTGTGCTAAAATATGGGCAGCCTGGTACCAGTATTTCCAAGGACACTGGCTCCTTGGCTGCAACATCGTCACAGGGAGCTCTGACAGAAAGACCAGGTCAGGAGAGCCAACATCCAACAGCCAGCCTTTGGGGAACCTACTCAGATGCCCTCTGACACTAAAGAGACTTCTCAGCTCTTGGTGGGAGGAAAGAAACAAACTGGTTTCATCCAGGACTGGCTTTGTTCAGGTAGGTGGGAGAGAGAGGAGCAGTGGGAAGGACCTGCCAGGGAACGAACCTTAACTGTGGAAGGGACCCCTCTCCCTGACTAAGAGGGCAGCAGAACCGACTGCTTTGGCAAAGGGCATATGCCTGCTGGCAGAGAGACTAGGATATTGCTTTTCCAACTGGCAAAAGGCAGTCAGCTGCTCCCTTCATCCCCAGGGAATTAAGACACCCTGGAACCCACCAAGGCAGACTGTTACAAAAGCAGTTTTGATGACAAGGACAGAAGCAAGGAAGACCCAGGGGTTCAGCCAGGAGCAGCTCCTCTCTTCTTCTGGGCCTGAAAAACACAAGGCAAGAGCGGGAATCCCCCAGCCCAGAGTTGGGGGCAGGATAACCCAGGTGGCTCCGTACCCCAACAACTCACTGGTACCCTTGTTCCACAGACTGGGTCACCAGGTCCTGCTGCCCATCATTAGCAGTGGGTCAGACCCATAGAGTATGGTGACACAGGGGCTGCCCTGAAGCTGCTCTTTTATTTCACTTTTTATCACAAGCCCTGCCTGTACTCTTCCCATATTGCACTCCTTTCTTTGTCCTGTCACACCTCCTTTCTCCTCAACACATCTTCCTTGTTGCCCTCCATTGCCCCTGTCTTTCACTGAACGCTCTTTCTGTACTTCCCTCCCCTTCATCTTTCTTTAGAGCTTCTTCCTTTCAGCTACCTTTATTTTGCCTCTATCCCCCAAATCCTTTTACGCAATAGCATATAGTCACTGAAAGGAGTGACTGTCCAGCTCAGTGTTTGCAGGAGCAGGCACAAGAAGAGATTGTTTCCACTGGGAGAATAGGCACCACGAAGCTCTTGGGAAGGCCCTTGCTTGGTTCTCCTTAGAGACACCAGAGTTGAGAGCAGCGACTTGTGCTTAGCTCGATGCAGGTAGTTTTACCTGGATAATGATAGTAGAATAGCATTCTTCAGTCCTATTGTTTACAGAAAAAGCACTGAAGGGAATGCCATTTCCATTTCATGGAAAATGAGCCATTTTCCCAGCCCGGGCACTCCCCAGTGCCCTCATCTGTTGCTTTGCTCTTGTCCTAAGCCCCTTCTCCTGATACGAGGCCAGCCACTGTACCATGCCCATGATCTATCCCAGCCCTGTATTTTCCTCCACCTCCTTCTTCTTCTACAGGAGGACAGAAAGGAAGGCTTTGTGGTTACCTGTGGTTCCAGGAGTGACTCTCCCTCGGTGATTCATTATCTCTACCATGGTATCATTCTTCTCCAAGAGTCCACATCACCAATATGGCCACGAATACAGCCTTCCTCCTGCACAGAAGACTGCACTGGGGCAGCTCCCACACTGGTGAGGAGCCTTCTCAGTCTCTAATCTGGTGTGCAGAAAAAGCCGTCTCCCGGGTGTTGCCCACAGCACATCGAGATGGGGGAATTTTTATAATTTCTCTGCCAGAACATTTCACAACATGCTCATTGCAACACAGAATCTCACAGAGGCAAATGAAAACAGATGAGGAGTAGTATCATTCCAGCTCAAACAACCTCCTTTTGCACATATTCAAGCAGTTTCACAGGCCATACTACTGGCCTTACTTTTGTGTTTGTTCTTTCCTGGTGAGTGAGTATGTGTGTGAAAATGCCTATGCTGTTGGCATTTGCTAGCAAAGGGCTAAACCCACTCACAACATCCTGCAAAAGGGAGTCAAAAAATGGCAGGACAGCATATCTGTGACTCACTCGGTCTGGGCAAGTCCCCATGTGAAGCCTGAGCCCAGTAACCCAGAGCACAGCGAAGAAGTTGGCAATGCTGTTTTGAACTAGTTGCTCAGAAAAAGAGGGAGCTTTGAGTGGAGGGATTGCATATGACCTGTCATTGTGGAGCTGGAGGTCAGAAGGAATCACTAGATGGTGCCAGAATCCCTGTGCATTACACATCATGAAGTTTTACTCGGTCACGACTACAAAAGACACAGCCATATGTGGTGGTTCTAGCACTGCTCAAGGCAACTTGATTCAAAACCCTGCAGGATAAAGTGTCCCTAAGGATACCCCTAAGGATGAAGAATCCCTGCTGGATCTCATGGTACTCTGAATGGACTGGGGTGAGTATGCAGCCTTTGCTCCTCCATGTTCCACCAGCTAGTTTCTGCCCGTGAAGAGGTGTGCATGGATATGCTGAGGAAGGAATGGGATAGCTAGTGCAATAGCACAAGCACATCAGTTGAAGTCTCAAAAGAGCAGAGCACAAAAGTGGTTACAAATGAAGTTAAACCTAAATTGTATGTAGAGAATGTCCTATGAGTATGTTTTTTCTTGCACAACAGGCTGCAGGCAGGGTTGAACCATCCAACAGCTCTGTTGCATCGGAAAGATGTTCCATATATGTACTTGCTGGTATTGTCATAGAAGGTATGAACTACTAGAAGGCACTAGCTACTGGATTCACAGCACAGTGAGAGATTCTCAAGTGACATTTTAAAAAGTTCCCAGCCATCATGCTGGAGAACAGAACTGAATTACACCACAGATGTCTGAAAATGAGAATACATTGTATTTGTTACTGCTTTAAAATATACTTGCTTTTGTGCATATGGGCAGGGAGCTGACTTTGGCTGATCAGTATGAAGAATTCATGTCAGAAGGAAAATGTGCTTGGTTCATGTGGTTTAAATGTAGTCAAGATGGATCTAAGCAGTTTACCGATTTATTCGTGACATGTAACTGACAAACCATGACCTGTGTATTCAGGATCAGTATCAGCAATCCAACGGATAAAGCACACTACCAGACACAAAATATTAATAAACACCTACAAATTTCTCAACAACTTTACGTAACTAATCCCCGAAAGATCTAATCCCCACATTCACATGTTCACTTGTGCAATCTCCCATCTCCCACCCCCGCCACAGGAAGAGCAGGCTGCAAGAACACATCCCCTTTCTGGGGTTCCCCTATTCTCACACGCTTCCTGCTGGAGATGCAGGATTCTTGCGTATCCACGCCACTTCCTACAATCTGCTACTGGCCACAGGCCAGTGAGAAAGCACAAGGTCACATATGCACGCTCAAGTTGTGGGTATGTACATACTGCATCCCTTACTGCCAGGAGTGCAGGCTACCCATGGCATCCAACAGGGAGGATGCTCTGTTACAGACAGAGGTTGAGAACCAGGTCTTGACTGCCCCTTCCTTCCCACTTCTCTCTCTTCTCTCTGTTAAAAATGTTCTTGCTTCTTCTAAGCTTTGTTTTCACACAGGCTCTTCTCTGTCTCAAAAGCCTTTCACTAATTCCCTGGTGACCGTTAAGCAGGTAGTTGTGTTCTTCTTTAACAGTAGCGGGTTTGGGGCAAATGCACTGCCAGATAGTTTCAGGTATTCAACTCACACAGGTGTTTACACTCACATTCCTATTTTATCAGTTGTTGCTATCCAGGTCATTTGACCAAGATGAAGGTCTGTGCAAGCACCCTCACGTGAATTCACTTCGGTGTGTGAACAGGGTCTAAAGCAGAAAGACAGCAAACAACTTCTTTTCAACATC
Source organism: Aviceda cuculoides (assembly GCA_035590195.1). NCBI lineage: Eukaryota > Metazoa > Chordata > Aves > Accipitriformes > Accipitridae > Aviceda > Aviceda cuculoides. Next base: position 63,293,476 of record JAVJGG010000074.1, read on the forward strand.
ACAAATCAAGTTACTGTCCCAGCAAATAAACAGCTGACCCCACAACACTCAGGTGGCTAACAAACAGCTCTGTCCCACTCTGGGATAAAAAGTCTCAAAATGGTGACAGTAGGCAAACCCTGCACTGGCCTGCACAGAAATTCCTTAGTAGTCCTGGTGCCAGGCAGCTGGGACCAGTGATGGGAGAGGTTACCTCCTCTGTGGAAGGCTCTGGAACCATTGCAAATGTCTTATATTTCCAAAATGGCAGGAACTTATTTCTCTTTCCTGCTCCATGAACACCAGCAGCATGCTGGGGGATGGCATGTATCAATGACCCGAGTCTTCCTGTACATCTTTACACAGTTCTGCAAGTAAAAATTCTCAGCTGTTTTCCACCTACTCCAGTCATGAAGAGCTTCACAAGTGACCCTTAGCTACTTCACTTCACAAATATGTGTCAGATCAGTGTGCTGGGACAACAGGGTGGCACCTGGCAGTGCAGAATTGCCAGGGACTCCTGCCCTTCAACCACTGAAAACAGTGGTTATGTGAACTGGCACAGGCAGGATGCAGGAACAACCACAATACCACAGATGAAATGCAAAGAGTGAATTTATTTTCGTTACCTCACCAACCAGGGGATGTCCGAAGCAGCACCCGGGCAGAGGCACACAAGTGGGGACGCAAGCACCGCGGAGCTCGCTCCGTGTTAAAGGATCACCAAACCTGCTGTTTTCGCCTGGTTATCAGGGATTCACACAAGCATAGTTTACCACTGTGCTTTGACCTTTCCCACAGCGGGGCAGGAATTTCAAGCATGTTTGATAGGGTGCCTCTGAGCACACAAGACTAAACAACGATTAGTATGATATGTATGTTTTTCTACATCCCAGCTGCAAGTCACCTGAGTGTGTTTACAATCCTCCTCGCCATTCTTCCATTGTTTTCCCACAGTGGTACTTGGTTATAACAGGTGCACTCCTAGAAGAGGCACTGGAAAACCTTGAATCTACTTTCACAGACCCTTGCAGTATGGACAAGAGCCAACCAACACAGCATGGATGCAGACAAGATCAATGGGACATGAACTAAGGAAAATATTGCAGTTACAGGGTGTCTTGCAGGACTCAAGGTTGCAGGAGAAGACATAGAATGCAACTTCCCTCAGAGGTACTTAGGATCTGAGAAGCTGGAAGCCAGAAGCTGGAAGATAAAACTTCATCAGCTTTTCTGCAAAATTATACCACACAAGAAATTAGTTGCATGTCTTATTTAAGATGTGGAAACACAATGAACCCCATGTTGGGAGCACTGAAGGTGCCTGGTTTTAGAAGCCCCCAACCACCTGAAGCAGGTTGGAGAATGTATGAGAGGGTTCCAAACATCAACAACAGCAAGTGTGCTCATGTTCAGAAATGAACTTGCTGGATCTAGTGCTCTCTTTCTCAGGGTTGATGGCAGTTTCTCCATCATCCTGAGTCCCCTGGGGAGTCCCGCTTTTCAGTTTTCTTGAATTCTGAATGATCTGAAGGGAAAGACTTACCTGCAACTGTGAGAAACTGAATTGTTATCTTGAGCTGTTTGTCTCAAAGATTGTTAGGTGTGAGAGACTGGACTGTCATCTCAAGCCACTCACCTCAAGAATTGTGAACTGCTTATCTCGAGCCTTTTGTCTCTGAGATGGTCTGTCTAAGCAAGACGTTCCTCTGTCCATAAGGACAATTACTAGGCCACTGAGGCATTCAGGAGAGGAAACAGGCTGAAGCCGACAAGCATGCAAGAATGTGGAGGCTACCATTCTCACAGAAACTGTAGTCTTTGGGATAAGATACCGGTTTCTGGTGTTGATCATGTGAAGGTCCTGTGATAGACAAAACCTGCAGTGTGTGAACAGTGCATGAACAATACATATGTGCATACATCATCGAAATATGCCCTATAAAAAAACGTGGAGACAAACCGTGGTGTGAACCCACCACCGAAGAATTGAAGACTGAGGACCAACGGGAGGCTGCTGGATCCATTCTGGTGACTATCCTTGCAACTCTATCCCAACTGCTTGCTTGATTTCTGCCTTTTCTTCCATTCTATCCTATCACTACTGTTTTCTACTTTTGATACTTTTGATACTAAACTCTTTTGGGTATACGGCATTTGACCTCGTTTGTGTCTTAATCTCACTCTTGGGGTCATATCAAAACCTTCCCTGACATTGGATCGGGACTTGGTTCACTCTATTGTTACTGATTTGCCACTAGTTAGAATTAATTATATTTGATTTTAATAGGAATATGGAATTATAAGAAATATTT
>JAVJGG010000074.1:63299895-63363769 GCA_035590195.1 Aviceda cuculoides
CCCTCTCTCTCTCCCCCGCCCTCTCCCCCTCCCTCTCCCCCCCCCCCCCATATATTTTTATTAAGAGAAAACAATAAATATGTACAGGGACATGTGTGTTTAGGATTAAGTCCAAGTCTTTTGACCTATTTTTCTTGAGGTTTTTCTCCTTCCTTATCACTTGCATATATTTTGCAAGCAGAATGGCAATGATCCATTGATTTTTGCAACACTATGTTAGCATGAGGTCAGTTTTAAAGAATTATAACCAGAGTAGCAAGAAACTGGCATAGAACTATTCTGCCAGTGAACCGTGTCTTCATGAAGACTTTGTAGAGTTTGACTGAGCATCACTTAAAGGTAATCTGTACATTAAAGAGATGCTTTTCTGGAATGGTCAGTTTGGGCCCTTCAGCAAGAGTATGCTTGTAGAGGGAATAAAAATGTAATGGTAATGTCAAGCTAGGGTTATGGCAATGATTCAGTAATGTATACTGTGAAAGCTGTTTTTATTTTCTTAGTTTTCTATATTGCTCCAAGTCAAAGAATATGTATCTATATTTTTTAAAGATTTATTTTAGATCCAGACCTTTGTTTAGTGTAGGTGCTTTCCAATGCTTCTAGTGAAAAAGGGGTATAAAATGAGTGATAATAAATTGATGCTGAAAATAATAAGAAATTGCTTTTAATCAGCACAATAAAATTTAGAGAATAGATTTTTCTCTGTTTCTTCCCTTGATACAGTTTGATTTAATTTCCTATAAATTGGTAATTACAGATCTGTGAATTATGGAAGTGCCATTGTGATGCTGTAATTTCCACTGCAAAATCCTGTTGTCCGGGATTTGATTTTAGTTGCATTTTGTTTTGGACAACTTGTTTTGCAGAAACTCCTGCCTGAGAAAAATGGATTTGCTACTGAACTTTTCAAATTGCATTCATCAATATAGTGTTTTTAGGGAAAGATACTATAAATACGTGAACACGGAATAAAGTGCCTTTTCTGGAATTTAAGAGATTTGGTTAATATAATTTATTTTTACCTGTGTTAATCTGTAGTTGATCATAGCAATTAATTTCTAGAGTGGAAAAAGGGACCTGTTCTTTCATTCAGAAAACTGGTTAGCTCATTTGTGTAACTAGTATTCAGCAAAATTTTGCTGAAATTTTACTGGGTTTGCATACTATGAATGTGACACACTGTGATGGCTAAGTTAAGCATTCAAGTGCACGTGTGGATTCTTTAAACTCATCATAGAATTATTTAGATTGGAAAAGACCTGTAAGACCATCGAGTCCAACCACAAACCTAACACTGCCAAGTTCACCAAATTATAGCAAGAAGATAACATCCTGTAAAAAATGAGCTTGGTAATGTCTTTTCACTGCACGTGCTATTGAGTGTTTGGCATAAAATCCAATCTAAAATACAAAAATATCACTTTCAGTATTTAAAAATTACTTAAATTTTAATAAATTTTTTTCAGTAATGAAAAACATATCTGAGGTACAATTATGAATAGGACATAGTCTTTATTTTTTCAAGGATGTATCTCCTAAGCTAAACATAAATTATAAAGAGGAAGTGTGCTTGCAAATTATAAAGAGGAAGTGTGCTTGCTCACTTGACAGGGTGATAGCATAGGAAAAAATAAGGGAGATGATGATGTACGGTTGAGTATGCATTTTAAGGTAGCTTATATTATTTTAAGTATTAAGAAAATACTGTGTATGGAACACATCCATACTTGGGAGCTCTGTATTATAGGTGTCTTTAAAAATAATTAATGATTTCCCATGGGCTTGTCAGTAACTGAACATTAAAATATACTTCAAATGAGAAGTTAACAGAATTGTTAAGTAACGATGTAATGTATTTTTGTTTTATGTTAACTTACTGGGTTTTTTGCTGGCACATGGTAGTGCCTTTTTTTAAACTAAAGCACTTGTAAATTAAAATAGCGCCATAATATTTATTTTATTAAAAGATGCATGAATTGATCCACTGAATGGATTCTTTTTCTTTAAATGATGTTCTGCGCAGACTCCAGTCTTGGACGCCTCTTACCCTATTCGTATAAAGTAAACGGCAGTGTTCGAGCCCCCGTGAGTGTCCCGCAGAGGTTTTGCTCGCTCTCCCTCGGCGGTATGACCGGCCGCTCACAGGAGGTGGTCGCCCCCCTGCATTCCGCGCTGCTGCGGCCTCCTCGCCTGCAGTGCCGTGGGCAGTTCTGGGCCCTGCGATTTAGGAAGGTTGCGAAGGTGCTTCAGCGCGTCCGGAGGAGGGCAGCCGAGCTGGCGACAGGGCTGGAAGGCACCTCCTGTGAGGAGCAGCTGAGGACTTTGGACTTGTCTGGTTTGGAGAAAAGGAGGCTGAGGGGCGACCTCGTCGCTCTCCACAGCTTCCTGAGGAGGGGGAGGGGGAAGGGAGGCGCTGAGCTCTTCTCCCTGGTGCCCAGTGATGCGACGCGTGGGACTGGTTCAAAGCTGAGCGCCAAGGGAGGTTTAGACTGGACATTTGGAAGCATTTCTTTACCGAGAGGGTGGTCAAACACTGGAACGGGCTTCCTAGAGACGTGGTCGATGCCCAGAGCCTGTCAGTATTTAAGAGGCATTTAAGAGGCGTGACGTGCTTTAGCTTTTGGTCAGCCCTGAATTGGTCAGGCAGTTGGACTAGATGATCATTGTAGGTCCCTTCCAACTGAAATATTCTATTCTATATTATTAGCATTAAAAATAACAGTTGCCGTGCTCAACATTATTTCTGCAGAGTGAAATCCTCTATCTTTCTTGTCCTTTTTCTGTTTAATCCCACTATCTTCCCATATATCACTTCTGAAGTTTGTCATGTGCAATATCTCAGGCAGCAGTATACTATGTTGTCTATTTTGAGGCAAAATGTCCTAGTCTTGAATGCTTTTCCGTTTTACTGTGTCCATCAGCATCGGTTATAATTTCTCAGGGAAAGCAATCTTTGCAAAACAGGAGGAGTACTTTGTCTCTGAGCTGGAGTACCTGTGTTTCAGGGACTCTGTAAACAGTATGCAGCCACTACCTTGTCGTCTTATTCAAGCAATGGTACAAGGACTTGTAGCCAGAAGAAATTAAGAGTTCCAAAGATGACCCTGGACTTTATTCATATTAAAACAGTTATATTGACTGTAGATTACAGTATCTCTTGTGCAATGTGTTGCTGGAGAGACTTTGCACAGGAGGAGGATGACAAGCAACGAGGCTTAAATGTTTCCTTAGTTTCCCTTTACACTCCTACCTATTTTGCTGCTTTATGCAACTAAGCCACAGTACAGATTGCAACACAGTTGGGCTGTATGAAGACCCGTGATATTTCTTTTGTACTTTTTGAAGGTCAGTATTGTTCCTCATCCTCGAGGACATCATTCCTAGTTACTTGGTACATCTAGTAAGTTTTTTAAAAAGCTGCTATTCTTAATTAGAGGAAATAGTTAGAAATACTTCCACTTTTTATATTATAGTTACCTAAGTTCCAGTATGAGTGTGATTATGTTTGGTTATGGGGTAGCGTGACTTCTAGAAACACAGACTATTAAATATACTGCTAAAAAGCTTGAAAGAGGTTGTTGGGCATTTCCTAGGCATTTTAATGTCTCATGGGAAGGAACTTTTAAAGCCAGAATTTTGTTCATGTTGTGTATGAACTTTAAAGCGTGCCATGACATTTTTTTTCCAAAAGTTTATCCATCAAAAGATTTGGAAAAAAAATTACTATATTTATATTATTAGAAAAAAATCTGCTGCATTTTTTCCTGCAAAGCATGTGGCAAAAAACTTGTTGGACATTATTAAAATGTGCTTTTTCAGATTGCACTTAACTTGCCTGTGGCTCAGATGTTTGTTACAAAAAAAGAGAAGGCACCCCCTCCTCACTTTTTTGGAGGGAACAGTAACTTAAAGACATCAGACGTAAGCAAGGAGAACTTGATGAGAAGGAAGACAAGCCCACCTCAGTTCCAGTGTCTTTTCTCAGATGGCTCAGTCTTGGTCACCTTGACCCCTGTGGCTCAGAACCATCAAGGACCATAGCCATCAGTGCTGACTACACACTATCAGCTCTATCAGCTGATTTACCACACAGGTGTTAAAAACAGTCTTGTGTATATAAGGAGAGTGTTTAATAGTGTGTAAGAATTGGCCATTTCCAAGAAGAGTGTTGTTAATGAATGAACTTAGTTTAAAGTTTAACACAGACCTCATCTGTCAGTCTTATAAACACTACCATCACAGCAGTTCTGATTCCGTGATACACAGGTAGGCACTCAGACATGCACACTAGAATACATTCAATTGAGGGGAAAAAAAACCCAAACACACACAAACACAAAAAATACCAACTTAGTTGTGCAAACCTTCGGTGCTGTTTGTTCTTAGTTAGGAAAGCTACTATACCCCCAATTTCTTCTTGTGCAGTGGGATTTCATCACCTAAAACAATTCTAGATAACTATGTATTTTTTTGCATGAATAAAGAATCTGAAGGGTATTTGTTCTGATTTTAGTGTCGTGCGATCTGCTGCCACTTTCTGGAGCAATTGGCTCTTTATTCTGTGGAGATTCGGCAGATCTTTGGAGTAGATATTTCTAACAGTGGGTTAGCAGATGAAGATGGGCAGTAGGTTTTGTTTTGGCTTTTTACACCCCAGATAAGTTTTGCAAATGGGAATTCCTTTGCATTAACATATTGTGAATCTTACAATAATCAGCGTTCAGTTTTATGCAAAGATCTATATGTATGAATTATGAGTTTAGTTTTATAAATATTCTGTGGCCCCTTGGTAGCTGAAGCTATCTGGCATGTGTAAGAGAAACCTGAGCAGTGTACTTCGTGATCAGTTGTAACTGTATTCCGAGCAAGTTCATAGTCTCATATAAATTAGTGGAAAAACATACTTCTGTGTTTTATATATTATTTTAAAACTGGCAATTTATCAAGTGATTTTTCTTGAAATTTCCATGCTTATTAAATTTCAGATTATGTATTTTGAGTAAGCTGGAAACTTAAACTTGTTTCCATAAGTATGGCTGCAGGTAAACAACCAATTTTAGTCCAGAAAATAGCTTTTGCTTCTGTCAACATGTTGTTTATTTTCTCCCCGAGATAAAAAGTTCAGTTTTCTGATATTTGTACCAAGATAAAGTCTGTAAACAAGATTAATATAGTGTGGAAAAGGTTGTCAGCAGCCCTGGCAAAGGAAATAAGTTGCCTGTACACAGAACATACTGTAAACTGAATAAAAGTGTCAGGTCCACCATGAGATAATGTGATCATGAACCTCTAACAAAGCATGACATAGGCACAGTCGGCTTTTCTTATAGCCACAGTGTAGAAAATGGATTACTATATTCCAGGGATACCCACTGGAATAGCATGAAAACCTCATTTTGAGATTAATGCAGGATGCAACTCTCAAGAGCTGAGCTACATGCTTACCTGTAGTGTTAAAGTAACAGTTTAGTTATTAATCTTAACATTTGGAAATTACTTGTTAAAATACTTGTTCATATTTCTAGGTCTGTCTTTGTGAATTGACATTTCTCACTCTTATTATTAGGTGAACTATGATATTGGAACGATAATGTTTGGTCACTGTTTTATTATTATCATGTGGTTATGTAAGGGCTCAGTAAGTCTAGTAAAACAGTAAATTCCAAATGCAGGTAAAGCAGTAGGTGCTGTCCTCCCATGTAGCTGCCATGATTTGCTCTGCTAGGGATTTGTATGTCTGCATAGATTTTTCGGTGGTAAGGTATTACCAATTCTTTTCAATCACTGTCAGCCAGAAAAGTGACAACACTTTAGGGTTTCTCAGTTCAGCCCCGAGTGACATCATTCTTCAGGTCAAAGACACAGATTTTGGTCAAATACTTTAACCGCATGGAGCTTTCAAATTATTCAGTGAGTGTTCTTTGAAAGTTTTCCAGACTTGGATCTCTGACTGCCCTGGCTCTTCTCCATCATGACACCAGATGAATAGGGATATTTTTCTTTCAAGGTTGAGCACATTGTTCTTTTAATAAAGGGTAGGCTGCTTTTATCTGTGAATCTTCTGCTTATGTACTTTTGGCAAGCCTGAGACACATAAATGTATTATCATTGAGTTTTTGTGGTCTCCTTTCAAAGCTGGCAGAACATCTGACTTCATTCCCACTGCTGGTCACTACTGACTATAAAACTATCCAAGGAACTGAAAATTTGTTCCTGCATTCTTTCCAACAGGAATAGTTTGCCTTCTGCTCTGGTTCTTCAAGCATCAGTTTCATCAGGTGGTCTCTTATCTTCTGCTTTTACCAATCTACATGTGCAGACAAATTAAGCAGATGCTAAAAATAAAAATAAAGCTGTTTGAATGCATTCTTGAGCAATACCAGAATATCATCATCTGCAAAATCTGCATTCTTAAGATCATTCTTAAATTGACCGTATTATGTATTTTTGACTTCAGTATATATAAAGCACTAGACAAGGACTACAGTATGGTGTGGTAAAAATTATTTTGTCTTTGCTTTCTATCCCACATCAACTTTAATTTCAAAAACTTTGTTTTGTTATATAAAGGTTGGGAGCATTTTTTAATAAATATCTTGCTGTATTATCCATAAATAAGAATAGTATGATGAATATGATTTTTAAAACATCTAACTTTTATTTTTTGGAGATAAAGTGCTTCATAGACTTTTCAAAAATAACAAGCCCCTGACATCTGTAGATGTCCGACATCTGACATCCAATCAGAATTACATATTAAGGATTTTGGTGAATATTTTATAGCATTTTCTGCATTCAGACTTTACTTAAAAATTCAGATATTGCTAATTGCATTTATTATATCTAGTGTACTGTCTCTGTTTTGTATTTAGCACTTGTGATATGTTTTCTTAATAAACAATCACTGTGTGTGTATGCTGCCCCATTATTCAAAGTCTTTTTTTTTTTTTTCCCTCTACTTTTTTTCCGTTAGATAACTCCAGGACCAGGCGGTAGCAGGAAAACGGTTCACTTGTCCCAGGATTCTCTTCACCATGAGTGAGTATCAGTGATGGGAGTTATAACTTTTTATTATTGTTTGCTTTACAGTAGTACCTCTGTCCCAAAGCCACATTTTGCAACTGTACAAACATATGATGAGAGCCTCAGCTCAGTTACGAAATTATATTTATTTAATAATAATATTTATAATCCTTCATAACTCATTTTATGTTTCTTAAGGAAACATGAAGTTCAGTACTTTGTAAATGTGTTTTTATGTTGCTGAGTATATGCTTTCCTAAAACGTAACACTTTTTAAGACTAGATAGCAAATATGGGTTAAAAAGACCTCCAAAGGGAAATTCAGAAATGCCAAGCTTGAATATATGAAAATAAACAAGCATCACATCTTTGAGTCTTAAACATGATGTATCATGTGAGGAGGAAGGTTATCATAAACTCCACAAAAAGACATTGAATTAATTGTTCAGTCACATGTAAATAGGGAATGTCATTCCGTTCTTTTAGTTACTCCAGTGTGTCATTACTGTAAACTCTTACTCTGTTCAGCTGACAACATTTAGCAGCATTATTTCTTGGTTACCTCTTTTGAATTGTTATAAGAAGAAGATTAAATTTTCCTATATTTTCCAAATCAGAAATCTAAAATGCAGACACAAATGATTAGGAGATAATATATTTGGGGATACGTTTATATGTTCCAACTGCTACTAGATACAGCATCTACAGTCTGAGACAAAACTTGTCAAATTACATATACTACAAACATCAGATCCTCAGTACCAATTGTTTTATGCAACTAATCCACTTCTGTTGCACCCTATAACTTGTTAATGTGTGTGTTAACTAAATAGGCTGTGATTTCATGAGTTATTTCTACTCTAAAGTAATTCAACTGATATTTTATGGGGTTTACTTTTGTTTATTTCATTAAAACAAGCAAGCAAACAAATAATACTGTAATTAAGTGAATGGACAAAATCATAAAAATCAGTGTGATGTGAATATCACTTTATCATTACAAGAGGTCTTATTGTTTATGAAGGGTTTTTAATGTCTAAATATGAGAAGCATTCAAATCACTTTGATATATTTTTTCAATAGAAATATGTTTTACTAATAATTTAGCCTGTAATCCACTGATTTGCCACAAAACAGCAGAGTTTATGTGGATGAGGATACCCCAGTTTGCTGCTCCTCATTGGGCGTTTGCTGTTGACACTGATCAGGGACAAGACACTCATCCATGTGGAATTTAGATCTAACCCATTATATTTCTTATCTTCATCAGCTTCCAGATGTTTGTGACCTTATTTGTTGAATCACTCGCAAATGTAATGGTTTTTCTTTTCATCCACTGCCAACATCAAAGTTGTGTGTGCATGAAATCTCCCTGTTTTCCTCAGATTTTGAACTGTTCCATGCAGTTGATGAACATTTCACATCCAAAATATATAAATGCCTACTACGTTTTATCTTGAGGTATACTTTTAACTTTATTGCTGTCATTCATTTCCAACTTCTTCTCTGTAATCACCTTAAAAGTAGAAAAAGGAGTTGGCGGCATGCAGTTGACAGCTGGTCTTATATACAAGAATGAGAGGGTTGACTGCTCATCAGCAAATTCATAAAAAAGGAGTGACAAAAAGCCACAAAACTTTCAGACTTGTGACTTAAAAAGAGTAATTTAGACAAGACAATTCCATGGTGTCTGCTGCTTCTCAGTATATTAATTAAAGTAAAAATTTTAGTATTGTCGTGTGGCTGCTGTGGGGAAAAAATGAGGGTTTACTATTGAATTTAACTACTTCAGAAAAAGTATGACTAGGTTAAGCTTATAATCTTTGGTTACACTTCTTGAGGAACTTACAAGTGTAATAGCAGATAATGCAATGGTCTTTTTGTGCTATATTATAATGGATGGAATTATTTTATCCTTTGCCCAAAACCTATTGCTCATTTACATAAGTAATATATTGGTACTATATGTAATTTCAGATCCCCCTTGTTTTAACTGTTTTTTCCTTCTTTTCATTTTGCAAGTGTCAAGATTTGCCCCAGGTTTGTACAATGCTTACTACGGCTACATTCAGATGTTAATTCAGTTCTATGTGATCACAGTGTGTATGTGAACCAGTACTAATATGCTCTTACTCCTACTGAGGAAAAAGTCACATTGTGAGTTCTTGTCCCTGCATATCAGTGTCTTAGTCCAAATTCTCATCTCTATGAAGTAAGGCTGCCAGCAGTCAAAATTGTGCAATTGGATGAAGATATGAAGCCACTGAATTTATGGACTTTGAATTTCACTTTAGATTCAAACTCAGACCTCAGTTGAAATAGTACATTAACAAATAACAGGTAGTCCACAGTACTTAAAAATCTTTTCAGCTATAATCATTAATAAGTAACACTTCAGTACTAAATATGGAATTACTTTTATTTATAGCATATGCATTATAGTATATTAAAATACTATCATTTATATATTATTTTAGCTTGTTTGACAAAATATAATTACCTATAAAGCCAATAGCTACTCAGAAGTGAAATTTGTGGTGCATTCTTTCGAAACTGTTAAAGACTTTAACAGTTTTAACTCTTTATAGAGAGTTCAATAAAAATATCCCATTAAAATAAAGTATAGCCAAAGGCTGTATTTTCCTGGCAGACAATAAAATACCCAAAAGCACGCACAGACTGGTCATATGACAGCATGTGCTTTGTTAGTTATATTGTTAAACCTGTCTTTTCTTTTTCTCCCACAGTCACTGGTTTAGCCCTGGGGCTAGGAAGGAACATAGCCAGGTAAGAACTGCTTTGATCAAGAACAGTTTACTTGAGATGTATAATGGCATTTAACTACCTCTACTCCAGAGGTAGTGGTCTAATATTTTTAGAAATTATAAACAAAGCAGGTATGATTTCATATTTTCTTGTAAGGAAACATATTAACCTCAGTGCCTTTCAAAAAGCTCCTTAATTAAAAATCCTTAATTAGTCACTTAATGTCAGTTAAATATCTTTGAGTTTTAACAGGTTAAATGAAAAGTCTGATATTTTTTTAATGATTTTGTTAATTGTAGTATCTCCAAATGTTGCATTTCTCGAAATGCTGGAAAGCAAAACATTTGACTCAAAAAATCAAGAAATACAGAACAGTGACAAAAGTGGGCAGGCTTCTACAGGAAGATCTTCAATTCCATTTTTCTGCATTCCACTGGTTAAAATGACAACAGCAGTAAAAAAGGAACTGTTAAATCTCCATCATGGTGCAGATATTAGTAAAAGTATCTCACTGGTTTGTCTGCTGAGCTCCTATAATGTAGTCCCTAGGAGGTCCAAGCCTAGAGATGTGGTTGAGGGAATGTGAAGACATGTTTAATATTTGATTAGCAACATGGTGCTTACTTCTTTAGCTTGTCCTCAGACATGGAGGAATACCTTTTTTTATGGATGGTGATAAGGTCTAAACAGAATATACTGTCCAAGAACTATAAAATGTGAAAATAAGCTTGGTTTCATTCCATAAAGATATAGTTAACTTCAGCTATTCAGTAGAAGTAGCTGAATACATCATCAATGCATTGAAATTTAAGACTGCAATTCCACAGTACATTTTTTTAAGTTGGTAAAAATTGACATAACACAGTTGATTTCATTAGATCTGTGCCAGTTCACTAGTACATTTACAAATTTAAATAGATTTGAAACTTCAAAAGGAAATAAGATGTATAGAATCTTTGGAGGGTTCATCTTAGCATAGTCCATCATGAACACTTGTAGCTTCAGTCAGTCATAGTTTAAGTCAGTGTATACTCTCTCCTGTCCCCTACCCTTTCGTTAGAACTCCAGAGCACACTGAATCTCTTAAAAGTTATATTGCTTCCCCAAAACTGCCTGCATGGATAAAACATAGTATGGTTTTAGCTGTAAATTGTGAACTTCTAACATGTTACAGTAAGCTGACTGATACTTAACATCTAAATAGATGGCTTTGTGATTCACATTGAACTCTCATTATTTTGAAACACATTTCCTCGGAGAAGAAACACATAAAAAAAGAGCATTTTAAATATGAGCATGCTTCATCTTAATTAACCATGATAAAAAGTTTTTAGGCTAATCTTTATCCTATTCTTGAATTTTTGATGTTATACGTAGTCGCATTTGCTAGGTTAGAATGAGTTGAGTGATTTTTTTTTTTACTTGGATTTTTTAATATATTGATTGTTTCATATAACAGAGTAGTTAACTGAAGATGTGCTGTTTACTTCTTTAAAAGATTCTAAGCTTAAAACAGTATGGAAAGCTTCATGCTGAGAAATACATTAACCTACATCATACATACTGGCAATGTCCATTCAGCGTAGTGTGAGAAACATCTGCTTAGCTGGTTTATAATGACAAATTAATTCATTTTTCTCAGGTAATAGTAGATTTGAATTAATCTTAAATTTTACATGTTTATTTCTTATTTCCTACAAGCTGTGTTTTCAGAGCTTATCTGAAGTTCAGTGTATTTGTAACAAAGATTACTAATGAACTGAAGTAAAGCTAATGTCATCAAATAATATAAGTGCTACTGGCACATAATGGTTTTTTTTTTTAGACAACTAAAAGAAATTAGAATGATGGGGCAATGTAATAATGACAGTTTTGACAGCCTATAAAATTCTCACTAAATTTGTGAAGATCCATAGCGTATAACTACTGGTTGCATGGGTTTACTACTTTCTCTTTTAATTAATTTCTGGAGTTGAAGTTATTATGTTAGAACACAAGTAATTAACTAGCCAAATTTAAAGTCTGGCAGATGATCTGTATTTGTCCATGCTATATCTACAATTTACTTATCAGCCAGAGAATATTGATAACAGTAAGACTGTTCTTAGCTTGATCATAAAATAGATACACATTATATGAATGCTGTGCTGGTAGAAATTGTGGCTACATTTAAATATGAATTTTAAGTGCTCTGATTTGTTGATGTTAAGAAAATGAAAAAATTATTTTGCAAAAATATACCAGAATAAGGTGCCTTACGTTTATGTATCCTTCAGATTGCCTTTTAAAACCAGGCTGCACTATTTTACTGCATCTAAGAACTAGATAGTTGAAATGACAAGGAACATTCCTTATGTAAGAAGCAAGCTGTAGAGTTTTTTGGGAAAAATGAAACAAGTGTAATTTTATAGATAGGTGTCATTTTTTGGAGTCCATTCTCATGTACAACATTAAGGTGTGGTTGCCCAAGTCATAAAGTTCATAATTTCCTAACTTTCAGTGGACTTTTAAATGTGTTTGCTGTGAATATTAGATCCATTTACCTGTAGTCTGCTTCTAAACAGTCTTCCATTCTATACTTTCTTCAATATATGATTAGTTTCAAGAAACATTTGTATTTTTCATGCTGTCATTTTAATTTCTTTAGTGTAACTTTTTGACAGTTTTAAATGAATCATTCATTATTCCTACTTCCCCACTATAATGGGAAGCTTTAATACTGTTTTTTTGTTGATTTCTGCAACTTTCAAATTAGAAAAACTTCTGGGGCTTAGAAGAGTTTGTAACTATTTCATAACTGCTTAGATACAAGTGCCAACCTCAATAGTTTTTTGTAATTTAAGTGTTCTCCAACTCTTTTCGTTATACCATTTTGAAAATTTAAATTGAAATTCTGAAAATTGCAAAATTGTACAGATAAGGAAATTGTGAATTGCATGGCTTTCTAATATGCTTTGAGAATGGTTTAATTTTTACATTTTCATTTATTTAGGAATTTTAAATTGGTGGGTATATCTTAAAATATTAGCAATTATTATAAAATTCTATTAGATGTCCATCTCTTTTAGAGTCGTGGGTGAAAGCTGTTGAAAGATTACTCAAGACAGGAAAGAATGGCGTTGTCAGGATAACATTTTTAAAAAGCAAATAAAGGTATTGCTTGTGAGACTGTTCTGAACGTATTTTTTTAATAGCTTCAACTCTTGCGAGACAACCGATCGGAGAGAGGACACAAGAAGAACAGCTCTGTAAAAACAGCTAGCAGGTAAGTAAATGCTGCAGCTGTCATTAGTACTGTTTATGAATTTGTTGATTTCCTAACTCTCCAATTTTTATATAAGAAATCACACTATTCTTTTGGGGTATTTTCAGAGGTCTTCTGCTTCTTAGTGATTTACTTTCAAGAATTTCTTTTATATGGCATAATCTTTGCCTAAAATGTGGATATTAGACTTTATTCTTGACTATATCCAACTACACTTACTAAACTTAATCTCTTCAGTAAACATCAGAATTAAATGAATGCCAAACTAAGGTTTGTGCTTCTGGCATGTAAATTAAGTGCTGAAAATGTATAAAATTACCATTATGCATACATGCTTTTGAAATCAAGAGGATAACTCAAATACTGTAACACTTAAATTGTACTTATATAATGTTTTGACAATAAAAATTTTATTGTGAAGACTTACTAAAACCAAATCTAGTTATGTCCTCCAGCTTCTTTCCTCTCCCTCAAAAGACAAAAAATACAACACTGAACTGGTGGGCACTGGTCTAGGAGCCTGTTCCTAGTGGTTTTTTTACGTACATGTTACCTGCTGAATCTATTCTGCCAAATAATTCTTTTAATTCTAGTATTTTTTAAAACAAGAAACTACAGAAATGTTTCCCTTGCTATGCACAACACCTTAAACAATTTTTATGTTGTTCTGTAACGATGACAATATGCTATCAAATTACTTTTTTCAAAAAGTTATAATAGATTTGTATCATTATGTAATACTGTGGGTTTGAGTGAAACACTTGTCTTTTAGCGTATATGTGGTCATCCTGAAATAAGTTTTTAATATTGTTAAATACTTGCTTTGATGAATACCTGGAAGGGGAAACCAATACTTCTTTCAAAAATACGCATATTAAATATGAATCTATTTCACTGTATACAAGTTGTGGTTACATGCTCTAAAACATTTGTTATGCAAGTTTTGGTCATTCATCTTCAGAAATTGTGGTTATCTTTGTCTATTAAATCTTTTATATTAAGCAAAAAAAAATTTTGAAAACTTCTGCATATGTTTTCTGGGAAGCGCACTTGTTAAATCATTTTTTTTTCCTCAGAATTTTAGAATTAGTTCACTTTAGATATGAATTAACACCATAAGTGAACTCTTACTATCAGGCTGCTTACATGAAATTGGGAGTATAAAGTGGATATAAAGTGAGCAGTAAGAAACAGATTATGTTTCAAGTCATTTTAGGATCTTTTTTATGCTGTAGCAATGTAAAATGGTGTCTGAGGAGTTCAGAATCATAATTGATGTGTTTGTTATTCTGACCAGTGAAACTCTTGTGAAGTGATTGCTATCTACAGAAGTGGTTAGAATAGAGATTTTTAAAATTACATTAAATACCTGAAGTGATCTTCAACCTCTCTTCATGTCCGGTCAGAAGTACATTAGTAGACTGTTATCCCAATAAACATCTGGTAGGGTTACATAGAAGCAATAGGTGGCAAATCCAAGCCTGAAGACTGGCATTTTCTGGAAAATATTGGTAAAATTAACCTAAAACTTAACATAAACCATTATTATGACATACATAAATCCACAGTATATTATCATACTCTAATACCCTTAAAAACAGCAAGGGCTAACATCTCCTGGTACCATCATCTCTGTTTTCAGAGGCTTTTCCCTCCAGATGGAGTCAGGTTATTTCAAAATAGTTATTTGTGCTTTTTCAGAAAACCACTGTTTTCTCTGCCTACCACAGAAACTTTACTGTTAGTTCTTTAAAGTGACTTAAAAAGAAATTCTCAAACTTCTGTGACAATGATAGTATTAACAGGCTGTCTGCTGTCCTAGAATATCAAGTCATATACATCTTCTTTACAAGACGCTTATTGAACAAATTTTAACATTCTTGCTACAGTTTACCTGCTGAAAATAAGAATTTAATTTGCACAATGTGCAAACCTTTTTTCTCTTAGGCCAATAGCATGTCTGGTGACTACTTTCTTACTATAGTTTAAGTGTCCTATAACCTAAAATTTTGCTTTTTATCAAAAGCTGTAACAACCATAATAGAGACTGAATTTCAGATATATAGGAACAATAAATGACAAATACATAGTTCATCTCCTCATATGTTCAGAGTACCTATCCTCATTTGATGCAAGACAATTCTCTGGTATTCTGTTCCTTACAAATTAAATTCATGGTGCATAGTGACATGTGTCAGATTTATCTGTGGTTAATACTGAAGGCTGATTTTGTTATGACTTAATTTTAAATTACCACTTCTACCAAAAGGGTTAATCTTAGTTTTACCAGACAATACAGAGAAGGAGAATGTTTCTGCTTAACAAGGTGCCTATAGAAATTACAGTTTTAGTAGCAAATATTCTTCACAGTTAGTAAAATGGTGAACATCACCTTAGTTGCAAATGTGCATCTTCATTACCGTGTATGAAATCTTAAAATGGAAATCTGTCATTTAGATTTTTGCATGTGCCCAAATACTATAAAAAACCACTAAACTACAGGGATACCAATCAAATATCACAAGGTTAAGTTACCGAATTAAGTAACATTATAGTAAATCTTTCATTATTTCAGTGTACTAAGTGCTTATTCAGTTAAATCTTCTGTTGAATGCGAGTGTTTACTCACACCTGAAAGTCTGCAGCTTTCTCAAATTGACTCTAAATTAGTTCTTGCATGTGTAAAAGACACATCAAGGTAATTCAGATGAGTAACCCCTTTAAAAAGAGGCATACAAAAAGTAATGGCTGTGACCTTATATTGTCTTAGTGTTTGTTGCTATATGCGGTGATAGAACAGCAGCAGTGGGTAAGTATTGGACATTCTATGAAATTATTGCTTATCCAGAATACAGTTTAATCTGCTTTTATTGCAGGACAGAATTTCTCTGGGTCTTTTTTGTATAGTTTTCACACAAGTGTGTTTCTTGTTGTGGGACTAGCTTTGTTTGCTGTTTTGGAAGACCTTTCTTCTGGTTTTAATATGTATATGAGATATGTATATACACACACATTTTTCTATGCTTGCCTTGACTTTCCTTACCGCTTTTGGATGACTGAACACAGTTCTTGTCTCAGCATGTAGACAATATGTAAATACCCATATTACATTAGATCAGTCACTTGTGGAATAATTTACTCTGTAAATACACCAGGAAGGTGTGGAGCTCTAAGCACGGCACTGGTCTGCAGCTGTCTTTTCATGGTGGAATAATACTGATACTTTCTGGATGGGCTTTATTGAACTGGGTTGCTTGGATTAGGTTTTTTTTGTCAAAATTAATAATAATGAGCTATTCCTATATAAACTGACACGAACTTTTACTAGTGGCAAGATAATTAGTTTGTTGAGAACTGTTGATACGGCTATTGAAGAACTAAGTGTTAAGGAGGGGGAACAGTCCTGCACCACAAAACTTAGTACCTGGATAGATTATATTATGCTGATACAGTTCAACGCATGATCTTCTGTATTTGACACATTTAAATACATATATATATATATATTTATGCTACCTTTACAGATAAGCTTTAATCTACAAATATGTAGTTTTCCTATTAATTAAATTATATAAACAGTACTAAATAATACTGGTTTAGAAGCTACAATTATTTCTCCTGTATAGCCTTGAAAAAGTTTTCTGTTTACATTATGTCTCCATTAGGACAGGAATAGTCCCCTCCCCAATCCATCTACACTGCTTATAGGTGTTAATTCTTCCAGCCTCTTGTTTTCATCCTCTACTCTTTTACCAGTAAAGAAGGTTTTTTTGTCTGCATTTTTTAATACGCTTTGGGCAAAACTAGCCTGGTTAGCTCAACTCACCTATTTAAATTAAATTGGCTGGTTTTGTACAAACCATATTAGGAGGTGCTCACATGATTTCTTCCTCCGGCAGAGCTGTGGAGATGATAATCTCCAGCAGATGTGTGATAACAAATAGCTTGGGATAGTAATGTCTTCATCTGGCACAGTTGTTAGCAGACCAAATGTCTGTCTGTAGCCCGAGGCTGTGGGCAAACAATTGAACATGATTGAGTTATGGTGAGTTAACAAGTTGCTGCTTGGCAGCTGAACTGCCGTAGCTGATCATGCGCTCATTGTTTGCCTGCTCCTGTCATGAGGTAAAATGCATTTTCTTAAGTCACCTTTGTAAAATTTTATAAAAACAAGTTCTACCTAAAGATAATTCCCCAGGGCTAAGAGATTCATTTGGTCAGCAATGGAGACAGTGTTGAGCAGTGTTTTGCTGAGCTGCTATAACATGATTTTGAACGTGTGATTATATTGTTAAATATAAGGGAGACCTCCATCATACAACTGTCTGCCTGTCTCTTAATATTTAATGTATTTATCCTCACAATACCCTTATGAAATTAGGAAGTACTTTCATCTTCATTTGAAAAAATAACCAGAATACTTAAGCAACCTAATATTTTGCCTTTGGTCATACAGTTGATGCCATAACTAGTTAATTTGGGCTTTAATCTAGAAGCAACAGAATTGCAGATTGGGAAAACATCAGACTACTGAATACGTTAAACTTGTGTAATTATTTCCTTTACTATATATAATGGTCTTGTGTCATATTTCTTTAACAGTGTGTTCCTGTTAATCACAGAATCATAGCATGGTTTGGGTTGGAAGGGACCTTAAAGATCATCTAGTTCCAACCCCCCTGCCATGGGCAGGGATACCTTCCACTAGACCTGGTTGCTCAAAGCCCCATCCAACCTGGCCTGGAACACTCCCAGGGCAGCCACAACTTCTCTGGGCAATCTGTTCCAGTGTCCCACCACCCTCACTGTGAAGAATTTTTTCCTAATATCTAATCCAAATCTACGCTCTTTCAGTTTAAAACCATTACCTCTCGTTCTATCACTACACTCCCTGTTAAAGAGTCCCTCCCCATCTGTCCCGTAGGCCCCCTTTAAGTACTGGAAGGCCGCTATATGGTCTCCCCAGAGCCTGCTCTTTTGAGGCTGAATAACCCCAACTCCCTCAGCCTGTCTTCACAGTAGAGGTTCTCCAGCCCTCTGATCATCTTTGCGGCCCTCCACTGGACTCACTCTGACAGGTCCACATCCTTCTTATGTTGGGGGGCCTCAGGACTGAATGCAATACTTCAAGTGGGGTCTCATGAGAGCAGAGTAGAGGGGCAGAATCACCTCCCTCAACCTGCTGGTTACGCTTCTTTTAATGCAGCCCAGAATGCATTGGCTTTCTGGGCTGTGAGCACACATTGCTGGCTCATACTCAGTTTTTCATTCACTATTACCCCCAAGTCTTTCTCCTCAGGGCTGCTCTCAACCCACTCATCGCCCAGCCTCTATTTGTGCTTGGGATTGCCCTGACCCGTGTGCAGGACCTTGCACTTGGCCTTGTTGAACTAACTCCATGAGGTTCACACAGGCCCACTTCTCAAGCCTGTCAAGGTGCCTCTGGATGGCATCCCTTCCCTCCAGCGTGTTGACCGCACCACACAGCTTGGTGTCACCAGCAGCTTACTGAGGGTGCATTCAATCCCACTGTCTGTGTCGCCAACAAAGATGTTAAACAGCACCGGTCCCAATACGGACCCCTGAGGAGTGCCACTCGTCATTGGTCTCCACTCAGATATTGAGCTGTTGACCACAACTCTTTGTGTGCAACCACCCAGCCAATTCCTTGTCCACCAACTGGTTCATCCTTCAAATCCACGTCTGTCCAATTTACAGACAAGGATGTCATGCAGAACAGTGTCAAATGCTTCACACAAGTCCAGGAAGATCACATCTCTTGCTCTTCCCTTATCCACCAATGCTGTAACCACTCCATCATAGAAGGCCACCAAATTTGTCGGGCACAATTTGTCCTTAGTGAAGCCATGTTGTCTGCCACCAATCACCTCCTTATTTTCCATGTGCCCTAGCATAGTTTCCAGGAGGATCTGCTCCACGATGTTGCCAGGCACAGAGGTGAGACTGACTGCCCTGTAGTTCCCTAGGTCTTCCTTTTTCCCCTTTTTAAAAATGAGGGTTAAATTTCCCCTTTTCCTATCAGTGGGAACTTCCCCAGACTGCCACAACTTCTCAAATATGATGGATAGTGGCTTAGCCACTTTGTCCGCCAGTTCCCTCAGGACCCGCAGATGCATCTCATTAGGTCTCATGGACTTGTGTACCTTTGAGTTCCTTAGATGGTCTTGAACGTGATCTTCTTCTGTGTTGGGCAGTTTTTCATTCTCCCACTCCCTTTCCTCGCCTTCTGTGACTTGGGCAGTGTGGCTGGAGCACTTGCTGGTGAAGACTGAGACAAAAAGTTGTTGAGTATCTCGGCCTTTTCCATATCCTGGGTAACGAGGTCTCCTATTTCCTTCCGGAGAGGGCCCACATTTTCCGTAGTCTTCCTTTTATCACCGTCATACCTATAGAAGCTTTTTTTGTTGCCCTTGACATCCCTGGCCAGATTTAATTCTATCAGGGCTTTGGCTTTCCTAAACTGATCCCTGGCTGCTCAGACAGTTTCTCTATATTCCTCCCAGGCTACCTGTCCTTGCTTCCACCATCTGTAGGCTTCCTTTTTGTGTTTGAGTTTGTCCAGGAGCTCCTTGTGCATCCACTCAGGCCTCCTGGCATTTTTGCCTGCCTTCCTCTTTGTTGGGATGCATCACTGCTGAGCTTGGAGGATGTGACCCTTGAATATTAACCAGCTTTCTTGGGCCCCTCTTCCCTCAAGGGCTTTATCCCATGGTTCTCTACCAAGTAGATCCCTGAAGAGGCCAAAGTCTGCTGTCCTCAAGTCCAGGGAAGTGAGCTTGCTGTGCTCTCTCCTCACTGCCCTGAGGATCTTGAACTCCACCATTTCATGGTCACTGCAGCCAAGGCTGCCCTTGAGCTTGACATTCACCACAAGCCCCTCCCTGTCGGTGATCTTAGCTTTTCTCTTTTAAACACCCGTTAGCTCTCCAGTATGTTTCTTTTCTTTCTTGAATGTTGTTTTTGTGGCTGTTTATTCTTTCCAAATTACTGTTACAAACTACTGTGTGAGATGTCACAATCATAAACAATGGTATTGCATTAACAAATAGTCTAAAGAGATCGGTTTCTTGTTTTAGGAGGCTTGGAATGGGAGATCTGGGGTTATGTCTTAGCTGTCTTTTCCCCATCCTTTACAACAGGCAAATGCATGACCACTTAGGTCCAGGGAGTTGTGTCATGTACTATTGAATTTTATCACTCCTTCTGTTCTTAGAAACGAGTATTTTGTCCTTCTTTAAAAGTTACTTCTTTACTTAAGGCAAAATTCAAAGATATGCACCTTTTTAGGGTTTCTTTTGTGGGTCTGTGCATTTTTAGTTTCCAGTCGCAATAAGGACTGTACTACCAGTTTTACACATGGGTTGTAAACTATCGTTAGGTCCAATAATGTAGAATTGGAGAAGAAAACAAGGATAACTTAAAACATTAAGATTGGTTTTGAATTACTGTAGCAAGACAGAGATGGAAAAAAGAAATACCAGAGTTGTTCTGTGTTTCTATTAGAATCTGATCTAATTTGTGGAATCATGGTAAACACACTGTGGCAACAAGAGTAACAACTCAGTGAGTAAACTAGAGATAGTAGTTAATTGAGTAAAGTTACCGATACAAAATTCAACTGATTTAGGTGTGTTCACATCATAGTTGCAGTGGTCTTGCAGCTACTTATTCTTTGTTGTCTTCTACCACTCCCTTTGGGTTGATTCAGCTCTCTAATTGAACTGAAATGGATCTGGCACAACAATAAGCAGATTAAACAGCTTAGCTAGTGTATTCCACGTACTTTTGGCAAAGAGGTCTGCTCAAAATTCTCCACCAGTATCCCCATTCTCCACCCCCCAGCCCCTAGCTATCATCAAATCTATTTGTTCATTTTTCCATAACTGCTGAAAGTCATTCCTTCCGCATCTCAGCCAGGCATTCAGAACCCTATTTCAAGATCTGAATGACAAGAAACAAGTGAAAGGCTATGTAAAACAGTTTCTTCAACATCCTTTCTGGCTGAGTCTTCAAAGACAGGCAATTGTTGCTGAGTATGACTGTGTGCAAGACCAAAGCAGATGCTTTGAGGATGAACTGCATTATCATGGTGATTCCCTAAGAATCCTCTTGACTACGTAAGCATACAGCACAAGTATGAACTTACAGATGGATGTAGGTAGTTCTGAAATGGAACTATCTATGCTATCTATTTTCCTCCATGACTGCATTTACTTTTAGGCAGAATTTTTGGACTAACAAACTACTTTTGTCTCCAGTGTAAAAATTTGGATTTCAAAGCACTGGATGATTAGTATCAGCATTAATGATTTAATTTATTTTGCATGGCCGAATTCTTAAAGCTGTCCGTAAGTAGATATGGTACTCAAGCGTGTGCTGCTCAGTCAGTAGATAGATGACAATGTTTGGTCTTCCTCCACTGAAAGCATGGAAACTTGGTCTTAACCTGAATTGCCTCTGCAGACAGTCTTCAAATCCTCACATGGCCTCATATCTACAGGCTCATTCCTGAGAGTGCAGGAGAAAATTTGCCTAAACTATGGTTCACTAACATACCCATATAAACTGGAAACCAGCCTAAGTCTTAAAAATCAGGTTTTAAGTATCTTCAAGTTCAAGTCCAAGATCTATTAAGCAGTCCTAGTGTAAAATGAGTTATAGCACAACACGTGTGCCGTGGGTCGCTAAGAAGTGGAGCACCCAGTACTTTGGTTATTTTGGCAATGCAACTAGTACTGCTAGGAGATAGGCAAAGCATGTAGCTAATGCATATAAATCCAGCTACTACTGATTGTTGTAGTGATGGGGGAAATGCAGTCTTCAAAGAGATTCTGAATCTGTCAGTTTGATTTTTATTACTGAGATTAAAGTAGTGGATGGAAAACAAGCCCAAAAGTCGCTTGCACTCTCAATTCTATCAGTAGTGCATCATGCTAATTAGGTATTGCAGATATAGTGAATCCAGCCCTAGGGAAGGCATATTCTCTCAACCTGGATGAGCCCATCATTAATTGCCTGGGGTGTGTTTACCTTGCTGACTTCATAGCAATTTAGAGAAATCTGGATTAAGTATGTTTGCATGGAGCTCTTTGTGGTTTGATCTGTAAAGGTTTGTGAGCCTCTGATGAGTGTTTTGCTATATTGCTGGATGTTTTCCAGAAGCTGAGCTAGCTCAGGGATTTCTAATTCCTGTTATACTCTAAAGAGTACATATATCTTTATATAATACCAACAAAGATGGTGCTTTAATGATGTTACACATCGATGAATTCCTAAACCAGTTGTAGCACTTCCAGAAACACGATCTTGTGAACATAATCCTTCAAGTATTAAAAGAAGCAAAGCAATGCTATTCCCATGGAGACAAAAATAAAAATTTTTTTCATAGATACTGTAAGATGTGTGATAAGACAGGAAGTTGCTCTGCCTTTCTTTATGCCCTGGTTTGTAGGCAGAACCTCTTCAACAGCTACAGTTGTCATTTTTCCTCTGGTAGCATGACTTCATAACCACAAAAGATGCTCACAGAGCAAATTATTCCTTCCCCCCATCTCCCTGTTCAGGGACCAATAGATATGCAGCCTCACCACAATCAATTCCTGCCTCAAAAATGCTTTCCATTTAAACTGTTGAGAAGCAGAAAAGCTTGTATGTGTAAATCCTGGATTAACCTAATAATGTTTGATGGTTGGGGTCTCTCAAGAAACTGTGCTGGAGAGTGGGTTGTATAGCAACCACTGTCTCCACACATTTTGTACTTCCTGATTAAATATCTGTATTGGCTATGGTCAAAGATTAGATAGATTGCCCCATTTCAATGTGGAGGTTCATGTTTCTGCCAACAGACCCACAGCACCGTATGTGCTCTGCATTTTGGCATTGTTTGTTTCAAAGAAGTAAGTTATTAACATTTCTTTTTCTTCCCTTAGAGTTTAGAATTCTGTTCCCTCAGCTCACAGGGGTTCTGACACTTGCCTTCTTCATCCACAACTGTGTCATCACACTTCTTCAAAATAACAGGAATCAAGAAAACAATGTAAGTAATTTCACAAGACTGTGCTGATTTATATCTAGATTGCCAGGTGACACTATTTTTTTCCCGTCTGTTTCTTTTGATATTGTTCCAGGAACTGTAATAGCTTCAGAAAATGTAACTTGCTTTTGTGATCTGATATAAGACCAGTTACACATACTTCTCACTGGCTACCAACAGAATAACAGATGCATTACAGATTTATTCAAATGAAAGCCTTGAGGAGCATCCCAGAGTTATTTGTGGTCAGACTGTTATGAAATGGCCAAATTACACACAAGAGGCAGAAGGCTTGACAATGTTGTAAAACTCTAGAAAAACTGATTAATCTTAGAATGAAAAATGCTGGAGAATATTGGGCATGGGACTGTTTTTAGCAGAATCCTGAACAAATAATTTTGGGGTCTAGGTAATAACTTTTCTGAGAGTTGCTTCAGTAGTTTTGTGTCACAGTCCAAGTCAAGGTTCCTAAGGAAACCTGACCCTATTTAGTACCTCCTCAAAGTTGAAGCCTGGATTGGCAACCTTTGTGATATGTAGCCTTTGGACTGGTCCTTTGCCCTTGAAAAAGTTATGTACTGTTCATGCAGATGGAACAGCATTCTTTCTTAATATCTTCCCATTATAAAATACAAAATTGAGTAAATATGATACAGAGTTAGAGTCCTAGAGTACATTTTTACGGTAATTATTTTTATTATTTAATTTTTTCCTCCCTACTTTCCAAAATTCTTGTCCAGCTTCATTAAAATCTTAGCTGTAAAGGTAACTGCAATAACATACAAAGATTTTTATGTATTAGCTATATGAAAAACTGGTACAGAATCACAGAATGGTTGAGGTTTGAAGCGACCTCTGGATGTCATTTTGTTGAACTCCTCTGCTCAAGCAAGGCCACCTAGAGCCAGTTGCCTACACAACACATCAGATAAAATATATCTGATTTGATTATTCAGAGCTGAAGTACAGATTATGTGCCCATGCAGTGAGATGACCTTTTGCTTTAGTGATTTGCATAGTTACTTTTCTGTCCCTGTGAACCAAGGCCAGCTTGTGAGTGACCACCTCTGCAAAGAGGTCATGAATTCTCCTCCAGGAAAGCTTCTTGGGGTTTATGGACATTTCTGAAAATAGTTTAACAACTAAAGAGGGGGTTAGTGGAGCTCTGGATAAAGAAAGCTAAGTAAGTTTCTTCTCAGTTTTCTTTAGAAAATCTTACAATGTGGAAAAGGGCACCATTTCTTTCTCTCTTTAGCTATGGCTTTCAAATTCTAAAGGCGTGGTCACTCCAGCAATGAGCTCTGTATGCAGAAGAGGCCTAATGCCTCCATGCCACCTTCAAGACTTTTCCTGTGGCTTTTCCCCCTCCATTTACATCAGAGCAAGCAATCAGCTGCAAAGAGCAGCACCCGGAATCTTCTCCAGCTTGCTTTTCCTATGTTAAGAAGGAAGAAATTGCTGCCTGCATTTGAATCAGCTTTTCTGAATGCCCTCCCTGGAGCTTAAGTTGAATTTCCAAGTCAGCTCTAGCAGGTATCCCAACCCCTCACCAAGACTCTGGCATTCCAGAAGACTGTTCAGGTTACATGGAAAGAGCACCTTTAAGTATGGCAGGAAAGGTTTGTAATGGGAAACTAAATCTGTGCATAGTTCCTCCAGGAGTTCTATTTGGCTAGAGATTTCCTTCCCTGTTTGTAGCTGTACAGGAGCCCTTCACCTAGGACTCAAACTGCTTTGCAGATGTTAATGAAGCACTGATGCTCTTGAAGAGCTAACTGTTTTGTGATTATTTCACTAAGCTGCTGGACTAAGTGGGAGGTTTGCATATGTATAGGGGTCTCAACTTCTGTCGAAAGTCATGGTGTTGAGGGTATTTACATCAACAAGATGCTTTCTTACATCAGTATCTCTGGGGAGTCAGTGAAGACTCCACTGTTTTATGGGTCGACCTGTTAACATGTCACTTCCATCAGAGTTCTGTGAAAAGGCACAGAATTTGGCAAGCTGAAAGAGTACTGTTTTAATTCTGAACAAAACTTGCTGAAACTAGTGGTCATAAGGACATCTCTTCGGGGAGGTGGAAAAAAGTAAGAGAAACAATAACATTCCTGTTATGCAGTCAGAAATCCAAAACAATAGCAGCTTCCATTCTGGTCACAGGCATGTATCACTGCCCAAAGCTAAAACACACATAAGTGGGGGAGCCAGACGTCAGCACCACAGCCTGGAGAAGCCCTGTGAGCAGGGTTCTGAGTCTACAGTTCAAAGTTGAGTTCCCTGTTACCATCTCCCACTGCTGTCCCCTTCTATTTATCTGTGTAAGTTTTTGTGCACTGCACAATCAGCTGGTTTGGAAACTGATTGCACAGAAAACTAACCCAGCCACAAAAAAGGTGATTTGTTGGGGGGTTTGTTTTGGGGTTTTTTTGATTCACATCTGTGATCTGGTTCCGTGAGCAACTGTACAGATGCTGCACAAGCCCAGAGCACGATCTACAGGCACATAGGCAGCTGGTGCTGTCTCGTAACAATTGTTTGTGGACCTACCTGGGCGAAAGGCTGGGAGTGGGGAGATGTTTTTTGTCCAGGTGGTAACTGCAGAAGGTACGGAGCTGTGGATGGTTCTTATTTCTGCAATATTGAAACACTGTTTATTCCCTGTAAACGGAGTGAGCTTCCATTGTTGCTGCCCTACCATTGGTTTCTCTTTCCAGCCAAAATTATGCACAGCATTATGCATTTTGGTGAAATACTTTTTTTGTTATCCTGTTAAATGTTATCACTTGAACAAGTGAAGTCTGTGTATATGATATGGATCGGAGTCCTGTTGAGGTATTACAGAGACAGCATCTCTCTTGTGAGAAGTAACCAATCTGAAATTGGATGATCAAAAGGTACTTCTTCTAACGTGGTAATAATTACTAAGCACTGATACAGGCTTGTCCATCCAAGAAGCAACTCTACAAACTAACTTTCACTGTGGTACTGAGGAAAAAATGAACTATTTTCTGCGTGGCATGCAGCAGGGGAAACAAGACCCGAAAGTTGCCTGTTCTTTTCACCATCACATAGGAGATACCTGTAGGGCCAGAGAGCCTTCACTGTGCCGCATCCAGACCTGTGCCGCAGGTCCAGCCTTCACCTCCATACTAGTCTATATGTGTGATACAATGTCTTGTACTTTCAGAGTTTTCTTTGTTAACTCCACCCAATTTTCTGTTCTTCCAGAGGCACTTGTAACACTTTGTTCTGTGCACCTGACCAGAAAAGCTCCTGGTCAGCAGTTAACTACAGTTAACATACATTCTCCAAGTTCCTCCTCAAAATCTGCCTATTAGTTCAGGTGTACTTGACAAGGGCTTGGCAGGTGGCAAGCCTGATCCTTACAGACTGTGACCTGCATGTTAACTTTGATACTTCCCTTCCACTCTGATCCCCAAAATACTTCCTCCTTTCAACCATTTTTTCTACATTTGAATCTTAGATTATAAATTCTAGGAGCGAGAACTGCTGTATCATTTATGCTTAGGCAGCTTCCACCACAGTCATGTCCATTCTGAATATAAACGTCTTAGTATAAAATTTAAAATAGACAAATGCGATTATTGCTCTGTTACTTAAAATTAATCCTTTTATGTCTCTCCCATGTGTCCTTTGGTTTTATCTGGAATTATGCTGTCTAAACAGTATTTATAGTCAAGGTCTTTATGGAGTGAACCCAGGTCTCCTGAGGAGTAATGAACAGTAATCGAAAGATGTTCCTGTTATATACAAAAACACACACTCTTGTACAAAGATGATCATATTATGTACAGAAGCAGATGTTTGCAAGGGAGCTGAGAGATGTTTGAGAAAAAAGAAATTCAGGTTTTCAAGTTGTCTTTATTTCTTTTCTTGTTGCTTATGGAAATAAAAAACTGGGTATTCTTTGTGTGGTGACAGCACCTGAAGACAAGGGTCTGTTATGTTACATGCTATAAAAATACATTATCAAAATTATCTCAGCACTTGGTTTCAGTACAGATTAAAGCATACACCCTTAATAACTGTAGGAACATGAACTGGTTAGTATAATCAGAGGTAATAGCACACCAGCTATCTACCCTTAATCAAGTGTAGTCCAAAGGAAGCAGTAAGAATTTCATTTCAGATTCCTTGCCCTCACAACTGCAAGTACTTGTCACACCAAAAATAGTTTTACAGTTGGTTGTAGAGCTTACATGTAGGCTGAGTACAAATAACAACTGCGAGTTACTATGCTCTCTTTATGCATGAGGAATACACCTAAAATACCAAATTTAAAGTAAGTGGAGAACAGGTTTTGTCAGATGATGTGCCTTTAGGTCTTGGGTGCATTTGAAAAAATGACCAAGTCCTGTCTTCAAGAGATGAGACTCTGTGACTCTTTGCAAAACCATCTTACCCTTATCAATCTCTGGCTCCTGCAGTTAATGGAAGTTACTCATAAATATCTATAAGAAATCTAGATGCTCAAATTTAGTATTCCTAAAATCACTTTTTAGGATGGACAGTGGTGCTTTTGAAGATGTAGGTGTTACATAAAAACCTGTACCGCTTCTGATGTCACTGAGGAGAAATTCTGGGAATAATTTAAAGAAAACACTATTGCTCAACTTCTGATGGAGGTTAGTAGTCCTAAGTCAGTGACCAGTGCAAGGAGAGTGAAGACTAGAGAAGCATCTTCCAGCTGCCTGTAACTGATTGGCAGGAGGAAGAGGTTGCAGCTGGAAGTGTGCGGCTGCTGGGGGCATCAGGCCCACCCTGGGGTATACGTTAACAGCATATTGTTGTCCGATGAGAAATATCATTAGCCTTTTGCAGGCTGATGGGGAAAAAGGCATCAATCTTCTTCCCCAAAGCACTGGCAAAATGAACGGGAGATTCCAATTCCCTCACTAAAAACTGCCCTCCTTCTGAACTTCTCTTGAAACTCATAATCTAGCATTTTATACTTTCCTCAGAGACAACCTTGCCCTCTGAAGACCCCAGAAAGGTATAGGATATGCTGCTTTTGTCAAGGAGATAGTGTGAAGAAACACTTGAGGAAGTATTTCCATGCATAGATGTGAACAAGCTTTGCCGATGCTCAGTGAGCTGGCTGGAGGCCATAATTATGATCCTGGTCTGGAAGCCATATAGTCCTAATCGTTTGGTGCTGTGCCTGAGCTACTAAGACTTTCTTCTCAGTCACAGGAAAATAGGGTCATGTATTCAAGCATTACTAGTAATCCTTTAAGAAGCTGATAATTAGCAGCAGCTGAACAAATAGTTTGCTGTAAGGTAATGAGTCTTTCATAGTGTAGTGTAAGCTTGTACAGAATATACTTAGTTAATAACTAGAAACAAGTGGTCTCCTACTTTATTTCCAAAAAAAAAGAATTGATATGGAAGAGTAACCCACTAGGTACATTGCTATGAGGTCACTCTGATGTATATGTGGATTCTGCAATTTCATAAAGTGCTTGAGTAGATTTGCAGCTTATTTTCCAATACTGCGTGTTGCTAAAATATTTTAATTATTTTTATGTAGTTGACAATCTTTTTATATATTAGATGTTTCGTAAATATAGTCAAAATTTTCAGGAGTGAACACTGAAGTTAAAGTTTAAATCCATATTTAGGTATATGTAATATAGTTAAATATGGATTTATGACCCTAGCTTCAGCACTCTTTCCTAAAAATCTTTTACTATTATTTAGTGCACTTACCTGGGGTGTTTATAGAAATTCAGTAATAAAGTGGATAGGCAATTTTAAATGAAGGAGTCATTATAAAATACAATGCTAAAGCTGAAGGACATGTATACCTCTGTGCCTGACAATGCCTTTCTGGTTTATTTGTAGTTTTTATTTAGTGGTGTATTAGCTATGTCTTGTACCATCACACCATTCATACAAAAGCCTGACATACTAGTTTCTGATTTGGAGCCAGTGTGTGTGGATCATCCTCTTAGGTCTCAAAGCAGCTTTTTTATGTTATATCTGCAGTTGGGTTGGCTGATGTTTTTAATTGCAAAATTTTAGTCCTGACTAACCTCTCTGTCTTTTGACAGCTGTCTCTGTGTCCCAAGGCTCTTAGTAGGAATAAGTGAATGTAAGAAAATAGAAGGGGGTTCTTATTTGTTTGTTTTAGTAACTAGTGTATGTGCATCCAACAATAACATGCTACATCTACTAGCATATCTGTTTCATGGTGCCTTTTCTTTATGTAGATAGGCACATAATAACTCTCTAACTCCACTTTGGGGTATCTTCTTGCAGCTTTCTGATCTGATCCAGGACCAGATTTGAAGTGCCCATTCAAGTAATAGAAAGTAAAAGTAAAAATGTAAAAGTAATAGTAATAAATATAAAACAGTAGTAAATCTGAAAGTAACAGTAATAAATGCAATAGCAATCTTCTCATGAGGTTTTTATTTTGCCTGTTTTGGTGTGTCAGTGCTGGCCAAAATAAGATTTTATTTTTCTTCAGGTGAGAGACCTCTCTATTGCATACTTCCTCGTGGGATTAACGTATCTGTATGTTGGAGTGATAATTTTTGCATCTTTTCCTTCTCCACCACTATCCAAAGAATGTATTGAACAGGTGAGATATTTTACTGCAGTATATATTTGTCCTTGATCTTTTAATAAACATGTATTAAAAAAAAAGAACTGCTACTGCTTCTGGCTTCATGACTCACCCTGGAAGACACATCTGTCCTTGACTCCAGCTGGTTGGCTAATGCCTCATGGGCACTACCCCAAGCAGATGAGTAATGGTTGTGTTATCTCATTTATATTCATGTCTGGTTGCCAGTGGTTCTGTGAAAAAACAAACATTTAATAAATACTCTATGAAAGTGATGAAGAAAGGGCCAAAATGAACAAGTGAACAATTCCATCTTTGATTTCGTTATCTTCTTTAATCCTGAAAAGTATTATGTTTATATTTAGTTGTGTGTGCAGTGGCCAATCCCACTTATTGGGTCTGGTTTCAGGTACTCCAGAAAAAGAAGCTCATTTAGATAGGAGTCCTCACTGTGGGTAGGTTTGGAGTCTTAACACTTTGGTGAGCCTTGACAGCAGTGTTCTTCAGATAATAGCACCACATGAAACATCTTGTGAAGGCTATTAAACTCTTACTTGTTTATAGGTAAGGCTGATTCCCACACCCTGCGTTACTTCAAAGATAGGAGTTATCAGTTGGTGATCCATTTTATGCCAGCTGTTCCATGTCTCTTGCATAATATTTAGCAATAAAACAGCATTTAAAGGCTTCCTCTGATGCTAGCTTAGTGAGAACTGGTGCCATTGTTTAACCATGAAGTGATTTTTCTGAACCATTTAAAATAATTTCATGGGGTGAAATCCCCAGTTAAATAATAGATGACAAGTAATTTTCTTCTAATTTATTTTCTGTAGTTATCCTAAGTACTTACAAAGCTATTTGTATATTTGCATGATACTTAAGTCTTGTAGTACTTTTTCAGATGTTCCCATTTGTAGTATATGATCCCTTCCTCATTTGTATATGATCCAGTTTTACTGATTAAATAACTGTTTTTAATAGCTAGATATTATCTGACAGGTAATAGGAGCAGATGAATCCTAAGTGGCTAAAAAATCAGGTGGCCCTTCCACAGCCTTGATTATTTGAGGACATTCAGAAGATAAGAAAAAATTCCATCTTTAATGCTAATGTGAAAGCTGACATCAGCCCTGTAATATTAAAAAATCAGTTGGTATTTTGTGGCAAGGCAATTGTGAAAGAGGGAGAGGGTATTTCATGTTATGGAGTTCATTTAGCAATTTTAGTTGCTTGGCTTTTATCCCTTTCTTTCTTGCACACAGCTATTAAAAATCAGCATATATATGTAATCGAGCCACCATTGGTAAGTGTAACATTATTCCTATGTTTAGAATTTTCTAGATAACTTTCCCAGTGATGACATCATGTCATTTGTTGCAAGAATATTCCTGCTGTTCCAGATGATGACTGTATACCCACTGTTGGGCTATCTGGCACGAGTTCAACTGTTAAGACAGTTTTTTGGAAATGCTTACCCAAGGTAAGAAGTCTACTCCTTGACAAGAGCTTGGCACACTTTGCTTAGCTGGCCTTATATTGTCAGAAATTTGGCTGAGTTTTGGGGGATTTACTTTGCTGCATTAGGTACATTTCAGAAGCTAATTTCACAATTTTTGTAGAGTCAGGGGGCGAATAGGCATGCAAAATAAACTTGCCTGCAGATCAGGACGGCTACAGCTTGGCAGAGCAGAAGGGGGGGCAGATCTTTTGTTTTAGTTCTTCATTTTGTCAATAAACAGAGGAATTTTGTCAACACAATTCCTTTGTGTTATGCATTTATATGGCAAAAGAAAAGTTGTACAGGAAAAAAAATTTGTTCAGTCCAGAAACATTTCATCAAGTAGTCTTTAAGCTGTGAAGGACGTACCCTCTGGATATTAACCTTTCAGGGTGCCATATGTGTTTTTATTGTGCATAATTAGTAATCATCCATCTGTTTTTAAACAGAGCTGATAGCTAAGTGAGTTGTTAGCTGTGTTATCTAGGCTGCTGCTATGCTTATAAAAATAGCTTTCCACATGCTAATTTCAGAGATGAGCCCCACCCCTGTGTTTGTACACTGTCTGAACTCCAGGGAAGAGCTGATCCAGATTTCAATTTTAGTTTTGTTTTTTTTTAAATAAAACCTAGGACACTTAAATTTGGAGTATTGTCTGAATTTGTCACAGCTGAGAAGTTGGCATCTATCTCCAAGTTTCTTATTTTATATTGTGAATTGCTGTTGATGGAGGAAAGAAAAAAATATCCCAGGAAGAAATGTGTATTTCCTCTGTGGCATCAGCAGTAGCATACAGGTCTGGGAAGATGTTCGAAGTTTCAGGTTTCTTCTGTGTCCTAAAATAGGTATGAGAAGCTCTAGAAATTGGATGCCTAAAATTAGGCAGTGAAATAAGTGCCTACTTTTTTTGATACTAAATTGTACGCAGTTCAACGTTGAGATTTTTAGGAACTGCTGCATGTTACTCTTGGAAACAAGGCCATTGATTTAAGTGCTAAACATGGATTTCACAGCCACTGGGAAATAGCCGTGTCCTTTATGTTATATGGATGTGCCTCTTCCTATCTCCTCCCTCCAGTTACTCCCTGACCAGAATGGTTTTCATTTCCCTCATGCCCTCTCCTAGAACCTCCAGCTTCATACCAGTCTCTTCTCAGGTTAATTCTAGCTTGCTGTTTTAAGCCTTCATGGTATGACAAATGTGATGATGGAAATACTTACTTGGTTCTTGTCTCCGGGATGTCCTGTGGGTAGCTTCACTCACTTTTTTTTTTGAAGACTCCTTATAGGGAGGTATTTAAAGTTTCTGAGAAGTCAAAAATGGTTTCTAGGAAGCCACTTAAATCAATCCAACCTGTAGTGGTAAGATAGTACATTCTGGCTGGCTGGCTGCGTCTCCCTCTCTAGTATCCCAAGTATCTCAAATATAGCACAAAGATCACTCGGCTAACCTCCAAGCTTCAGATTCTGTGCATTTACAACTGGCAAGGTCAGCCCTTAGTTTTTCTGTGGAATGGGGACTAACTGAAGACTGGTAGCAAGCCCAGGACCTGTCTCTGGGAGGATAGTAAAGATTTACTACCTGGTTGTGAAATATGTCTTTTGATGACTGGTTCTCACAGGTAGCTAAAGCTGATGGAGGTCCTTCAGTAGCACTGTGCCTGTATCACCTTTCCAGGAAAAATTTCAGTATTCTGAGTTTTTCCCAGAGCTGCTTTTATGGGGAAACATTTTGCAAATATAAAGAAGTGGCTCTTGCTGACGTGAACTGATGTCTCACTGGGGAACCTGTTGAAGAACCTGTGTGGAAATACTAAGTTCCATGACTTCTGTGTGGGAAAATGAGCACTCTACTAGTAGTTATATATACTTGGCTTCTTTTATCAAAATATTCAATGTCGAGGGTTAATGGTTCTCGGGCAATAAGAAGAGCGACCTGCAGAGACTCAAGTTTAGCTCTTAGATGTGTGCATAAGGTGTATATACAGAGGGAAATATTCCTGGTTACTTACTGGAGAAAATGTCTTTGTAAGTAATGAACCAAAGGGATGAAGCAGGAGGAAAAGAGAAGAACAGAAAGTGGGACTCTGTGCTGTTCTTCTAGAAGAATTAAAAAAACTCCAAACCCACCGTTTACAATCTTGTCTTTTTGTGACTGATTCTGTCCATTTACATGTTTTTCTGCCTTTTCCTGTTTTTATTTTCAGGTTATGGAAGTGGGGTTTAGGAGTGTGCACTGATGGTATATCCATCCATCTGTTTATACAGCACATTGGGCAGTGTGCTGAATTCATATTGATTGTGCATTTGAGGATCTCTGCTGTCTACCTCATTTAACCCTGTGGTTCAATGTGCTAAATCACATGTATTTCCATAGGTGCATCCTTCCTATGCTAAGTTTCCTTTGCAGCTGAGAGAATGTTATAAATTTACCTTCTGGCTATAATTATCCCATTAGTTCCTTTTTTACAAAAGAAACCAAGCAAACAGACTTTTGTCCAAGTCCCCCTTGTAAATTTACCTATCTTCATTTTTAAGCCCTGGGTTGCTCCATATGGCTGTGCTGCAGGTTTCACATGAACTGGAAGCTCCCTCATATGAAAAACCAGGCTTCTTCATATGAGCAATTGTTTGCAGATGTGAATACATGCTGCTACCATGGATGGAGTTAACCATTGGAGATAGCCATTATTAGCTGGAGCACTTGGAATTCTGGATGGATGTGTCTTAAAGCTGGCTGTTGATTGAATAGCTTGATCACGCATGTGCTTACATGGCTGCGAGATAATTTTTATTTCCTAGCAGTGACTGTATGACTCAGATAAATTTGGTTCTTTGCTTTAACTCCTTTTTCTTTACTATTTATCTGTTACTGGATATGATGAAGCATCAAGGTATCCGTTTGCTGTTTTGTAGTTCTTAGTCTTGACAAT
This sequence comes from Aviceda cuculoides, assembly GCA_035590195.1. Taxonomy (NCBI): domain Eukaryota; kingdom Metazoa; phylum Chordata; class Aves; order Accipitriformes; family Accipitridae; genus Aviceda; species Aviceda cuculoides. The sequence continues at coordinate 63,334,027 of JAVJGG010000074.1, forward strand.
CAGTCTAATCCAAGGCAATTTCTACCAAAAGCAGCATCCCGTTTCTTATCCTGGCTTTTGCTGGTAGGCCATGGATTATCACTGGGTTATAATGAGGAACCATTTACTCACCTTCAGAGGAGCTTTTCTTGTCTGAAGACTGATCCCCATGTCTTCTGTCTCCTGCTTTTTTAGATACTTTGCAGTGCTATTTTTCTACTAACAATGCTTTGCTGTGTTTGTCCATAGTGTATCCTACTAACCTGTAGTCTTGCGTGTTGAAGAAGCTCACCCTCTCCAAACCTAAAAGCTTAAGCAGATGATACGTAACTTTTTCTTCTCCCAGGTTTCACATCAGGGATCAGCTCAACAGTGACAGCTTGCTTGTCTGAAGCACAGAGGAAATGAGTAGCATCCGATGTCCTCCAGCAGTCAGGAGGAGAACAAAAGCCCCTCTGCTTCTAAGAAAGGGGATTCTCCTTCCTCTATGTACCAGTCACTTCTGTCACTGCCCAGCTTAAAAACAAATACATGTGTAGATATGCTGGGCACAGTAGTCTTCCGACAGGTATCAGCACAAAGCCTTCAGGCTTTCTGTGCTTACTACAAAAGGTTTAGAGACAAGAGAAGGCATCCTAATTCCTTCTTTAATTTTGCAAAATGTATGCTAGTGTGCAGACGACAACATAGAAGGTGACGTACTGGGACAAAACTCAAGGAACTGTTCACTCTCTTCTTCTCTCCCTGGTGTTGTAAAGGAAGGCCAAAATATCGTGTATTGGGAAATTACTTTCTTTTCTAAAGTGAGAGATGTTTCCAATAGCATCTTTTAATGGGTGACTTAGGGCCAGAGGCATCTGATTTATCTGCTGTTTCTTACGTGACTCTGGATCTTCTTTTGTGTACAGAAAGCTAGGGGTTTTATTATTATTATTGGCTCTTGGCTACAGTGATATTTGTGACAGAGAATTCCCTTGATTAATTATATGCTGTGCCTAAATTGCATTATACAGTCATCTGATCAGTTTTTTAAAACTTTTTAACATCTTTCCTGTTCTGAGAGGTTAAATAAGCTGATGGACAGAAATCACTTGGCTTTCCTTAAAGATCGTCCTCCCTTTACTCCATGGTAGCCCTGCAGACCTGCCAATTCTCCCACAGATGTGTGTCTTCTGATGCAATGAAGTACATTTCTGCTGTTTGCATGCATGTTATCTGCTCTTCACCTAGCTGCTTCTTAACTGCTGTGATTCATAGTCTTTTGACTGATATCACTTGAGTGAGATTTCCAGGAAGAAAATGCACTTTTTAGATACAGTAGCCTTTCAAAAATTCTTACTTAAATTATCCTGTTTTGCTTTTTTCCTTGCTTTCCTCTTTTCCTTTATTGTGTGTTCACCCTGTGACTGCATGCTGAGTCCAGCACTTCTAATTTCCTTGCATCTGACCTAAGGGGATTTAAAATTAGTTTTGTTCTTAAAATGTCCCCTGCCCTAGGTTTGCTTTCACAGTTTTGGATATGATTCTTAATTTGAGGATGCTGAGGTTACTTAGATATATGTGGTCACTGTTGTTCAGTGGCTTAACTGTAACTACCACTTCCTCAGGAGAGAACTTGATAGAGCAAGCCTTCTAATGACCTTCTGGCATACCAGGTTGTTTCTCAACTCTTGTCAGTCTGAAAGGTTACCCTTGCAATGGGGAAAAAAAGCAAGGGGAAAGCTTGGTTTGTTTGTTTTTTTTTTCCTTCTCTGTACTATCGTTTTTGTGGGATTGTGGGATTTTTGCAGGTGAACAGTGATTCCTTTTGTAGAAAAGAGTTAGAGTCTTCATCTGCCCAACCAAAAATTTTGAGACTGAGGACAGAATACAAAAGACAGAGCGTCGTGTGCCGTACTTGGATTGCCATGGGTATGCCTCTTTTGTGAATTGCGGTCTCCTTGAGGCAATCTAGCCTGTGTCTCAGAGCAGCAACCCTCATCAGGCTGCCCAGGTGGACTGTCCAGCCCTGGCGTGGGTCACCCAACTTTTCTGCCATTCACCGTAAGGAAGAAAGTTATGCTGCTGAGAAAACAGAAAACTGTGCCAGCAGGGTGGTTAGGTGAAAGGAGGCCACATCTTTTCTGATCTCTAACATCAGCTAATTACTTTTCTTCCTATAGTTGTAAAAAGCAGAGGTGGTATGGTTATGCCCCCCCAAAATACTGGTTTTCTGACTGCCCTTTTGTGATGCGTGGTGACCATTAGTTGTACCATAAGCCAATGTCAGGCTAAAACTGAGCAGTTTAGAACTTGTTAAAATGTCACAGGCTGTGAGAAATGGTTGTTCCTTCTGGAGTACACCTGTGTGAAACTTAAAGTCTTATGAAAAATAGTATCTCAAATAATACAGCTACTAGTAGCCCTAGATATCAGAGCTATCTTTATTCAGAAGGATAGGGGGTTTTTCTAAACAATAATGCCTTCCTCTCCACTAAGAATGAGGTTTTTTCCTGTCTTGGAGCTGAGATGAACTGTGAATATGTGCCTAGAGAAGAGAAGGGGTTGCAGGTTAAACACCTGTTATCCAATAACATGGTTACAACTCAGGCTGTTTCAAAAAGGTAGAAAAAGGAACAAGTTTGTTCCAGGGGAGAAATACAGTGTAACCTTTTGCCCTGAAACAGATGGATTTAAATCCTTTTCATACTTTTGATCTTGGTATTGTTCTTGAGGATCCTGCTTAATTGTAACAGTTAAAACTGCAAAGCACTACTCTGCAAGTACTGAATTGTTTTGAAGGCTCCAGCGTTTTGAGACGATTGTTTTCAATTGAACCAAAACACACTCCCCTCCCCAACCCAATTATTTTTTCCCAGACCAAGAAGTTGAAAAATGTTTCATTACACACCAAACACACACACACACCACTTTGCTTTTGAAGTTATAAGAAGCTAGAATTAATGTTTTTAAAATGAACGACTCTGAACTACAAAATCACTTCTGTTTTAAATCATGTGAGAATGAAATACTTCAGACTTTTTTCAGGTTTTCTGCTAAAATATTCTGAACTGGCCCAAATCTGCAAAACATTTTTGAATTACTAAGCCTGCACTCTTTTTAATCCCTCTTGCTAAACAATTAATCTCAGCAAAAAAAAGAATGGAAGAAATGTCGTCATTTTCTGTGTTCATAAACTTTTGGCTTCAGTTGTGCTATCTGACAGTAAGATTTGCAATCTGCCGTATGTGTGGGGAGAGAGGAAGTAATTTTTAATGCAAAACACTTTTTTATGAACAGTTTAGTTAATTGGCTTTCCTTAGCAATATTAGAGAAGCAGTAAATGTTTGGTCCTTCTTTCCCTAATAGGTCTGATTTGGGGGGTTTTGGTTTTTATTCTTGGATTTTACCAGGTTTATATCCGGTTATGTATTTGTTAAAGTTTCAGCTGCTGTATTCCCATGGCTATCTTCAGTCTCTGAGGTACACCTCTTGTACCACTGTTAAAATATCATGTACAAAACTAAAGTTACTATTTCTGTCTTTTTTAAATCAATTTTTAAGAGCGAATGTTAGAAATAGCCCATATCTTAAATTACTCCTTTCTGTTTAAATCACCTCCATTCCGCTAAACTTTAGTAAGACTACTCTATGTCTCTAATATTTCTTCCTAACTTCGAAACTGGCAGCCAGCCTTTCAGCCATGGAAGTGGTCACTTTTAAAAAGTTTGTTAGTTAGTGGCATCCTCCGTAATACAGATACTTTATACAGTCAAGAAAAAATTAGCTTACAGGTTTTGTTTATTTTAAGAAATCAAATCCTCCAGAAGAGTAAACAAAACCTGTAAGTGTATGTATGTTTCCTCTGTGTGAATTCTTTTTCCCTTCATAGAAACAGCTGGGTGACCAAAATATCGCAGTTTTTTAATGTATTTCCTGACTTCACGTTACGTTAAAATATGCAAACTTTTCATGTTCTCTGAAGAAAAGTGATACTCTCCTAAGCGTCAGCTCTGTGCATAACTACACAGAGTTTGTCTGATGCATTAGAAGATGCTTTTGCAGAACAGAAAATCTTTTTTTTTTCATGCTTAATGCAAAAAGGAAAGCAACAGGAGTTTATTTGTAAAAACAAATTCAACAAAAAATTCCAGCATAAATTGTACACAGGTCAAATATTAAATGATGTCCAACATTCTAAATATTTGTCCTCTATCAAAATGCATTAGAGTTCAAGTTTTAAGGTGTTATTTTCCCCCTAGTACTCTGTGTAATGTTTTCCACTCAATGCGTCTTTTCCTTCCTTCTGGTTTCCATTAGTTCACTTTGAGCAATTCAGATCATTCTCTGAACAAGCTAATTCTTTCTTGTGGGAATTAAGTTATACAGTATTGTTTCTTTGGTATTTGAATATCCATCTGAAATACTTGAGTGCTGAGTACCACGTATGATGTTTTTCAGAAGAACTGCCAAATTACACATACTTACTCCTTAGGAATATTTTGAGTAAAAACACTTGATATTTAGAGTTTGGCAGCCTGAATATTCAGTAGATGTTATGTTTGCGGTGAAATTAATTAGCTTTAATAGAGTGAGTCGTGCAAATGGGAACACTATCCATGTACCAGTTAAATGTTAGTGTAAATGAAGGATAATGGTGGTATTTTGTAATAAATACAGCATAGATTTTAACACACTTTCCTCACTTTCCTGTAGTGTTTTCCATGTGCTTGTCCTGAACGTAGCAATTGTAGGAGCTGGAGTAGCAATGGCAAGATTTTATCCGAATATAGGAGGTATCATAAGGTGAGTGTTGCTTGCACAGTGAACTTGCCTGTGGTGTTGCTGCATGTTTGCCTCTTGATGTTGAAAAGGAACAGTATGAGTGCAGGTAATTCTGTCTTTATATTTTGTGAGGCTTACACCTTTCTAACTTGTAAGTAATGATTTAGAAGTATGAGCCATCAGCTATCTGTAATTGTGCCTCTGTATCTGAGGTGATTGGGATGATTCCCCAAGTTTCATTGGAGCTATCTGAGGGCCTTGTAGCTATACAAATGAAAGACTATGGTGTCAATAGAAAAAGCTACTTGGCTATTGTGTGGCTTCTCTCAAGTTTTTGTTCTGTGTTAAGACCATTTGAAGCTGTTTTGAATGTCCTTAATAAAAATCCAAGAAAGCAAGTAACTTTAAAGGGAAAAGTGACATAAAAGTTGTACTTCTAAATTATATCTTACATTTACCATGTTAATAAACACCTAGGATTTCTGTAATTGAGAAAGATTAGGGGAAATAATCTAATGAGTTTTATTTTCTACATTTGACACCACCATTTTTGTAATCATTGTCATTCATTCCTTGTTTGCATCTTTCTTAAAGCAACCAGGAGAGGGAGGTGTTTAAAAATATAGAAATCTGCAATTATAAAACCAGAATGACAGGCTCGGTGGCTGATCTTTGAGTTTTTTTCCATTTCCTTACATTTTTTCTACCTCTCCTTTCAGTGAAAATTCTTGTATTCCAGTGGTAGAGATGGTCTAGTTATTAATTCCAAATAAATATCATGCAGTACATTTCTCTGTTTTCAAACTGATCCTGACTTCTGCTAATGTGTTCATTCTGTGCATAATAATCAAACATTTTGAACAGTGAATTTCCAGCTGATAAATTGTCTATATACAGTCTAACTTAGATCTTTGCTGGTTTTGTGCTGCAGATGGTTACTCTGTATTATGATGTTTCCTCTGTCTAAAAGGAATGTTCAAATATTTAAAATAAAATATGTTGTTAGTTAATAATGCACATTTGACTGCAGTCTAGCCTATTTAGTTGGAAACTCACAATAGGGGAAAATATTGAGAAGGTTTTGATAAGCAAGGGAGTGGTTAGAAAAAGAACATTTAAGTGTTTCACTTGCTGTGATGGATCATGTTACCAGGAGGGCATGTTGATCTTTTCAGGTCTAGAGAATGGTTTGCTAGAAGCTCATTAAATAAATTAAAATAAAAGTTCCAGATTCAGGAGGATTTCTCTGCTTACATGCTTTAACATGCGTCCCCAGATGGCTGGGGTGCAATGAGATTTGGAGTTCTGATGGTAAAGGATGCCTAAAAATGGATGCACTGTCCAGCCTTTTTCTGTTGTGTGTGACAAATTTCCCCAAAGAAAGTAGAAACATCAAGTCAAAGATAGGGAGTCAGTCCCCAAAAGCATCTGGAGATGTGACTGAAACATCAGAGGCATGTCAGAGTGCAGCTACACGGGAGCAGGGGCTGAGCAAGTGAAGGGCATAATTAAATGCCAGCGAAGGACAGCAAGGAACAGAAATTGATGTTTAGCAACTGCAGATAGTCATTGTTCAGCCAGGCTGTTCATTGGTTTGAGGGAGAAAAATGACCACAAGAAATAAGAGTTAACACAAACGATTCTTTTTTTTTTTTTTTTTTTTTTTTTGCTTCTTCCTCTCTCCCTGCCTTTCCTCAGATACTCTGGAGCAACATGTGGTCTGGCCTTTGTATTCGTGTATCCATCCCTCATCTACGTGATCTCCCTGCATCGTGCCGGGCAGCTGACGTGGCCAGCATTGATCATTCACATCTTTATAATCCTCCTTGGACTGGCTAATCTGATTGCACAATTCCTATTGTGAAAACTCCCCCTTCTCCCTGTAGCTGTTACAAGTGGTACTGTGACATTTGGCAACAGCCTTGAGCAACACTGTCACACATGAGAATGAACAGTCCTCAATATGATCTTCCTGAGAAAAGCTGCACCTTTGAAACAAATTCAAAACACATCTTTCAGGCGCTTGATGGGAAACCTATCTTGCTCGTCTAAAAACAGAGCTTACTGAGAAGTGAAACAGTTCAGATTTGAGTGAAGTAGTTCTCCTGTTTTTCCTGAACATACATCAAATGTTAATGAAACTCAAATATTTTAATTTTTTACAGCACACTTCTCAAAACACAGTTTTCAGCCTCAGGCCATAGAACTCTTCTTTCCTCCAAAGGAACTTTGGAGTTACCTTTATTAACAAACATGCTTTTGCAGTATGGTTCAGTGACTGTTTGAAATACTCTTTTGTTGTAGTTATTCTCCTGTTTTGTTTGGAAAATGAAGAAATTATTGTCTTTCCTTTTTTTTTTTAGGTTAATTTATAGTCATTTGGGTCAAAATGCACTCTTAATTTTGAATATGCTATTAAATTGTTTTGGCAATATTTTTCCTCTAGGAAATTCCAACTAAGAGAGACAATAAACTCATGTCTCAGTGTTTTATTCAGAACCAATATGTACACAAGTTATTTGTGATCTTATAATGAAAAGAGTCAGGAGGATTAAAAAAATTAGAACAAGACAATTAAAATTAGTATTCCAGGCTTGACCTCACTTCAACTCTGTTAACTGGGCTGTTATGTACTGTGAAGTTGTCTTGTCAGGAGTTGCATGTGGTTTTATGGATGCATGTTGGACACAATGTTCATCACAGGCTTGCTCCCTCCCTTGCAGGGTCTTCCTCTAGTGGTCTCTCACTATGCGCCTCCACTACATTACTCTAGACATTTTGGATGTGAGCAGAGAGACAAACCCAGCACTCTTCAGAACTGTGGACTAAGTCAAATAGTTTAAGTTTTAAGTAATTCCTAACAGAAGCTGGAAGAATTGGGGAAGGGTTTTGTCGTGTTTTTTTTTTTTAACTTCTTGTTTACTAAGAGGGTGTACATGCATAAGCACACATACACCTTCCTTCACCTGCCATCTGTGAGTCATGAGTCTTAACCCAAAACATGCAATAATTAAGTTGCCAGGCACTAGTGGAATGTCATATTTTGTGGTTGGAGAGAGAGTAAAAACTCCTCTTTGTACAGAATTTCAGTGTATTAAAATAATCAACAAATGTAGAATGATTGAAAGAGGACTCTGAGTAATGCTAAATCCCAAAGTAAGTAAAAGAGAAAAAAAGTTAGAGTGATGCAATATTTGTGAAGTAGGAGTTGAGTTGGGAAAGATAATGACATTGCAGGGTAAGAGTTTGCATTTACATCAGAAAGACAATGAAAAGTATAACCTAGATTATTGCCATGCTTCTCTGGGAAATTATGTGAATTTTTGTAGTAATAATGTAAATCCATTTGTTTGAGTTAGGCTCCTCAAACTGTGTAAATGACACTGACTCGCATAAATGTCCTTTGATTTGTATGAAATACAAGATCATATGGGTTTGGAATATTATCTGCAGAATAGAGTAATTATTTCAGATGCTGTCTTTTTTTCTTCTGAAACTTTGTGCCTTTGAATCAGAATTGGTGAATACATCCATCATCTGTACTGTATTAGAGAGAAGTATTTGCCCCACCCTAGTCATTTTCCCTGTGTAAACTCCATCTTCCACTGTTTGGTTTCCTTATTCTCTAAAGCATATCTGTCCACCCTTTTTGCTGCCTGACAGTGAGCGTATCTTGCAGTGCTGACCTCATTAGCACTGGCCAACACATCTGCTTTTTAGGGACTGGGTCTGACCTCTCCCAGAAAATACTTCCTTGAATGTCTAGGTGGTCATCACGGCATGTAACTTGTTGGCTGCGTTCCCTCAATGTTCTTAGCAGTGTATTTCACCATTTAAACCTGGTTTGTTTTTTTTTTTACTTTCTGACAAACTTCCTCTTCTTTCCAACAAATTTTACAAATTTACAGTTCCACAGTTACTTGATAGAGAAGTACTTTAACACTGAAAGGAAAGGACAAAAGATGCAGGATTCAAGCATCATTGGCCCATTCACATTAAGCTCTTGTGTTTATTTATTGTAGATTCAGTGTTTAATTTAGGTACAAACCCTGATGAGTGCAGGTACTTCAATTTGATTATGTCCATCTGTGTTCTATCTGGAAATGATTCCATTAGTTAAATCCTTGCCATGGAAGCAGACAGTAAAATGCCCATTGACTTTAGCAGAACTAAATTCTGTTAGGATCTAGTAGTTCAACAGGAATTCCCGAGTAAGACAGAGTTCACAGTGAAGTGTCTTAATTGCATCTTCTATCTGTTTGTGTCTTTTCCAGTTCTGCAGTGTACAATGATCTGAGTTAATATTTAGAAGGAAATTATTCTGTACCTTTCCAAAAGCCTATTTTAGCTCTGGGTTAGAGATAGGTTCTTGCTGCACTGTTTATTTATACAGGCTTTTAACAGCTTCGATTTTCATTATAAATTGGTAAGTATTAAAGTGATAACAACTATTTCATTACACTGATCAGCTGAAGTGCGTTTTCTTATGATAATTTTTTTTTTTTACTACATGCAGTTGAGATATTCATAAGAGTCAGAAGCAAGTTACAAGTGTGTAAGTAGAGGGCATTTTCAGGGTTTGGATTTTTTTTTCCAACAGTCAACATCCTATATTAAGTTTAATTTAAAATTTAAAATTTATTTAAAATTTAATGGCAAATTAAAAGGTCTAAATGTAGGTTGCACCGTCTCTTTTCATGCAAGCACAAAATGTAGTTCTCCACAAATGCACATTTCATCTCGTTTGCTCATGCGACCTGCAGTGATGGCCAGGTAATTCCAATTCCTTACATTCTCTGTTCCACCAAATCATTGTGTGATTCAGTGGAGCAGAAAAAGTAATATACGGACCCAGTGGTGTATTGTGAAATGTCATTTTTACTTTGTCATAAAAGAAAAATAACTTATGCTGGAAATAATTTAATTCTATCTTTACATCTGAGCTTTGCTGGAGTAAGCTGAGAGGTAAAATACTGTCAGCTCTGGGCATTGAGTAAGAGTCTAAGGTTTTCTTCGTAACAGTAACAGTACCAGGCTCTTTGTTTAGCACAATCCCTACCTCACTGCACTCTGAAAATCCAGTCCTCCTTATTGTGTGGTAACTCCGTGATGATGCAAACTGAAGTTTTCATTGCAGGAGGCTCAAGCAGCTGTAATCACCTGTGCTGATGCCATCAAGCTAAAATCCAGATCTCAAGGTACATAAGGCATTAACCCAGCATGACCTTTGGACATTGCCAAAGTATCAGTGGCCAGGGAAATTCCGAGGAAGCTCCAAGAGCAGTTGTGGATGTGCCTGTGTGGTGAAATTGTGGACCTGTCTGTGGGTGATTATACACAGGCTGAGCACTGAGACCAAGGGATTAGTTTTTCAGTGGCAGCTTTGTAATGAATAGAAGTAGTTGTACTTTCTAAGGGCAAGGACAGAAGATGGGGCTGTTAGGTCTCCCTTTTGCCATGATGAGAGAAAGAATTGCCTTCTCCATCCATGCCTGTGCTTGTACTAACCTCGTTGCCTTCTCTATAATGGCCTAGCATTATCTGTTCCAGTTTCTTAATGTTATTGTGGCCCAGATTCTTTCTTTCAGTTCTAGCAGGCTTCAAAATCTCTCCTGTGCTTTATTAGCTCTGTTTCCCCTTCCTCTTCCAGTCGCTTGCAGCTGCATCTCTTCCTAAAAAACAGTTTTTCCTGTTCTGTCTGGATTAATAATATAATGTTAATGTATTAAATCCTGTAGCTCAAATGATCTGCACAGCAAACATGGGCATTCGGGATTAAAATGTTGGATCATTTAAACAAAGGGGCTTAGGGAGGACATTTTATGTACAATTCCCTTTTTTTCTTAAAAGGTCAGCCTTTTGAACTCCACGTACAAAAGGTACATAAAGATAATGGCATTTGGTTGCAATGCTGAATGCTTTGTCGGATTGACTGTCTGCCCACCCAACCTCCAGACTGTCCCCTCCTCCACCAGGTTTCCACACTTTCCATCTTGGGGTTGGCTTTTGATTACATGATCACGTAACTGTTTTTCCATAGGGTGTCAGCTTCAGAGAGTGAAGGTTGCAAGAGCAGTTGGTTCCTTATCATTGCTCAGACCTGGCATCTCCTAACTTTGAGTGCTGGACTTTGGGCAAATGTTAATTAACATGCCAGAATGTGCAGTGAGCCCTAAGGTTGGTTAAAACTCCTTTGTGGCCCCCGTCCATGATTTCCCTCCAGTGTGGCTTAAGAGTGGAAGGCTGAGAGGCAGCAACAGTATAACTGAACGTGGAGCTGGTTTGGGAAGGAGGTGAGACTTCCTGGAGTAAGTGAGATGGTGGAATCTTTGATACACAGTCTGCATTCTGGGAAGTCCCGGAGACTCCTGTGTACATACAGCCAGACTGGTGCTGCAATAGCTGTGTTCTGCAGCAGAATGGTAGTTAAGGGAGGTGAGAGACGTGGTAGCCTCTGGAAAGCATATTTTTGCTACAGAGGACAACTGGACTAAACATCTGTCACGATTATAGTGGATATGAAGACATGTGAGGAAAAATAATAATGGGAAAAGGATTAGTGCTTGGTAATAGCTAGTACCAGCTGTACCAGCAAAACAGTGTCCTTCTTGCCTTCAGTTGGAAGCAGAAATTAATTTCCATGAGCAGTTCATTAAATTGGGGCTTGTCTTCAGTAATGAAAATGCTATTTTAGCAGAGCTCTCGGTAACTTCCTAATAGGAAGTAAAATATTAACGATATGCAAAGCACTGATAAGTTTGTTTTAGCTCATTATATGGTGCTTGACAGGGGAGTACAGTGTAAGCTTTTCCCTCTGAGTTGATATTCTTTGAGGTTGGAGTCACAATCAGCGTGTTGAATTTCTTCTGCGGTTGAGAACACCATTAAACTTTTCTTGGAAAGGAACAGGACTCAACTTGCCAGATCCTCTCTACCTCTCACTCCTGTAATTTCAGATGGTGGAAACAGTGCTACGTAACTGTTGCTCTGTGGTTTCTGTTTCCAAACACTAACTGATACAAGTGGGGAGGGAGGGCTCTCTTTCTTTTTTCAATTTTACCTAATTATGGCTTTTCCCGTGTACCTCCTTTTTGTACTCCTGAAGTAGATTAAACAGTCCAGATGAAAAATGTGGCTTCATAGAAAACATTTTTTGGTCCCTCCTTAGTATGTTTATATTACAGCTTGGCTAAAGTTCACTGAATTATTTCGAATAGCCCAAGTACTGTTTGAAAACTGCTGTCCATGTGTTTCTTTTCATCATTGTTTGAATGGTCTTTTTTCAATTCCGTGGACCTTGTTCACTTCTGACATTTCATTAAACTGTTAGAGGAAGTCGAGATTAGTCAGGTCATTTCAAATCAACACAGCGAAGTCATTCAGCTGCAATATGAGAGGAGGAGAAATGCCTACACATTGAGTTCCAGGGCGGATACTAAATGCCACACCAAACAGAGACATTGTCCCCACTGCCCAGCTGGCTTCATCTCTTAGAGCAAAAGGAGATTGTAGTACAAAATTACTGCAGGACATTCAAATTACAGGCCGGTTATGGGAGGAGAGGGGAGGCTGTTTTGCACTGAAGCTCAATTTTTATCTCCTCAGTGAATATCTAGTGTTTTGCATACAGATGTGTAATAAAAGCCCAAGTCAGGATACTAAGTTAGCAAAAGGAAACTCGGGGACATCCCTTCGCCTTCCAGTGTACGAGTTCAAGGAGTCTGGGCTGGTACAGGGTGGCAGAGGCAGTGAAGATGATTCCCACTGATGCTTTGTGCTGTCTTTGTGGGTTTGGGATCTGGGAGAACTTGTGTTCACTCCTCTCCTCTCTTCTATAGAAGATCAACACTCTTTACTAAAGGAAGGCTGAATCTCACCTATCCCGTCTGCAGTCCTTTGGCTTGAGAGGGAGGATTTGCATAACTGAAGTCCTCTGTTATGGAAATATAGCTACTATTTAGGGTGCAGCCAGATAGACAACAATGGGCAAAAGATCATATCCTGCCTCTGTGAAAGTTACCATGAGCAGTTTACTCCTGCCTGGGAAACTGCTGTCTTTTTCCCAAGACTAGATTTGTTAATCCCTTGATATCTCATTTCTTTGTGGTGTCACCAACTTCCTATTTTTACAGTGGTGGTCGTTCAGGTTTACATGTAATCTTGTCTCTCCTCTTGATACGTCTTACACAAAAAGAGTGAGAAGTTAGGTGTAACAAAACTTGCTATTCTTAATGCTGGGGGGTGTTGGATTTTTTTAAACTAACTGAAGTCTGGCCTAAACCAATATTGGTCTATGAAAACAGTGAGCTGCAACGGCATATACTGTTCCTGCTCCTATTCCAACAGAAGAATTCAAGTTTAATTAAAGAAAAACAGAAGATGACAGTCTTTACACTGTGAGTGCACTTGTTTATACCACAGAGGACACATTATCTGCAGGCAGCCAGGTACCCCATCATAGCAATTGCAATAAATGATGGGCTGGAACTCTCCAGAAATAAATTCTTGCCTAAAGGTGCACGTTTTTTTGTTGCTTTCTTGTCTGTTTTCGTAGATAACTCAGATGCCCAAATGAGCTCCTTTCAGACAGGTTTGTTCACCTGATTTGCACGTTGGCAATAAATTGCCATTTAGTGTCATTGAAGGAGTATGTACGTGACCACAGGCTCCCATACCTTCCTTGAGAGCTTATGAGACTGTCCCAGTTTTTTCCACAGTGAAATCTGCCCTCAATCCCCATCTGCACTGGAATGTCTATACTCACCTCCGAGGCCAAACTGCAAGTAAACTTCAGCCATTGGGTAAACTTGTTAAAAACTTGGCTTCTATTATTTTATTGTGATGGCACCACACTGTTTTCTTTAGCACATGACTGGGTCTTTTGCCTTCATCCCATGTGTTTATACAGGGAAAATCAGGCCATTGGAGAGCAGAATGTTTTAACATTGCATATGCTTCCCAATGCACCCTGACTAAAGCAAGTCTCTTAAAAATTAATCTGATAAAATGATCCGTGTTGAATCAGGGATAGAAACATATCAACCCTGCTTTATCCAGTATGTGAAGTGTCTGGAAAAAATTCACTGAAAAGTAAGATCCATAAGAAAGACAACTACAAAAAGAGAAGCTTTAAAAGTCATCAAAATGCACATAAAATTTTCTGGCAAGGGCAGCCTAGACCTCTGGCTTACTTGGGATGGTTGCCATCAGTAGGAATTTTTCCCTTTGCTTTCGGTGGGCACTGATTCAGGCCTTGGAGAAATTGCTCTTGAAAAGATTTTGGCAGTTAGGGGAAGATTCCATCAGAAACAGAGGGACTCTGCCTTCCACGCAAGGAGCTGGGTATACTTCAGCAGCTGCTATTTGGGTGCAGTCAGGCCTGCATCACAGTTTACGTGCTATATTGTTGAGTGTGATATAACAGATTAACCTTTTAAAAAATTCACTGAAAAGGTGAGTACCAAAGTAAAGCACAGAATATAAGCACAATCTGGGGTTTTTTTTAACTTTTTTTTTGTGCAGTGATAATACATAGAGGAAAAAACAGAATACTTTTGAAGTACTCTCAGCTAGCTATTTTATCCCAGGGTGGATCTTGCTTTTCTTTGACTCCTTGGGCAATAATTTACAAGCACTCTGGGATTCGTGTGTAGTTGCATTGTTGCTCCCCTATGCACTTGTTCTTTGCCTGTTAGTTATTTTGTCAGCAGTGTTTCTCTGTGGAGTATTTTGTAGCACTTGAAGCACACGGAAAGTATGCACCAAGCTGAACCTGCTAAATTTGGTGAATAATCCGTTGTGTGTAGATGCTGTCATGTATTTCTGGGGGAGAAAAAAAACACTAAGGGCACTCTGTCCTCTTCAAAAACACTTGTAAGGAGCTTTAAAAGATCCTCCCTTTTCTAAGTGGTGTGCGAATTTCCATGCAGTTCACTACCTTCATTACTGACTAAAGCCACAAACCTCAAGCCAGCAGACAGCTGGAGAGGAGCTGTCAACTTTTTTGACCATGTTTATTTTAAAATGTTAAGCCAAAGTATATATAGAGTCACGGAAGACTCAGAACTCAGCTCTCTGCCACGTGCTTCTCCATCAGCCCCACCACTTGTCCATTGTATCGCACTGCTTTTTAGAGCAAGTAATCCAGTTTTGCTTAACCTAACTACCAACTGTTCCTGTTCTGGCATTCCCAATGGCAGTTCTTCAGCAGAGTGGCCCGTCAGGTATCTCTGCGGAGGAGCCACCGACCTGTGCGACTCAAGTAGAAAGAAGCTCTTTTGGGAATCTAGAGGCCTAAGCCCTCACATCCTGGTGCTGACCTGTTTAGAGAGGGCACCGCTGGGTATGCCTGACACACAAATAACATGCCCCTATCTGCTGTTGCTTGAACACCTGAAGTACACATTGCACCCTTCTGTCATGATGTTTGCCCGTGCTGGGCTGTGATCAGTTTCATCACGCAGCCACCTTGATATCCAGTCCAGCAGGAGGATGAGTGTGTGACAGCAGTCAAGGGGACAGCCTGGCTCTCAGGAATAGTAGAACCTCACAGTGCTAGCTCTAAGGATTTTGATCTCTCGTGTGATGTATTAGCCATGATGGCCTGAGTGAATTCAAGAGGTATGTTTCCCACTGGCAGTAAAGGGGAGGGAGCAATCGCAGATGGGCTGGTATAATACAGGTAGACACAGCCGCTGCTGCTCCAGGCTATGTCCAGTTTCCAGCCATTCACACCTGAGGGGGGTTGCCCTCCAGCTGGCAAATACATCGTCACTGCTAAACTTGGTACAACTCTGCGGTCTGCTTTGCTGTTCTTACTTCAGGAACATTCAAAGGGGATGAAATGATGCCTTACTGAGCACACCAAAGCTGTAGAAGAAATAATAGGACATGAATAGAAAAATGGCATGCAATGGCAAAAGCTAGCTCAGGACACGCGCAGTTCCACCCAGAAACCTAGAGGTGCAGGGACAGAGGAAAGCATTGTGTCATTGTTTCCATCTTCTTACCACTCACAAGAGTATTAGTAAGATGCTCCCAAGCTTAACCAAGCTCTCGCTTCAGCCAGATATTCAAAAGCAACAGCCAGTCACTATGTGCTCCCTTGGAACCAGGTTAGAATTACAAAGCTGTAAGTGAATGATCTCAGCGCAGGAGAGCTGAATTTCTTCAAAAAGCTGTGCAAGTGGGGCAATCAAACATGCAAATCCATCACACGCTGTGCTTTTGTAGCTGAGGCAAGAGCCTATGCAGTCTCTTAACATTCTGTATTAGACTGTAAACCTTATGAGACAAACGGAGTATGTTACTTATAAAGCTGTAGGCAATATGGAATGAAAAGTCATTTTCCTTAATAAATTATTTCTATGCTTTTAAAGGTTTGGGTCCTCAACAATATGGGGGGTTTTTTTGCTAATATTAAATTAATCCCTTTTGGAAGAGAGAGATTCTGTTGTGTAGCCCTCCTTGCAACTCTTAAGGCCAACATAGCATTAAATAAACTGAAACAATTTGAACTTTGTAGACATTTTCTGCTGTGAAACAACTATTACAGAAATAGCATTTAAGAGTGTATCTTTTTTTGCCTTCAAGAGTTTCAGAGTAGTCCTCCTTTTTCAGTTTCAAGGTGACCAAACAGTTCCAGTAATTTCTAATCTCCCTGCCAGTTTATTATTAGTGCAACTGGCTACAAACCAGCTGACTGATGTCAGTCTCATAATAAAGAATGACAAAGCTAGACAAGGGTCCCGTGAGAAACTGAAGGAGGAGGATCAAACACAATTGTAAATCTGTGCAGGAGACTACAAGGTCTCTGGCAAAAGCTTTACTGCCTTTTATAGCACTACTTATTCAACATATTTTCTTTCTTTTCCTTTCCCAGGTGTGCACAAGTTGCATTGTTCTCTGTTTGGTTGTTTGGGTATTTTTAATATGTCATGTAATGGAGTACATGAATATTCTTATTTAATGTGAGTGCAGAACTCTTTATTTAATACGATTCATTAACATATCCCACAAGGTAGAGCATCTGTAATTATTTGCTGTGTTGCCAACTGCAATCTTAGGTTTGCATCTTGCAGTTATATAAATGAATTGTAGTTGTGAAGAAAAGCCATGTTTTCAAGGCTGCAACGGCAATTTTTCCAGCTATTGTGTGCACAGGAATGTGGCTGCACACAACCAGAGATCTCCAGACATCAGTAAAGCTTATGGATCCTGTCAGCTGCAGAACCAGAAACTTAAGTGTTAGTGTAAAAGCCACCCGTGTCCTTCCTTCATCCTTCAGTGGCTCTGTTCTCGGCTTAGCCTTGTCTGATTTTGCAACTAAATTTTTAAGAGTGGTGTAGAAACGTCACTGCAAAAAAACCAGACAATTGCAAGAAATCTGGATTACTTGAGACAGGACTAGAATATATTATAATCTGGTTCTCCTGGACTTCTTAGCACTAGGTTAAAAAAGATACCAGATTTAGGTTGCTCTTCATTACTGTGTCTAATTCTTACCGCCCTGCTGTTCAGGGTAGGTTCTTAGAGAGAGACTTGTATCCACAGGAGTAAGATTTGTGGAAACCATCACTGCTAAAAAACAAATTGTGATCTAGCCAGCAAGAATGCTGTAGAGAAGGAAGTGTTGTAGGAAGTGCTGTTGGCAGTTACACACCTCAGTCTGAGCTGCAGGGACATGGCATGTCACTCTTCTCGTTATAGCTAAGAAAAGCTGTTGCATTTTCCGTATTTACATCTAAAGTCCATTCAAACTGTACTTATCTGAGCTGTCCCTGGGATCCAGTACAAGATACTCTGCAAATCAGTACATCTCTGCGAAAGACATCTGGACTTCTGCACTCAGAAAAGTGTTTTGAAGAAAATCTGAGTCTCAACAACTGTTTTCATCTCATTTTCCATTGCCTGAACTGTATCTTTACTGTCATCTGTTCTACTCTGCTGGTGATAAAAAGTTTCCAACCTTCAGGCAATATGAATATGTAAAGCATTCCAGCAGATTCAAATACCATCTTGCCTCAGTGCAAATCTACAAAGGTGGTTTTCCAGCACACATTAGGCAACACCTAACCTTTGAAAAATTCACTCTATTTCAGCAGACAAGTAATGTGCTTTGGGAAGAAATCAAACATGACTCCTTCAAGACAGACTATCAATTCAATTGAATTGCCTTTAGGATTCAATTTCTTATTTCCAGATTTCCACATGTTATGAAGTAGTCACATTTACAGAGGGCAAAAGGTTTACTAGGAAGGCACATAGAGCCTCATGATGTCTTTTGTTCAAGGAAACCACCAGTACATTAAAAGAAAAGGAAAAAAAAGCCAAAGAAATGAGGCTTTTGCTATTCTTTCTTCATATTTGTGATGGCACCTAATGATTAGAGAAGGCCCCAAGTTTTTGACTGCAGTATAGTTTCTTACTTTTTGCAATTTCAACAGATTTGGATATGACCATTTCAGTCCAAGCCTAATGCTGCTAATTCTTTATTATTACCCTTTCCTCTAGTTCATTTACAAGCTGCAGTGAACGTCTCTATAGAGAGGTCAAGATTTCACAAAGGATGAAATGCCTCTCTTTAGCAGTAAGACCCAGAGTACGAAAAAGAGGGGAACTGAGAAAAATCTCCATGGAGGATTACTCCAGGGCTTGTGGAGTAGGCAAGTTATCTTGCTCCCTGGCATCAGTGAATCCCTTCATGACCGTATGGTTAAGGCTGGTACTTGTCATTCTCTCCACTTTACCTTCTTCCTCACCTCTCCCCATGGTTTCCCATGCCTCTAAGAGCTTGTCAAAACACACAGTGCAGGGAGGATCCACAGGAAATGTCATGTAGCATTAAGACCTAATATCATTGCATTAGGTACTGAAAGAAAGAGAAAATGTGTAGAGTAATGCTCCCTTCCACCTTCCTGTTCTCTTTCCTTAACTTAGAGTCTAGCTCCCCAGAGCTAAATGTTAATCCAATTGAAAATTGTTGTAACCAACTGGAAGGGCACAGAAATGTAGAAGGTAAGTGCCCATCTTTATACATGGTCATCAGGTCAGGGATTAATTAGACTCTGCCATCTGTAAGAGGATACTGATGACTACAAAGAATTGGGACATTTGTTTTACATCTGTAGCGATAGAAGCTCCAGCAGCACAGTGGTCGCCTAACTGAATTGGGGCAGTGGTTCAATACTGACTCAGAGGGAAGTGTGCCAGCAGCACCACTGAATGTGCATTACATATAATACAGCAGGAAATTTGGACAGCGGCTTGTTATAACACTGTTTTGGAAATGCATGAGTCACTGTGTTTCTGGAATCTGAACCTTTCTCAGCATGTTTTTGTGCTATATACCCTGTCACGTCGTTTGAGAAAGCCTGAAGGACCGATGCTGAGTTAGTTTGTCCAGGATCTTCATATTGGAATACCCTAATCCATCTCTGTCATCTTTCTTCCTGTTTCCAAAAAAGCAGAATGCAATCCACTATTTTCTTCCATTGTGAA
The DNA here is from genome assembly GCA_035590195.1 of Aviceda cuculoides. NCBI lineage: Eukaryota > Metazoa > Chordata > Aves > Accipitriformes > Accipitridae > Aviceda > Aviceda cuculoides. Next base: position 63,353,269 of record JAVJGG010000074.1, read on the forward strand.
ATATTATTTAAAACACTTTTGTAATTGACACTGATGTCCTTTATTAGAGCAACCCGCTGAGCCTTTCACCTCAGCCATTGTACTCACTGACTTCTCTGATGCTTTCAGATGAGGCTCCCCCACTTCTTACTCCTTCACACCACCGTGCCTACAGCACTCCTTCACCATTCTATTTCAAAATGTTTCTTGCAAGACTAAACACTGACAGCACTGATAAAATCACACAGGCGCTCTGCAGTAACTAAACATGCCAGCGGAGCCCTCTGCATTTCCTTTGCTTCCTTTCTCCTCTTCCAGTGCTGACAGTTCTCCAGAGCTGCACCCCTGTCTCTGCATGCTTAGCATCCAGGTACCGCTCTGAACTGCACTGCACTGATGGCAGAAGGTCCCTCCCTCTAACAAATGTCATAAACAACACCTTGGCTTTTTTCTACTTCTTGCGCTAGAATCTAGTGCTGAACTGAATTACAATTAAAATGATTTTATTTAATCTGATAAATACAGGTATGCACATGTGCACAGTCACACACTCCTTCATGGGACATTTAAATGGAGGTGTATTCTGAATTATCGAAGTGTGAGAAAAGTCAACAACATGATTGTGCTACAAGCAGGCTGCAGACAAAAGGGAAGCTTCCCACCTTGCAAACAATTACATGTTTTGGATTGAGCATTTGGGCAAACAAGTCTCAGCAAGGATGAGTAAGATTAAAGAAATGCACTTAGGAAGGGTGAGGGCTGAAGACTGACAGCTCTGTGACGGTGTCCATCCTAAGCCTGATTCACAAAGTCTTCTATGCCTAGCAGGCTTTTTAGATATCAGCACTTAGGCATATTCACCATGTCTGTGACACAACCCTGGGGGCATCTGCAGTCATCCCTGGAGTCACAAGAGGGCTCAGAGCCTAACTCACGCCTGAGAGCAAGGGAGATGCAAAAAAAACTGGGTTTCTCCAGTCTTTGTCACCTTCTGATCCTGGTCAAGCAGGAATAGCCAAGGCACACCAAAGTGTCCCTTGAAACACAGCCAGGAAGCAGATGGGTTATGTCCTGCCTGTGTCTGGCAGTAGAAGCACTCAGCTGGGAGATGGGAGATTTGGGAAGCTGAGTTCACCCTTCTTTTTCCATGACACATGTGGAGCAGACTAACAGCAAAAGCTACAATCTCTCAGAGATCTTCCTTATCACCAGCCTTACAGAATGATTTCTCTCGGTTGTCTATAAATGTCATAAAGGCAAGTGGGTTCTTTACTATATAGAGGTGATGTCTGATATTTGAACAGGTCTGGGTTTTTTTTTCATTTTATAAAACCAGTTAATTTTTTTAAACAAAGATAGTACAAATGACTTGATAGAAAACAAGCCATACCATGGACATACTTAGCAGATGTAATATTAAAATTGCATTGCATCATACACATGTCACTTTTTAACAGAATCTAACATGTTTTATAGACCTGCCTTCATCTGCCTCTGCTATGTCCTCTCTCACCTCTGCTTATAGCTTTCCTCTTAGCTTTTATTCTGGAAGCAGAAAAACATAGTGGTGAAACGCCACTCAGAATTTATGTGTCATCTATATTGATTCGCAGTTACAATTTTTTTTTAAGACTGCAGGTAACTGGGCAATAAAAAGCATGTTCAGTCCTGGGTACCTCTGCCAACCTGCCATGGCTGCTCCAATGTAACTTAATTTATCACAGGCTTCACAGACTCTTAAGCAAAACAAAGATCAGGTTCATGATAAATGACTGCAGTACATACCCTCTGCCAACTGCTGAGTCTGAGATAGAATACTCCCCATTTGCCCGTTTTTAGCAACTGCATGGCCTTTTTATGCCTCTTAATTGCTTTAGTCATGCAAAGTACGTAGGCATTGAGCAGATTTTGCCCTATTGATTTGTGTAAGGATTCTATGATAAGGTTGCTCTGCTCTTGTATTTGTTTCCAGAAAACCAATGCTGCACAAGATAGCTGTCACACTGGCTTTTTGTACTCGCATGGATCTGCATCATTTGTGTGTGTTCTGTGAGACACTGTTTATAGGACAAACCATCCCAGCTGTTCATTGCTGATGTCCATGCACTGGTACCTTAATGGATCTTATCTGAAACAATTTGGGTTTGCATACGAAAGTTAGCAGCTGTGTTCATCTTAAGTATGGCTGAGCAAAACCTCCTATCTAAGCCTGATAATAGATTATTGTTTGTGAACTTAATAATAATAGCATTAGAGAAAGGAACAAACTAAATCTGTGCCCTGATTTGTGCCCTAATACTGTACCCATGACAGTAGTATCTGAGCCCCTTGTCATTTCTGTAACACTTACCTTCACAGTATCTGTCTGCAGTATAGCAGCGCTCTCTTCCCCACCTGGCAGAAGGGAGCGAACAGGGCACACGGCGTACGTTGGCTCATGGCTTGCATTCCCATTCAAGCCCAAGCTCCCTGAAAGCCCACACCACCTGTTTGTCAACTCACACTGACACAAGCCCACGCGTGGACCAGGAAGGGAAACCTGACAACACTGCAATGCCCTTTGTGCCTGAAAACGAACCGAACCCCTCCCTCCCAGACACCACCGCTTAACCCTATGGCATTGCACATTCAAGTCCTCACTCCTCCAACATGGCAAAAAAATGTATGGACCTAGCTGGAGGGACATAAGCAATTCAACCAGGGCTCCCTGGAAATCTGGGGGAGTGCTCATACCTCAGCAACTACACTCTTCCTCACTTCTGGCTAATACAAAGCACTGCGAAGATCAGCATTATGTTGTCCACTGGTCTTGTATTGGGAGGGTGATAATTTGGGGGTATCACCCCAAGTTTTCTTTTTTTCACAGCATCTGTAGGTATGAATTTGTTCATGTTTGTGTTCCCTTCTGAACACTTTCAAAAGCTGAAAAGTTAAAATAACAGAGTGGTTTTAGTGCAGTGCACCACACATTGTTTCTATCATGTGAGAATTGCTTAACTGTGGTACACTTCAGCAGCACAATTTATTACAAACCTTGGAAGTCATTTCAGGAGCCCAAGGACCTCATGGACCTTGGACCAAGTTTCAGCAAACTGCTCAGAGGTGCAGTCACTAGGCAGATGTCTGGAAACGTGTTCTTGCACATTTATCTGCTAATGCAAACGTCCCAGTGCAAGCATTAACACTCCAGAGCATTATGTGGATTTTAAACAATCCCTGGAAGAGTTGCGTCCCATAAAAGTTATTCTGACAGATGTAATCCTTCTCCGCTCCTTTGCCAAGCGCTTGCTCTGACTACAGGAGCCAGAGCACATCAAGCAAGACTCCTGCCTGCTTCCACTGCTTCTGGTGCTCCAGACACTACAACATCCCTGCCCAGCACTTGACTTCACTCCTATTCTTATTGTTATTATTCTAGTTGGGAAAGAAGCAGCAATGTGGAAGGGAAAGATAAAAAAGCAGATAAGAGGGTATTTTTATGCTTTCATCTGCACAGATGACTCATATGGGACAGGTTTATTCCTTGTCTCTCAGGATTAATGCCTCGAAAACAGCAGCAAAATTAAGGCTCTTTTTGCTGCTGTGGAAAATAATACTTTCTTCCTTTCACCCTGCTCTGTGAGGTCTTTGAGGCAATGGCTGTGAGCATGTACAGCACATAGCACGGTTGGCTCCAATCTTACTGGGGCCTCTCAGTATTAGTGTAATAAAAGTAAATACCAAGTGGTCAGGGCTTAATTATAATCTGGACATTCTGTGCTCTGGCAATAGATTACAGGAGCCATTGACTTGTACCTTAAGGCACTGAATCTACTGTTGGCACAAGGGTGAATCCATGTAAAGGGACAAGACAGCAAAGTGAAATCCCATGTTTCCTGCTCAGCGTGTAGGACGCAAACTAAGAGGAAGTGATTTCAGTAACTGAACACTCTGTATGCTGGAGCAGCTCCAGCTGTGGCTTTTTATGTTCAGCTCTGATGACTATTTCAAAGAGTCAAATACTATTTTATGTAAGATGGAGAGGCAAAAGCTTTCATTAGGTAATTATTGTATTAAGACCCAAATCCTAACATAATTATTTGAAGAGGAATTCTAAATAATTAATGTTGCACTTATCTGTTGATTTATTCTCTTCCACCCTTAATTTTGTTTTGAGCAGGAACTGACCCTGATCATGCTCTGAAGAGTAATTCAGAGATGCAAGAAATAAATGTGCTCCACAGTCAATACTGAAGTGGGTTTCTTTTTGCCTTACTTGATTGTCCCAGCTTGAGGGGTTTGGTGACATTTTGCCTATTGTTATTTCACTTTCAAAGGCCCCTCATAATTTATTTTTGTAGTTGCAATTATTTATGTGCTAGGCTATTGCAACTGCATTATATCAGTACAAGGAGATGTGTCCAAGGTTGAATTTTATCCAATATATTTATAATGTCTTAAGAAAACAACAACAACAAAGCACTATGAACTTGGGAATAAATTCCTTTGGATCTGTGGCACTGGAAAAAAAAATCACAAATTTGTGGAGCTCAAACAAAAGCAACATTGGCAACTGTAACAGCATAATACTAACAGTTACTAACAATACTGCAAAATGCCCACTACAGACATATTTCCATAGCCATTCTGGTTATATTAGCTTGGCCTCAGCTTCGGAGTGTAGTTTTGGACAAATATGACTTATGAGTATTACACTAAGGTTTGGAGGCCCAACTCACAGCGTTAAGAAACATATGTGGTAAGGGACTGTTGCTGTTCTGCAGACTTTTCAGCGTAAATGAGGAGGACGTGGAACTGAAGGGGCAGCAGTCAGGCAGTGCATCCACCTACCAGCAGCGTAAGAACTGGGCCAGAAGAAAACCTCAGATCTTCTTCTCACCGGGTCTCTGCTCCTGTCTGCTCCCTTGCTGTACTTCTAGAGGTACTTCTACTGGTAGCCAAGCCACCCCGAAGTGGTACAGGACTGGGAGCTCCTGCCTCGTAATGGTTTCGGTGTAGATTGCTGCCCGTTTAAAGTACAGTGTCAGGGGTGGGACTCTTGCTGCCAAGGAGGGACGAGCAGCAGGAGCAGACACCTTAGCTGCTGCGCTCTGGATGCACAGCTTTGATCAGCCAGTGAAGCACGTGGAGATGTACCTGGAAGAGGTGCAGTGACACACATTTTCCTTCAAGCTTATCTTCTTCGACCTGTTGAAGCGGATATCCAAACGCACACAGACCCAGGCACAGGAGGCCGAGTTACTGCTTTGGGTCTGTGATGGGTCAAAACCAGGTGCCTTTGATATATCATTGGCAACTGGTTTACCCTGCTGAAGTTCATCTCTTGAGATTCCTACTGCTGCCAGAGTTACCTCTGTTTTGCTAGCTGGTTTGGCTGGAAAGGATGACCAAGAAGGGAAGAAGAGAGAGGGGAAATCGGAAGCCAGAGGGCACAAATTTTTGTAGCCCCTAAATCACCAACTTGCAATAATCGTAAGACGTTTTTAATAAGAAAAGTGCCATGAACATTTTGTGAGTGCCCTTGAGACATTCTTTCTTTCAGAATCTATTATTGCTTCAGAGCAATATCTGTAATTGAAACAAATAATAAAATCCAATAAAGAGCTAACAGGGACAGTTTATTAGTCTTAAGGCCCACTGGTAGAGCATAGCTGATGGCCACACAGCTGCATTTTGTTCCTGTCAGAATAGAATGGCTGCATGCAAAATTGCCATGGGGAATGCTCCCTGGCCTGCGCTAGTTAGTTCTGAACACCACCATTTGTGAGCCAACACATTAAGTAGTACGGACAATCATGTGCCAGTACCTGTTTTGTCTGTGCTGGCCCCACTTAATTAACTTGTGTAGATGTAGCCTGAAGTGGTTTTTTCTAGAATATTTTATATGATCTTCTGAGGCTGTGTGATACATGCTATTAAATATATATATAAACAAAGCTATGCACTTGGGGTTTAATGCATTTTCATTCATTACATGGACACGACTATTAAATTTATGTTATTATGCTGTCTGGTGATGTCTGCTTGAGTCTTTATTTCTGTGGCTAATCTAGAAATAACCTGTTTTTTCTACTAGAACAGGCCTCATCTCTCTGGCAGAAATGATCTTGTAACTTTGACCTAAAACTGGGGGAGAAGAACCCATCCATGGATCTGGACTTGCCATAGGTGACGATCTCAAGTCAGTCTGACAGCAGGAGCGTTTTGGTGAATAGACAACACAGCTCAAGAGCAGTGTGGGGGTGAAGTACCCAAACAAGTCTCAACTGTATTTAAAGGGAAAATAATTGAAGGAGAGAAGACAGGAAACTCCTCATGCTTTGTTTATTAGAAATATAAATGTTCTTTATTGCTCACTGCTCCCTCATTAAAAACCAAACAAATATGAGACATAGAAGCAAAAGAAAGAAAACAACTAAATGGCCAGACCAAACAAAAGAAGGGATATGAGGCTGAGATAATTTGGTGGAATCTGAATTCTGCTTCCTGAAACATTCTGTGCAAGGGATGTCAACTGACTTCAGAGGTCCAGGTCTCAACACTACCTGCAGAAGCACGTGTCATTTCTCAAGGGGCAAATCCTATGCCCTGGACAAATGATGTAAGAGAAATTCAGGAGGCCCATCTTGGCAGACTTTCATCCTTGATCCTCTTCTGTAGGTCTTACTGCATGAGAGGGGTTTTGGCAGATGAATTCTAAATAACCAGAGTCTGAATCTGACAAAACATTACAAACAAGTCTGAACTATTTCATTTCTGCTAACTATTACTAATGTATTTTGCGGTGTTACGCTATGGCCATTGACTGGCTTTGAACATGTGAAGAGCTGATTCAGATCAAGTCCATCCAGCCCAATACTGTGCAACAGTGCCCAGCAGCAGATGTTTAGGGGAGTTTAACAAACAGGCCCTGTGGAATGACTCTTCCCCAGTAGACCTTTCTAACTGTGAGAAATCAGCACTTCTGATATATCTTGAACTACAAGGATCCACTGTTTAACAGTGGACATAGGTCCTATGAATTTACCTTGTGCCCTTCGGCTCCTTTTTAATTTTGCACCCCACAGCAACCTGAGGCAATGAATTCCATAATATTGTCATGTAAAGAAGGAGTCCTGTTGTCTGACATCTTACATAGGTTCTCCCTAGTTCTTATCTGATGCTTGTTACACATTTAACCTTCTCCACAACTTTCATGGTTTTGTAGATCTGTACTTTATATGTAAAGCCTTTTCCTCTCCCATCATTCCCTTTCCATGTTGAAAAATCCTCTTCCACTTCTGTTTCTCTTACATTGAAGCTGTTGTATACATGTTCTAAAAATCTTGTTTGCTTTGTTTTGAGCTTTCTCTGCTTCTACTTAGCCATTTTGATGTGGGATTGCCACAGGAACGTGTCATAATGATATCTGACAGATTGCTCTCGATGTCTTTCCTAACACCATTCCCAGTGCTCTGGTCGGCATCCTGATCGTGGAGAGATCACCCAGAGGATGGCTTCCCAGAACCATCCACCGTGACCCTGTCATCCCTTTCCTCAGTAGTAACAGCTCATTCAGAGCTATTGACTCCCACCCCAGATCAACCTACAGAGAAAAAAGCCTGGGAAAGTCCCATCGTTTACTACAGCTGCTGATGTATATGAATGTTAATTGCAGTTAAGAGTCCTGGTGGGTCAGTACTAATTAATTGTCATACAAGTACCAGTTCAGACTGATGATAAACTTCCTGAGAGTTTAATCTTAGTACACACAAAACTTTTAAGGAGGATGGGCAAAACACTGAAGATCATGATTTCTAGAAGAATCAAAAGAAAACAAAGAAATGAACAGGGCTCGAGCTTGGTCTTGGTGTTCTCTGCTGCTCACTGCTCTCAAACAAACAAAAAGATACAATTAAAAAAAATAATAAAATGACCAAATAACCATACCAAACAAGAGAATAGGTGAGAGGGGAAGATATTTAGGAGAGTCTACATTCTAGAGAGTAATATTAGACTACTTTACAATGTAAATTTAATGAAGGGATAAAATACAGCTTAGGAGCTTTGTCTGTTGCTTTCATTTTACTCAGATCTGGGTTCAAAAATGTTCTTTAGCATAGACCCTGTGAAGCATATGAGTGGATCTTTCTTGGCATCACTGGGTCTCTATGGTGGTTAAGAATGGTGGACATCTAAGCACCTTGCTGCAAGGGAGAGATACCAAGCAAAGCCTAGATAGGGAAAATGCCACAAAGTCAGAAGATACTACAAAACTCTCACACTACCAGGAGAAAATGAAATTTAGAAGCCCTGATATTTGTGCTGTATACTTAAAAAACCCCAAACCTCCAACTGATGCTGAACGTGATTTCTATTTCTGTTTATAATCAAACATCCTCCAACTCCTCAGGAACATACTGCTCCAGAAGTCTGAGCAAGCACCATCAGTTTGCCGTTTCTGCTGCCCTGGGCATTGCTGGTGCTGCAGATACTGTGTTATTAGTTAAAGGTGCTTAAGCATGCAGGGTTTTTTTTTTGTCTTGAGTTTTACACCAAAATATCCTTTTCGCGTGGAAAAAAGATATCTGAAGATGCAGTACTCATACTAACACAGCCCTGGAGTAATGTAGGGTTTTGCTAATCTGAGTAGCTTTTCAGGCTGAAAATGCTTTGTTTGGCATGCTTCCATGGTTAATACTTGTCTGCCTATGAAGGCCCAGAAAGGCCTTCTGAGCGCCTAGAACAGAGCAGCGCTAACCTAATCCCTCAAACTGTGCTCAGCGGGGGGTTTCCAAGACATTGCAAGCCTAGTGGTGGGAACAGAGTTGCAACAGCGAGGCTCATATTCCTTGTGCAATGGAAAGTTTGGAGAGGAACCGGGTGACTGCTTTCTTTCCTGAATTCTGGCAGAAGATTGCAGAGATGCCTCTTCCCTCAGGCAAGCTGTGTCTCAGGGGTGAAACAAAGATGTAGAAACTGCAAGACAATAAAGCATGATTAATTCCTCTCGTTGGTGAATGCTGTGCTGCTGCAGCCCAATTTCCAGGTGTTTTTAAGTGTAATCACCATCTTGCTTACATTCTTCTGGGAAGACATCCATTTAAATTAGCGCAATCTCTTCGGTCTCTAATTTACTTGCAGAGGGGTGTGGATCAGGAGAGCTGTTTGCTGCTTAGCCCGAACAAGATTAACGTAATGCTTTTGGGTTGAAGAAAGCAATTATGTCAATTGTGTGTGGAATGTTTGCATTGCTTGTCTTCTGTTTTTTCTAACCATCTTGCAATTTTGGGCATGTTATCTACTCCTGATTTAAGACCTTGTGAACAATCCCCTGCTTTGTGAGGAGCTGAGCTAGATTGCTGGAAAAGACACACTTTTCTTTCAGCAGCGGTTCTGACAAAGATAAGCCCAGTTTTTGTCATTGCCAGGTGGTGCTCCAACTTTTTCCATTACCCTCTGCATTTTAAGACAACACTGGAGTTTCTATCTCCACAAGACCATCCCAGAATACTTGCAAAGGAAAATGCGCTCGGTAAATGATGCTACACTGACAGAAATCATGGGTCGTTTTAAATCTCCAGAACTGCCCATTTTGATCTGTAGGTGGGACACTTCACAGGCGTTGAGATGGAATCGGGAACTCCTGTATAGGCTGCTACATAGAGCTTCTTTATATATTCTGTATGGAAGTCCTTTATGTACCTTTTTAGGCAGCACAGTTGAATTGAAGATACAGCATATTTAGCGAGGCATTTCCACCTCAAGAACTTGTTTCCCTTGTTGATCTGCCAAACCTGTTATTCAGCCTTCAGAATATAATACAAAGTGAAGCTGTTTACAGAATTAGAGGGTGGACTACATGAGAAATCACAGAAAAGTTTATGCCTGATGCTGAGAGTGTGGGAAGCACCACTCATCCAACCTGCAATTACCTAGAACAAAACACAGATGTGCTCAGTGGCGTGAGTGATAAGTTTGTGCCCAATAGCACTAACAACACTGCTGAATAAAGTCTGTTTTCAGTAAATGCTGTTAGAATAAAAATGTGGTTATGCAGAAAACATTTCTTTCGTGTTGGTCACTATTTTCTTTCCAAATAAAAGCCTTTAACATGGAAAAAGATTGCTTTGGGTTGGGCTGAAACTCAACTGCTCGGCTCTTTTGCAATTTTCCAGCACTCTTCCAGAGGCGGAAACAGCTTTTTCCTTGTTAGAAAACAAAACCCAAGAGCAGCCCCCGTGTTTGCAGCGGAGGACCGCCCCCCCTCAAGCTCTGTCGCGGGCAGGCTGGAGTCGCCGTGTCCGGCCGGGGCCGGGCACCACCGACACCCCCCCCGGGCCTTTGTCACCCCGGCAGCCCCTCGGCGTGGGGGGCGGGCAGGCCCCTATTGCCTGGGGCCGGGCAGGCAGGTGAATGCGGAGCACGGGCGACGGCGGCGGCACTCCCTCCAGCGGCGCTGGCCCTGCGGCAGCCCCACGACCACGGGAGGCCGGGGGGGTGGGCAGGGGGCGAGGGGCCGCCATCGCCTCAGGCGGGCGGG